>BSBK01004167.1:1355000-2585000 GCA_027943335.1 Chamaecyparis obtusa
GCATTAACAGGTTGATCTTTTGGTGCAATGACAACCACTACTTGTAACAAGTGGTATCAGAGCTTGGTCATAGGTTCAAATCGCCTCGGGTAATGCTGAGAGGGAGATTGTTGAAAAAATGGTTAGTGCTCCCCTAGGGATTCGTGACATGGCTTAACCACCTCCTGTGTCTTCTATAAGTCTAGTGGTTGTATCAGGTATTAATAGGTCGATCTTTTGGTGCAACAACAACCACTACTTGTAACAATATATAGTAGTATGATTAACCTCAGAGGAAAGAAAAGAAGTCTAAAAAGTTGGTGGATAATATTAACATTGACCTCCAAATCTATACCAATTCATTTTTCTTTCACTCAATTTTTTTTAATTTCTACATTATCTTCCCTTACTTTGATTGATAGTCTATTTATGAATATGGTTATTGTTGTCACAAAAGTTTGCACCCTTTTTAAGGTGAGTGTTAATGACCTAAAAAAACTTGTGAAATATGGAAATAACCTCCAAGTGTGGGACTTGAAATGTTAGGTTGAGTCTCTAGAGAAGGCTAAATTCCTTTACAATTAGGGTGCACCTAAAACTAAGATTTTGAGGTAAAAGGGAGAAGGAGATGCTAAAAGGGAAAGGGGGTGATGCACCCGATTGAAACATGGATCTCTCTACCTATGAATGCACATAAAATTAATAAGACCTCCAAACTACATAGATCTTGACTCTAATGTATCTTCCAAGGACTCATATATAGGTAAGAACAAATGAGATACTACAAGGAAGGCTAATCTCCACAATACAACGTTCATGAGTACACTAGATAGAACATAAAAACTTGAAAGAAAGAATAGAAGCATTGAACACAAGGAAAAATATGTACAATATAGTCAAATGGAAAGAAATAGTAAAAATAAGGATTTATATTAATAAATGATAGAAGGAAATTACAATTGTAGAGCCTAAGATGTTTTAAATAATTGAAGAAGAATCAAGAAAATATGTACAAACTTTCCCTTTATAGAGTTCAGGCATAAGTCTAATTACATCATGAGTTTAAAACCCTCAACTAGGGCTGAGTCTACAAAAATATTTGATCAAGAGAGAATATTAGAGAAAAATCATATCTCAATACATGCTAAAGTGATGGTAAGTGCCCAAAATTGAAGAACCTATCCCTATAAAATACCCCCTACAACTTGAAGCAATAACTATAGACCCAAAGTCTTCATATCTATATAACAACACCTCAAAAGGCATGATATGATATTGGCATGTGCAGAAGAAAAAATTGGGAGTTGAAGTGTTGTAGAATGATCAATGAAGTGTTAGATGAGAAAAAAATAACATTCAATTCAACCACTAAGAAACTATCATTGACTGTTAAAATTTGAAATATCAAAGATAACCTTGCCACCTTGCAGGTAAAAATAGGTCAAATAACGTTGACCAATGAAAACAAAACATGTAGCCACTAGGCCCATTGCCTTGGCTTCCTTTGACCTTGTCATTTTTTTGTAGGTCAAAAACTTGACCGATTAGATATTCTATGAAACAACAAAGAGAACTTTCCTTAGAATCAAGCCTAGCACCCCCTTTCATCTTATAAAACACTTAACCATTTTGTGGTCAATGAAAGTTGACCAAAAAAGTATTCCGTGAAATGGAAAAAAACACTTTGCTTCAAGAATCTTATCACTTTTTTGCAAAATAAAATAAATGCACCCACCGGGCCCATTGTGGGATAGTGAAGACATATTCTTTTATGAATCTAGGTCCACCATAATATATTTTACTATAGTTATTGACCCTGACATCCTTGCCATTTTTTGGATGATAAAATGTTGACTGATATGTATCTTTGCGAAATGGTGAAAGCCTGTTCATTAAACCTTGTGGGGAATGAGAACCTGGAGTAGCCAGTGAATGAACATATTGGCATTATGATGGATTTTTGGGTTGAGATGCAGAGTGATGATTCTTATGAGTTTTCCATTGATGGAAACTCTATCAATTCTATTAGATTTGATGATAGATTGTAGATACCGATCAATTGGATAGATTGGTAAAGGTAGAATATGCTAAGTGCTTTGACCGATGAACATGAAGGTAGTAATAGAGAATGTTTTGCATGGTGATCGAGATAGAGGGAACTTTGGGAGGTGCAATTATTCCTAGTGTTTTACCAAGGTCATATAACTACAATTATACAATCACAACTGTTAACTCAATGATTTAGTTTAGTATTTTGGTGATATGAGAAGTGTGAACTAGTTGTGTTACCAATTGGTTCCTAATGATCAGATGATTAAGGAAATTGATTTTTGGGCTAACATGTCAATATGTTTTGATTAATATATTTTGGGCCAACATGTTAGGTATGATTGGTACGATTTTCCATAATTTTAGTCAATATTGTGGACCAACTTGTAAATATTTTCAATTCTTAGATGACTTAATAACATTAGTATAAAGGTGGACTAGATCACATGATTTAGGATTACGATCATGAGTTTGGTTATTGTGATTAGAGATAGAGGTAGTATAGTGCACCAGAGATCATAGATTACAATAGATTTGACAGACAAGAAGTGCCATCCCCAGATCAACTATTTGAGTTTATTTCTCAAGGCTAACTCTAATTGATTAGTAGGTTAAATCCCTTAATAGGATAGACTTTAACATGTCTTATTGTATAAATCCTTTAACATGGTGACTTCTTAACTGGAGTTCTAAATCCTCTTGTGAGGTAGATCCTAATAGATCTTTTAGTACTTCTAACAAGGTACTAGTCACTTCTAACCGGGTGCACCCTTAACATGCTATTATAAGCTACTAATAGGGAAACTCTTATAAGTGCATTCAAGAGATTCATGGGTGTCATCCCCACCATGGTTTTCTCCCTCTTACAAGAGCTTCCATGATAAAAATAGTGGTGTTATGTGTTATTCTTTGTGGATGCTTGAATTATTCTATTTATATTACATAGTTGCACTCGTATGTTTGGTTATTTGGAAGTTGTTTAATAACATAATCATATTAGTGGTGTAGATGCCTAAAAATGGCTCAAGCCTACTAGTCTATGTGTTACCATTTTTGCATTACAATTGAAACATTATTTTTCATTCTAATTATTCCCCTATGTTGTGCATGTGGTTTTCACTATATGTCAGCATTATGTATTTCTTAATCAATTGAACATTAAAAATTGGTTAATTAATTATTAACATTTCTTGCATCTTTGCAATCATAACCTTGATCTCTTTGGCTGAATAGATCTAGTTTGCATCATCATTGGATCATTCCTAAACATTCCTCAACCAATACTTACCGATCCTAAATGTTCCTATACATTCCTAAAATAATTCTAAACATTCCTAAATGTTCCTAAACCAATCCCAATCAATCCTAAATCATGTCAAACCTTATTAAATAATTTTGAATTAGTCCTAATTAACTGAGATCATTTATATCACATTTGATCATTCTCAAATCAATCCAAGGCATTGTCCAAGTTCATCAATGCCTAATGAAGTCTCTTTCAAATCAATCCAATCCCAAGCGCATTATCAAAGTTCATCAATGCCTCATTTTCATCATCCTAATCTAAGTCAATTCAATAGAATTTTCCAAGTCCATTTTTATTATTTAATCATCAAATATTTTAAGACCAAATATACTATGTCATTATTCAGTCAATCATTTTTACTAATTTTTTCCCTTGGGATAGAAAAACCATGTTATCTTGTGGTGACTGATCAGGGAAGTATTGTACACTTTTCCTCCTATCCTTATCGGGGTTTGGGGCCGAGCCGGGCCCAGAGTGAGGGTTTGGAGGCAGAGCCCTGGAGGAATTTTTTTTTTTTTTTTTTTTTGGGGGGGGGGGGGTGGGGGGCGCTATTTTTTGGCTATTTTTGGACCGACATGTTGTAACCAATTATAACCCTAAAGCAGAAAAATAAGCTTGTATAAAATGGTTTAGGATTAGGGATTTCAAAATGATGCATGTTTTTAGTAGCTTCTTGTTGTGGTATTGAGTTGTAAGGGATTGCAGATTGTAATTAGGTTGTAATCATTTGATAATAAGAATATTGGACTCACTGTTGGTAGACGTAGCCCAGGGATTGGGTGAACCATGCTAAATCTTTGTGTCTTGTGTTATTTTCTATGTGGTTTATTATTTTTTTTTGATATTGTTTATGTTTGCATGTAACTATTATTTTTATCTCATTTAATCCTAACAAGTGGTATTAGAGCAAGGTTTCTTTTACTTATCCTCTACAAGAAGGTCTCATAGTTTAGTGGGAGTCTCATGCTTGAGTGGGTGAAATGATAGATGAGGGTAAGTTGAAGGTTGAGAAGTTTAATGGGAAGAACTTTTAGTTATGGAAAATTAAAATGAAAGACTATCTCTATCAGAAGGATCTATGGCGACCATTGGAAGGAAATTCCAAGAAACTGTCAATAATGACTGATGAGGACTGGGATATTCTTGATAGAAAGGCACTTGGAAGTATTTGATTGTGCCTGGCACAATCAGTGGCTTTTAATATTATGAAAGAGAAGACAACTGAAGAGTTGATGGAAACCCTAGCAAGGTTGTATTAAAATCCCTCCGCTTCAAACAAGGTATTTCTTATGAAGCATTTGTTTAATATGAAGATGGAAGAAGGTGGATATGTCACTAATCATTTCAATGAGTTTAATATGGTTACCAGTCAATTATCTTTTGTAAATGTTATTTTTGATGAAGTAATTAGGGCTCTCTTGATTTTGTGTTCTTTGTCTGAAAGCTGGAATGGCTTGGTAATGGCTATTAGTAACTCTATTTCTCGTTCTAATACCCTAAAATTTGATGATGTTATCGATGTGATTCTGAGTGAGGAAACTTGTAGAAAAGCTCAGGTGGATCTACATCTGGAAGTTTCTTAAACACACAAAGTAGAGGCAAAATGAATGAGAGAGGAAACAATTTTGGAAATCATGGGAAATCAAGAGGAAAATCAAAGGGAAAGAGGTTCAAATCCAAAGGACCAAATGATTGTTGGTACTGTGGAAAACTAGGTCATAAGAAGAAAGATTGCTAGTCTCAGAAGAATAAAGAAGGAGACAAACAAGAAGGTAACAAGGAGGCAAATGTGGTAAGTAATAAATCTAAAGAGGATGCTTTGCTTATTTCTTTAGAAAGTGTTGATGATTCATGAGTTTTAGATTTAGGGGCTTCATTTCATGCTACACCCCATAGAGGTTATTTTCTTGATTCTATCCAAGGGGATTTTAGGCTAGTTTATTTGGGAGATAATGAACTATGTCAGATTGTTGGAAAGGGGAAAATTAAGATTAAGTTGTAGAATGGGAATCATTGGCTACTACAAGAGGTAAGGCATGTTCCAAGGCTGAGTAGGAATTTAATTTCAGTAGGGCAGCTAGATGATGAGGGTTGCACAATTACTTTTAATCATAGAAATTGGAAGGTTTCAAAAGGTTCCTTAGTAGTAGAAAAAGGTGTGAAAGTAGGAAACTTATATCTTTGTACATGTCATACTATTCCTTCTACTTTAGTTATTTCAGAGAAAAATAAATGTTCAAGAACAGTTGCTGCAGTTGAGCAGGAAGACCATCAAATCATCAATGTAGATTTTGACACAACACTTTGGCACAACAAACTTGGGCACATGAGTAAAGAATGTATGAAATTACTTTATTCAAAGAAAGTTTTACCTGGTCTGAAATGTGTCAATATGGATTTCTATGAAAGTTGTGTGTATGGAAAATAAAAGAGAGTTAGTTTTTTGAAGAGTGGGAAGGAAAGGAAAAATGATAAATTAGAGCTTGTGCATACAGATGTATGAGGACTAGCTCAGGTATCTTCCCTTGGTGGATCTCTGTATTATGTTACATGTATAGATGATGCAACAAGAAAAGTATGGATTTATTTTCTTAGATAGAAATTTGATGTATTTCAAACTTTTAAGAAATGGAAATGCTTGGTTGAGAATGAGACTGGTAAAATGCTAAAATGTCTCAGATCTGATAATGGTGGTGAGTATTGCAGCATAGAATTTGAATATTATTGTTCCTATAATGGTATTCGTAGGCATAAAACTATACCAAGGACTCCACAAGAAAATGGAGTGGCTGAACACATGAACATGACAATAATGGAGCATGCAAGGAGTATGAAGTTACATGTTGGGTTGCCCTTAAACATGTGGGTAGAGGCTATTAATACAACTATATATTTAATCAATAGAGGTCCCTCTACTGCTTTGGGCCATGGTATTCTAGAGGAAGCATGGACTGGTAAGAAGGTGAGTTAGTTTTTTGTCAAAACCTTAGGTTGTGAAGCATTTGACATATAAATTATGAAAATTGAACCAATATGGAAGCTAAGTCAAAGAAATGTGTATTTTTTGGATATGGAATTGCTGAATTTGGTTATAGGATTCAGGATTTTGAAAATCATAAAATTGTAAGAAGCAAGGTTGTCATATTCAATGAGAAAGTGTTGTAAAAAGATTTATTGCAGCAGCATGAGAATAAAGAAAATGATTATGTAGTATAGGATGATACTCCAAAAGATGATGTTCCAGTAATTCCTTATGGTCCACAACAATAACAACAAATATCACAAACCCCAGTGAATGTTAGATGATCAAATAGGCTAAGTAGACCTCCAGAAAGATTTTCTCCTTCTTTGTATTCTATTTTATTAACAAATGCTGGTGAACCATAATGTTATGATGAAGCTGTGTAGGTGGATACAAAGATTTAGTGAGAGTTTTCAATGATAGATGAAATGGACACCTTGCTGAAAAATCAAACTTGGGATTTATGTAAGTTACCTACATGTAAAAGGGCTTTACAAAATAAATGGGTTTACAGGTTGAAAGAAGAGGATGGTGTTGGCAAGTTGACTATACTAGTGTATATGACTTAATATAGTTTTTTCATTATGGCAACAAAGTCATATGATGTTTTGGAGTCAACGCTCATGATAAGAACATCAGAAATTGGCTAAGTGTTGAAGATTGGACAATGTACAAAGTACCTGAAGGTCAGAGCATTAGTGCATGTGCATATGATAGAATTATGGAATGTGCCCTAGAAATTATGTTGGTAAGACTATATTCATTCTAAGTTTAAGAGCACATGATTAGAAGATTTAGTATGAGGAAGATATAGACAGTTGAAGTTACATAGCCAATGAATGGCAGAACAGAATAATGTATGTAACTGACTGATGGTAAATTGATTAGCGACTATATTATTGTTATGTAAGGGATATGCACCTATTTTAATTAGGTTGTAGACATATAACTATCTTTGTTTGTAAACACGCTTGAGCCAATTCATTTGGAAGCATTGTATGTAATCAGTTATAGGCTGACCTAGTTAATTTTTTTGTATGCGCATATAAATATCAGATGTGCCTTTTTAATTAGGCATGAAAGTTGATATAGAGTTAAAAGAAGTAGAGAAAAAGTATATGAAAAGAGTTGTTAAGATATATTAGAGCTTTGCAAGAGGTAAAAGCATCAATGTATCGAAGGAACTGATCAGACAAGCAGTGTCACAGTGCCAGTTCATCCAGCAGATATAGTGTGTATCTGAGATTAGAAGGTTGTAGCCTTCACCACTTGAGAAGTGAGCTCTAGGATAGTGTTTCCACACCCCTAGTAGGGTTATTGTAAAAGACTCCTAATAGGGTCCGACCCTTGACCAGGTCACTATACTAAATGTAATGTAAAGACAACTCCTAACAGGGTTAAGTATCTTCTAACAAGGATCATAAGACACTAGTACAGATTATTAGTGGGTGTCAATTCCCACTGGGGTTTTTACCTATTTGGGTTTCCCCATAACCATATTGGTGTTATGTGTTGTGTTCATCTATCTTGTTTATGTTAATGTTCATTCTAGTACTTAAGCATTCAAGTTAAGTTTAAAGAGCAAAGTAAAAAGATTTAATATAGTGAACACTGATTCACCCCCCCCCCCCTCTCAGTGTTCCCATTCCTAACAATTGGTATCAGAGCTCTGGTCCTCAGAAAATAAGTTTAACCACTTGAGGAGATCATGGAAAAAGTAGAAATGAAACATCTAAAAAGAAATCTTGAAGCTTCTCTTGAAGACCTGGACAAATTTGAAAAAGAAATTGAAGAACTAAAAGAAAAAGTCAGTGATGCTCAAGCAGTCATCAAAAGGCCAAGAAAAGATTTGAAAGAATGCTCTACCAGTAATTTAGGGATAATGATCAAGAAGCTGAATGAAGAAAATTCATCCCTGAAAGAACAGATTGAAGAATTGGATGATAAGCTAACCAACAATAAAGAATTCTTCTAACTGAATGAAGAATTGAGGCAAGCAAACATGGAAATCTTGGAGCTAAGAAACAAGAAAGAAAGCTTGGAATCTGAATTGAAAGAGGATAAGAATCACATTGATAAATTACACACAAGCAAGTATCTGATTGGATCTCAATTATATGCTCAGAAGCTTAAAGGAGATACTAGTGGCAATGGATTCAATGAAGCACAAAATCAGATTGACAACATGCGAGCAAGAATGAAAGCACTAGAAGATACCTTACATGTTAAGGAGACTAGAAGTTAGACTAAAGATCATGTTAAACCATCCAAGAATGAGCGCAAGCTAGTAGATTGAACTTGTTATGCATGTAACAAACATGGACATATAGCAAGGAACTGTACAGAGGTAAGACCTTTCAATGGTTACTGTTATTCATGCAATAAATTTGGTCATAGAGCTATGAATTGTAAGACAAGTCAGAAGAACAAGACTCAACATAATCAGAGAAATTAGAATTAGCCAAATGTAAGAAGTTCTCAGAATGTTACATGTCAGTTATGTAACTATAATGGTCACTCAGCTAGACAGTGTAAAATGGTAACCCATGTCAATGCACCGAGGAATATAAGGCCTCTAGTTATTTGTCACTCATGTAACAAGGTTGGACACATCTCAAAGTTTTGTAGGTCAAGGACACAAAGTCAGGAAAGCCCTAAAAAGCCAGAAGAATCAATATTGGATACCAAAGGTGAAGTCAAGTTTGTGAAAGCTTCAGAAGATGCGAGCTTGATTTGGTCTGAGGCAAAGAAGGATAAGGTTGATGAGCATGTATTGGATGCATCCACAGTGGATGCACCCTCTACATCTGGATGAATGGCCCTCAGGGTCATAGGGGGAGCTACTTTAGCTCTAGACCCTTGTGCGGCTGGTATACTCACCCTTTGAGTATGCGCCTTTGGATTTAATCTTTTGGAGACTAGAAGAACCTAGGTGCAAGAGTGCACTAGTTGATTGATAATAGAATGAACGTTGGAGATTTTCAATGAAAGTCTTGTTTGTGCGACAAGCATTAATGGTGGAATTTTTACTTTAAATTACACATAAGCTTTTAGATCTCTCATTGCATTCAAATTCAGAGTGATTGGAGAGTAGAGGAGCCTTAGCATTTGATTGTGAAGAATTGCAGATTGATTCACCATTGATTAGTAGTGCATTTGATTGGTTGCGAAAGCCCTAATTCATCGTACTGATTCAGAAATCTTTGAGATCATTTGGAAAGTGATATTCAAGTAACTAATGGCTACTCCCATTGTATTTGATGTGGTAGAGAAGAAGAGATATGTGTTTAAGAGGCATTTGTTCAAATCCACACTAGACAATCTAGAAGGTGCATTTTCCCACACTCCTATGGGTGTTATGCATGTGGAAGATATCAGGGCATACATATATTGCAATAAGGAACTAGTAGGTTTAGATAGAATAAGAGCACACATGGAAACAATGATGAAACCTAATAAAACCTTCATGGATTAGTATGCACAATTGAAAAATCATCCTATAGTGGAATATGCTATGACATATGAGTTCTATGAGTCAGAATGGATCAATATCCTACTCAATAGGATCCATGATGACCTATTTTGGATAGGTGAAGTACCGGTTAGGATAAGTGGAGATCTAATTCATGAGATGATAGGACTCTCAAGGACATGCACTGTTCTTCCAGCAGGCAAGGATGTCAGAAAACTTGTAGAATAGGCTTGCAAATCAAGAAGTGATAGGTGCAGAATGACAATAGAGCCTATAGAGGAGAAAGACATCAAATTGATGTCCATGATACTAGGATATAGGTTCCATCACACCAGTAGAGTAAACAATGTGTCAGTAGCCACCATTCTAGCAACAATAAGGTTGGTAAGAGAGAATGGAGAGTTTAATCTGTGTGAGATCTTGCATGCACAACTAATAGAAAACATAAAAGCCATCAAGCATAACAAGACCAAGATATTTAGGTTTGGGTCTTTAATAATCTATATGTACTTCGATAGTCTTGGAAAGGTGTCTGATTTATATTTAGACAAATCTATTCCCACTATGCGACAGATATCCTTTAAGGCATCCACATAAAGTACCCTTAAGGATTACATGGAATTGGAGTTGAAAACATTTGGAGTGAGAATACAGATAAATTATAGGATACCTAAAAAGATAGTTGAAAAATACAAGGATAGTATTTGTTTCATGGTAGAGACTGATACAACATGCATGGAGGCTGTTGAACCAAGAACAAAGTGGATTCATCCACTGGGATATGAAGTTGAAGAGCCTATTCTAGAGGCTTATGCTCAAGTTTTGTTGTCAGCACCTAAGGACCTCAATGAACCTAGATGGGGGACTTATGAAGAGAAAATAAGAGAAGTAGATGCTGTATTGAACAACACAGCAACAAAAAGAAAAGTTGCCAATGTTACCTCAAAGATTTTGAAAATTCATGGAGTATCTCAAGAAAACCTAGACAAAGCAAGGAAAGAGAAGATTGCTTTGGAAATAGAGAGCACAGCTGTAGCAAAGACAAAATTTGATGATGCAAAGATGAAGAAGGTGAAAATTGGGAAATTAGATGATCAAAAGGGTAAAACAGTTGTTGCCCCTCCTGCGCCCATAGAAACAATTGACCTTATTGCTCCTCCTTAGTATAAGGCAATGCCTAAGAGGAAGAAAGAGATTAGCACTAGTCATTTATCCGCATGAGTAACAAGAAGTAGGAAGAATACTCAAGCACCTCTAGAAGTAAGTTTCAAACCTAGTCTCAGTGTGTTGAGTTCAAGGATTGTTGATGAAGGCATGATACATCAAGTAGGAAAGTTCTATGAAAAATACAGTGAAATAAATAAATCATAAATTCATGTAATGATTATCAAACACATGTTGAAGTTTAAAATGATAGTCCTAGAACTAAAGACAATGATTCCAGATAACGTGTGGAACATATTATAATTCCAAAAGAGATAGGCTATTGAAGAAGATCTAAGAATAAGAGAAAAGACTTTAGATGAAACCCTCCTAGTATGCTCTCTAGAAGAGAAGACTTTATTATTAGATCTGGTGAAGCCACATCTTAGAACCAAGTCAAGGACTTTGCATATAATGGACATGAACTATGAATTGGTTGCTAAGTAAATAGAGAAAGTATTTGAAAAGGTTTTCATGAACAGGCACATGTACCCACCTACTGCACCTACAAGTGAAGTGCCCATAAAGGAAGTCAAGGTGGCAGAGCCCACTAATGTACCTATGACAAGTCCTCAAGACTCAGTGCTGGTAGTTGAAACACATACAGAGGAAAATAAGTCTACACATATGATAGAGTCACTAAAGGATAGCACCATCATTATTGATAATGTTGAGATTGCAATGGCGGCCACAGATAAGGACTTGGACAAGTTCAAAGAAGCCTTTGTAAGAACACAAGAGGCTGAAACACTATGGGGTGGTAACTCACCTGAGATAGAAAAAGAAAAAGAGATAGAAAAAGAAGAAGGAAAATAAACACAAATAGAAAAAGGATAAGAAGAGGGAAAATGAAATGAACCATCAGTTGAAATGTTAATCAAAGTAAAGCAAGAAGTAGTGGAGAGCACTCGTATCACTCCTTCTATATCATTGTTGTCAAGTTTGAGACCTGACACAACTAGTTTGGATTCATGGGGAGAAGAAGACCTGATCAAGATCAGTGTCTTATCTATGGAGAAGGCCAAGGAGAAATAGGTAATGAGGAATCCCTTGTTTGTAGAATTAGTAAATATCCTGAATAACTTGTTACCAGTAGATAAGAAAGTGTCCAAGGTACACTTTGTTGATGATGTAAGTGCAATTCTCTCATAGTTCAAGAGTAATTTCTCTAACTTGGAAGAATCAACATCATTAGTTCTAGAGGAGAAGTATATGAAGAAAAGACTAAATGAGTTGGTCAGTAACTTCTCACTAGACCTTAGCTCACTCAAAGTTGGACAAGCAAATTTGAAAGAGTTTGTAGCAAAAGGAAGGAAAATTATTGTTGACTGTATGAATCTAGATAAGTTGACATCCGATAACTACAAGAAGATTCAAGAAGCAGAGGCCATGATTGAAAATGGGAGGAAGTCAGTAGAAGATCCCTCTCTTGATGTAAACATGTGTAACAATGTATATCAAGGACAAATTGACAAAATTGAGAAGGCAGAAAAGGAGATGTCAAAGATAAGGGCTAGGCAGACTCAGCTTAGAAATGCTCTTGCACCCTCCCTAAATGTGTTGAATCATAATATCAAGGAGATCGATGCCACCATGGTGACATATGGTCAAGGTCCTAGTTTAGATTTGGACAAGATGGAGAAACTACAATATGCCTTATGCGCCCATCTCCAAACAATCAATGCATTGATTGCATTTTGGAAGCAAGAGATCCAAAATTTATAGATTGCATACCCGGATGTACTTTTAGTATAAGTACTTGTACAGATTTAGTTTTATAACACCTTTGTCATTAATGTCAAAGGGGGAGTATGTATAGAATATGGAGCTATAGCTATGTAAATAAAATGTATAGTAAGAAGATATAAGATAGAGTATGATTAATTGTTTTTTGTATTAAGGGACAATTAGTAACTTTGCCATATTCCTTTGTTACCATCAATGAAAAAGGGGGAGATTGTTGGAAAGTTGACTATACTAGTGTATATGACTTAATATAGTGTTGTCATTATGGAAACAAAGTCATATGATGTTTTGGAGTTAGCGCTCATGATAAGAAGATTAGAAATTGGCTAAGTGTTGAAGATTGGATAGTGTACAGAGTACCTGAAGGTCAAAGCGTCAGCGCACATGCATATGATAGAATTATGGAATTTTCCCTAGAAATTAAATTGGTAAGACCATATTCATGCTAAGTTTAAGAGTGCACGATTAGAAGATTCAGTATGAGGGAGATACAGATGGTTGAAGTTACACAACCAGTGAATGCCAGAACAGAACAGTATATGCAGTGGACTAATGGTAAATTGATCAGCGACTATATTATTGTTATGTAAGGGCTATGCACCTATTTTAACTAGGTTTTAGACATATAATTATGTTTTTTTGTAAACATGCTTGAGCCAATTCATTTGGAAACGTTGTATGTAATCAGTTATAGGCTAACTTAGTTAATTATTTTGTATGTGCATATAAATATCAGATGTGCCTTTGTAATTAGGCATGATAGTTGATATAGAATTAAAAGAAGAAGAGAAGAAGTATGCAAAGAGTTTTTAAGATATATTAGAGCTTTGCAAAAGGTCAAAGCATCAGTGCATCAAAGGAATTGATCAGACAAGTAGTGTCACAGTGCTAGTTCATCCAGTAGATGTAGTGTGTATCTGAGATCAGAAGGTTATAGCCTTCACCACTTGAGCAATGAGCTCTAAGATAGTTGTCCACACCCCTAATAGGGTTATTGTAAAAGACTCCTAACAGAGGCTGACCCTTGACCAAGTCACTGTACTAAATGTAATGTAAAGACAACTCCTAACAGGGCCAAGGATCTTCTAACAAGGATCATAAGACACTAGTACAGATTATTAGTGGGTGTCAATTCCCACTGGGGTTTTTACCTATTTGGGTTTACCTGTAACCATATTGGTGTTATGTGTTGTGTTCATCTATCTTGTTTATGTTAATGTTTGTTTCAGTACTTAAGCATTCAAGTTAAGTTTAAAGAGAAAAGTAAAAAGATTTAATATAGTAAACACTGATTCACCCCCCCCTCTCAGTGTTCCCATTCCTAACAGATGGAGGTAAGAAAATATTTAAAGCCAGATTAGTCATAAAAGGATTTGCATAGAAAAAGGGTATTGATTTTGATGAGATATTTTCTCCAGTTGTTAAAATGACTTCTATTCATACTGTTTTAAGTATTGTGGCTACTAAAGATTTGCATTTAGAGTAGCTTGATGTTAAATTTTTTTTTTCTTCATGGTGATTTGGATGAAGAAATATATATGTTACAACCACAAGGATTTGAGGTCAAGGGTAAGGATAATTTAGTGTGCAGATTGCAGAAAAGTTTATATGACTTGAAGCAAGAACCTCGACATGGTATATTAAATTTGACACTTTTATGAATGACCATGGAAACACTCAGTGTCATTTTGATCATTGTGTTTATTTTAAGAGGTTTGATGATGATAGCTACATTATTTTATGTTTATATGTTGATGATATGCTTGTAGCTAGGTCTAACATGGATCACATTAAGGGATTGAAACAAAAGTTAGCACATTCATTTTCTATGAAGGATTTGGGGGTAACAAAACAAATCCTTGGTATAAAAATTTGTAGAGATAGGAAAAATCAGAAATTGACTTTATCTAAGGCATATTATATTGAGAAGGTGTTGCAATGTTTCTCTATGGAGAATGCCAAAGCTGTCAACACACCTTTGCCTAGTCATTTGAAATTGACTAAGGTGATGTGACTAAAGACACTAGAAGAGGAGGCTAAAATTTCCAAGATACCTTATGCTTCAGCTGTAGGGAGCTTAATGTATGCTATGGTATGTACTAGGCTAGATATTGTACATATAGTGGGATTTGTTAGAAGGTATATTAGTCACCCTAGGATTGAGCATTGGAATGCAATCAAATCAATCCTCAGATTTTTGAGAGGTACATCTAGTAAGTGTTTACACTTTGGGGGATCTACTACTACTATACAAGGCTATGTTGACTAATATTTGGTAGGAGATATAGATAGTAGGCAAAGTACTATAGGCTATGTATTTACTATTTGTGGGACAACAATGAGTTGGATTTCTTGGTTACAAAAGGTGATTGCTTTATCCACTACAGAGGCAGAGTATGTTGCTGCTACAAAGGAAGCCAAGGAGATGATATGGCTTCAATTCTTCATGGGAGAATTGGGACATCCACATACAGATAATTATTTTTATATAGACAGTTGGAGTGCCATTTATCTTGCAAAGAATTCCGCTTTTCACTCAAAGACAAAACACATACAGTTGTGGTACTATTTCATTCGGTCAGTTTTGGATGATGGGCAATTAAAAATGGAATATATACATACAGATGATAATCAAATAGATATGTTTACAAAGGTCATGACAAGGGTGAAGTTGAATTCCTGTTCACCTTCGGTTGGTCTACTAGACTGAACATAATAAAGGAACAACTGAGTCCAAGGTGGTTGGATCCAGTGGGAGCTTCACATGGTAGCAGTTTACTTACAACTTTAGTCTCCAATTGGGATATTATTATCTTGTGGTGACTGATTAGGGAAGTACTGTACACTTTTTAATTTATTTTTTTGGGGGGCTATTTTTCAACTATTTTTGGGCTGACATGTTGTAACTGATTCTAACCCTAAAGAAGAAAAATAAGCTTGTATAAAATGGCTTAGGGTTAGGGATTTCAAAATGATGCACATTTTTAGTAGTTTCTTGCGGCGGTATTGAGCTATAAGGGATTGTAGATTGTAATCAAGTTGTAATCACTAGATAATAAGAATATTGGATTGACTATTAGTGGACATAGCCCAAGGATTGGGTGAACCACATTAAATCTTTCTGTCTTGTGTTCCTTTCTGTGTGGTTTATTATTTTTTCTAATATTGGTTATGTTTGCATGTAACTGTTATTTCTGTCTTGCTTAATCCTAACAACCCATGGTTTATCCCTTTTCTATTAATATATTTATTAGATTAATTTCCCCTATCCTATGTCTCCCACAATTAATTAATTGTTCCCTTTTCCATGAATTTTGGATTTTTCATTAATTCCTAATTCCTAATTATCTATTTTGACGGAATGAATTTTTGAATTTTGAAAATGTGACTCTTACACATTCCCTTAATGTGTCCTTCATTTCCTACTAATTAGCTTCAACTTGCTTCCACCTTTCCTCTAATATTTCCCCCCTAATTTTGCTTCACCACTTACACTTTCCCTTCATCATTTTCCCTATTAATTTGCCTCCATCTTTCTATGCTAATTTTCCCCTTAATTTGTGCATTCTAAAATGAATCTCTTCCCCTTGTCATAATGTGTCATAATATGACACTTTTCTAATTTGGCCTCTCATTTTACTAATTTCTGCACCAATTTGTCATAATTATGACATATTTCCAAGTTGCACACTAACTTGTCCTTTCTAGCATTTTGGCTCTCAACCTTATAAATTGAACTTCATTTGCACTAATTTTCCTAACCACTCTTGAACCACTCTTGAAGCACTTTTTCTATCATTTTTCTCCTAGTATTCTCATCATTTTGCTTTCTAATTTCTTAGTGCATTTCATCATTATCATAGATGTACATAATCACATTCAATGGAGAAGAGAGGAGAACATGAGAACTTTACTTGAAGGGTTTTTTTAATTTGTGTTTAATTCCTTTGTATTTCAAGTAGTTTTCATGATAGAATTAGATAGGTTTTTGTGTCTTTGAGGTTTTTTTGGCTTCCTTGATATTATTTCCATGCCTTTTTTTAGTCTTACATTTGGTGAGCCCGATGTGAACATGTATATCTGATTAGTTTTTGTGCATTTGCAAGTCTCGAGGGGCTTTCTAGCTCTTAATAGGTCAAGCTGCACACTTGGTCAGAGAAGTTGTGTATTTGGTCAAACAAACTATGTAGGTGGTAGAAAAACTACATAGTTGGTAGCCAGAACTACACAGCTGGTCATGGGAACTACGCAGTTGGGGTCATGAGTTGGCATTTTGGGTTTTAGGGTTTTGTTTCTTAGTTTGATCTTTTCCAGCTATTATTATTTCATTATAAAGGCTTAAAATGAACCTTCAAATGCATCAAATGATTATTTAAAGGGATTTAATGACCATCACATTTCAATTTTGGTTTCTTAAAAAGAACCTCACACTTTAATTTGGTGGATAAAATGAACTTCACCTAGTTTAGATTTCAATCAAATAATCTTGTTCAATTGTTAATCAATCAATCCAAATTATTTTAAATCAACAAATTAGTGTAATTAGGGGCTACAATTGATCAAATATCACTCAAAATATCATAAGTGATGGCTTAATAAATTCAAATTACACACACTTACATGTTTCTAGGGTTAATCTGTAAATTAGACCTAATTTGGAAGTCCTATAACTCATTTTTTCTCTGTCTAATTGTAGAACTACACAGTTGGGGCCCAAAAATATACAATTAGTGTCTAGAATTACGTAGTTGGTAGAACTGTGAACTTAGTCAGACAAACTATGCACTTGGTAAAAATGTATAGTTGGTTATCTGAATTGTGTAGTTAGTAAGCTCTCTATGCTTCATTTACACATATACTTTATTTGATTTCAAAAACTCTATTTTTGCAATTGGGATAGTAGGTTTTTCTGTTACTAATGATATTTTTTAGCTTTTTGAAATCATTGGATGGAGATTCAATCCTGAATTACTTGTATGCAAATTAGATGTCTAACAACTAGAAATGATAAATTAACTATTAAAGCCAATGAATCTATCTAATGCAAAACACAATGAAGAATGCAAAGTAACTATGAAATGATGAAACTAATTTAATTACCTTCACCTACCATGCAGCTTGTCTCCATTGTCCTCCTAGCTTTGATTTCTTGAAGATTTTGAGCTCTCAGATTTCCAAAATGAAGCCTTCTCCCAAGATGCTACCAAAGTGTGGAGATTGAATGAAATGAGTGCACAATAGCTTATGCAAACTAATGGATGGAATGCAAATGAAATGGTGATTGTATGGAATGCTTGATTTCTTTGAATGCTTGGATGCTTGATTGCTTGAATGCTTGGATGCTTGATTGCTTGAATGCTTGTTATCAAAAATACCTATTAGCTCTCAAATGGGAAATGAGGCTCCTTTTATAGAGTTTTGGAGGATCTTGGCGTAGGTGGCACAATCCTACGGTTGAGAATGAAAGGTGGAAGATCCTAGGGCTAGGATTGACTTGGTTGAAGGAGTTGAGAGAAAGGGGGATGTAGTTGGAATGTGAGAGGAAGAATAGGGATGATGTTCCTCTCATATTGACATGGAGGAGAAGAAGGTGGAAGGGAAAGACACATGTCAAGTGTCTCACGAAGACCAAAGAGAGAAAAAGGGAGAGACCTTTTCCTCATGAGGACTCTTTGCACAAGTGTCCTATGAGTCACCTTTGACCCTTAGAGGTGGCTTAAGAAGCCCCTTAGGAATAGGGAATGTCTCTTGACTTGGTTTAAGAGAGGACATGTGGTTATGAGACCAAGTCCTATGATGCCACATAGCCCTTAAGAATAGGACATGTGTGGGTGAGGATAATTATCAATAAATAATTAATAATAATTATTTATTTTAGCCAAAGTGATGTGTCAGGTGACTAGGTAGGTGAGGTGGACTAGGAAACTTAGTCATATTTAGGTGATTGTATATTTAATTAAATCACTTTAATAAGACTAATTAGAAGACTTAGGATAGAAGAATAGACTATAGTGAATTCACTAAATAAATTGAATAATTTATTTAATAAATAGAGGAATAATTATTAATTAAATAATAAATATTTAATTAATTTATCAAGTCAATAGTAATTAAATAATAAATATTTAATTAATTAATGAAGCCATTTTTAGGTGTATACATTTTGCCGCTCTTTGAAATAATGTGTGTATCACATTGTTTCAAAGAAAATTTCAAGCATTTTGCCCTTGCCCTAGACAATGTCTAAAATGACGTAAGCATGCCCCCTCGAGAGATTGATTAAGAATTTGTGTTTAAAAAATAAAATAAAATTTATTATTATGTTTTTTTTATTTTTTAGTTATTTTGATTAATCAATCTCACGAAAGAGATAGCTGAAAAGGTGGGTGAAAATGGGGGAAATGGAAGAAAAATAAGAGATAGGGTCCACACACCAAGCACATAGGGTCCACAGGCTATAAATAAGGCTTAGGGGTCCACAATAGGCTCATTGTGCACACTTGTCATTGGGAGATCAGAGCATGAGAGAGAGAAGAGCAGAGCCACCACGATGTCGTTCCCGTTGTCAGATCACCACTTTGAGAGATTCAGATGCTTCTAGCGACCACCTGATTTGCGTGAACCGATAGGTGACTTGATCCTCCTTGGTAATTTCATGATTTGATGCATGTTAGAGTAGAATTGTAGCATGTTTAGGATAGATTGAATGATAGAATTAGGTTAGGAATTTTTTTGTTTTGAGGTGTGGAATGAATGTGCAGTTTTGGTGCACCAATGTGCAGGAACTAGGAACATTTGCGTAGAAAAATACAACATTCTACGCATACGTGTAGGAAAACTATGCATTCATACTAGAGGAATGTTAGAGTTGTGCAAGTGTGAAATAAAAATGTGCATTTGAAAAATCAGCACATTTGTGCATATTTGTGGTGCAAATGTTCGATAAAACTATGCTTTTGTCCAAATCTATGCATTTGTGTAGAATTATTGCACAAATGTGAAGAAAAATTGCGCATAGGTTAAAACCTGCGCAACTGTTAAATAATGCTACGCATACACGTTTCAATGTTGTGCATGTGTTTGAAGTGATAGAATGTGGTCAAACTAGATAGTCAATTAGGTCAAACTTGATGTCAATAAGTCGATTGGATCTATCGGCGTTTGATTTTGATCGATTTGATCAAGATAGGCAACATTGTAGCATGTTTTCTAGTTAACCAGTCTTGAATGTAGATAATTGATAGAATCATCTATTGAAACATGTGATAAAAACATGTTTATATTTGATATGATAGGATAGATAGATTGATAGATTAGTTTATCAAAATCTGATAGGTTGATTGTTTGTTGACTTGAATAGGAGGATATCACAGATAGTCTGATGTCACGGGAGAGATACCTTGTGACTCAAAATCTAAGACCGGCATTGTCAGAGACAGATAGACTGTTGATTGGAGCATCTAGATTATATTATGTGATTTACACACCTGAGATTTGGGCGAATCTGAGTATGATGATAGCATTAGTAGAGCGATGGCACTCAGAGATGAGTACCTTCCATCTTTTGATAGGGGAGATGATAGTTACATTAGAGGATGTATATCACATCCTCCATCTTCCCATCACAGGTGAGCTGGTACAGTATGATCAGCACGACAAAGTTATGACGTGCAGAGCCATCTTCGGTGATGATGATATAAAGGATGGAGAGATCAGCTAGGAGGATATGGTTGACTTGTATGATCCTTTGCCAGTAGTGCTAGCAGGAGCAATTGGGGGATTTGTATGCCCTGATCATAGATCACATGGATTTTTTAGTTGGATGGGGCTGCACATTACATCAGATGATGGAGGGGACCCGATATGCTTGGGGGGTGTGTTTGTTAGCACATCTTTATCATGACATGCATTAGGTGGTGTACCATACGGGTGCATCATTATCAGCAAGTGTGACACTGCTCCATGTTTGGGCATGGGAGCATATTGCAGTTACTCAACCAGTGGCTATCAGATTTCAGGGCGCAGGGTAGCCCTATATTCATTTATACTCCTTAGTTTTGTCTCAGGCAAAATTGGTCCATTTAGAGTTTTGGCAGTATACCTTTGACACACTAGACATAGTGACATGGAGACCCTACCTAGGGTGTGAGTTGTGGGATGATGAGTGGTAGTTTGGGTTTTGTTTTGAGTCACGGTGGTTGATAGGTCAGACACCATTTATCATTGAGCGACAGCTGGTTACCCAGGTCCTGAGATAGTTTGGCAGGATATAGGGCATGCCATAGGGAGTGACAGAGCATGCTCACACACATCAGGAGAGATGAGACTGGGGGCCCATGGCATCATTTGATGTTGCTCGGTAGGAGTTTTTGGATGCCCCATTTCAAGCATGGTCGATGAGATCGATAATGGTAGACCCAGGGATGACTGCGGATTTGGAGCAGTTTTTGAGGGTTTTCCATTTCCGCAGATTATAGATCCAGTAGCGAGGCCTCCAAAGAGAGATCTGATAGAGAGACGATGGGGGAGACTCCAAGGGAGAGATAGATAGGGGCAAGGGAGATGAGGTGGTGGTGGAGGAGATGGAGGAGGAGATGGAGGGAGAAGGGATAGGGCAGGACCTCGGATGAGAGGAGGTGGTGTGAGGCAGAGGGGACTGATGCCACCTCTAGCTAGATAGGGATGGAGATAGCCTCTTGCACAGTCAACATAGCTAGTGGTAGGAGTGCCACTACAGGTACTAGTCCCTTTGGTATAGATTCTAGTTTCCCCAGTACAGGGACTAGCTACATAGGTACAGATGCAGGATGAGGTAGATGTTGGACTAGGCCAGGGTGGTGTGGTACAGGGTGGTCAGGTGTAGGATGGCAGAAAAGATGAGCCAAATGCTGAGATGCCAGATGTATAGGCATAGGATGAGCCAGCTGATATGGACATCAGGGGACATGATCCCTATTTATAGAGAGATGTTACGGAGGAGGAGGAGCAAGATATTGATACACTGCTAGTCAGACTAGCAGTTACACAAGTTCAGGCAGACCGGGTGCTAGGCCTAGAGAGACAGATTGAGAGGCTAGAGCATCAGATGGATGTCCTGAGACATGAGTAAGATGTAGCAATTGAGAGACTCAGGGAGTCTGAGATGTTATTAGATGAGTTACAGAGGACAGAGGACCTAGGTCCTCATGGAGATAGCCTAAGAGCCATGATATGAGCTGGGAAGGAGATATCCTACTGGTGAGAGGCATACAGATAGGCAGTGCCTAGGGATCAGTGGATTGAGAGTTTTAGAGAGAGCTCAGTAGTAGTGAGGATAGCAGTACAGGCACCAACTGGTGGTGGAGGTGTATCATCATGTCCTCTGAGAGTACCCATAGGTTCAGGAGACCAGGGTGGATCCTCAGGAGCAGGTGGTTCAGTAGCATAGGGCCTTATTGTAGCTCGCAGATAGTGACAGATAGATTCAGGAAGCAATGGGTCATAGATACCACTTGTATACATTTTTTTGTATCATATTATTATTGTATCATTATATATATTGACTTGATAGACACTGACTATAGACACATTGTTATTGATTATATATCATGGGACATTTGGACAGTTTGGTTGTATTTATGGACTTTATATGATTGATGCAATTCTACCATGATTTGCTATGATGTTTATATACATGTGCATACTGACATATGCAAGATGTGATGATTTACTTTTATATGCATAGAATGGATGTCTTAAAATGCAAAATGATTGATTTTCTATATGATGCTAATGGATAAATAATCTAATATATATGATGATATAAATGCATGTTCTAAATTATGTTCACTAACGCTATGTGATGATGAATGCAACAATGTAAAAACAATGTGAATAATGTAAAATGAATGGATACTAAATGCATGATGATATTAAATATATGTAATGAACAAATAATGATATTGGAATGCAAATGATATCTAAAGTAATAAATAAAAATGTACCTAAGCTGATTGACAACATGATAAAATGAAATAAGATGAAATGATAACTATAACAAATATCCAATGAACACACCTAATAATAATTATGCATGTCTTAAAATGATTAAATGCAAAGTAGTTTTGGTTGTCCAAATGTCCTCAACTGAAATAACAATGTTCTTGACACAAGAAGAATGGACTTAGGAAGCAGATAACCTAATGAGAAAGATAACCCACAAAACCTTATAAAAGGAGCACTGTTATGCAATTCATGAGATGGTAAAATGCAATGGAAAATGAAATATGAAATGAGTATCTCCACAACTTCATGTAACATCTTAGAACTTCATAATAACTGGAATTTGATTTTCATCATTGAGCTTGTTATGTTGCAAGAAAATGCAAGCATCATGGTATAATTAAACCAGGATGACCTGAGCACTTTTTGCATGGAGTTTAATATTGCAAACTTGACAAGCATCTAGGTATAATTGAACCGAGATGACTTGAGTTTCATTTGCATAACAGATAAGGAATATTTCCCCCCTCCATTGGGGAACAAATATTTGGAGTCGAGGTATGCGATGGCGTATCACCATAAATAGCATTTGTTAGAACAACATGATTTGCATGTTGTTAATACTATGAAATGGATGAAGGAACTTATACACAGACACCCCAATTACTTGTTCCTGTGATTTCATTGGAAAATACCCCACAAACAGCAATCAAAGAAAATATCATGCCCCATACTAGCTATTCTAATCAATGACATATGGGAGTTTCAAACTCATGTCAAAGATATCCCGGAATAGCATAGGAAACATGATAACAATGAAATATAGATATGAATGCATAATTTATAACAAATCATTCTAACATGCCTGCCATGAATATACATTTCTTTTGCCAAAAAGATTGATTTAGGATATGTTGATCAGTTCAAGTGATGATGTATAGTCAAGATGTATATATAAGCAGTCACAATTCAAAGGATAGATCATAGATTTTGATTCAGCATGAAGATACCATTGTGAAAGAACATTTGATTGTGTTTTCCTTGCCTGGTGAAAATAACTCCATTGTGTCCTCTAAGAGTCATGACTATCATAGATCCACTTCCCAAACTAGGTTGAGGACATACCCCCAGCTAGGTGATGGACTGACTTATTATGGATGAAGAAAGACGCAACAAGACTAGGATGAAGACCATGACAAAAGATCAAGCTATGATGGGATTTTATTACGGATAGATACAATGGATGATGTATGAACTGGCCATTTTATTATGATATATACATGGTGGGGACAAGGATTGAGTAACCATTTTATTGTGGATATATACAATGAATGGACACACTAGAAGAATCCTAATAGATAGAGGAGCTAACTTGTCACACATAGCGCCTGTTTCTAGGTTTTCACCATATGCTTTTATTGCAGTTTTTCTTTTGATTTTGTGATTTTTTTTTTTTTGTATTTTTGATTTTTTGATTTTTTGATTTTTTTTTTATAGAATATATATATATACAGACTATATACATGCCCCTTGCATTGGGATTTTAGGGATAGAACTTCTTGAGATGGATACTGTTAAGAGGTTCATCCAAGGGATCTCCCTCTGGTGTAGACAACTGATAGGCTTCAGAACCATAGACTGATGTAATCACAAAAGGTCCTAACCAATTTGGTTCAAACTTGCCCTTCTTTTCATGGTGTTGTTGATTCTTTGGATTTTCTCAAAGGACTAAGTCACCCAACTGAAAGTCTTTGATCTTTACTTTGCTCTTGTACTGATGGGATAGACGCTACTGATAAAATTTCAAATGATCATAGGCTCACTGACGATGTTCATCTAGGAGTTCCAATTCAGTCAGGCGTGCAACTCTATACTCTTCATCAGGAATTAAATCTTTAAGAGTAACATGAAGTGAAGGCAACTCGACCTCGAGGGGCAGGACTGCTTTAGATCCATAGACAAGGGAGTATGGAGTGGCTCCAATAGGAGTACAGATGGAGGTGTGGTAAGCCCATAAGGATGGATTAAGTTGGAGGTGCCAGTCACGGCCAGCGTCATTGACAGTCTTTTATAGGATTTTAACAATTGTTTTGTTTGATGCCTCAGCTTGGCCGTTTCCTTGAGGATAGTAGTTGGTGGAATAGTTGTGGGTGATGTGGAATTTGGTGCACAAGTCATCCATGTCTTGGTTTTGAAACTATTTCCCATGATCAGTGATAAGATACATAGGTATACCATATCTGCAAATGATATAGTTTAAGATAAACATGGAGATTTTTTTCCCTGTGGCGGCAATTAATGGAATGGCCTCAATCCATTTAGTGAAGTATTCTATGGTAGTGAGAATCCATTTGTGGCCATTGGAAGATGGAGGATTGATAGCGCCCATGAGGTCAAGTCCCCACCGACTGAATGACGAAGTAGTTGTAAAAGGATGTAACTCTTGAGCTGGAGTATGGATAAGTTTTCCATATATCTGACATTTCTTGCATGCCCTAGCAAAATGAAAGGAGTCTGCCTCCATGGTAGGCCAATAATAACCCATACGCATGAGTTTCTTAGGCAAAGAGGGACCACTCAAATGTGTCCCACAAATACCCTCATGTACATCATGTAAGGAAAGTTGAGCTTCATCATGTTCGAGACATCATAGGAGAGTACCATCAAAACCTCGCCGATAAAGGGTGTCAGATATTAAGATATAGCAGGAGGTTTGGTGGAGAAAAGTTCATTTTTGATTGCGGGATAGGTCAGGAGGTAGAGTGTTATCTTTGAGGTAAGAATAGATCTTTCCATAGGTTGGGGAGTCATGTCCAATTATATGACATATAATACTTGTATCAGGCTCATCATATGTAGGACAAGTCAGGGATTCCACCAAGAACTCAAAATGGGCCTTGGTATCTTCTATATCAAATAAAGAAGCAATTGTTGCCATGGCATCGACAACCTTGTTTTCATGCCAAGGAATCTGCTCAAAATTAATGATAGAGAAATACTTTTTAAAGTCATCAACCATACGTTTATATGGCAATAAATTATCATCTTTCATCTGATAATCATCATTAACCTGATTAACAATCAGCTAAGAATCTTCATAGACATTTATTTCAGATACGTTCCATTGTAAAGCCATTTTTAACCCAATCAGCAAAGCCTCATATTCTGCTACATTATTGGTGCAAAGAAATAAAAAACTCGAAAGATTTCAGAATAGTGTATCCTTGTGACATGATAAAAAGAATACTAGCTCCTGAACCCTGTTGAGTGTATGAGCCATCAAAGTATAATTTCCATGCTTGTGTAAACAAAGCTAAGATATGAGCATCATGAAAATCTATGTGTATAGGTTGGTCATCCATTAATGGAGCATCAGCTAGTTGATCTACGATCACTTGACCTTTGATAGCCTTCCTGTCTACATATTCAATATCAAACTCACTAAGTAGCATGACCCACTTAGCCAACCTGCCTGTTAATGCTATCTTGGTTAACAAATACTTTAAAGGATCAATCTTTGCAATAAGCTGAGTAGAATGTGACAACATGTAATGTCACCACTTTTGTGAAGCAAAGACAACAGCAAAAAATGCTCTTTCAATAGGGGAATAGTTTAACTCATATCCCACTAAAGTGTGAATGATGTAGTAGATGGCTTTTTCTTTTCCTTCATGATCTTGCTAAGCAAGAAGAGCACCTAGTGAAGCTGTCGTGGCTGAAATGTAGAGCAAGAGTGGCTTGCTCAGAATTGGTGACATCAGAGTTGGAGGATTCACTAGATACTGCTTGATTTTTTTGAAAGCTTCCTCACACTTATCATCCCATTGGAATAAGATATTTTTATGTAGCAAATGTTGAAAGGGATGACTGTGATCTGCTAGTTGAGAAACAAATCTTTGGATGGATTGTAGATGCCCCTGTAAAGATCTTAGCTGACTAATGTTAGTGGGGGAAGCCATCTCCAATATTGCTTTAACCTTTTCTAGATCCACTTCGATTCCTTTAGCTGAGACAATGTAGCCTAACAGTTTGTCGGATGTGACCCCAAATGCACATTTCTTTGGATTAAGTCAAATCTGATATTTTTCCATCTAGGTGAATATTCTATCCAACACTCTCAAATGACCAGCTCTGTCTTTAGATTTTGCTAAAATGTCATCAACATAATCTTCCATGATGGTATGCATCATGTCATGAAAGATCATGGTCATGGGTCTTTGATAAGTTGCTCCAGCATTTTTGAGGCCAAATGGCATCACATTCCAGTAGTATGTACCCCATGGACAAGTAAAAGTAGTTTTTTCTTGGTCTTCTGGCGCAATCTTGATTTGGTTATAGCCAGAAAATCCATCCATTAATGATAACATCTCATGTCCAACTGTTAGGTCAATAATCATATCAATATTTGGCAAAGGGAAGTCATCTTTCGGACAAGCTTTATTAAGATCTCAAAAATCAATACAAATCCTGATAGATTTGTCTGGTTTTGAAACTAGAACAATATTTGAAATCCACTTAGCATAATCAATAGCCCGAATGAATCCAACATCTAGGAGCTTCTTCAAATCTGCTTTCACCATTAGAGCAATGTGAGGATGTATTTTGCAAAGCTTCTGCTTAACTAGTTTTACACCTGGTTTGATAGATAAATGATGCATAATGAGATTGGGGTCCAAACCAGGCATATCAGCATAGGACCAAGCAAAGTTGATTTGTCTTTCTCTAATTTTTTTTGCAAAAGCTTCTTTCTCTGATTCTGTCAAGGATGCTGCTACTTTGAGGATGCGTGGAGACTCCTTTGTTCCAATGTTAAGTGGTACTATTGGTTCTATAAGAATGGTAGATTGCTCTCGATATAGAAGTTGGGAAGAGTGTCAATCCTTCCATCATCAGGTGCCTTAGAGAGGTTTTCACCATCAGATGCATCTTTTCTTTTTACTATTTTTGGATCTAATACTGCCACTGAGTGGTTTTCACCATTAGATTTGTTGATTATTTTTATATTTTTATGACTGAAAGGATTGGCACTCTCCAAAATAGGCCATGTCATTAAGTTCTATCGAAAATCCTGACTTGTGATCCCCTGGCAGTAAATGATCCTTGATGCCAAGATAGTCAATGATCACATCATCATTATGGAAGACATCAAGTTCTAGGTAATTGGGAGAATCCCAATCGATAAGGTCAGGATGGACAAGGGGCATTCAATCATTTGGGTCGGTTTCAAAAGAAGAGATGGTATTGATGGAAAAGTTGTCAAGGTTTATGATAGTATCAGCGAGGTCTATTTCCATACTCTCATCTGAATCGTCTATCACAAGATAATGCTCACTTCGCTCATGATCAACATGAGTAGTATTACATGGGACCAATCCTATTGAGTTACTCGTTGAACTCTCACCCTCATGGTAATCGTTACTATATTGATGGACAACATCGACTCCTATTTCTTTAGTATAATCAAATAAGGAATCCCATTCATAATCATTAGAATCAGAATCATCATTATCTTCAAGTCTATCAATGATTCTTTGAGCTATCCTTTGTTTCTCTAGATCTACATACATACCATGCTTTCTGAATTGTAAGGCAGGAGCTTTAGATGTCTCATCCATCTTTTCTTGTTCAGGAATCATTCATGGATATTTGGAAAACAATTGACACCATCTTTGCAAAGTAAGGAAAGGTTCTCCATTCTTTTGATGTGCATTGCAAAGATCGAGCATAGTGACCTCATGTTTGATGTTATATGAATAATGAGTCACAAATTTGTCAAGAAGCTCATTGAAAGATTTGATGCCAGGGGGTAGTTTAGAGAACCATTCCATGGCTTGTCCTCCTAAAATTTGTGGAAATAGTCACATAAGATAAGTGTCATTGTGAGCGACTTCAATACAAGTAGCACAAAACTCACGAATGTGGTCTTGTGGATCCGAATTCCCTTTGTATTTGTCAAATTTTGGTACCTCAAAATGAGGAGGGAATGGAATCATTGCTAAATTATTATCAAAAGGATAAGGACATATATCATCCAAGGAATACTTCTTTGTTGATGATCCAGTTTGGATGTCATGGATTTGTTGTTGAAGTATCTGGATTTGTTGTAGGATGAGATCTAAAGATGGTGTGTTTCCTTGAGTGTTTTGGGAAACATTGTTGTGAGAAGCATTGTTTTGTGAAGCGTGATTTGGCTGATCATTTTGAGAAATAGTGTGTTGTTCATGACTATGAGAAGCATTGGATTGCTAATTGGTTTCCTTTTCTCCATGAGTATCTTGAGAACCTTTAGGAATTTGTTGATTATTTGTGTGAGCTGGTTCTCTAAGATAAGAAACATCAAAATCACTTGGTAACTTAGCTCCTTGTTGAGAAAGCATAAGAAAATACATCTCTTTATCCAAGCCTAAGAGTCTTTCCATGACATGATAAAATTGAGGATCTTGTGAAGCTTCCCTAAGTTCTTCATCGGTGGGTTCATCATTGGATGTAAAAAGTGAAGTTTTCTTAGGAGCTTCGGGCCAAGGATTTTCTTCATTGCTGGTATTGCCTTCCATCTTGTCTAGGGATTCTGGATTGGTGGCTTGTTTAAATTTCTAAGATCGAGTTTGAACCATAAAATTGAAAGAATTGATTGTGGGATGAAAGATTTTTGATGAGAAGGTATGGAAAGTGATTGATAGGAAAGATATTGAAATGTGTTGAAAAGTGATAAGACAACTTGATAAACTCTAAGTCAATAGGAGGTATAGATCTCACTATGATATGACAAAGAGAAATCAAGAGATAATAACCTCAGAAAGTTTGATGATTAAGGATGATATATCCTGATATGGTAAACTCACAAAGATCAAAATCTAATGGATAAGATAATGTTTCAACACAAAATCAAGAATTTCAAAGATTTGGAAGAACAATGATTTGATGAATCTTGATGAAGGAATGATGAAAAGTGATGAATGGTCAAACTAAAGATCAAAGGTCTATGTAACTTGATTGTTTCTCCAGAATCTTACTAAGGACAAAAATGGGTATCTGAAAAAGTGATTTTGAAAATTGCAAAGTTTTTGGAAATGCTCACTGTTGTAAATGCACAACAACAAATGCGCAGGACAGATTGATCAATATGCAATACAATTAAATAGATGAGGAATAATATGTAATAGATGCAACTAGTAGTACTCAAAAGCGCAGACAGTCTGAATAGATGCACAACAAATTGTGATAAATGCGCAGCAAATTGGATCAAATACGCAAAAATATGTGATATATGCGCAGGTTTTTAAGTTCTGATCTGAATTGAAAAGCTTTGGATTTTCCTAGTGTTGGCTGGTTTTCTTTTTTGTTTTGGCAAAGTGAAAAATGCATAAACACACACACACAAGATAGAAATGATGTTAATCTGACTATGCTAATATGAATGCACAAACATGCTTACAATCCTATGGTTGGCAAGGACGATATCTGCTGAATCCCCACTAGGATAATAAAATCCAGCCACGCAAATTCATAGCGGATAGCCTAGGAACTTGGAGGCACGGGATCCTCCTTACATTGCACTCACTTCTCAGGCACACCAAGTTCCAAATTCAATGGGTCATTACTTCCCAAAGAACTGCTATCTCTACTATGAATCGTGAGTAATGTGGGGTGTCTTCACGAGCTTGGGTGACTCCTTGAGCTAGTAGATAGAAGGTTTTTGGCCACTAAACAAATTTTTTTAGTAAGGACATCTGTTCAGGTGGTTGTGATCAAGTCATTTTCCCAATTAAGGGGGCTCTCCCAATCCTTTCAAAGCAAGGCTTTCACCTCTACTAAGTAGGACTTTAACGCACCACTAGGGTACTGGAGGAGATTTTGGTTGCCACAATGAATTCACACCTGTCTAATGTGAGACTAATCACACTAGCATTTTTTATATACCGGTTTGGAAGGGCTTGGCTTTAGCTTGTTACCAGTTGGGTCATTCCTTGGGGTGAGTACCTCTTTTCCCACCAAAGACCGCCCTCTAAAAATTATAACAGTTTCTCTTACACCCAAGGTCCACGAATGGCGAGGGGAGAGGATACGTTGTTATAATTTTGGGATTACAGATATGCTATTAAGCAAAACACAATAGACACTTGAGCTATACTAAAGAATACACACAAAGCAAAAGCATGTCTTATTTTAGAGCCCAAACGAGATTATGGTTTATTTTGCAAACCCTTTAGGAATCCCTGCAAAGAAATATGTTAGAAATTTTAGCAATAGGGCCTTCTCCTAAACGTCCTGCAAAATAGCCTAAAAGCTACTAGAACAAACAAAAACTTGTTAAAGGTTAGCTAAAATCAAAATAAATCAAAAATTTTAATCTAAATACTGTCAATAACAAATGCGCAATAATAGTGAATCAATGCGCAAAATTATTAAACAGATGCGCAGAACAGAATAATTAATGCACAGCAAAATGTAATGTAAGCGCAGAAAATGGAATTTAAATCGTAACAAATGTGCAACAAAGTTGAACAAATGGGCAGATTTTAATAAAAATAAAAATGGGAAAGATAGAAAATGACTGCTGTGATCTAAAATGAATGCGTAGTATAGATGAATGGATGCACAGTAATCATGAATGAATGTGCAGAAACAACCTGGAAATATTTGCACACGGAAAACTAAGAAAACAAAATGTTAAAAATGGAGGCTGGCCCTCCTTCTAGCGCCAAAAATGTATGCAAATTAGATGTCTAACAACTAGAAATGATAAATTAACTACTAAAGCCAATGAATCTATCTAATGCAAAACACAATGAAGAATGTAAAGTAACTATGAAATGATGAAACTAATTTAATTACCTTCACCTACCATGCAGCTTGTCTCCATTGTCCTCCTAGCTTTGATTTCTTGAAGATGTTGAGCTCTCAGATTTCCAAAATGAAGCCTTCTCCCAAGATGCTACCAAAGTGTGGAGATTGAATGAAATGAGTGCACAATAGCTTATGCAAACTAATGGATGGAATGCAAATGAAATGGTGATTGTATGGAATGCTTGATTGCTTTGAATGCGTGGATGCTTGATTGCTTGAATGCTTGGATGCTTGATTGCTTGAATTCTTGTTATCAAAAATACCTATTAGCTCTCAAATGGGAAATGAGGCTCCTTTTATAGATTTTTGGAGGATCTAGGCCTAGGTGGCACAATCCTACGATTGAGAATGAAAGGTGGAAGATCCTAGGGCTAGGATTGACTTGGTTGAAGGAGTTGAGAGAAAGGGGGATGTAGTTGGAATGTGAGAGGAAGAATAGGGATGATGTTCCTCTCACATTGACATGGAGGAGAAGGAGGTGGAAGGGAAAGACACATGTCAAGTGTCTCATGAAGACCAAAGAGAGAAAAAGGGAGAGACCTTTTCCTCATGAGGACTCTTTGCACAAGTGTCCTATGAGTCACCTTTGACCCTTAGAGGTGGCTTGAGAAGCCCCTTAGGAATAGGGAATGTCTCTTGACTTGGTTTAAGAGAGGACATGTGGTTATGAGACCAAGTCCTATGAGGCCACATAGCCCTTAATAATAGGACATGTGTGGGTGAGGATAATTATCAATAACTAATTAATAATAATAATTTATTTTAGCCAAAGTGATGTGTCAGGTGACTAGGTAGGTGAGGTGGACTAGGAAACTTAGTCATATTTAGGTGATTGTATATTTAATTAAATCACTTTAATAAGACTAATTAGAAGACTTAGGATAGAAGAATAGACTATAGTGAATTCACTAAATAAATTGAATAATTTATTTAATAAATAGAGGAATAATTATTAATTAAATAATAAATATTTAATTAATTTATCAAGTCAATAGTAATTAAATAATAAATATTTAATTAATTAATGAATCCATTTTTAGGTGTATACATTACTAATGATGCAAGACATATGATGAAGACCTTGTGTGTCTTCCAAAACAATTATGTGTGTTTTAGTAGTTAGAAAATTCTTGGTTTGGTGCTTTAAAATGGACTTTTTCTTTTATGTTTGGCGTGTCTTCTCATTTGTAATCCCTTAAGGGTTGTATGGACTTATCCTCTCCCCTCACCTTCAAATATCTTGGGTGTAAGATAAATCCACGCAATTATTTTAGAGGGGCCTGCCTTAGACCAAAACATTTACTTTGAACGTGCTAAGGGATGATCTCAAGCAGTAATAGACCAAAGATATGTATCCATACAAACTACTATATAAATGTGTGATTATGATTAATAATCCAATAAATAGTGTGGTTGGGTGATAACTCTCCTTGAGTACCCTTGTAGTGCATAAAACCTTGGTTCTCAAGGCTAGGAGACCTCCTATGGGATTTTATCATGCCACCCATTGAAATGGATGTCCTTGACCAAACACCATGTTGTAATTTCCAAAAACCTTATATTCATTGATGCAAGGGGTCACCCATGCCCGTGAAGACATCCCATACTTTTTATGGGTCTTGGTAGAGACAGTGGTTCCTTGAGAAGTGATGACCCTTGGAATTCAAAGCTTGGTGTGCCTAAGAAGTGAGTGCACTATAAGGGGGAGCTCATTCCTCTAAGCTTCTAGGCTATTTGCCTTGAGTAGGTGCAGATGAACTTAGTTCAAGTGGAAATTCAGTGAATATTAACCTTCAAGCCTAGGATGTGGCATGTTTGTTACATTTTACAATAGCCATTTTGTTTAACATTTCTTGAGCGAGTGATCAAAATTAAAAAAAAAAACACTTTTAAAACAATCAACTATAATTTGCATAAATATTGCAAAACATTCCTAAAATATTCATTTTTCAAAAATATCTTAATTCAAAACCTTGTGAGCATAATGGGTTTTCATACACATTCATTTTGGAACCTTTTGGCATGATTAGGATGTTGGAAAAATGGTCAGCACTCCCCTCAAGATTTGTGACATGGCTTAACCACCTCCTGTGTCTTCTATAAGTCTAGTGGTTGTATCGAGCATTAACTAGTCGATCTTTTGGTGCAACGACAACCACTACTTGTAACAAGTGGTATCAGAGCTTGGTCACAGGTTTGAATCCCCTTGGGTAATGCTGAGGGGGAGATTGTTGGCAAAATGGTCAGCACTCCCCTCAGGATTCATGACATGGCTTAACCACCTCCTGTGTCTTCTATAAGTCTAGTGGTTGTATCAGGCATTAACAGGTTGATCTTTTGGTGCAACGACAACCACTACTTGTAACATGGGAGTGCTCATTTTTCACATCATAGTCCATTGCATAAACCTTATCTTAATTGCATTTGTCCCTTTTCATTATGATTCTCAAGTCCAAGTGCATTGGTCCTCATTGCAATCCCTCATTATAGTCTTTGGCATAGTCCTCATTTTGGCATTTAGACCCCTTGAGAATTTTTACAAAAACAATCCAAACAAAATGAAAATCTTAGAGTCTGTCCTTATGTTGATGAATAAAGGATCTTGAATTTGTTGGTCTTTTTATCAATCTTTTGTCCTTTGTCCCTTTTAAAGTAAAATTCTACCCATGTCTTCAAGGGTTTGACTTGGTCCTTTTATCATTTTTATTTATTTCTTTTTTCTCTTTTTCAAAGTCAAGATCCAATATTCAACTTCCTAAGGTTACACTCTTAGGTTAGTATTTCAAAAGATTTTCTTTCAAAAACTTTCAAAGTCTAAACATCAAGTTTCATAAAGCCTTAGTTTTCATATCCTAAGTTGCATTTTGCATTATCATTCTTAAAAAATTTCTTGCATTACTTAGGTTGCATTATCATACCCTAAAAGTTTTTCAAAAAAGCAAAAAATATTGCGTTTGCATTTAGATATCATGCCAATTTTTACAAGGTCCCAAATATCTAAGAGGCAACAAGATAGTTATCAACCTATGTTCATATCACAAGGAGAATCTCAACCACCATTTGATCCAAGACAAGGTGTTACCTTTCAACAAATTGTTCCAGCCAATATGCAACCTCCAAGAGAGATGACACAAATTTCCCATGACCCAAGACATGTCACATTTTCAAAAGTTCCTACCAATACCCAAGCATTTTCCAATATGGGAAAAAGTGATGACCTATGTAATATGGGTTACCCTTATAGCACTTCACCAAGTCATGGCATGATTCCATGGAGTGCTCCACCAAATTTTGAATCTATCTTTGTACCTATGCAACCAGTGTATGGAAGTGTTCCAATCAGACATTAGGAAGAACACCATATGATATTTGATCAACATCCTCAAGGATCCTTTCAACCAAGATCTACCTCAGAACAAATAGCCTCACCTTGGATTCAATTTTGATCTTGAAGACTCGTCAGACACTTCCTCATAATCCAAAGACTCACATGCAAGCCATCTTTTGTTTAAGGATTTGCCAAGAGAAAAAATCTATGAAGCTATTAAAAATAAGATGCTTCAAAAGATGTTGGAATATCTCATAACTTCAGATCTAGAATGATATCTTAAAGTATTAAAGAAATCAAATCCTCAATTATTATTAGAAGATCAAAGACAAAGACAACCTACTTTGGAAGAAGTTCAACCTTTGATTAATTTTGACGAAGAAAAGGGGAAACAAACTTTGGAAGAACCAACTACAAAGGTAATTTAGAAAAGACCACGATAGGAATTAATCACCAAAATTCCTCAAAATAATACCTTTGGATAAATTAATAACCCCTTATTCAATGCTACTTCCTCTCAAGGAATAATTAGTACTAATAATACTTCAAAAGTATATCCTAAAGGACATTAAGACTTGACTTCAAACAATGTATTCCAACAACTCAACAAGAAGCACCAAAATATGCATTCTCATTTTCCTTAGCGATGCCACATATACCTTCTTTGGAAGAAAATAACAACATGCAAAACAATGGCCCTTTATTATTAACATATCCATCAATGCAAGAGAATACTTCAAGTATTGCATCAAAATAAGGGCCAAATACAAGTGCACCAAAGGTATCTATGACACACATGACAAATGCATCTCGCATGACAACCAAAACTATTCCAAGCACACCAAGTAAACCAAGGAGGAAAAGCATTATTGATATTTCTCCACGTCCACCAAAAGGTAATGCAACAAGCAAGTGTACCACAATAAGTTAATGTATAACAACAAGAACCTATATTGTAGCAAGTACCTGTATCACAACAAGTACTTGTGTTACCACAAGAACAAGCACAAGTCAACATGATATCTCAAACAAATAAATATAAATCAAAGCATAAGATTTAAAATCTTAATGACATACTTTCTCCATTGGGATATCATCAAGAGCCAAATCAACAACAACAATGAATGCAACAAAGGCTACAATATCAAGTGGGTCAAGGATCTCATCCTCCACAAGATGTTTATTACCCACCCAAAATGAAACAAATGTATTAAAAACTACCTTTTCCACAATAATTCCAGTGGCAACAAAAATTTCCACAACAATTCTGACAACAAAAAAAATTTCCACAACAATTCTTGCAACAACAACAATCTCAATAGCAACATTTTCCACAACAATTTCAACAACAACAATTTCTGTAGCACCCTCAACAACACAAAATTATATTATAATCTCCACAACAACAACAACAATAGTTTATACTAAAACAAAAACAACAACGATTTATACTAGAACCTTGAAGTAGAAATAGTTCATACACCACCCTTAGCAACAACAATTTGTACAACACCCTCAATAACAATAGTTTGTACTGCAACCTCAATATGTGCCTCAATATCATGAATAAATACCTCCACCTTATCAATAACCATATCAAAAATGGGTGGAATATCCTCAATAATATCAAGGACATCTAGCAACTCAATATCAATTTGAACAGATACAACAACAACCTCTATGATTACAACTAGGTAATAATCAAGGTCCTCCTATACCACCACATGATACTACATCTATTGAATCTTTAGATACAAAGACACCCAAGATTTCAAGACAGATAATACAAGATCCTTCACCTAATGATGAAAGGATCCAACATATTAAGCATTTGGAAAAACAAATGGAGGCATTGAAAATGAAACATAAGAGGATACATTAAACATAATGATATTTATGCCCAAATCCATTCAACAAGAATTTATATATGCCTCCTTTTCTAATAAATTTTGAAGTACGCAAATTTGATAAATATAGAGGAAAAGGTAATCCAGTTGATCATATCTAAGAAATTTTCACCTCCTATATAGAAGTAAATCATGAGGAAACATATCTCATGCATCTCTTCCCATGTAGTCTCGGTGGACATGCAATGGAATGGTACTATAAGTTACCTGGAAATATAAAATCTTGGAATGAGTTAGAAAAAAAAATTATATAGCATTTTTATTTAAACATATCGAATGAGATTATGCTATCAAATATATGTGTAACAAAGAAAAAGATAGGTGAACCATTCATGACATTCTTGTTGTGTTGGAGAAGTCTTGTTGGTCAATGTCCTTTTGATATTCTAGAGGAGCAACAAGTTTTCTTATTCATTGAAAATCTTGTACCAGAAATGATGTAAAAACTTAAGATCAAAAGTCCAAGTACCATTGAGAAGATCATGAGAAAGGGAGTTAGTATTGAAGATTCTCTTGTCTGTAAGGGTGTACTCAAGATTAATAAAGATAACAATAATGCAAGCACTTCAAATGACAAATAAAAATTATGGTCTTAGAATAAAAATGTTACAAATGATGGTATTGTCGATGCATGAATGGTCGATGCAACACAAGGAAAGCTTAGTCTCAAAGGGCCTAATACAAAAAATACTCAAACAATGACTCAAGAACCACCTCAAAAAACACAACTAATGACGCATAACAACTCTGACTATGTCGATCTTCGAGAAATAGAGATGGGCCACAAAGATAGTTCACACCATTGGGTGAACCAATTGATTCTATATTATGGCAATTAATTTAGAATAATTTAATTTAATTACCTGAGATCATAAGTGAACCTAGAGAGAAACTTACATGGTGGAATAACAATAAATACTATGAATATCACTGCTCTAAAGGTTACAAGACAACTTCATGTTTACAACTAAAGCATTTGGTACAAAATCTTATCAAATAAGGCTTAATTCAAGTTGAGCCTCCTACTGGCTCTTCCAATACTGATCATACTATTTTAAGGATCCATTGACTGACCATGGAAAAGGAAAGGCATCTAGCTGAAATTTAAATTTGAAATCCAATGTCATTATACACAAGCAGATGATGATTATACCATTAACTACTTTTATGAGTCAGATGCCCACGTGTCTACTATCACCTTCAAAGAAAAGAATCCCCAATATGTGGTCACTAATAACCATACCAAGATCACCATTCTTGGAGTACCATCTAGAGCCAAAGTTCCCATCGAATATAAACTTTTTGACCAACTTGGAAAAACCGCATCCCCGATCTCGATCCTTGAGTTATTACGTATATCCCTCTAGCATAAAGAGATCTTAGAAAAGGCCCTGAAAGAATCTATTGTCCCAAATGACATTGATGTTGCCCAATTTTATGCCATGATAGGGAAATTTTATATATCCCTTCATTCACTTTTTCTCCCAATGATGTACCAAAAGATAGACTTCATCACAATGACTCATTGCACCTAGAAGTTTTTGTCCATAATTTTAAAGTCAGACAAGTCATGATAGATGGTGGAGTAGGACTTAATATTTATAGGTTGTAATCGGTCTTGGATAAACTAAATCTGATATTGATCCATCAAGAAAGATCACAATCAAAGAATATGATGACGCTGGATGTCCTTCTAAAGGAGTCATTGTATTACCCATTAGAATTGGCCCAATGACTGAAGATACATTATTGTAAGTCTTGGATCAAGACCTTCCTTATAACATGATTTTGGGATGTCCCTGGATTCATGCCATGAAAGAAGTCCCATCTACCTATCACCAATGTCTAAAATTTTCCCATGATGGGGTGGATATTACTATTCCAGGAGATCCCAACCCCTTTTACTTCTGTGCCAATTTGAAACATATCCCCGCACAACAAGTCCCTATCAATAGTGAGGAAAAATTGTGTAGTTCTTCCAAATTTCTTGTTGCATTTTCCCTCACCAAGATGGCCAAAGAAAATTTGAAAATTGAAGATAAAGGTTGTGGAAAGTATTCCATATCACAAGATTTTCACATTGGGAAGTTACCTCTCTCCCCAAACTCCTATGGTAAATCATACCAGTTACAAAAATCACAACCCCATAGCACACTACAAGTTGACCATACTCCTACATTTACCTATTGGGGTGGATTGAAAGATGAACATGTTTATGAGGATACATCCACATGAATTTATAAAGAGACTCAAGAACAAGAACTTGCTAAAATTCTTGTTGAAAAGTACAGTCCTAGATTCACAATCATGTAGAAGAAAGACTACAATGGTTGTAGTGGCCTTGGAACATAGAAAAAAGGAATTTTTGAGCCTATTGTAGAAAAAATATGACCTCCTCATTTAGGGCTCAACTTTAAACCATTGAAAATTGGTTCTTCACATACTGAGTTATCCTTGTGTGAAAAAGTGAACACTTTGAATGATGAAAAGGCATATGAGGATACCCAACCTAAGACTACTAATTCTAATGAATGGGAATGGGCCTCATGTTCCTCTAGCTTGTATGCACTTGACCATATCTTTACTAGCCCTGAAAAATTACATGTTGAAGAGAAACATGTTGATGATACCCCTCCTCCTAAGACCTATCCTTGAGGTTGGATTGAAATATTCCGGGATCCTAGCCCCTATAATTTTAAGGATGGATCCAATGAAACTGATGAGACTGATATCTATATCTTTTCCCTTATAGTTGAATCCTAGAATATATGAAAAATTGATGATGACATCCCATTAGTATACCTCGAATTGATAGATTGGGATCAACAAGGATCACTAAGCTTAGATCGCTTTGAAAATGATGAAGCTATAGAAATTTTTTTTGAGCTTTGAGAAGGTATGACATGGGGAGATCATAAACTAGGATTCACCATTGATCTTGATGTACTATAGAATATTTTGGGGATTCAACTCCCTCTTCCACTTGCAAAAGTGAAAATAAAATAAAAAATGGAAAAAAATTAAAAAATTAGGTCTTCCGGTGAAAACTGAAAGGCACCATTAGACCATGAAAAAGTAAAATAAAGGATGTATCTGAGGGTGAAAACCTCTCTAAGGCACCCAATGATGGAAGAGTGGATATAATCCTACACAAATAGAAGCTAGGTTTACTAATAGAAATGATAGAAGAAATAAATTTGGGAACATCAAGGAATCCAAAAATCATACACTTTGTTGCCTCATTATCCAAAGAAGAAAAAGATGAATTTGTTTAGTGTTTCCTGGAAAGAAAAATTAATTTTTCATGGTCCTATGTTGATATTCCATGTTTGGATCATGAATTAGTTCTTCATCATTTTATATTTAGACTAGGCGCCAAACCAATAAAAGAAAAACTAAGAAAAATGCATCCTTAGGTAGCCCTTCTGGTAAAAGAAAAATTGAAAAAATTTATTGGATGTTGGATTCATCAGACCCATTGATTATGAAGACTGGATCTCTAATTTGGTTCCTATGAGTAAACACACTAGGGGCATCAGAATATGCACCAATTTTTGTGACTTAAATAAGGCATTGTTAGAAAGTAAAGTCCACCAAGATAACTGAGAGGGGGGGGGGGGGGTGAATCAGTTATCAGATAAAAACAACTTATAATAACATTATTAGATCTCAAAAATGTAACCAATATAAACAAAAACTATAGAAAGGTAAACATACACAATGACACAAGATATGTTAACTAGGGAACCTCTTGATTAGAGAGTAAACCCCAGTGGGGATGGTACCCACAAAAGATGTACTAATATGAAAATTCCTTGTGAGAGGATGGACTCTGTTAGGAGTCTTATGAAATACATTCAGTACATATAAGTCCCTGTTAGGAGAATTTGAATCCTTGTTAAAAGATTCTAACCCTGTTAAGAGTTAAGGAAGGAAGAAGGACCCACTATCCAAATAGCTTCAGGGGCAAGATCACTAAACTCACTATCCAACTGATCTTTGTATTATCAAAACATAATAATATTAACAACTTCTAATCTCAACAATCTAATCTCCACTCCTCTATCTGTGCCAAAATGATGCAAGGGAGGATATAGAGAGGGGCCAAAGGCACACCCTAACCAGATCCACCTTGCAGACAATACACAGAAGCAACAAACACAACAGTGAGAGAGAGAATGTAGATCACTTTCATATATTATCTTCAAATTGATTCATACATGCTAGGCTGTAAGGCCTTCTTGGTTTAGGCTAGATATTACAATCAAGTACATAAGTCCTCCAACATGCGAGGATCTGCCAATAATCTCTAATTTTCTATCTTCTATCTTTTATCCAAACTTACTCTCCAAACTGACTCTCTAAACTCTAACCAAACAACTACATTTATACAAGAGGCTACCAAATCAAGTCAACCTTTAGATCCACCATCAATGGAAGGAACACCCAGATCTAGGTCCACACACTTCTCAATGATAGATACCATCGTTAAATCTACAACCCAAATTAAATGCACAAGTCGGCCTCAAAAGAAATCCAAAAATAAATAACTTGGTAAGAAAGGAAACCGATTGCCAGATAAGCATCACCGAGTGCCAGGGAAATTCACCGAGCACCAAAGAGATAACCAACCAACACTAAAGAACAAAGGAAACTGAGCAATACCGAACCAACTCAGTCAAAGAAGGAACCGAGCAACACAGAAAACTTCAAACATATTTTTGGTGACACATGATTGCCAAGGACCCGAGATGCTCTTGCATCAGACACCTAGGGTTATCTGAAAATGATTCTCTGAATCATGAAACTAGTATGATCCGAACAACATCCAACTCAGACTGTGAAATATATGAATTGTCTTCAATCGGTCTATTCCTCCAGTTTACCAGATATTCCATATACTATTTTCCTCTTGTACTTTTGCCAATTCTTTTCTCCAAAATCTTTTCAACTTCTTCGATCTGCTTCTTAGGATAATCCATCGGTACTATCATGTCTTCATTAGGTTCATGATACTCATAAAAATCATAAATGTTGAATATGGGTGATATATCTATGTCATCAAGTAACTCAATCTCATATGCATTTCCACTATCAAATTTTCTCAAAATATTGCAAGGACCAAACTTCTTCATTTTCAGCTTCCCATATGTTCCAACAGGAAATCGACCTTTCTTCAACTGAACCATGACTTCATCATCGACTGCAAAAGTCTTATGTCTTCTTGATCTATCAGCTCTGTCTTTGTATTTTTTATTACTCTTCTCCAGCTTATGTTTCACATCTTCATGCAATGTCTTTATTTACTCAACAAATTTTACTCCTTCAGCACTTCTCTTTCTTTCATCAGCAATATCCCTCAAATCAGATATACCTCTCAGTTGTATGCCATTTACAATCTCAAAGGGTGTTTTTCTAGAACTCCTATTCACTAAATTATTGTATGCAAACTCTGCTTGTGCCAACACAGAATCCGAATTACTCGGTGTGTCTCCAACTAAACATCTCAAAAGATTTCCCAAACTTCTATTCACAACTTTTGTCTGTCCATCGTTTTGTGGGTGAAATGTAGAACTATATTTCAACTCGGTGCCAAACTTTCTCCAAAGGGTTTTCCAAAAGTATCCAACAAATTTACTATCTCGGTCAGAGATAATACTCCTCATTAATCCATGCAATCTAATAATTTCCTTAAAGAAAAGATCTTCTATATGTACTGTATCTGATGTCTTTCTACAAGGTATAAAATGTGTCATTTTAGAAAATCTATCCACAACAACAAATATAGAATCATTACCTCTTACTGTCTTCGGTAATCCAAGAACAAAATCCATACTTATGTTAATCCAAGGTTTCTCAAGAACAAAAATTAGTGTATACAATCCAGTATTCTGACTTACTCCTTTTGCAACTTGACAAATTCCACTTCTCACAAATTTATGAACATCTTTATACAACTATGGCCAAAAGTATTTCTCTTTAAGAAAATTCAATGTCTTATCAACACCAAAATGTCCAGCCAAACCACTACTATGTTTCTCCTTTATCAAATTAGTTCTCATTTCTCCTCTTGATATACACAACTAAATACCTTTAAACAACACACCTCCTTGAATAAAATATTCTTCCCATTTAGTACTCAGTTGATCTTGAATAGGTGCTCTACAGTTTCTCCGTAGCTCAAAAAAATTAGGATCAAATTCATAAGAAACTCTCATGTCATCAAAGCCAAGAACTTCAATTTTCATCTCGGTCATCAAAGATCTCCTTCTACTTATTGCATCAACAACTCAGTTAGTGACTCCACTCTTATGCTTTATCACAAATGTATAACTCTGTGAATACTCAATCCATTTCATATGTCTCTGATTCAACTTATTATGACTACCCAAATACTGTAAATCCTTATGATTGGTATACAACACAAATTTACTTGGTATCAAATAATGTCTTCATTTCTTCAGGGCTTGAACAATAGCATAGAATTCATGATCACACACAGAGTATTTCCTTTTTGCATCATTCAACTTTTCACTAAAGAAAGCAACAGGTTTACCTTCTTGAATCAATAAAGATCCTATTGCACTTCCACTTACATCACATTCCACTTGAAATACCTTAATGAAATTAGTAAATGCCAAAATAGGAAATTCAACAACCTTCTGCTTCAAAGTCTCAAAACTTTTATCAGCTCCATGTGTTCACTTGAATTCTCTTTTATCTCCTCTCATAGTCTCAGTCATAACATTACAAATTGAACTGAAATTCCTAATGAACTTTCGGTAAAAAATTTCCAAACCATGAAATGATCTTACCTTACTATCATTCTTAGGTGTAGGCCAATTCAAAATAGCTTCAACCTTTTTAGGATCCATTTTCAAACCATCAGCTAAAATCACAAATCACAAATCCATAATCTCCTCTTTCATGAATGAACACTTTTTCAGATTTATTAGCAACTTTTCTTCTTTCAACCACTGGAATACTTGTTTAACATTTAACAAATGTTCTTCTTTGGTTTTACTAAATATCATAATATCATCAAGATATATAATCACAAAATTACCCAATAATTTCTTCAAAACTTCATTCATCAACCTCATAAAAGTACTCGGTGCATTAGTTAAACCAAAAGGCATAACCAACCACTCATACAAACCTAATTTTTTCTTGAAAGAAGTCTTCCACTCATCACCTTCTCTGATTATGATCTGATGATACCCACTTTTCAAATCAATTTTGGTAAAATACTTTGCTCCAGTCAAACTGTGCATTATGTCATCCATTCTCGGTATAGGAAACCTATACTTCATTTTTATCTTGTTGATTTCCCTGGAATCTGTTGGTACTCAAAATGCAGTTTTGAGGTACCATGTAAAATTTTGATTAGGTGCTCATTTTGGCTTTGTATTGCATGCTAGTATGGGCGTATTTGGGGTCATATCTTGAGGTATATGTGTTCATTGCTTTGTATTCATCCTATTGAGTTGTTTTGAGTCCTTTGATGGCATGTTCAAATGGGTTTGCATCATTTCATTTCTAGGGGGTCGTGAATGCAGAAATTGCTAACTATGAAGGTCACTGGGAAGGGGTACTTTGTCAGCTTGTAATATGCACCCTGGAGAGCGTCATGAAAATATGAGCCTAGTGTCTTGTTGTACACATTTCATACTCTTTATGTGTTAGGTTTTAGGCCTCTATGATAAGATTTGACCCCGTTTATTCATCCCCTTCCAGAGGTGTTTCCTTATTTTTGCACTTGTGCACTTGTTCAATTTTTCTCAGAGGCCCTATTTGTGGAGCTGTATCTTTTTCCTTGTGATTGATCATTGCATGCCAGTTGTGGCATCATACTATAGACATGGGAGTGAGTCATCTTGCTAATTTTTATCCCCCCATGCACCCGTTTGACCTATTTGTCAGTGCCATTCCATTTACAATTTGTTAGAATTCTGTGTGCTTTGTTCAGAGTTCTAAGTAGCCTACTTTGTGTTATCCTAGTTTGTGCCCTATGCAAGGTCTGACATAATTGAATGTTGTTCTATACTGTAGACCTAAAAGACTAAGTGCTTCATGATTTTCAAGTCCCTGCCAATCCGTTTGACCACTTTCCTAGGCCAATTCCAAAACCAGTTTTGCACTTTTTCACTGTTTTAATCCTGAAAATTTCTAACTGGTTGAATTTGGCATTTTATTGTGATCGGCATTTAGACTTTCTGAGGAAGCTAGTTATGGATTCATATTCCTTGTATGAAGGTGTTTTAGTGTCCAAGATGCTAGGTCTCGAAAGTTTCGTTTGGTCAGTTTTAGAAGCCAATTCCGGGAGCCAGTCGGTGTTGATGATCAGTTTTGCCAAAATGTAAAAAGTGAATTATGTGATTGAATCTTTGACACGCCATGTTTCTACTTCAAGTGGTTGACTACATCTCAGTCTTACAGAGGAAGGTGTGCATCAAGAGTGATGCCTTGTGCTTAATGTCTTCAAGAGATTGTGCGTATACTTAACATGGACAAAATGAAAGGCGACCAAGGATGCCAGTGTCATTGCCTGTTTGAATGTAATGAAAGTCATCAAGGAATTGACTACTGTTGCCAATGCATATTGGTTTGATAAGAAGGACATGAGTGTTTCTTATATCTTCTTTCAATGGTTTCAAAAGGCCAATGAAATGGAACCCAAATGAGCATTGAAGGAAAATGACCATGATTGAGAGGTTGCCAGCCTTAATATGAATATATAAATGTCAACATGTTTAATAAGTGTGCATATATTTTGAGGGTTGTGATCATTACACACCACACCAAACAATAGAAAGGGCTGTCAGCGTGAGTGTTTTAAAGAGATGCAAGGCTTGGCTGGGCATATCTGGCCAACGAAAGTGATTGCAGACTGAAGGCAATCAAAATGTGGTGCATGACAGTGAAGGAAAGATGTGCATAGAAAAAATTGAAAGAGGAGTTTTAAATGTAACATGTATTAAATGGAAATAGTCTTTTTGAGAAAGAAAAGAAGAAATAGCCCACACAATGGATTTTGAAAACGCGGATTTGCAAAAAAGGAAAAACACAGTCATATTGCGGGGGGCATAAATATTTATTGGACCGTTGGATTTGGCCAATTTTCGGATATGTTGTTGCAAACCTAGTTCTCCAGATTCTCACTGGAGCAATTTTTCAAATTCTTCCTGGTTCGCGAGTTACAGTCACCTGAGTGCGACACTATCAAAACTGCCCATTAAAACTTCAAGACCAATTATCCCACATTGGCTGGGTGAAGGATTATTTTTGTGTTTATATACAACAGCACTCCAATGCATTGTAAATAAAGAAATAAGAGGCTCTTGCTGGGCCCCTTGGTTGGAGGATTTGGTGCGGTGGTGGGCCCCATTATTTTGAGACAAAGTGCAAAGAAAGTTTAAAAACTCTCAACAATTTAATCCCACATTCATCCGGAATGGGGAAATTGTAATGAATATATGCAAGTCCACTCACATGATGAAATAAGTTGAAGTTCTAGAGGCTATGCATGCCACCCTTTGTAAGTGCCTTGGTTTTTGTGATAGGTGGGCCCGACTTGTAGGTAAGGTTATTTTTGACTAAGTGTGTGACCATAGGAAATGTGACCTCGAGATATGTGATCATCCGACGATGGTCGCATGATTGCAAGGGCCGAATTTGCCCCATGCGATCATGCGCCTAGCCGACATGTGGCAGCTCAATGAGGTGGTGGTCAGTTCAGTGACATGGCAGTGTGATGCAGAGTGGACAGAGGTGGCGCCTGTTGGACAATGCGGCCAATCCGAGCATGCCACGTGTCACGTGGGTCAGGGCAGGGGCAATCCAAAATAATAATAATAATAATATTTTATTTTTCCTTCCCGTGCAAATTCAAACTTAAAAAAAAATCAAAGTTATAAATGTATTTTAATATAGTTTTGACTGTATTAAAAATTTGAATATCAAAAATTGCAGAGCTAGGAGACTGTTTTAATAGCTGGAGGCTTCATTTTTAGGCCAAATATGGAGTATAATATACCGTCAGAAAGGTCTCAATGTGAGGATTCCGATTCTGGAATCAGATTTTTCACAGGTGGCCATTTTCTCGCGTTATTTGCAGTTTAAGTTTCAGGGGGGCCAGGAAGATATTTTGGAGATATTTGATTTGTTATGTCCGATGACTCATGGTTTTTCAAGGGGATAAAGCAGATCAGGTTTGCTATTCCAGACTTCATGACTCATTCAGTGAGTAGTTCAGAGTTTGACAAGTGTCAGTTGGTGATGCTTTCTGGTGTTTTCCCCCTTCTCTTCTTAGTCTCGATTCTTTTCAATGGGAGGGGTTCCAATCTTTTTGCATGAGCAGGGCTCTACAAGTTTGAGTTCCATGAATGCAAGTTCGAAGTTTCATTTCAGAGTTCTTATTTTGAGTTTGTTGTGATTTGAATGGATAGATATAGGTGATTCAATGAAAGACAGTGGAAATCCTTTCCTGTATTTGTCTGATGTCTCTTTGTGTCTTTGTCAAATTGTTGTATATTGATTTGTAAGGCATCTCTATATACCTGTTTACAAGGTAAATGGTGCAATGACTTTCAAGTTTCTTTCAAGGAAAGTGTAATATCTTGAAGATTGTTGTTGATAACATGATGTTTCATAAGGATCTGATGTCCAGATAGGGGGAAGAGAGAATGGTGTACAAGGTGCATTGTTTGATTTTCAGTTGTATAAGATTTGAAGTTTCCTATTGATGTGCATCTCATGACTCCATGCCCAGGATTAGGCACTGGTTTGACCAGACTTGTAATCAAAATCTTTTCCAATCACTTTTCCCTTTCATGTTTAAGAGCATAAATGTTTGTCGATTGCATTGAATAGTGCAAGTGCTTTTGGTGATTCCTTGTAGAAGTGAATCAGATAGGTTAACCTGCCTGAGTTTTAAGCTCGAAGAGAAGAAGGTTGAATACCCTTGTCACTTTTGCCATTTTTCTGCAATGATTGTTTGCTTTTGTTAATATCATGGATTGGCTTTCTAAGCTCTGCATCAGTTGCAGCAAAAGACATTAGTGAATCATTGTGAGAACCCCTAATCCAATATAGGATTTCATTGTGAAGCAGTGAGTCTAAAGATAGGTACACCCGCCTGGGTCTGTGGAGCCCAAAGTAGAAGAAGGACTTGGTCCTTATCAATTAGCCTTTTCCCTGTAAGAATCCAGAATTGGGAACCTGAGAGTCAAGCTTAATAGCTAAATTGGCAATTCTACATGAAAAAGAGCTAACAGAATCAATACACATTCACCATTCTCCATTCTTCTTAGGTTCCAATACATCAAGTATTGTAGAAGGACTCAAAATTTCTCTAATCAAACCTTTGTGCAACAATTCTTGAATCTGTCGGTTCAATTCCTGATTCTTGGTAGGTGTCAACCGATGTTGTGCCTTATTCAGTAAAATAGATCTAGGGATAAGATCCATGCAATGATCAATGCTTCTCTTCTGTGGAAAACCATTAGGTACATTACTAGAAATGATTTCACTGTACTCAGTGAGTAACTTATCAATCTCCTCAGGGACACTATCCTCTATTTTCTTACTTAGTTTGTTAGGAATCACAACAAAACATACATCATTATTTTTCAAATCCTTAACAAGCTTTCTTCCTTCCATCAAGAAAACTTTCATAGATGTGCAAACATTACTAATAGGTTCTTCCATCAAAGGTAACAAGATTTGTCTTCTTCCATCAGCCCAAATAGTATATTTATGCAATCTCCCATCATATATAGCATGTTTATCATATTGCCAAGGTTTACCCAACAAAATATGACAACAATCCATAGGCATGATATCACATAACACCTTATCATAGTACTTTCCAATTTTCAAATTCACATCACATTGTTCACTTACCAAGAGTGTATGCTCATGTTTGATCCATGAAATCTGATAGGGCTTCATATGTTCCAACCTTTTCAACTGCAACTTTGTGACCATGTCCTCAGATGCCAGATTCTCTAAGCTACCACTATCAATAATTACCTTCCAAACTATGTCTGAAACTCTACATCTAGTCTTGAACAAACTTTTCCTTACCAGATCTTCCTTATTACTTTCACTCCAAATTTCTCTACTTACGATCAAGTTATTTTCCTTCTCCGGTTCATTCAATGACTCTTCTTGCACCAAAGAATTTCTACTATTACCGACCTTCTTACTTGTATGTGTACACTCAAATGATCTATGTTCTTCTTCTCCACAATTGTGACAAGTTCCTCAGAAACCACCTTTGTTATAACTATTAGGAATAGTCCCAAGAGATAACTGAGAGGGGGGGGGGGGGGGTGAATCAGTTATCTACAAGATTCAATTCTTTATCCAATTAAGTATACTTAAACATAAATCATAAACACAATGAAAGAACACATGAACATAACACCAATATTTTGGTTACGGGGAAACCCAAATAGGTAAAAACTATAGTGGGACTTGATACCCACTAATATTCTGTACTAGTGTATAATGATCCTTGTTAGAAGATTCTTTAACCTATTAGGAGTAGCTTTACAATATATTAAGTATAGTAGACCTGGTCAAGGGTTGGACCCTGTTAGGAGTCTTTTACAATTGTTCCTATTAGGGGAGAGGATGCACTATCCGAGAGCTCACTGCTCAAATGGGTGAAGACTACAACCTTCTAAATAATAGATACACACTATATCTAGATCTTGGTGAACTATGCTTAGACCTACTATCTGGATTAGTTCCATTGAATAGCACAAGTACTTGACTTGGTCACATAGACCTTCTTTTGATGGCTTAACACTTCGCACACTCTGCTTTGCTATGCTTAGTCAACCATGAACCACACTTAAGCAATCACAAATGATTGCCTATAAATATCTTTCCTCCAAATCATATAATCAAGTCAACCTATTAGAACCACCTTGAAATCATATTAGAGAAACCATAATGAACTCCAATAAACATTTTGTTGGCTCTACTATGCACGCAACACATTTTGGGACCTATCTTAATAAGATAAATTTAGACACATGCTACACACTGTCAGCTCTACCAAAACAACTGGATCTTTCTCCACAAGCTAAATTAACTCATGTGCTCTTAACCAAACATCAATAACTCATATGTAAGCTTAAATCCAAGGGTGCATACCCTAAAGATAGGCACAACTTAAGAACCAATAAAATCTCTGTCGACTCTGTTGAACAAACACAGGAAACTGCTACTGGTGAATAGCGACTGCATAAATTTACTTACGTTCATCATTAGACCATGCGTCCATGAACTTAACATCATTGACATGTCTTCAACATATATCTAAGTGCACAAGGCTCCATGATAACTATACGAACAACCATACACAAAACACTGTCTATTACTTTGTTAGGAATACAACTGACACTAGCTGCTATATAACTGTCTGTACTAACAGTTAACCTCTGCGCCCATGATATCATGTCCATGCTATATATACTAAAATGAACATTTCTTTTATAACATTCTCCATTTCCTCAACTGTATTGCTGTCATAACTGAATGCTGCTCCCCCTTAGTATACTACTCTTTTTGCTTCTATTTTTCATGACTCTATATATTACTCCTCCTTTGAAATCAATGGAAAAGGGCACCATTCATTTTAAGCACTGATACTACTCCTAAGGTAGAGTATTCAACCTTCCATCAGTCCCAGAGGACTGATGCCTTTCCTTCTTTCTTCTAAGAAGAATTAGGGAAGGGAAATACTCCCAACTTCTCCCTAAGATACTCAAAAGTATCCTTAGGCAAGGGCTTTGTGAATATGTCTACCAACTAATCTTTGGTACTCACATAGTCCAAATTAACTTCTTTCTCTACCACTTTCTCTCTTAGGAAGTGATACTTGATCTCAATGTGCTTTGTCTTTGCATGGATCACAGGGTTCTTAGACATATTGATATTGCTAGTGTTATCACAGTGAATAACAATAGGATAATCAATCTGAATTCCAAAATCCTTATCATCTGCTTGATCCAAACAATTGTAGAACAATTCAAGGCTGTTGCAACATACTCCACTTCTGTTGTTGACTGAGAAATACAATTTTGTTTCTTGCTTGTCCAAGTGACAAGTCTATCACCAAGAAACACTGCTCCACCTGAAGTACTCTTTCTGTCATCAACACATCCTGCCCAATCTGCATCAATGTACACATGAAGCTCAACATTTTCTGAGTTAGGATACCATAGACCATAATATATAGTGCACTGCAAGTATTTGGATATTCTCTTTACTACCATGAGGTGACTTTGTTTAGGTTCTATTGCAAATCTTCCAACTATGCCAACTGCATTGGAAATATCAGGTCTAGTCTGAGTAAGATATATGAGTTTACCAATCACAGACTTATACAGTGTTACATCTACCACTAGTGAGTCATCTTCTTTAGTAAGCTTGCATCTAGTGATCATAGGGGTTCCTACTGGCTTGCAATCATCCATCTTGAATTTCTTCAGTATCTCTTTCACATACTTTGACTGATTAATAAAAATTCCTTTTTCTGTCTACTACACATTTAGTCCCAAAAAGTATTTGATAGGACCAATCATACTCATCTCAAATTCATTCTACATTTCTTTGGCAAATTCAGCACCGAGCTTGTCATTACCTCAGAAGATAATGTCATCAACAAATACAGCTACAAGTAGAAAACCTTCAGATGTCTCTCTAATGAATAGATTACAATCTACTGCTCCTTTCTTGAATCCAATCTTAGTTAAGTATCCATCTAGTCTCTCATTCCATGCTCTAGGGGCTTGCTTAAGTCCATAGAGTGCCTTCTTCAATTTGCATACCATATCAGGTCTATCTGATAAGGGGAATCCTTCTGGCTACTCAATGTATACTTCTTTCAAATCTCCATTCAAGAATGCTGACTTGACATCCATCTAATAAACTTTGAAGTTTTTGACTGTAGCATAGGCTAAAAACAACTTAATGGCTTCTAATATGCTCACATGTGCAAATGTGTTTGAATAATCAATGCCTTCTCTTTGTGCATAACCATTACATACTAATCTTTCTTTGTTTCTTACTACTGAACCATCTTCATTCATCTTATTTTTGAATATCCACTTTGTTCCAATCACATTCTTATCACTAGGTTTTGGGACTAGTTCCCAAGTGTCATTCTTAATGATCTGATCAAGTTCTTCTTTCATAGCATTATGCTAATCTAAATCATTATAAGCATCTTCAACACTTAAAGGTTCAATCTAAGATAGTAAACATACCGCTTCATTGATAGCTATGTTCTTTTGATCTGATTTATGAAAAACTAGATTACAATACCTGGTGTGATACCTGCAGTATTGTAGAATTCAACACGAAAATAGAGAACAACAATATTGCAAACCAAAAACTGATCCATTCTATTCAAATATTTGAGTTTATACAAGTCTTATGGATCCCAGGGGCCATCAAAATCCCTTGGAAATGAAATGAAGAGCCATCATAATATTTATTACAAATAAACTATTCACACTATAAAAAATTATCAAAAAACTATATATAAAAATTAGGTCCACTTGGAGAAGGCATAACTTTCTAGTCCTAGCTTCAATTTGTGAACCGTTTGATGCATTGGAAAGGTATTCAAATTATCTAGAACCAAATTTAGGAAGTAGGAATGGTCCTCCAAGCCCAAAAATGCACCGAAGACCCTAAAAAATGCAGTTTACTAAAACATAGTAAAATTTGAAAAATTAAATTTTAGTTTTTTTCTAAATTTAATCCTGAGCATTCCTCCCCCCTTGAGAGGCAATGGGCCCCATTGCACTAATCTTCTGCAACAGATGAGGAAATTGTTCTTCAATTTTTTCCTTAGTAAACCACTTGCCTTGATGAGAATGCTGGCCAGCTCTAACCACCTGATATAGAGGAATGTTTTGATTTCTCAAAGTCTTTAAAATTACTTCAGTAACATGGTCACACTGGACTGGAACAGTAGTAGATGGATTTAACTGCACAGCTTGAATGTGTTCAGTAGCTTGGGAAATATCCAACAAAGGAGGAAAATAGGGTCTCAGCAATTCTACATTGAAAACTGGATGCAGTCCCAAAAATGATGGAAAATTAAGTTCAAAAGCATTCTCACCAACTTGTTTCATAATAGTATATGGACCATAATGAAGAGGATGAAGCTTCCTATTTGGTCCGTGTAGGTTCTCTTTCTAAAGATGTAACCATACCTTGTCACTGATCTGAAACTTATGAGGAGTTTTATGTTTATCATGCCTTTCCTTATACTTCGGATTACTCTGCTCCAAGATCTCATGAACTTGCTGTTGGAGGTGTCTAATGTTATCAATGAAGTTTTTTTCTTTATCTACCTTCTTGTCACCATTCAATGGACTATTAGATTGTAGAGATGGTATTGCTACATCCATAGGTGCCAATGGTTGGTACCCAAGAGAAACCTCAAATGGACTGTGTCCTGTAGTACTATGGAGTGCACGGTTGTAGCTATGTTGCACATAGGGTAAGCTTTCATCCCATGTGTGAGGATGTTTGGAATGATACATCTGTAAAATATGAATAATCATTCGATTCACCACTTCTATCTGCCCATTTGTTTGGGGATGGAATGTTGTGGACTTTGTCAACTTGGTGTCCATTTTAGCCCATAGTGCAAACCAAAATTTGCTGATGAACCTGCTATCCCTATCAGAAATAATGGTTTTTGGAAAACCAAAATGAACCCAAACATGTTCAAAAAATAGCTTGGCAGTATCTTCTGTAGAAATCATCTTTTTACATGCCACCATGATAGCCATTTTAGAAAACCTATCTACCACAACATATACACAATCATGCCCTTGCCTGGTAGTTGGAAGTCGAGACATAAAATCCATTGAAATAGACTACCATGGCTTATCAAGAATAGGTAATGGTAAGTATAGACCCAACTTATGGTTTGCTAGCTTTGTAATTGCATAGGCTGCACAAGCTTGTATATGTGAAATGATATCCTGCTTCATTTTTGGCCAATAGAAATACTTTTGAAGGATAGCAGTAGTCTTACCAATACTAGAATGTCCTACAACATGACTGTAGTGAGCTTCCCATATCATTTTCTTCCATTCCTTGGTGGGTACACATATGTGACCGTTATGGAAAAGCAACCCATCCTGCAAGTGAAAATCAAGGACAAACTTTCCTTCTACCAAATTACCATAGATGTTAGCAAAATCAGGGTTAGTACCATATAGTTGTTCCCAAGTTGATGATTGATGACCACATGAATCCAACACTATTGTCAAACCTGCAATTGGAGGCCTACTCAAACAATCTGCCACCTTGTTACTACTTCCTTTTTTATGACTAATGTTGAGGTGAAATTGTTGTAGATAGGCTGACCACTGTTGATGTCTATCATTCTACAACTTCCCTTGTGTTTGCAAGAATTGAAGTGGTTTATGGTCTGTATGTATAATAGTTTCCTTTCCCAGTATATAGTGTTTCCATTGTTTATAGGCCTAAACAATGGCATACAACTCCTTATCATAGGTGGGATACCTATGTACTATATCGGAAAAAGTTTCATTGTGATAGGAAATAGGATACCCATGTTGTGTGAGTACCACACCAAGAGCATAATCAGATGCATCTGTTTCTATCTCAAATGCTTGGTGTAGATCTGGAAGGACCAATACTGGTGTTGAACATAGTCTTTTCTTTAACTCCTCAAATGCTTGTTGCTTTGCCTCTGTCCACTAAAATTTTTCTTGTGCTCCACCCCTTAGTGATTGATTAAGAGGCCATGATATGTGAGAAACCAAACACAAATCTATGATAGAAGTTGGCTAAGCCCAAGAAGCTGCGAAGCTCTGTAAAATTTTTAGGGGATGGCCAATCTCAAATTATTTGAATCTTTTCTGAATCAACATGAACACCCTCAATATCAATGATATACCCTAAGTACTAAAGACTCTGCATACCAAAATAACACTTCTCAATGTTGGCATAAAGTTTGTGTTTTTGCAGAGTTGAAAGAACTTGTTCAACATGCTGCAAATGCTCAAACCAAGTTCTGCTAAAGATGAGTATGTCATCCAAATAAACAACTATGAAAGAATCAATGAATGGTCTAAGCACATCATTCATCAATCTCATAAATGTGTTTGGGGCATTTCTTAGGCCAAAAGGCATGACCAACCATTCAAACAAACCTTCCTTAGATTTAAATGCAATCTTCCACACATCTGCTCGATCAATTGGTACTTGGTGGTATCCAGACTTCAAGTCAATTTTTGTAAAGAAATTAGCCCCCCTAAGTTGGTCCAACAAATCATCAATTCGAGGGATTGGATATCTATTTTTAACAGAGATTTTGTTTAATGCTCTATAATCAATACAAAGCCTCCATGTCCCATCTTTCTTTTTAGCAAGGACAATTGGACTTCCACAAGGTGAAGCACTTGGATGAATGTGTCCTTTCTGAATCAACTCCTAAATTTGTCTCTTAATCTCATCATTTTCCAAAATTGACCTCCTATATATTGGCTCATGTGGTAGTGGTGTGCCCGGGATTAAATCAATAGAGTGCTTGACTTGATAGTGTGTTGGTACTCCCACTGGTGGTTTAAACACACTATGATATTCTTTCAAAATTTTATCCATCTGATTTTGTTGATTCTCTATTACCTTAGCATGTGTATTAAGAACAACTGATTTTGTTTGTTTAGGGTGAATCATGAGTAGAAAAAAAGCTCCAGTTTGAGCAATCAAGTGTTTACATTGTTTAGCACTAATTAAAGAAGCAGTTTGTGTTGGACATACCTCTGGTATTTGATACCTCTTCCCACCAAGCTTGATTTTAATACTACATGGCCTGGACTCATACACCCCATGCCTTTGATACATGTATGGCTGCCCCAACAAGACATCACATACATCCAATGGTGCTACATCACATATCACTTCATCCTTGAAAGGCTTGGTTGAATATGGCAAATGACATTGTTGATTTATTTGAATATCTTGTCCCTCATTTACCCATCCCATAGAGTATGGTTGTGGGTGTCTTGTCACTTTCAGATTTAATCTTTTGACTGTCTCCCTAGAGATCAAATTATTTTGACTCCCACTATCAACAATAAAATGTAGAGGCTTTCCATCAACCCACATCTGTGAATGAAAAAGTCTCTCTTCATCTTCATAGGGCAATAGTTTAGTAGTTCCAACTATGACATATGGGTTTGCTTCGATGGAATCATTCTCCTCTTTCTCAGAATTATTTATTGGTGATGATTCAGGTTCAGCTTCCTCTCCTCATATTTTTGTCATCAAATTTTTAATACTTCGACAATCCTTTGTGTTATGGGTTTGGGACTTATGCATATCACACCACATGGCTGTGTCTATTTGTGTCTTTTTAGTAGACCACCATGTGTTCTTGGGTGAATTTGAATGAGGTTCCTTGGTCACCTATTTTCCTACAAATTTATTGCCACCTTCAACCCTTGGCTTGTTGTTTGCGAAGTAGTCCCTCTTCCCTTTCTGCTTGAATTTATCTTCAATTTTTGTAGCATATTTATAGGCAGTTGCCAATGTTTCAATATTTAAAAATTCCATCTCTGTTTGAATATACCTGTGAATTCCACTCCGATATTTCAAAATTTGATGCTTCTCTGAATCATCAATATCGAATTTTACTGAAAGTGAATGGAATGTATTGGTGTAATCTTGCACAGATTGATCCCTCTTTTGTCAAAGAAGCTACCACTCTATGTATTTTTGTTCATATACATCCTCCAGAAGGTAAACTTCTTTTATGTATTCCACAAATTGTCCCCATGTGGGCTGCTTATCAAGAGAAATTTCAAAACCATCTTCGACAAATGATTCTCATTCTTTATTTGTGACTTTGGTTTCCCATGCTAATTTCACATGGGTTTCAGCTTTGAGGAGAGAAAATGTTATCTTTTTTGCATCTGAGAAATTATTTACAGAAAAGTACCTATCCAACTTTGATAACCAGTTATCAATAGCTTCAGAATCGACCTTTCCTTCAAAATTCAGGATGTCAAAATTGACCTGCACTTTAAAAGGGGTATTTCCATGAAATGATGTTTCTGATTTAGAGGGTTTTTGATTCTATAGGAGGCATGAAAATTGACTCATCATCTCCTCTCATTTCTTATTTAAAGCTTCCTCGACCAACTTCTTAACATCATCGCCTGACATCTTCGATCGTGTGCATCTCAAAGGTGGGTATTTTGACAAATCTTGTGTATCAAATCCTAATCTTTGGTAGGAAGACCTTGTGTAAATTGGCATAAAGGAGCATTCTTGCTCTGATACCACTAATCTAATTTATGAAAAACTAGATTACAATACCTGGTGTGATACCTGTAGTATTGTAGAATTCAAAACAAAAATAGAGAACAACAAGATTGCAAACCAAAAATTGATCCCTTCTATTCAAATATTTGAGTTTATACAAGTCTAATGGATCCCAAGGGTCATCAAAATCCCTTGGAAATGAAATGAAGAGCCATCATAATGTTTATTATAAATAAACTATTCACACTATCAAAAATTATCAAAAAACTATATATAAAAATTAGGTCCACTTGGAGAAGGCATAACTTTCTAGTCCTAGCTCCGATTTGTGAACTATTTGATGCGTTGGAAAGGAATTCAAATTATCCAAAACTAAATTTTGGAAGTAGGAATGTTTCATTACTACGTTCCATTACTACTTCTATGCATCCTCCAAGCCCAAAAATGCACTGAAGACCCTCAAAAATGCAATTTACTAAAACATTTTAAAATTTGAAAAATTAAATTTTAGTTTTTTTTCCAAATTTAATCTTGAGCATCTTTGCTTGTGACCTTGTTAAGACTTTTCCACTCTAATCTCCAACGATGTCTACCTTGGAATGATTTCTTGATGTAAAATTTGGAACTTTAGGTGATGCTGACTCATCAGCCTTAGGAGTATTTTCTTCACTTGTCTTAGGGTCATTGAATAACACATCAATACTGTCAAACATTTCCTCAATGACTGTCTCACTAGTGGAGGGTCTAGGTTCTTCTTCAATCATGGGTGAGTAATCATGATATCTTTTTTGAATCATAAACTTTTCATCAATCCTTACATGAACACTTTCTATGATCTTTTTCAATCTTAAATTGAAATATCTATAAGCTTTACTTTTAGTAGAGTAACCAAGAAAAATACTTTCATCACTTCTTGCATCAAACTTGCCTACTGCTTCATCCCTCTTGATGTAGCACTTGGTTCCAAAGATTTTGAAGTATTTTACTGTGGGAACATTACCAAACCATAGCTCATATGGTGTTTTGTCAGCACCTGGCCTCAATTGAATTCTATTGATGGTATAAACTACTGTATTGACCGTATCTCTCCAATAGGTGTGTGAAACTTTTCCTTCTATCATAATGGTGCACGCTGTATCAAGAATGATCCTATTCCTTCTCTCTACAATTCCATTCTACTGAGGGGTTCTAGGTGCACTCAACTATCTCTTTATTCCATGTTCTTCGTAGTTCTCATAGAATCTGTCAGAGGTGAATTCTCCTCCTCTATCCAATCTCAAACATTTTATCTTTAGTCCAGATTCATTCTCAACCTTAGCTTTGAATATTTTGAACTTTTCAAAATATTTTGACTTATATTTCAAGAACACAACCCACATCATCCTAGTATAATCATCAACACAGAAAATGAAATACCTTTCACCATAGTAAGATCTTGTTTGAGTTGGACCACATAGGTCTGTATGAATTAGATCCAACTTGTTCTCTGCTGAATTCTACTTGCTCCTAAAAGAATTTCTCACATGCTTCCCCATCACACATTCTATGCATATGGTATCAACTGGCTTTTCTATGCTAGGTAGATCTCTTACTGCCTTAACATTGCTTATCTTTACTATGTTATCAAAATTGACATGACAGTCTTTTATGCCACAACCAACTATCATCAACTTCAGCAACAAAACAACTTGCTTTTGAATTGAGTTGAAAAACATTACTTCTTGTCTTTGAACCTGATGCAATCATAACACCATCTTTGTTGTTAATGATGCATTTGTCATCTTTGAACTCTAACTGATAGCCTTTTCCAAGTAACTGTCCAACATTGAGAAGGTTATGTTTCAAACCATCAACATAAAGAACATCATCAATACTATTCTTTCCATCCAAGGTGATGGATCCTCTACCAACTATTGGTTTAGGAGTGTTGTCTCCAAATCTGACCATACATCTGTTGTATTTGTCCAAATGAACAAACTTGCCTTTATCACCTATCATGTGATGTGAACATCCATTGTCTATAATCCAGTCTGTCCTTATGTCAGCTTGTGAAATCAATGCTAGCTTTTGATTTTATTTCTTATCTTCATGAACTGTCTTGTTATTCATTTTGTCTATAATGATAATGAATCCAATTTCTTCTTCACCAGATTCTTCATCTCAAACTCCATCTCCAGCATAGTAGCATTCCTTAGAATACTTAGGCTTGTAATCCTTCTTGAACTTTCTAGCTCTAGTGGGACACCTAGATGCAAAGTGACCGATCTTATTACATTAAAAGCACTTAAATGGTAATTGACCTTCATATTTTCCTTTTCCTTTCTTTTCTATTTTGGTAATCATAGCAATAAAATCATCTAATGTTTTCTCTTCATCATCATCATCAAATTACCAGAAGTGTTTGTAGATTTCTTACCATGAACTGTTGCTTTGAAAATTGTCTCACTCTTTGGTTCTGTCTTCAATCTTGAAATCTCAAAAGGTGAGATTTTGCTGATCAAGGTCTCTCTCTTGAAATTTTATGTAAGCTGCATGGTCTCATCAAGGATGTTGATCTTGCTTTCATATTCAGAAGTGAAGGTAGTCATTAACTTGTCCATAATGTCCTCCTCTGAAATCTCTCCACCATTGTTCCTGATTCCAGCAATTGCTTCATTAATCCTTTGATTGTAAGCTCTAATATTTTCTTTAGGAAGCATCTCTAATGCATTTTATCTTTTCTTCCATGTCTTTTTGCACACATCCTTTTCTTGTTTGTCTCCTTCAAATATGTCTTCTAGGTGCTTCCATATTTTATGGGTTGTATCTATATTTTTTACTTCTTAAAATTCACCATTAGATAGGGCATTGATAAGGGTTTCTTTATCTATAGCATTATGATGAAACAATTCCTTTTGTGTGTTAGTAGCATCATCTTTTGCAAGGTTTTCTAATGTAGGAATCTTGCCTTCTTTGATAGTTACATTAAAAACTTCAAAAGCAATGTGCTGCAAACAAGTCACCATCTTGTTCTTCCAATCAAGATAATTCTCTCCATCAAACTTAGGACTTTATTTCTTGAGGAACACCATCTGATCAACCTCAAGCTATTAAAATTTCTCTCTGAGGCACTTGGCTCTGATATGAATTGTTAGGAATAGTCCCAAGAGATAACTAAGAGGGGGGGCAGGGTGAATCAATTATCTACAAGATTCAATTATTTATCCAATTAAGTATACTTAAACATAAATCATAAACACAATGAAATAAAACATGAAAATAACACCAATATTTTGGTTACGGGGAAACCCAAATAGGTAAAAACCCCAGTGGGACTTGATACCCACTAATATTCTGTACTAGTGTATAATGATCCCTGTTAGAAGATCCTTTACCTTGTTAGGAGTAGCTTTACAATATATTAAGTATAGTAGACCTGGTCAAGGGTCAGACCCTGTTAGGAGTCTTTTACAATTGTCCCTGTTAGGGGAGAGGATGCACTGTCCAAGAGCTCATTGCTCAAATGGGTGAAGGCTACAACCTTCTAAATAATAGATACACACTATATCTGGATCTTGGTGAACTACGCTTAGACCTACTATCTAGATCAGTTTCAATGAATAGCACAAGTACTTTAATTGGTCACATAGACCTTCCTCTGATGGCTCAACACTTCGCACACTCTGCTCTGCTGTGCTTAGTCAACCATGCACCACACTCAAGCATTCACAAATGACTGCCTATAAATATCTTTCCTCCAAATGATATTATCAAACCAGCCTATTAGAACCACCTTGAAATCATATTAGAGAAACCATAATGAACTCCAATAAATATTCTTTTGACTCTACTATGCACACAACACATTCTGGGACCTGTCTTAATAAGATAAATGTAGATGCACGCTACACATTGTCAGCTCTACCAAAACAACTGGATCTTTCTCCACAAGTTGAATTAACTCATGCACTCTTAACTAAACATCAATAACTCATCTCTAAGCTTAACTCCAAGGGATCATACCCTAAAGATAGGTGCAACTTAAGAACCAATAAAATCTCTATCGGCTCTACTAAACAAACATAGGAAACTACTACTGGTGAATTGTGACTGCATAAATTTAATTGCGTTCATCATCAGACCATGCATCCGTGTGTTGTAATTAGGAGAGATAGGTACTGAGAGGGAAGGGGTGAATTAGTGCCTTCAAAACTTTTAGTTTCAACCTTTTTGATCTATAACTGAATACTGTAATAACCGATCAAAATAACTTGAATCTAATTGCATAAATCAATCATCTAGTTAACTTAAGAAAGTAAAAAACATGAAATCAATATGATAATCACATAAAACAAGTATTTTGATAATGTAGAAACCCTTATTAGAAGGTAAAAACTGCAGTGGGGATGACACCCACAAATTCTTCACTACTGCAGATAGAAAAGGTTTGCCTGTTAAGGCTATAAGTTTTGATCACTTCTGGTGATCTTACCCTATTAGGAGTAACATATTAGATCAGCTAGATCTACCTAGTTATAGGATTTAAAAACACTAAATGAAGTGTGTACTCAGTTAAGAAATTTATACAAAGACTATTAAGTCTACTCGGTTAAGAGATTTCACCAAAAACTCTATCACAATTATCAGAAAGTAATAGGTAATTATTTGCTAGATGACAACTCAATTGTCTAAAACAAACCTATAAGTTATTTATCAAATATCACCTTATCTGTGATGGTTCTCTGCTTTGTTATGCTCGGTAGCCTTGTCTGATTCTGCTCAATCTAATATCCTCTGTACTATGTTCTGCTCGGTAAACTGATTGTCTTGAAGATTGGAAAAATCTTCAAGTGCTCCTTGGTTCATATATATCAGTTCAACAACCTCATAAAATGGTGCGAACATATACAATATATAGTGTTCTATTTTGCTGCTTAAGCAAAAATTAGGTTACAAAAAAATAATCATAACCCTAAGATCTACGTTGCAAAATAACCTAGATCAACTATTACAATAAGATAAACATTATATTTAATGAGTATCTATTTACAATAAATGCTCCTCGATCTTGGTAAACCATTTTATGATCTGTTATAACCATTTGCATAGAATAACATGCCATTCTTGATTACTATGCCATTTTCTATGATCATTGGTAAACACTGTATAAACTACTCGGTATATACTGTGATGCTTGGTGTTTACTGACCGTCGGTGTTGGTGTCGCTGGTGCTCATTTCACTATGTGATTCTTGGTGTAAAGGCTTTACCGACTGCTCTGTCTTACTTCTAGTTACCGACTGTCTCAATATAAGTAATCGACCAACCTGTTTACTATCCTTTGATACTAATGACAACCTTAAATGCTCAATAGAGATTAACAATCTCCCCCTTTGGCATTAGTATCAAAACTTCAAAATGTATATAGACAAAATGTTTCTATATATTCCTTATGTCTCCACCATATACATATCCACAACAAAAAAAATTCTAAGTACAAAAGTACTCCCTCTCGGTGCATGCTCCCAGTAGTATGTAATATACATATCAAAGTATATTATTTGGCATATACATGTTTTCCCCCTTTTTGATAATAATGCCAAATGCAAAAAAATATAATGTATACTTACATCTTATAAAAAATGTGTGGATGGGTTTTCTTCACAGACTCCAAGAGGTTGTCCCATTCCTCTTTCAAGTTGGTAAGAGCAATATGCTCAAGACCGACTTGTGCATGCATGTCAAAGATATTTTCCAACACCGAAATCTTTGGTGTTGCCACAAGTTGTTCAGCTTTGACAATGTGTGTCTCAAAAATCTTCAGGTAAGGAGTGAGTTCTTTTTGCAACTCTGTAACCTGATTGGTGATGTGCACTTCTTGTTTCCTTAAGTTTTCTATCAGCCGCTAGAGTTCCTAAACTTGGTGAATATGCTATAAGAAAGCAGTTGGCTTGGTGATAGCTACTTGTGTACTTAACTTGATCTCAGCTTCTAAACCTTTTATCTTTTCAATGACTTCTACAGTAAAGGTGTCTGAAGTACAAAGCTTGATTAGTAGTTGACAAATTATTTGGGTGATAGATTTTACCTTGGTAATGACCTCATATAATTTTACTTTGTTTAGTGCCACTTCTGTGCTAATTCTTTCTGCCAATTTGTTCTGAATCTTGGATTTTTCCCATTCTTCAATTCTTTTATCGGCATTTGTATTAGGGGCATTGATTTTGTCGGTGAGTGTGGCAAGTTGATCTATGATGGGAGTATTCACATCGATATTTTTGTCCAGTACTATCTGTTGTAGAATATCCCATACATCATTTAACACTTCTTTACATTTGTGTTCTTGCCTTAACTTCTCTTATGCCTCTTTCCTTGAACATAATTCCCCATATCTACTTAGTTCCTCGGGGCTTAGGGTTCTCAGGTCACATTCTAGTATAATAATAACTTCATCAATGGTGACCAGCCCTTTTTCTTTCTTCTTCTTCTTCTTCTGGGCAAGAGGTGACTTCTTCTCACTTATGACAATCGCTTTTTCTTTACTCCTCAGAGTATCCTTCCCAGTTGACACTGTATCATCCTTCTTCTTCTCGTGGTAGATTGTGTGGGAGTCTTAGTTGTAGTGTCAGGTGGGTTCACCTCGGTTGACTTGGTTTCTTCTAGTTCTTTTGGTTCTGTAGACTATGCCTCTGGTTTGTTAGGCTCATTTGTATCTGCAGGTTGCTTGAGTGCTTGAATCTTAGTAGTATCTTTATGTGGCTCAAGATGAGAGACATCGGGTTGATCTTGTGAAATTATTTCAGCTGCCTTTGCAAGTATAGGTAGTTCACCCAGTAGTGATGTGAGCACACTAGCAGTGTCAAATGCTTCATCTTTGTATTGTATAATGGTCACATCTTCATCATCCACATCATCAGGATCACCGTTAGTGATGTCCTCAATGAGTGCATCATCATCAATTTTCTTTTGCAAGTGGATCTTAACTTGATCCAGTGCATCCTATGAAATTTTGATTTCTTCCTTTGGCTCTATGATATCAATTACCTCGGTAACTGATATACTGGTGTCTTCTATTTTCTTACCTTTTTTATCATCAATGAAAATACCTTTATCTTTTGAACTGTGTCTCTTCTTAGACAATTTTAGGAATGCTTCCTATTTAGCTTTCTCTTCTGCTTTCAAAATTGATGTCCATAGTGAGTCACATATGACATCCATATCATCCACATTCTCATCCATGATCTGCAATGCTCTGTTCTTGACTAGAAATCTAGCTTGATATTTTGTCATTTATTCACTGACCACAACATAGCTAAAGTGTGAGGCTACACGGCCGAGTGACCGTTCTCTTTTCCTTTTCTTTGTTTCAAGTGCAATAGACCATCTCTCACTTATTTTGTCATCAAGTTCTTTTGGCAATTGACATGCAAATTCCATCGGTACTCTCTTGAATTTTATCATCATTTGGACGATAGCATGTTCGATCTTTGTTTTGTCCTCAATTGACATTGTGTCAAATTTTCCTATGCCTAGATCTGTAAGATTTCCATTGTCAATTATGTCTTCAATAATTTCTTCTATAGTACTTTCCCTATTATGAACTAGCTTGAATTGATCAGGGTCATTTTCAGTGTCAATCTCCTCTTTATCTTCTTTACTTCTTATGTATTTCCTCTTTTTCTTTGGTGGCTCAACTACCTTCTTGTTCTTTCTCTTTATGTATTTCTTTGTCGGTGTAGCTGCTCTTCTTTTTGCTAATTTTACTACTTCCTCTTTCTCAGTAGATTGCACTACATTTGATGAATGTGTCCTCATTCCTTCAGCTTCTGGTAGCTGCATATCTTGTTCATCAGTTGTGGGTAGCTGAATTTCATCTTCATCATTTATGGGAGGAACCGGTGTGTTATCCTTTTCTTTATTTGACTCAGTCTCCTCACTATTATAGGGCTTGTCAGCCAACTGTAATTGACCTTCGATTGCATCATCAACTGGTGACTCCTTAGGTGAATCAGATGTAGTTCCATATTTTGCTGAGAGATCTTTTCTCATTTTCTTTTCCCTTCTAGACATTTTACCAATCTCTATATTCGTTGAGATTCTAGACTTAGCTTCCTCATATACACCAAACTTATTAGCAGTGATGTCTATCGGTAATTCCAGCAATGCATTGATAGATTTCAAAGTGAAATCATGATTCATTTCATAACCCATCAGTGCTAGCCATTTTGTTCTCAGTTCTACTGCCTTTATCATTGAGTGGTTTGTGCTTACCACGAAGCATATATCATCTTCAAATTTACTTACTAATTCCTTTGGAATTCTACTTCTTTGTTGCATTTTTGTTTGAAATTCCTTGAAATATGCATTCAATTCCTTCTTTAGATTGTCTCCTAGACTTTTCATCATTTCACTGATTTGAGCAGTTATCGGTTTGTCTGATTGCTAGTTTACTTTTTCGATACCTGGTACATATTTTTGTAGATAGAGAAATGTACATACAAGTAGTGATCTGTACTTACATGCATTGGACTTCTTCACTTTTATTGTCTTCATGTTGTCATGTAGTTGGTGTAGTAGTAGCTCGACAAGATCAACCTAGTGATCTTTCTTCACAATTTTGTAAGCCATGTCCATGATGCTGCAGGGTACACTATTTGGTCTACTTGATTGGAATATTTTGTACTCGATGACATGAGCTATGAATTTTACCGCTGGATCTTTGATAGTTGATATTTTTAGTGCCCTACCATCCCATCGAGCTCTAGTGTTCTTTTCTATGTCAGGACAAGATGAGCTTCGAAAAGCTTTAGCTTTGTCGGTTGTAGGGTACCTAGTAACCCTAGTGATAATCTTTTTGGTGACCTCAACAGGTTTATCTAACCAAAATTTTCCATCATGAAATCTTCTTAGCACGATTCTGATCTAGTCATTGTGAAATGATTGCGAGAAGTATGTGAAACACCATAACCCTGATTCTTCAATCTTCTTGTATTCAGATTTGATCTTTCCATCCGGTCCATAGATTTTCTGATAAGCTGCAATGGTCTCAAAATCACATACTTCACTGATCTTGTAGTGAATGTAGGCCCTAACATCTTCTATTAACAAAAGCTTATCTGGAATACTAGAAAGTGCACCCATATCATCTGTTTGTGCTGTGACCTTGGGATGAGGTTTGAATTTCTCCTCGGCAAAGTGTGCCCTAACAATCAATTCCACTTCCTCCTTGATGTTCTACAATTTGCTTACGGTTGAAGTCGATGCAATAAATTGTTTCTAGGGTTTTGGCAAGCAAATAAATAACTAGTGCTTGATAGGCAGAAGAACTTACTCATTATCATTGAAGTATTGTTGTCAGTTCAATCTATAGTAGCTTTGAATCTGTTCTGAAAAAATTTAGCTTGAACTCTTCTTTGTAAAATCTCCTTTCTTTGAAATCGCAATGTAACAATGAACTCTATTTCCACATATTTATAGGTTTTTTGATATTCCCGCTCAAACTTTGATGCATTAAATGCGTGACCTGACTTTCAGTATGAAGCGGCTGTCAGCTCGGTAATGTGTACAATTTATTTTGCTCAGTTAACATAGAATTTCTTCATTGGTTTGTACTATTGTTGGTTAACCCTGTATAGTGTTTACCGATGGGTAACCAACTCACATTTCTTCTTTTACCGACTAGATAATATTTGCAAACTTATAACACATAAACCATAGTGCATCTTCATTCATGAAAATTTGGTATTTGTATATCTTATATAAGGAACTATATGAAAAATGTGATCATTTGAAATGTCAGTTCCATACATACCTTTGTCAACTTAAGTGGAGGAACCGATGTCACCCAATCCAATGGATGAGGTTTCACCGACAGTGTTACTTGACTCAGCATTCTCGGTAGATGACTTCTTCCACATTATGTTCCTTAACTTCGTAATATCTGCAATATTATATCCACTCTCAAATATATGGTTTTCATCTATTGCTCGGTCTCTGCAGTTCTTGCTTACATGACCGACCTTGTGCCAGTGCATACATGCCATTCCTGTATTTGTCCAATTTCTTGATTGTCCAATCCGACTCTTTCTATAATAGTTTGCTGCAATATGCCTATACCAACCACATGAAGTAAAATTAGTCCATGTATTATAATCCCAAACATATGAGTTACCTTGTCTCTTTGGTTGATGTGGCTTTCGTTGTTGTTTCTCTTTAGGTGTCCAAACTTGTTTCATTTTTACCTTGCAGTCCCTTGTAGTGTGTCCATACTTGTTGCAAGTATAGAATATTTTCTCCTTAGTGGTATTATTAGTAATGTCATTCTTCTTTGCTTGGCATTCATAAGCTGGATGTCCAAAATTACCACAGCAATAACAATATCCGTTGAACTTAGGAATGATAGGAGGTTTACCTTGTGCTTTGCTTCTACACACATTAGATGTATGTCCTATTTTTCCACAATGGTAACATGTCATCACTTTAGGTTTTTGAGTTTGATTGTTGTTGAATTTTTCATCTTGTTTTGATGATTCTCCTTCACTGGTGTAGCCTATACCAGCTCTGCTTTCGAATCTCCTTTGATTAGTCAGGAAATCATCAATCTTTTTAGAACTGTCCTCAACTATCTTCATCATTTCAATGTGTTGCTTTTGTGTCTTTATTTCATTTCTTAGTTTTTCATTATCTTCTCTAAGTATTGCAACATCTTCAAGTCTTCTTGATAATTATCCATTTACTCAGTTCATTTCTTGATTAACTGTCATCATCTAATTTGATACTTGGAAGTGACGATCAGTGAGTCTCTGTATTTCATTTTCTTTTGCTTGAAGTTGTTCAGTCATCAGTCTTCGGTCTTCAATAGCCAAATTTTGATCTTGTTCATCTTGTCTACCATTGTTCATGATTTCCACCATTCTCACCATTTGAGATTCATGACCAATTTGGAGTGCTTTCTCTTGCTCAGATAGATGCTGATTCTTTTTAGATAAATCAGAGATTATACTTTTGGATCCGTCAGAGATGCTTCCAGAGTTTGATCCAATATGATCAAATATTTCATCAATAGTTTCTTCATGATAACTGATTTCATTCAAATGAATTGCAAGGTTCTTTCTTTCAACCAGTAATTTCTTCAGTTCTTCCTTGGCTTGTTTATACTGTTCCACAAACATTTGCATTTGTATCTTCTGATTCTCAATAGTCTTGTCAAGCTTGTATCTCTCCATGACTTAGATCTTTTCCCTTCAGTGGTTAGACTATTCAACAAGAGAACTGAGCTCTAATACCAATTGTTGGAATTAGGAGAGATAGGTACTGAGAGGGGAGGGGTGAATCAGTGCCTTCAAAACTTTTAGTTTCAACCTTTCTGACCTATAACTGAATACTGTAATAACCGATCAAAATAACTTGAATCAAATTGCATAAATCAATCATCTAGTTAACTTAAGAAAGTAAACAACATGAAATCAATATGACAATCACATAACACAAGTATTTTGATAACATAGAAACCCTTGTTAGAAGGTACAAACTGCGGTGGGGATGACACCCACAAATTCTTCACTACTACAGATAGAAAAGGTTTGCCTGTTAAGGCTATAAGTTTTGATCACTTTTGGTGATCTTACCCTATTAGGAGTAACATATTAGATTAGCTAGATCTACCTAGTTATAGGATTTAACAACACTAAATGAAGTGTGTACTCGGTTAAGATATTTATACAAAGACTGTTAAGTCTACTTGGTTAAGAGATTTCACCAAAAACTCTATCACAATTGTTAGAAAGTAATAGGTAATTATTTGCTAGATGAAAACTCAATTTTCTAAAATAGACCTATAAGTGCTTTATCAAATATCACCTTATTTGTGATGGTTCTCTACTCTGTTCTACTCGGTAGCCTTGTTTGATTCTGCTCAATCTGATATCCTCTGTACTCTATTCTACTCAGTAAACTAATTGTCTTGAAGATTGGAAAACTCTTCAAGTGCTCCCTAGTTCATATATATTAGTTCAAAAACCTCATAAAATGGTGCGAACATATACAATATATAGTGTTCGATTTTTCCGCTTAAGCAAAAATTAGGTTACAAAAAAATAATCATAACCCTAAGATCTATGGTGCAAAATAACCTAGATCAACTATTACAATAAGATAAACATTATATTTAATGAGTATCTATTTACAATAAATGCTCCTTGATCTTGGTAAACTATTTTATGATCTATTATAACCATTTGCATAGAATAATGTGCCATTCTTGATTACTATGCCATTTTCTATGATCATCGGTAAAGACTGTATAAACTGCTCGGTATATACTATGATGCTCGATGTTTACTGACCGTTGGTGTCAGTGTCACTGGTGCTCATTTAACTATGTGATCCTCAGTGTAAAGGCTTTACTGACTGCTCTATCTTACTTCTAGTTATCGACTGTCTCAATATAAGTAACTGACCGACTTGTTTACTATCCTTTGATACTAATGACAACCTTAAATGCTCAATAGAGATTAACACCATGAACTTAACATCAGTGACATGTCTTCAACATATATCCAAGTGCACAAGGCTCCATGATAACTGTACGGATAACCATACATAGAACACTGTCTATTACTCTATTAGGAACACTGCTGACACCAGTTGCTATATAACTATCTGTACTAACAATTAACCTTTGTGCCCATGATATCATGCTGATATCATGTCCATGCTACATATACTAAAAAATCACTACATAAGACTTCCATGCATGCTACTTTCCATATATTTTCATCAATGACAAACATACAGTCAGTATTGGCCTGTTGGCAAATCTCCAACAATAACCACCTCAATAGTTACTACCCTTGCCTCTAGATGAACTTTCACCTTTCCACTTGGTCTTTCCTTTATCTAGATTTGTCTTTCCAGGTTCAGATCTACTATTTTCACCATGAGATCTACCTCTTCCTATAGGGAATCTACCACCTCTACCTCTTTGTCTTTTCTCATGTCTCTTGTTCAATTTCTCCTCAGCTTTCAATGCAAATTAATAAGCCTCTTCAATGTTCTCCAATTTGATGAAACTAATTTCTTCTTGGATGGAAACTCTTAAATCATTCAGGTATCTAGCAATTCTTTCCACATCATCTTCATCATGTCCAGATCTGATATCTAATCTATAGAATTCCTTAGTATATTCTTTTACTGAGCTATCTTTTTACCTCAAACTTTGCATTCACCTAACTAGGTTAATCTGATAATCACAAGGTAAGAACTTTCCTTTCAATTTATTCACCATTTTACTCCATACCTTGATTTTGTATTTTCCTTTCCTCTTTCTATCCAATTGTAGATGTTCCCACCATAAGGATGCATGACTTTTCAACTTTGTGCTTACAATTTTCACCTTCTTTTCCTAAAGTACATTTTCATATTCAAATTATTTTTCCATCTCAGTGATCCAATCCACCAATTCATCAGAATCCAATTTTCACTATACTCAAGAGGATTAAAGTGTGGTGTAGACTTCAGATTCATCAAAGCCTTCAAGAATATTTCCTCACCCTCATCCATCATAGGTGCAGGTTCTACATCACCTTGTTCTACCTCAATTTCATCATCACTAACATCTTCAAGATGTATTCCTCTTCTCTGGGCTATTTCAACAACTTCTAATCTAGCATCAAGTTGTCTCAACATGTCTACCAATCCTAGATCTGCATCTCACCTCCCAAAAACAATCTTGAAACCCTCGACAATTGTAGGTCAGATCACAATCTTCTACCCCACAATAATTCAACTAGGGTTTGACAAGAAGGAACCCTCAAACCTAGATTCACAAACCTAGATCCAGATCTCACCTTGCTCTAATACCACCTGATGCAAGGGAGGATAGGGAGAGGGGCCAAAGGAAGACCCTAACCAAATCCACCTTGTAGAACAACACATAGAAGAAACAAACACAACAGTGAGAGAGAGAGAATGCAGATCACTTTCATATATTATCTTCAAATTGATTCATACATGTCAGGCTGTAAGGCCTTCCTAGTTTAGGCTAGATATTACAATCAAGTACATAATTCCTCCAACATGCAAGGATCTGCTATTAATCTCTAATTTTCTATCTTCTATCTTTTATCCAAGCTTACTCCCCAAACTGACTCTCTAAACTCTAACCAAACAACTACATTTATACAAGAGGCTACCAAATCAAGTCGACCTTCAGATCCACCATCAACGGAAGGAATGAATAGATCTAGGTCCACATGATTCCCAATGATAGATACCATCATTAAATCTTTGACCCAAATTAAATGCACAAGTTGGCCTCAAAAGAAATCCAAAAATAAATAACTCGGTAAGCAAGGAATCTGAGCACCAGACAAGCATCACCGAGTGCCAGGGAAATTCACTGAGCGCTAAAGAGATAATCAACCAACACCAGAAAACAAATGAAACCGAGCAACACTGAACTAACTTGGTCAAAGAAGGAATTGAGCAACATAGAAAACTTCAAACATCTTTTTGGTGACACAGGATTGTCAAGGACTCGAGATGCTCCTGGATCACAAAACCGCACAAATTGCTTTACTAGATCTCAATACCAGATCTTCTCAATTTGCATATCCTCTTACAATATTTATTAATTCATCATATATTTCTAACCAATTCAATCAAGGAAAAAAATCCTTCCTTTATATCGCACTCAAATAATTTACAATTGAGTCGGTCAACTAGGCTTAACTAATTACAAAATATAAATCATTATATGTTACATAATATTTCATAACCACATAAAAATGTCAACTTCCAAACTTAATAAATCTTCACACATGTGACCTCTGACTATGCTATCTCATCCAGGTCACCTATGAAGTGTCTTCAACCTCTATACAACTTTTCATGTCTAGATTCTATCCCAGTTAGGAGATATAATCTGGTTATCACAAGCCGCTTCTCAGGAACACTGTTAGAATACTGTTTCCACTAGATTACACATAACTATCATGAATAATTAAATTTATTTATGTTCTCTTAACCATAATCTTAGGAAACAATAAAGAACAAGTCCTCAACATCGCATAGTCTGATCTGTAATTATCCATGTGCGCTAATACAAACACTGTCTACTTCTCTACTAATCTCTTATAGATCAATGTGTTGACATCAATGACAAACACAGTCATGAATTCAACATACAACTGCTAAAGAACTACTCGAATACTCACCCATAACATTCATTTCTAACAATATCCCCCATTGGCATTGATGGCAACATAAATGAAAAAACATCCAAGTTCCATGAATACCAAACTGCAATATTGTTGTTCTATATTATCTTTTCAAATCCTCTTCATCAATAATCAAATCAATCATCAGATGTATCCTTCTCCTTAGTACTTTATTTTTTCAAGTCCTCTTCATCAATCATCAAATCAATCATCAGATGTTTTTCATTAATCCTTCTCCCCCATTGACATCAATGATAAAGTAAACATTAATATGTCAATCCAATACAAGCTCGAATGTCAATAGACACTATTCAGAAAATAATTTCACAAGAGTCATTCATGAATCAACTCAGAAACACACATACTCCCCCATAAAGGAAGCATCAACATATAGTCAAGAATGGATAGTGTTCTTATACCACTGGGCTGATGCAACCTTTTTGCATCACTACTAAAAAGTAGGCTAGGACATAAACCCAAACATACCTCTCCAATACTCAAATGTAACTTTAGGTAAGGGCTTTTTAAATATATTTTCAATCTACTCTTTTGTACTAATATATTCAAGTTTGACTTCTTTTTCTGCAACTTTTTCTCTCACAACATGATATTAGATTTCTATATATTTTGTTTTAGAATGAAACACAAGGTTCTTAGACATACTTACTGTACTGGTGTTATTAAAGTGTATGGTAACAGGATCGTGGAGCTTCATTCCAATATCCTTCAACATTTGTTTCATCCATATTATCTGATTACAATTGTTCACTGTTACTACATATTCTACTACCGTTGTGCTTTGTGAGATACAATTATGTTTCTTTCTTAGCCAAGAAACCAATCTTCGTCCAAGAAAAAATGCTCCACCACTTGTACTCTTTTTGTCATCAACACTGCCTCCCCAATTTGCATTTGTGTATGCACATAGGGTAAAGTCATCTAATTTATCATACCACAACCGATAGTTGGTTGTGTCTTTCAAATACCGAAATATTCTTTTTACTACTGTGTAATGTGATCCTTTAGGATTAGCTTGAAATATTGCAACAATGCCAACTGCATGTGATATATATGGTCTTGTATGAGTTAAATAATACAAACCTCAAATCCTGGATCTGTATTTCTTTTGTTCAATTGCAGGAGTTTCATCTATGCTAGATAAATTATCGCCAGTCACCATAGGTGTGCCAACAGGCTTGCAATTTTCCTGACCAAATCTCTACAATAAGTCTTTTAGATATTTTGTTTGAGATAAGAAGATACCATCACTATTTTGCACTATCTGTAATCCTAGAAAAAAATTCATTTCACCAATCATGCTAATTTAAAATTCTATCTTCATTTCATTAGCAAATTTATCACTAGCTTCATCTTCACCTCCAAAGATAATATCATCAACAAAAATAACCACGATCAATAAACCATTCTCAATTTCTTTTAGATACAAATTACTATTTGCAGTGCCTTTAGAAAATTGTAATTTTACCAAATATTTGTCCAATCTTGCATGCCATGTTCTAGGTACTTGTTTTAGTCCATATAGAGATTTGTTTAGTTTACATACCATGTCTCCTTCTTGATTCAAAGGAAAACCTTTAGGCTACTCAATGTAGACTTCTTCTTCCAATTCTCCATTTAGAAAAGCTGACTTCACATCCATCTGATATACTTTAAATTTCTTATAAGATGCATAAGACAAAAACATTCTTACTGCTTCAATTCTTGCAATAGGTGAAAATATTTCTTCATAATCAATTGCTTCTTACTGTGAGTAACCTTTACATACCAATCTTTCTTTGTTTCTTACAACTTCACCTTGTTCATTCATCTTTTTTCTAAAAACCCATTTAGTTCCTATAACATTTTTATCTTTAGGTCTAGGGACCAATTCCCAAGTTTTGTTCGTTTCAATTTGATCTAGTTCTTCATTCATTGCTTGAATCCAATTATCATCTTTACAAGTTTCATCAGTAGATTTAGGTTCAATTTGAGAAATAAAGAATATTTCTTCTTGTACCTTACTTCTTGTCATAACTCCTATTTCTTTGCTCCCAATAATCTGATCAGTAGGATGATTCCTCATTAGAATCTTATTAGGTGTCATTGTCTCAGTTCTTTCTTCAATTCTATGTTCTAGTCTTGGTTCTTCTCTTATTTCCTCAATGTAATTCTCATTCTGCAAATCACTGTTAGTTTCATAAAATAATTCAACATTTTCTTGATCATTTCTACGGTGAACGTCTTCATCTGAATCATAATCAAGTATTCTTTCCTGAATTCTGAATTTCTCATCTACTTTAACATTTGTTCTCTCAATAATAGTCTTAGTTCTTTTATTGAAACATCTATAAGCTTTGCTTTTTAATGAATAACCAAGAAATATACCTTCATCACTTTTTGGATCAAACTTACCAATATCATCATCTCTCTTAATATAACATTTACTTCCAAAAGTTCTGAAATACTTAACTGATGGTTCATGTCCAAACCATAATTCATAAGGTGTCTTGTCTGTGTCTACTCTAATTTGTATTCTGTTCATTGTATATACTTATGTATTCACCACTTCTCTCCAGAATGTTTTTGCCATATCATTCTCAAATAACATAGCTCTTTTTTCCTCAGTCACTGATCTATTCCTTCTTTCTACAATACCATTTTGTTTAGGTGTTCTAGGGGCTGAAAGTTGTCTCTTAATGCCATTCATTTCACAAAAAGTATTAAATTCCTTTGAAGTAAATTCTCCACCTCTATTATATCTTAAATATTTAATCTTCATTCCTGATTCAATATCAAGTTTGTTCTTAATTAATCTAAAATTGTCAAATACTTTTGATTTTTCTTTAAGAAATGCTATCCACATCATTCTAGTAAAGTCATAAAAAATAATCATAAAATACCTTTCACCATAGAATCCTCTAGTCCTTGTGGGACCACTCAAATTTGTATGAACAATTTTCCATTTTTCTGCTGTAGTGAATTTTTTATTGGGAAAAGAACTTCTTTTCTTCTTATCCATAACACATTCTTTGCATATCATGTTAGTAGGTTTCATAATCTTAGGCAAATCTCTTACTACAAATGTTACTTTCTTTCACAATGTTATCAAAGTTTAGGTGACAAAACCTTTTGTGCCATAACCAATTGTCATCAATTTTAGTAATCAAACATGTCTTATCAACAGGATTCAACTGAAATACATTTCCTTTGGTTCTTGATCCTATTCCAATCATCTTACCATTCTTATCCTTGATCACACAAGTCTTCTCAGTAAACCAAACTTGATATCCATTGTCAACTAGCTGCCCAACACTTAGAAGATTATGTTTCAATCCATCCACAAAGTAAACATCATTAGTGTTAGTCTTTCCATCAAGAGTAATAGATCCTATTCCTTTTATTAGGAAAAGTGCATTATTTCCAACTCTAACAATTCCTCCATCATAGTTGTTAAACTTTATAATTTTTTTCATATCTCTAGTCATATGATGTGAACAACCATTGTCTATAATCCAATTAGTTTTCTTTTCAATTTGAGAAACTAAAGCTTTTTCCTCTCTAACTTCAGTTTTAGAGTTTTCTTCTTTTATTGCCATAAATCCTATGTCATCACTTTCATTTTCACTTTCACTTAATATTTTCTCAATGCTAGCTTCAAATTATTCATCATTAGCATAATAACATCCCTTAGACCTTCTAGGTTTAAAGTTCTTCTTATATTTCTTCACTCTCTTAGGGCATTTAGATATGAAATGAACATATTCTTGACATGTCCAACATTTAAATATTTTTACCTTCTGGTTCTCTTTTCACAAGCAAGGCAATTCCTTCTTCAAGCTTTCTGTCTTCTTTAGTCTTAGATCTTCTACTACTAACATAATCTCCACTGATACTAGTATTTCTTGAAAAATTAGGGAAAACATTAAGTGCGCCAAATGCTATTTCAATTCTAGGCAAATCTCCAGACTATCTTAGGCCTATCTCCGCTACTTCTAATCTTCCAAGAAGAGTTTCTCTGGTAAATTTTTTAGTACAAGGTATAACTTGTTCAATCATCTGTGTTGTCTACTTAAATATAGGGGTCAGTTTCTTTAAGATCTTCCATATAATTTCATCTTTAGTTTTGTTTCCTTCACAAGCTTTGATACCTGCAACAATCTCTGATATCCTACAAATGTAACTTCTAACAGATTTATCTTCCATCATTTTTGCATCTTGAAATAAACATATCTAATTCTGTAATTTGATTCTCTTAGCACGTACATCACCTTCAAAAGTAGATTGTAAAGCTAACCAAATTTCATAAGATGTCCTTAGAGTTTTTACCTGACTATATTCATTCTCAGGAAGAGCTGACAAAAGTGCTTCTCTGGAAAGTATGTTACACATAAATAGATCTCTCTCCTTATCAGTGCAGTCTTCAAGTCTATCTTCTTCAATGATAGTTTTGTCATTTTTTGTAATCAACCAATATCTTGGTCTTAAAAATAGCATATGTGTCTTCATCTTTTCTTTCTAGCTGTCATAGTTTACTCCATCAAACTTAGGACTTTCTTTCCTGAAATGACTCACCATAGATCTCCTTTAGTTATTAAAATTTTCTTTCAAGGACCTGTTTCTCTGATACCAATTGTTAGAAAGTAAAGTCATGCAAGATAACTGAGAGGTGGGGGTGAATCAATTATCAGATAAAAGAAACTTATAATAACATTATTGGATCTCAAACATGTAACCAATATAAACAACAATTATAGAAAGATAAACGTACACAATGACATAAGATATGTTAACTAGGGAACCCCTTGATTAGAGAGTAAACCCCGATGGGGATGGTACCCACAAAATATGTACTAATATGAAAATTCCTTGTGAGAGGATGGACTCTGTTAGGAGTATTATGAAATACATTCAGTACATATCAGTCCCTGTTAGGAGACTTTGAATCCCTATTAAAAGATTGTAACCCTATTAAGAGTTAAGGAAGGTAGAAGGACCCACTGTCCAAACAACTTCATGGGAAATATCACTGACCTCACTGGCCAACTAATCTCTATATTATCCAAATAGAATAATACCAACAATTTATGATCTCGACAATCTAATCTTCACTCCTCTGTCTGTGCCAAAACCGCACCAACTGCTTTACCATATCTTAATACCGAATCTGATCAATTCACATATCCTCTTACAATATTCATTCATTCATCATATATTTCTTACCAATTCAATCAAGGAAAACAATTGTTCCTTTATACCACACTCGAATATTTTACAATTGAGTTGGCCAACTAGGCTTAACCAATTACAAAATATAAATCATTACATGTTATATAATATTTCATAACCACATAAAACTGTTAGCATCCAAACTTAATAAATATTCACATGTGTGACCTTTGACTATGTTATCTCATCCAGGTCACCTTTGAAGTGTCTTCAACCTCTATACAACTTCACATGTCCAGATTCTATCCCAACTAGGAGATATAATCCGGTTATCACAAGCCTCTTATCAGGAGCACTATAAGAATACTGTTTCCACTAGATTAGACATAACTGTCATGAATAATTGAATTTATGTATGTTCTCTTAACTATAATATCATCACACAATAAACAAAAATTCCTCAATGCCACATACCTTGATCTACAATTATCCACGTGCGCTAATACAAACACTATCTGCTTCTCTTCTAATCTCTAGTAGATCAATGTGTTGACACCAATGAAAAAAATAGTCATGAATGCAACATACAACTACTATAGATCTACTCAAATACTCCCCCATAGGACATATTCAACATTCATTCCTAACACTCATGTCCTAAAGATGAATTTCCATTGCCAAACATTGATATCATAGTAGAAATGACAACATGGTATGAGATGCTATCACTGATGGATGGCTTCTCCGGTTACAATCAAATCAAAATTTCTCTTGAAGATCAACCCAAGAAAACTTTCACATGTGCCTAGGGAACTTACTATTGGAATGTCATGCCCTTTGGCCTCAAGAATGCTAGAGAAACTTATCAATGAGAAATGACTACAATCTTCCATGATTTCATGCATATACTGATGAAAGATTATGTGGATGATCTAATATTAAAATCTCTTACAAGAAAGGACCACTTGAGAATTCTTAGCCAAATATTTGAGAGAATGGAAGGCTATAAGCTCCGTTTGAATAAAAAAAAGTATGTTTTTGGAGTATTTTCAGGAAAACTCTTGGGTTACATTATTTCTTGTCGAGGCATTGAATTAGATCCTGAGAAAGTACAAGAAATAATTGAAATGCCTCATCTAACTACTCTAAAACAATTAAGGAGCCTAAAAGGAAAATTGTAGTCCATAAGGAGATTCATTTAAGAGCAGCAGATAAATGTCAATCTTTCCAATACCTGCTTCATAAAGGTATAACTTTTCAATGGAATGAAAAAGTTAGCAAGATTCCCAACAAATGAAAGACTATCTTCTTAATCTACCTATTCTGATGTCTCCTATTCTAGGGAAGCCTTTCATTCTATACATCTCAGATGTTGAAACTACATTGGGAGCCCTTGTGGTCTAGCATGTTGAACAAGGTAGAGAAAGATATATATATTATATCAACAAAATAATTGTGGGTTATGAGTTCAATTACTCACTCATTGAAAGAGAATATCTTTCTATGGTCTTTGTAGCTTAGAAACTAAGACATTATATGTTTCATAAGAAAACCATTCTCATTTAACAAATTGACCCATTAAAATATCTCCTTAGCAAAGCAACTCTCACAAGACACCTAACAAAATGGGTAATGATTTTATCTGAATTTGATATTGAATATGTTGACATAAAAGTAATCAAGGGCTAGGTAATAGTTGATGATATCATGAATGCTCCAATTCTAGATGATCATCCTTTGTTATCTGATTTCCCAGATGAAGCCAATTTTCCTTTTGAAGAATCTAATCAATGAAAAATATACTTTGACAACTCACATACAAGAAATGGGTCAGGAGCTAGAATTATGTTCATTACTCCCCGGGGTGATGTTATTCCAAAATCTTACAAAATTGAATTTGAATGCACCAATAACATTTATGAGTATGAGGCTCTTGTCACTAGACTAAAATTAACAATTTTATAGAAAATTCAACACTTAAAAGTGTATGGTGATTCCCAACTAGTCATCCAACAAATCAATGATGACTATGAAACAAAAGATGATAAGTTGATTCCTTACAAGAAGCTTGCTGAATTTCTTAAATCTTAGTTTATAACAATCAAGTTTCAACAACTTATTAGGTTTCATAACAAGAAAGCATATTCCATGGGTACTATTTCTTCTATGATCAACATGCTACATAATGAAGAATGTTATGAATTTATCATAGAGAAATTGCTAATCTTGACATTTGATATTCCATAATTTGAGCTTGTGTGTGGCATTGTTGGTCCCAATTCCCCATGGTATCAAGATATATACAATTACTTTCATTCCCAAATCCTACCTCCTAACCATCCAAGAAAAAATGTTGATCCCTTATTCACCAAGCCTCTAGATACATTATCATCAGTGATACTTTATATTGAAGATCCTTTAGCCAAACCCTCCTCAATGCCTTGACTCATGAGAGGCTGAAACTACTTTACATGAGGTACATGATGATATATGTGGAGGTCATTTTAATGGCTTAAGTTTGGATAAGAAGCTAGTAAGAGATGGCTATTATTGGCCCACCATGGAGTAAGACTCATATAAATTTGCAAAAAAATGTCATAGCCAAATACATAGCAATTTAATTCATGCTCTAGCATAAGATCTTCATTCGATCATTTCTCCATGTCCATTTTCAGAATGGGTATCTAATCTCATAGGGAAAATCACTCCTCTTTCTTCCAATGGCCTCAAGTATATTATAACAGCTACTGAGTATTTCACCAAATAGGTTGAGGCCATCCCCATGACTTATATTATTGGAAAATAGATTTCCAAGTTCATAGTGATATATATCATATGCTGCTATGGATTTCCTTTGGCTATTGTCACTAATCATGGTATCCCAATCCAAAAAAAAATGTCAAAGAGCTTTGTGAAAAATTCAAAATTCATCCTAGAATTTCTATCATATACTATCTACAAGGCAATAGACAAGATGAGGCATCTAATAAAATAATAGTTAAGATATTACAAAAGACTGTCAATGATGCTAGATAGGATTGTCACTTACAATTGAATCCAACTCTTTAGGCCTACAAAACCAGCATTTGCACCTCTACCACTTGAGGTTGAAATCCATTCATTGAGAGTATCATTACAATATATTCTAGATGATGAGCAGTGCAAAGTTTTCAAACTTCATGAGATAAAAATGCTAGATGAGTGGAGACAAGCCACCTTATCCCATTTTAAGTTTTGTCAGAACCATCTCAGAAGAACCTACAACAAGAAAGTCTGAGGTCGTCACTTTGAAATTGGAAACCTGGTTCTGAAGATGAATTCTAAAAGCCAACCACAAAGAGACAAGCCAGACAAATTTGAGCCAAATAGGGAGGGACCATATGTAGTCACTACAACATATAGATCTGGAGTATATCAGTTTGCAACACTGGAGGGAGAACCTTTATTAGAAGAAATAAACAACATGCATCTCTAGAAGTGTTACACGTAATTCTCTACAAAAATATAATTTTTTTTGCAAAAGTTCCTAAAAAAATACAAAAAAGAAAAATACAAAAAAAAATGCAAAAAGTTCCTGAAAAAATACATAAAAAAGGAAAAAGAAAGAAAAATAAAAAAAGTGAAAAAAGTGAAAAAAGAAAAGAAAACAATTGAAAAAAGGAAAATAGTTGCCTTGATGAAAACCTGGCAAACAGACATCTTGGTAACACAAAAAAAAAAGAATAAAGAGAAAAATTCTATCCAAAAGTGAAAACCTAGAAAAAAGCGCTTTGGGCAAGTACCATGGTCAAAATCTAGCAAATAGGTGCCACGCGTAGTGAGTCATTTCTCTTCCATCTATCATGGTTTCACTTGACATTTACTATAATTTCCTGATCATATTTTTCCCTTTGAGTCTGTTCTAGTGCCCCTTTATAGCTTGTTATTGGTTGATATTCTTTATCACTTCCATGAGAGATAACCAGTTTGTATATACCTTGTCCTTGCCTTTTGTATATAGCTATGTTCTATCTAGGGGCATGAGCATCCATTAGTTTGAATTTGAATTTGTGCTAGGGGCAAGACCTCAAACATGGTTGACCCATGAATTCATTTCTCTATCAGATTAGAGATAACATGTAAATACCTTAATGTCCTGAAAAATAACTAAAAATCAAATAATGTTCTGAAAAAATAACTAAAAATTTGCATAAAGACCTAAAAAAATCTTAAAAATCAAATACGAAGCTGAAAAAAAATCCTAAATATTTGAATAAAGACCTAAAAAAGACTTAAAAAAAATAAATATGATCCTAAAAAAATCTCTAAAAATCATAAAAAGTCCTAAAAAAACCTAAAAATTATAAATTGTCTTGAAAAAAAAGATAAAAAAATCCAAATATTGCTAAAAATCTTTAAAAATCTGCAATAAAGTTGTATGTATTCATTGTACATACTCATCTTCCTTTTGCGTCACAACAAGAATGCATGCAGATATAGTTTCAAAATAATGTGCTTCAACGAAATCACACTTAGCAACAAAACTGAGACAATTAGTCTGACACTCAATCTGGTTGGACTTGTTCATCGATCGTCACAATCAATCTATCCAACCCGTCAACCTATCAGTCATTTTGTTCAAGGGGAAAATGGTGTCAATGAATTTAATAATGCAAACTATTTGAGATGTGTTCATTAATTAACCATTTCCACACTAACATTCAAAATATAAGAGAAAGAGGGGCTTCCAGGTATAACTCTCAATATAACCTAATTTAGATTAGCAAAACCCAAGAAGATGAGGGGATGCTAATGTTAAACCCAAATTATACAAGGAAGTACACAAGAAAGTCCTCTTTCATGCAATGTAAGATTTGATTAAGGTTGTGTAAATGTACTTGTAAAATTGAACTAATTGATTTTGCAAGATAAGCAATACAGATCTAGGTGCTAAACGTAAGCAATCAGCCCAATTAAGATGTGAAAACATATCTAAACTATGATATGAAATAGATAATGAGGTACTCACCTTGAAGTATGAAGATGAATATGCTTTTATGCTCTAAAAATTATTATTCTAGTCTTGTAGCTGAATTTTCAACTATAGATATGTGATCACAGCTGAAAACCCAAAAAATGCTAAAAATCTCAGGCTACTGAGAATAGGTCGACCATGTCATTGTGTTCCAGAATAGGTCGACTAAGTCACCATGTTTCTGAGGGACTTTTATGAAGTCAACCTAGATTTTTCTGGTAGATCTCTGTCTACAACTTCTAGATCTATAACTACAATTCTGAGATCTTGCTCTTGCATACATAAAAAATAGATTTTGGGGTTGGGGTGGATAAGGGCTTGCCTTGTTCAAGCCCTAGATTGAGAAATCAACCTTGAATTTAAATTTAAATGTATAAATGAAACAAGAAAAATGCAAATATTCACCTTGCTTGTAGAAACCCTTGTTAATAAGGATTTTTTGATGCTTATATGTTGTGGATGTTGAATTTTCAATAAAGGATGTAGGAAATCTCCACAAATGCGATGGGATCTACCAAAACCACTTCATGGAGCCATGGATGTAAGTGTGCATCAAATGAAGAAGATGACGAATTCCTTAATGTAGATATCCTCCCTTAATGGCCAACAATATGCTAGATCTTGAAGAGGAAAGATGCCCACAAAGGATCATTGAATCTTTGAAGACTTAAATTCTTGAACATGAGATTGCTATCATGAATTAAACTTCTTTCTTCTTCTTTCTTTCATGCTTTCTTGTGTTTTCATGCTTGTAAAATGAGGTGCCTAGGCTTCATCTTATACTAGTTTTTGGGAAGGAAAATAAAAGAATCTGACGGGGTGACCACATTTTAAGAATTAAATCCCTAAGACAACACCAAACCCAAGGCTCACAACCTCCAAGGAGTAGGTCGACATTCTAGGAATAGGTCAACCTTCCAAGAACAAGTTGACATTCCATGATTAGGTCAACTTGGTCAACTTGTTCTAGGGTTGGCCCACATAAAGCTAACTCCGAGGTCTCATATACTCTAAAAATGAAAGTAGGAAAAACAAGGCTGAATGGGAGAAAAGGGGGTTTGAGTACAAATCCATCTATGGTCCAAAAAATTGATAAAGGATAGGAGCTAAAAGGTCTTAAATGAGGAGTGCGTCCATTTTAAGATGATACACATTTCAACCTTTTTTTTTTATCAGATCGAATAACACCAATATCAACATTATCTAATAAAGCACTAAAGAAAGTAACAATAAAGATCAGAATGGTTGTTGGCTCACATTGTTTCAGTGAGTTGTTTTATCTTTTATCAATTATTCTTTGATCATGTTCCTATGTTATTCGATGATATTAATGAGGAATATGAGAATGGTTGGGATGGTTCATGATTGTTTATTTTTGTTTTGAATTTTGTTTGTTGGATGATCTCATGATATTCTAGGGCATTTCTTTAATATTCATAGGAAAGATGAGATCATTCTCTGTCTGCATTGTATTTGTTTCATGCAAGTGGATCGCATTATCACTCTAGCTCTTCATGCCACAATGCACTTATTTCCTTTGCAAAATCAAAATAAATCTCTTATAAAATGAAGTGCACTAAAGAAAGCAAATATTTTTCATCCCTTACTAACATCTCCCATCTAATTTCCTACATTCTTCTAACCCTTATTCCGTCATTCCTCACAGTCGCCTTGGTCTAGTGCTATAGTACATAAAAACAAGTGCATCCCGCATTCAATGTTGATCTAAAAAAAGAAAAAAAATTATATTGCATTTCATATTTGTCATTTACTACATAGAAAAATACAAAAATATTGCATCCATGGCATACATGTCTATGGTGCATTCCAAAAAGAAAAAAAGTACACAAAAATATATTTTATTCATCACATATGTATATATATTGCAAATAAAATACACAAGTGTCTGCATTATGAAATGATGGAGAAGCATAAAAGAGTATATCCAACATGTAAATAAAAAGTATCATAAAGTAGCTACATTTCATGCATATATATCACAAAAATTATTAGAGTACGAACATCAAAAGTGTTTGTATTCACTAAGGTCCATAGGCTCAATACATATCATGGCTATCAAAAGGTCCCTTTGTGTAAGAGAGTGAGTTTCTTATTATCCTATGCTCTCTCTATTCTCCTAGTCTCTACTCAGCATAGAGGATGAAGCCCCTCTTGTCTGATCTGGTCTAGGTTGTCTTATCAGTCTTGCCACTCCCCTGCTGCTCAGTATCCTCTGGAAGTGTGTTCTATTGGAGCTATCCCCGATGCTCGATGGCTACTAGTCTCATGGTCAATCTCCATGGTACATGTCCTTCTAGTATTGTATCTCTACTTGAGTATCCCCTAACATGTTGTCTACCTCACATATACCTACATCTGATATACTGCTAATTGAATGTCATGATCTATCCTTTTCCCTCTCTACTTTGGAAAATGTTGTGTATCGAGAGGCTATAGTTTTATCCCTCTCTGCTATCAACTTATCCATCTTATCTCTCTATCCTACCCATTTTTATCCTAAGAAACCCTATCTACATCCCTCTTATTAGTCAACCTATCTGTCTGATGCATCAAATATGTTATATGATGTCTATCTTTCCTATCTACCTCCTTATCTCTAGCCTCACCTTGTATCTTGGGAGCCTGTATATCCTGGTCATATGGTAGATCCTATTTGTCCTTCCCCACTTTCATAGGCATAGCCTCTAGAATTCCCTCATTATCACTCTCCTCATTACTTCTAGAATCAATATTATCATCCTCTTCCCCACCATCCTCATCATCATCCTCCTCACCCTCCTCATTTTTCTCCTCCCCTCCCTCATCCTCCTCCTTGCTTGTATCCTTAGTATTTAACGCTGGCTCTCGAACCCTCGACACTAGCATATGTGGGTCTGTTAGTGGAATAGGTCTATGTTGTGCAAACCATCTATCATAATCACATGTAGTCCCCACATTCCTCACATTTACACCTTCCCCCCACTATCATGGCTAAAAATATCTATATGGGCGCCAAATGAAGTCCCTCATTTTGTCTATCACATGCCTAAAGTGCAATATGTATCCCATCGAACCATGTAACAAGGAAACTATATAGAAACATACATATGGTATATCTGGAATCACTACTCTCTCTTCCATTGGATGAAATAATCCTTTATGCATGTAGGCCCATATCTGCAATAATGTCATGCCACTACTCATAGACAATACTCCTCTGTACGCTATTTTATGCAGATGATAATATTTAATGGATAACATGCATGGAACCCACAAAAATACTATCCCATCCATGATCATGCTCTCAAACAGTCAACCCTATCTGATAGGGAATCCATGTCCTATGTTGTCAGGAACTACAAGCCTTGTGATCATACAACATATCACTATGATCAATCTCTCATGCTGACTCGCTAACATCTCCCATCAGATCTCGTAATCTCTGATGTTTAGATCATCATCATCACAATCAAATAACTAGTGTAGAGATTCTCTCCCTATCAATGGGTCATACTCTATGATCTCTCCATGTATTTCTATCCTAAGGATGTGCTAGACATCCTTTAGAGTCACCATAGCCTCACCTGTTGGGAGGTAAAATGAGCTCATCTCCAAATGCCATCTCTTTGTGAGTGCTGTAATCAAGCCTCTATTTACCCTCATCTTGGGCATTAAGGAAATTTAGTATAACCTTAATCTAGCTAAGATGTCCCTTTCACATGGATTCAATCGATGGTGTAACCCTAAGCATCCTCATCTAATCTTGCATGTTTTCAAGAGAGGTAGCTCCTCCTGCATTTTCCATGTAACTTGTGTCAACATTCTATTGTTTTCTATTGTTGTTGACCAACTTTGACCAAGTTTGATATAATTTTGACCATGTTGACCTAATGTTTGACATACCCTAGGGTTTTGAATCTTTCAAAGCTTCTTCACACTATTTTACCCTATTTATAGCTTATTTTGACCAACTGCATAGTTTATCTTAGCAAGTATACAGTTTGGGCACTTGGTCATACCAAGTGCACAGTTTGAGTACTTGGTCATGCAATCTATGGAGTTGGGCATGGAATTATTAGAATGATTTAGAATAAATGAGAGGGGGGTGAATCAGTTATCCTCAAGTCTAGATGTACCAATTTACTTTTAAACATTTTAACCAACTTAGATCTACTCAACTATTCACTTAGTCTCTATAGAATATATCTAGTAACATAAAATTGTAGCTCATTGTCCAAAAGTAATCAACTTGCAGAATATAAAACTCTTAACTGTAAAACACATCAAATAAAATTCACACAAATATGACACCAGGGTTTAATGTGGAAACCCAATTTGGGAAAAACCACCAGTAACATGCTACCAAATTTTCACTCTTCTGAAGTGAGCTATCTAAGGAGCCAACCCTGTTAAAGGTTACAATACACACTGTTAGGTGTGACCCTATTAAAGGATTTAATCACCCTATTAGGAGTGGCCTTGTATCAGGACTTAAGAACATCCCATTAGAATGTCACCTTGATTAAATGATTTACAAATGACTGTTAGGTCAACCTTGATTAAAGGATTTCAACTGATACAATGATTAGAAAGTAAAGTAGGTTTGATCTGAAACATACAACTCACTTTGAAAATATAGATCCAATGTAGCTCATATGATGATCTACTGATTGACCTTTGTTATCATCTCCATCTCTAATCTACTTGGAAATCCCTTCAATCAATCACCACAACTCTTCTCAGCTCTTCATAGCTCTTCTCAACCTTCTTAGGTTTTCCAATCAATAGAATCAACCTCTATGCATAACATCCAATTAGGTCATCCTTATACCTCCTTGATTAGGTAGTTTAATCTTTTTTCAATTAATCATCTCCATAGATCTTAGGTTTAGGTCAGATACATCGAATCTTTCCAACATTTATTTCTCCTTCTTATCCTTCTAGATACTTCTTAAAAATTCTCCTTGAATCCATCCATAAAAATGGTTTACCATGCATTAAATACTCTAGGTCATTCATCCTTATCTTCAACACATTTTACATATTCAAAGAATTCAACTATGTTGGCTAGGAATCTCAATTCCTTCATAAAGTGTAAAATACTGACACTTGGTCATCACTGTATTTTTCTGCTTGGTCTTCACTGGATAGCTCAATCATCGCTAAAACTATTCTTCTCATAAATCATTGTCTTCTCTTGGTTATTATTTGATACTCGATATTTAATGATGCTCAGTCAACACTAAATTTTCTTGGCTTATATTGGCACTCAGTCAACACTAGCATCACTTGGCTTAAACATAAGTTCCTTAATCTTCTACTCTTTTGCTTGGTTAAGCCTATGCTTTCAAACTTTCTTTCCTCATTTCTTCTATACTTTGAAAGAACTAACTTCTTCACTTAGTGTTATAGATTAAAAACACATTACCTTGCCAATGTTCCAACTAATCAAGTACCCATTGTAGTTTCTCGCCTTCTTGTTATATCCTCTTTTTAAATCCTATTAATCAATCAAAAGATACAATACTTTACTAGATAGAAACTATCTCACCAGTTAAGGTTTGACATAAATGACAATATAAAAATTATTTCAATTGTAGTTTCCAATAGACAGTTGTGCAATTGGGTATTGGGACCAAAACTCTACCCTTGGAACCCACCTTTCGACCATACATGCCTAGCTAAGATACCTAGAAATGCATGAAAACAATGCAATGACTGAGAGGTCTCAAAGTACTCACCCATGGTCCTATGTCATCCAAACATCAATAGCTCTCCACTCACTCCCCATGATGATTCTCCACTAGAAATTGATCCATCCTCCTTGCTCTAGAGCTCAAAATATTCCAAAAAGAGTGAAAATGACCTCCAAACTCATCTTCTAGCCTTTTAATAGTCCTCTTGTTTCCTAGATGGACATGAAAACTTTTCCATTTGTGTTGGTCATGATTATTTTAGCACTTTGAGCTTCATATATTTTACATTTAGTGTCTATTTTTTGAACCATTTATGACATTGGATTCCTCTCGTCGTTATCAACAAATTGACCTATCATTTATATTTTTTGGTCAATTTCTTGAGGGGGCACCCATGTATCACCCATGTATCCCAATGTCACTGGGGAATATTTTTTGCAATTTTTCTTACTTTTCTTTGACACAATGCTTATAATTGCATTGTATCAAAGACAGGCAAAATTTAGATGCCTAAAAATGGCTCAAGCCTGCTAGTCTATTTGTTACCATTTTTGCATTACAATTGAAACATTGTTTTTCATTCTAATTATTCCCCTATGTTGTGCATGTGGTTTTAACTATATGTCAGCATTATGTCTTTTTCATCAATTGGACATTGAAAATTGTTAATTCATTATTAACATTTCTAGCATCTTTGCAATCATAAGCTCGATCTCTTTGGCCAAATTGATCAAGTTTGAATCATCATTGGATCGTTCCTAAATGTTCCTAAACCAATCCTTACTGATCCTAAACCTTCCTAAACATTCCTAAACTTATCCTAATCGATCTTAAATCATGTCAAACCTTCCTAATAATTTTAAATTATTCCTAATCAATTCAAGATCATTTCCATCACATTTGATTATTCTCAAATAAATCCAAGGCATTGTCCAAGTTCATTGATGCCTAATCAAGTCTCTTTCAAATCAATCCAATCTTGAGTGCATTGTCAAAGTTCATCGATGCCTTGTTTTCATTATCCTATTCCAAGTCAATTAAATAGCATTGTCAAATTTCAACGAAGCTATTGAATCATCACTATCATCTCAATAGCATTGTCAAAGTTCATCGATGCTATTTTTGTTAGGAATGGGAACACTGTGGGGGGGGGGGGGGGGGGGGGCTGAATCAGTGTTCTATATATTAATAATTTTTCTTTACTCTTCAAACTTAACTTAATTGCTTATGTACTAAAATGAATATCAATGTAAGTAAGATAAATAACCATAACACTTAACACCAAATATGATTACGGGGAAACCTAAATAGGTAAAAACCTTGGTGGGAATTGACACCCACTAAGAACTGCACTAGTGTTTTATGATCGCTGTTAGAAGATCTTGTAACCTTGTTAGGAGTTTTTCTTTGCAATGCTTTTTGTATAGTGACTTGGTCAAGGGTCGAACCCTATTAGGAGTCTTTTACAATAAACCCTGCTAGGGGTGGGGACACATTGTCCTAGAGGTCACTGCTCAAGTGGTGAAGGCTACAACCTTTTGGATCTCAGATATGCACTATATCTGCAAGGTGAACTGTCACTATGACACTGCTTGTCTGATCAGTTCCTTTTGTGTGCTTATGCTTTAGCCTCTTGTAAAGCACTACAAAATTCTAAATTCTCTTCACATACCTCTTCTATGCTCTTGTCAACTTTTTATTCGACCTCCATACTTAATTACAAGGGCGCATGTCTTGCTTATATGCGCAAACAAAACTATTCATCAAGTCGGCCTATAACTAATTACATATAATGATTCCAATTGAATTGGATCAAGCGTGTTTACATATAATCATATTAACTTTTCTATGACCTAAATACAATAGGTGCATAGCCTTTACAAAAAAATATTACAAGCGCTAATCAAAATAACAACAGTCGGCTCCATGCTCTATTCTATTCTGCCGCTCAATGTCTGTCACTTCATCTAACTGTAACTTCCTCATACTGAATCATATCATCATGTGCTCTTATAATTATCATGAATTCATACTTAGAATCTTATCTTCAAGGGCACATGCCATAAGTCGATCATACACATGTGCTCTGATACTCTATTCTTCTGGTGCTCTGCTGACTGTCTAGTCTTCCACACTTAACCAAAATCTGATGTTCTAACTACTTGCACTGACTCTATAACATCATATGACTTTGTTTCCATAATGACAACACTAAATATAGTCATATACATCAGTATAGTCAAATTTCCAACAATCTCCCCCTTTTTCATTGATGGCAACAAATGAATATGGTGAAGTTACTAACTGTATCCTTGTACAAAATTTTCTAATACATAATCTAACTTATATCTCCCCTTTCACTATGTACAATACTCCCCTTTACATCATATACACAACTCCATATTATCTCTTCTATATTCTATACTCCTCCTTTGACATTAATGACAAAGGTGCTCAAAAAATTATATCCACAAGTACTTACATAATTAATACATTTGGGTAGGCTATCTGAAGATTTGCAATCTCATTCTGCCAAAACTTCTTCAATGTGTCTGTTGTCTGGAGATGGGTGCACAAATCATATGTCAACTTATCCATATTCTCCAAATCTAAACTGGGACCTTGATCATATGTCACCATAGTGGCATCAATCTCCTTGATGTTCTGGTTCAATATATCTAATGAGGGCGCAAGAGCATTTCTTAGCTGTGTTTGCCTTGCCCTTATCTTGGACAAGATGCTTCTCTGTCTTCTCTATTTTTTCCACTTGTCCCTGGTATACATTGTTACATATGTTTATATCTATGGAGGGATCTTCCATTGATTTCCTTACTTTATCTATCATGACTTCTAATTCCTAAATCTTTTTGTTGAGGTCTGTGGTCAGTTTGTCTTGATTCATGCAATCAGCTATGATTTTACTTCCTTGAGCTGTAATCTCCTTTAGTGAAGCTTGACCAACCTTGAGAGAGATAAGGTCAAGTGTGAAGTTACTTATTATCTCATTCAACCTCTTCTTTAGATACTTTCCTTCTACTACTTTGGTTGCTGATTCTTCCAGGCTAGAAAAGTAAGTTTTGAAGCTTTTCAAGATGGTACTAACATCATCCACAAAATGTCCCTTTTTCACCTTCTTCTCTTCTAGTAGTAGAATATTTAGGATATTGACTGATTCAACAAATAGAGGGTTTCTCATCACTTGTTTCTCCTTAGCCTTCTCCATTACAAGGACACTGATCTTGAACAGGTCTTCTTCTCCCCATGAATCCAAGTTTGTAGTATCAGGGGTCAAACTTGACAATAATGATGCTAATGGAATAGGAGTGATAGGTGTGCTATCCATCACTTCTATCTTTATCCTTATTGGCATTTCAACAGAGGCTTTATCTGTTGGTTCTTCTTCTTTCTCCTCTTCTTTACCTGTTAGATCCTCAATCAACACTTCTTCTTGCTGCTTAGGTGAATTATCATTGCATAGTATTTCTACCTCTCGTGTACTCATAAAGGCTTCCTCAAAATTTTCCAAGTCTTTATTAGTGGCTTCTATTGATATCTCCACATTATCAATCATTATTGTGTCATCTTCTTGTGTTCTAGGAATGGACACATACTTTACTTCATTTGTAGACACTTTCACTAAGGGTATTGATTCCTGCGGACCTGTTACTAGTGCATTTGTGATCTCTAACTCCTTGGATTGCTTAGAGGGAACTTGAGTTGCAGGCACAGTAGGTGGATACATGTGTTTGTTTAAGAAAAATTTCTCAAATGCTTTCTCAGTCTCTTTTTCTACCAACTCATAGTCTTTATCCACTATTTGTAGAGTTCTTAGTTTTGTTCTTAGGTGCGGCTTCACCAGATCTAACAATAGTGTTTTCTCTTCTAATGAGCATACATGGAGGCTTTCATCTAAAACCTTTTCCCTTATTTTGAGGTCTTCCTCAATATCCTGTCTCTTCAAGAAATCTAAAATGTTCCATACTTTATATGGAATAACTGTCTTAAGTTCCAAGACTATCTTCTTGAACTTAATCATATGCTTGATTATCATTCCATGGATCTCTAACTTATCAATCTCATTTTACATATCATATAATTTCTTTATCTGATCAATTCTTCCTTCATCAACAATCCTAGTTTCCAATACTTGAAGACTAGGTCTCAAACCTACCTCAGGAGGAGCTTGAGTGTTCTTCCTTAGACTTCTAGTTGTCCTAAAGGATGGATGGCTTGTGCTGGTCTCCTTCCTCCTCTTTGTCATCTTTTTATACTTAGGAGGTGATGTGGATTCTACATCAATAGTATCTGAGGGTGCAGGGGTTCTCTCAGTAGTTTTTCTCTTCTTTTCCTTAGGATCATCTAATTTATTATCTTTTGCTTCACTAGTGGGTGCGCTCTAAAGTTGCATTGCAATCTTGGCTTCCCTTGCCTTATCTAGATCAGTTTGTGTCACACCATGAATCTTCAATATTTCTAAGGTAATTTGGGAAGCTTTCCTCTTGGTTGCAACACTGTTAAGAACTGCATCAACTTCCCTTGTCTTTTCTTCATAGGTACCCCATCTAGGCTCATTGGGATCCTTCTGTGCTGTTAGGAGGACTTGTGCATATTCTTCTAAGATGTGTTCCTCCACTTCATACCCAAGTGGATGAATCCATTTGGTCCTTGGCTCTACTACTTCCATGCAAGTTGTGTCTGTCTCAACCATAAAGCATATACTATCTTTGTACTTCTCAACTATACTTTCTGGAATCTTGTACCTCATCTGCATTTTTATCTTGAATGTTTTGAGTTCTAACTCTATGTAATCCTTCAAGGTGCTTTTAGTAGATGCCTTGAATGAGATTTGTGGCATATTAGGAAGACTCTTGTCAAGATACAAGTCTGATACTTTACTGAGTATGTGGAAGTACATATATATGATAAGTGATCCAAATCTGAAAATCTTACTCTTATAATGCTTAATTGCCCTTATGTTATCTATCAATTATGTGCACAAGATCTCACACAAGTTGAATTCTCCATTTTCTCTCACTAATTTGATAGCTGCTAGAATAGTGGCTGTGGACACACTATTAACCCTATTTGTATGTCGAAATCTATACCCAAGTATCATAGACATCAATTTGATATCCTTCTCCTTAATCAGCTCAATGGTCATGCCATGCCTATTAGTGTGGGATTTACATGCCTATTCTACTAGTTTCCCGACGTCTTTTCCAATTGGAAGAATGATGTCTGACTTTGAGAGTCCTGTCATCTCATGAATGAGATCAATGGTTATTCTTATAGGGACTTCTCCTATCCAGAATAGGTCATCATGTATCCTACTTAGCAGAATCTTAATCCACTCCAATTCATAAAACTCATATGCAGTAGCATATTCAATGATTGGATGATTCTCAAGGTGCACGAACTCAACAATGAATGTTTTGTTTGGATTCATCACAGTTTCTAGGTGTGACCTAATCCTGTCCAAACCAACTGGCTCTTTCTTACAATATATGTAAGTGTGTATGTCCTCTACATCCATAACACCCATTGTTCTTGAAAATGCCCCTTCTAGGTCATCTAGGGTGGACTTAAAGGGATGCTTCTTAAAAACATATCTCTTTCTTTCAGCAATACAACTGGTGTAGCCATGATTAAATACTTCTGAATAGTTTCCAAGGGTTTCTAAGACCTTGCATCGAGCTAGGGCTTTGCAACAAACTATTTTCCTTCTTTTCTGATTAATTCAACTACAATACTTCTTAACTCAACTGCTTGATCTTCTGTCTTCTCCAAATGCTCAACTTAGAATGCAATGTGTGAATAATGAATCTCTGATGGTTATAAAGTAACTTTTCCACCATTAATGCTTGCCATGTAAATACAGAATGCAACTTGTGAATTTTTTTCTTCTTCTTTGCTAACAATTAGGTAGTGTGCTCTTGCATACTGCATCACATAGTCTCAAAATGACTGTAGTCCATGACACATACTCTGAGGGTGAGTATACCAGCCACGTAGGGGTCTAGAGCTAATCTAGCTTCCCCTATGACCATGAAGGTCATTTAATCATAAATAGGAGACGTTTCCATTAAGGATGCATCCTCAACTATTTCATCAACATTGTCCTTCTTTTCTTCAAACCAAATCAAGCTCGCATCTTCTAAATCTTATACAAATTTGACTTCTCCTACTTATTCCAAAATTGATCCTTTTGACTTTTTAGGGCTTTCTTATCTTTGCGCTCTTGTTTTGCATAACCCTGAGATGTGTCTAGCCTTGTTGCATGAGTGACAAATGATTGGAGGCCTGATATTCCTTGACACATTCATGTGAGTTACCATACTACACTGTCTGGCTATGTGATCAACATAATTGCATATCTAACATGTAATGTCCTGAGAGTTTCTTATATTCTTCTATGGATGACTTCTCTAATTTTTATGATTTTGATTTGATCTACAATTCATAGTTCTATGACCAAACTTATTACATGAATAACAGTAACCATTGAAAGGTCTTACCTCTTTGCAATTTCTTGCTATGTGTCCATGCTTGTTACAAGCATAAAAAGTCTTGTTTACTGGCTTGCACTCATCCTTGGGTGGTTCAGTTTTAGCTTCTGTATAATTTTTTGTCTTCTTAGCTTCTGAAGATTCATTTTATGCTTTCTTTCTTGCTCGCATGTCATTGGTCTGATTTTGTGCTTCATTGAATCCAATACCGTTGGTGTCTCCTTTAATTTTCTGTGCATACAATTGTGACTCTATTAGATCCTTGCTTGTGTGTAATTTGTCAATATGATTATTTTCTTCAATAAATTCAGATTCCACTTGCTTCTTGATGTTTTATAATTCCAAGATTTTCATGTTTGCTTGCCTTAGTTCTTCATCCAACTCCTTGTTCTCTTTGACTTGCTCTTCATAGGCTTCTTGATTGTTAAGTAAATTTTCATCCAGTTCTTCAATCTAATCTTTTAGAGATGTGTTTTCCTCATTTATATTTTTAACCATTTTTCCAAATCACTTGTGGAATAGTCTTTCAAATATTTTCTTAGTTTTTTGATGACTGCATGAGAATCACTAACCTTTTCTTTTAGTTCTTCAATTTCTTTTTTAGATCTGTCAAGGTCTTCAAGAGCTACTTCAAGATTCTTTTTCAGATGTATCATTTCTCCCTTATCCATGATCTCCTCAAGTGGTTAAACTTATCTTCAAAGGACCGGTACTCTGATACCAATTGTTAGGAATGGGAACACTGAGAGTGGGGGGGGGGGGGGGTGAATCAGTGTTCTATATATTAATACTTTTTCTTTATTCTTGAAAATTAACTTAATTGGTTATGTACTAAAATGAATATCAATGCAAGTAAGATAAACAACCATAACACATAACACCAAATATGATTACGGGGAAACCTAAATAGGTAAAAACCCCAGTGGGAATTGACACCCACTAAGAATTGCACTAGTGTTTTATGATCCCTTTTAGAAGATCTTGTAACCCTGTTAGGAGTTGTTCTTTACAATGCTTTTAGTACAGTGACCTGGTCAAAGGTTGAACCCTGTTAGGAATATTTTACAATAAACCCTATTATGGGTGGGGACACACTTTTCTAGAGCTCACTGCTCAAGTGGTGAAGGCTACAACCTTATGGATCTCAGATACACACTATATCTGCAAGGTGAACTATCACTGTGACATTGCTTGTCTAATTAGTTCCTTTTGTGTGCTTATGCTTTATCCTCTTGCAAAGCACTACAAAATTATAGCTGCTCTTTGAATACCTCTTCTTTTCTCTTATCAAATTTTTATTCGACCTCCATACTTAATTATAAGGGTGCGTGTCTTATTTATATGCGCAAACAAAACTATTCATCAAGTCGGCTTATAACTAACTAATTGAATTGGCTCAAGTGTGTTTACATATAATCATATTAACATGTCTATGACCTAAATATAATAGGTGCATAGCCTTTACAAAATAATATTACAAGTGCTAATCAAAATAACAACAGTTAGCTCCATGCTCTGTTCTATTCTGCCGCTCACTGTTAGTTTCACTTCATGTAACTGTAACTTCCTCATACTGACTCATTTCATCATGCGCTCTTAGAATTAGTATGAATTCATAATTAGAAGCTTATCTTCAAGGGCACATGCCATAACTCGGCCATACACATGTGTTGATGCTCTGTTCTTCTGGTGCTCTGCTAACTATCTAGTCTTCCACACTTAACCAAAATCTAATGTTCTAACTGCTTGCGCTGACTCTATAACATCATATGACTTTTTTTCCATAATGAAAACATTAAATATAGTCATATACATCATAATAGTAAACTTGCCAACAATTTGATCCTGTCACCCTCGATCACATACATTGTTAAAATCCATCGATGTTGCATCGTTCCCTAATTGATTTTACATCATCAAAATTGTTTTAAAACCTTATCAAATATTTCATGACCAAACCCTTTTCGATCCTATGTCATCATTCAGTCAATCATTTTTACTAATTTATCCTTTTGGGATAGATAACCAATAATTTATACCCTTTGTATTAATCTATTTATTAGATTAATTTCCCCTATACTATGTCTCCCACAATTAATCAATTTTTCCCTTTTCCATGAATTTTGGTGTTGTCATTAATTCCCAATTCCTAATTATCCCTTTTTAGGGAATAATGAATTTTCAAATTTTGAAAATGTAACTCTTATACATTCTCTTAATTTGTGCTTCATTTCCTAGTAATTAGCTTCTACTTCCACCTTTCCTCTAATATTTCCCCCTAATTTTGCTTCACCTCTTACACTTTCCCTTCATCATTTTCCCCATTAATTTGTCTCCATCTTTCTATGCCAATTTCCCCCTTAATTTGTGCATTCTAAAATGCATCTCTTCCCCTTGTCATAATGTGTCATAATATGACACTTTTCTAATTTGGCCTCTTATTTTACTAATTTATGCACCAATTTATCATAATTATGACATATTTCCAAGTTGCACACTAACTTTCCCTTTCTAGCATTTTGGCTCTTAACCCTATAAATTGAGCCCCATTTTCACTAATTTGGCTAACCATTCTTGAAATACTCTTGAAGCACTTTTGATATCATTTTGCTTCTAGTATTCTAATCATTTTTCTTTCAAATTACTTAGTGCATTTCATCATTATCATAGAGCTACATAATCTCACTCAATGAAGAAGAAAGGAGAACATGAGAACTTTACTTGAAGGGGGTTTTGATTTGTGTTTAATTCCTTTGTATTTCAAGTAGTTTTCATGATAGGATTATATAGGTTTGCATGTTTGTGAGGTTTTTGTGGTTGTCTTGATATGATTTCCATGCCTTTTTCTAGTATTACATTTGGTGAACCCGACGTGACAATGTATATTTGGTTGGTTTTTGTGTTTCTATGCATTTGTAGGTCCCATGGGCTTTATAGATCTTAATAGGTCAAGTTGTGCAATTGGTCAGAGAAGTTGCGCAGTTGGTCATAAAAATTGCATAGTTGGTAGCTAGAACTATGCATTTGATGCTAGAATTGCATAGTTGGTAGCTAGAACTATGTAGTTGGTAATAGGAACTGCATAGTTGGGGTCACGAGTTGACATTTTGGGTTTTAGGGTTTTGTTGCTTAGTTTGATCTTTTCCAGTTGTTGTTCTTTTATTCTAAAAGATTAAAATGAACCTAAAAATACATCAAATAATGCTTTAAATAGATTCAATGAACATTACATTTCAATTTGGGTTGCATAAAAAGAATCTCACACTTTAATTGGGTGCATAAAATGAACTTCACCTAGTTTTTGTTTTAATTAAGCAATCTTGCTCAATTGTTAATCAATCAATCCTAATTGTTTCAAATCTATAAATTTGTGTAATTAGGGGATATAATTGAGAAAATATTACTCAAAATATCCTAAGTGATGACTTAATATATTCAAATTACACACACTTAAATGTTTCTAGGGTTAATATGCAAATTAGACCTAATCTAGAAGTCCTAAAACTCAAATTTTCTCTATCTGATTGTAGAACTACATAGTTGGGGCCCATAACTGTGCAGTTAGTATCTAGAATTGTGTAATTGGTAGAACTTTTTACCTTGTAAAACTACAAAGTTGGTCTTCCTCAACTACTAACGCATTTGATGCAAGACGTATGACGAAGACCTTGCGTGTCTTCTAAAATAATTGTGTGTATTTTAGTAGTTAGGAAACAATTGGTTTGGTGCTTTAAAATGAACATTTTCTTTTAAGTGTTTGGTGTTTCTTCTCAAATGTTAACCCTTAGGGGTTGTATGGACGTATCCTCTCCCCTCGCCTTTGTGGATCTTGGGTGTAAGATAAATTCATGCAATTATTTTAGAGAGGCCTACCTTGGACCAAAACATTCACTTTAAACCTACCAAGGGATGACCTCAAGTGGTAACACACCAAAGCTAGGTCTCCATCTAAACCACTATATAAATGCATGATTATGACTAATAATCCAATCAATAGTGTGGCTGGGTGATAAATCTCCTCCATTATCCTTGTGGTGTGTAAAACCTTGGTTCTTAAGGTTGGGAGACCTCCTGTGGGAATTTATCAGACCACCCATTAAACTGGATGTCCAAAACTAAACACCATGTTGTAGTTGCCAAAAAACTTCTATTCACAGACACAAGAGGTCACCCATACCTGTGAAGACATCTGATACTTTTCGTAGCTCTTGGTAGAGACAATGGTTCTTTGGGAAGTGATTACCCTTGGAATTCAAAGCTTGGTGTGCCTAAGAAGTGAGTGCATTGTAAGGGAGATCTCATTCCTCCAAGCTTCTAGGTTGTTTGCCTTGAGTAGGCATGAATAAACTTAGTTCAAGTGGGAATTTAGTGAATATTTCCCTTCAACCCTAGGATGTGGTGTGTTTGTTACATTTTATAGTAGCTATTCTATTTTACATGTCTTGAGCCAGTGATTAAAAAAAACACTTTTAAAATAACCACCATACTTTCGATAAACATTGCAAAACATTCCTAAAATATTCATTGGTCACAAAAACTATTATCTCTATTTGAGCATTAAAGATTGTCATTAGTATCAAAGACATTGGTCGGTTACCTATGCTACTCTAGTTGGTAAAAGCAAGCACTTCAAGCTAGTCAGTCAAGTCCTTTACACTGAGCACCAGAGCATTTTTACCGAGCATCAGTGTACACTGATACCAAGTGACAGTAAACACTGAGCAGACTGGACACCGAGCACCAGTATAACTACTGATCAATATATATAGTGTTTATCGAACATCACAAAAAATTGCATAGTAATCAGTTATAGAACATTTATCTATGTAGATGGTTACAATAGAATCAAAAAATGTTTTACCAAGATCAAGGATTATTTATTATAGATATATTCATTAATTGCGATGATGATCTCTATGCAATTTCTAGATCTAGGTTAATTTTGTACATCATAGATCTTAGGGTTTTCTCTAAGATATTGTAACCTAATTTTGTTAAGCGGCATAAGCAGTATACTATATAAACATAATTCAAATCATTTTTTGGTGTGTGAATGGAATGGAGTTAAGAATTTCTTGAAGCATCAAGCCAACTTCAAGATATCAGTTATCAGACAGAGAACAACAGAATACAAAGATATTTAGATTAAGCAGAATCAGACAAGGCTATTGAGCAGTTTAGAGTTGAGATCTTCATATGAAAAAGGTGATATCTATTCAGTATTTCATAGATCTATATCAGAAAAGATAGAGTTGTCAATTTTTAGATACTTTATGTTATTTTCTAATCATTGTAATAGAGAAACCTAAAATCTCTTAACAGAGTAGACCTAACAGTCTTTTATGTAAATCTCTTTAGCGAGTGCACACTCAAGTAGTGTTGTTAAAATCCTATAACTACGTAGATCTAATCGATTTGAAATGTTACTCCTGACAGGGTAAGATCACCAGAAGTGATCACCACTTGTATCCCTAACAAGAAAATCTTTTCTATCTGTAGTAGTAAAGAATTTGTGGGTGTCATCCCCACCGTAATTTTTACCTTCTAACAAGGGTTTCTGTGTTACAAAAATACTTGTGTTATGTGATAGATATATTCTTGATTTCATTCTATTTAATTTTATAAGTTAACTGAATGAATGATACATACAATGGATTCAAGTTATATGTGAAGTTACTACTATTTTCTGTTTAAGGTTTGAGAGTTGAAAGTTTTTGTGGGCACTGATTCACCCCTCCCCTCTCAGTACCCTATCTCTCCATCCCAACAAAAACCTTAATTCAAAACCTTGTGAGCATAATGGGTTTTCATAAATATTCATTTTGGAACCTTGTGGCATGATTAGGAGTCCTCATTTTCACATCATACTCCATTGTATAAACCTTAGTTTACATTGAATTTGTCCCTTTGCATTATCATTCTCAAGTCCTTGCATTAGTCCTCATTGCAAGCCCTCATTATAATCTTTAGCATAGTCCTCATTTTGGCATTTAGATCGCTTGAGGATTTTTGCAAAAAAATCCAAACAAAATGAAAATCTTAGAGTCTCTCCTTATATTGATGAATCAAGGATCTTGACTTTGTTGGTCTTTTTATCAATCTTTTGTCCTTTGTCCTTTATCAAGTCAAATTATACCTATGTCTTGGAGGGTCTAACTTGGTCCTTTTATCATTTTGATCCATTTTTTTTTTTTTTTGAAATTCAATATCCAATATTAATTAACTTCCTAAGGTTACACTCTTAGGTTAGTATTTCCCAAAGATTGTCTTTCAAAAACTTTCAAAGCCCGAACATCAAGTTGCATAATGCCTTAGTTTTCATATCCTAAGTTGCATTTTTGCATTATCATTCCTTAAAAAGTCCTTGCATACCCTAGGTTGCATTATCAGACCTAAAAGTTTTTCAAAAAAGCCAAAAATATTGCATTTGCATTTAGATATCATGCCAGTGTTATCATAACTAATAATAATGTTGAAGATTGATTATCTGATGGAGATGATGATGAAGATCGACCAAGATTAGAGGTATACATGATGATAGTAGAAATGTTACATCAGTTATAGTCTTTTCATTGATGTCAAGCAATAGATTTCTGATTTATATTATGTTGCCATATCATTCGATAATGATATAAGATGAATGAGTTAGGAGAAGAAGAAATGAGAAGATGAGAAGTTTTAGAACTTAAATGGGCAACTGATACATATCAGAAAATGATTTGATTATGTTGATATAATTATTTTCTACCTAACATATGATTATGTTAAGTTGTTAAAGAACGGTGAGAAAGATTTGACAACTCAGTAAGATAAGTTGTTTTGGCTATGGAGTATGAAAAGTCACTCGGTAAGGTAAAGAGGAAAATAGAGGTCACTTGGTAAAGTGGAAAGGTTTAGGCACCGAGAAGTTAACCGAAATTATAAGTGAAGAACACCGAGCAAGGAAAATATATTAAATATGGATGGAATCAACATTTAATGATTAGATATGCTGAGTTGGATGATCATGATGATGAGGATAGTTAGTTACATAGATCTACGGTTACAAAAATTCAAGATGAAGATCTATGGAAAGATCTAAGAGGAAAAAATAAATGGAACAAGTTTCTAGAAAAGTTCAAGTTCCTAGGTGAAAAGGAAATGTGTTACCGAGATTTTATTTCAAGATATAATGAAATGAATGGTTAAGATTGATTAAAGGAAAATGTAATAAATGAGATTAAGAGGCAAAAATTATCTATATAAAGGATGATCTTGTATGGAAAAATGGCTGGCAAATTGAATAGTTGAAGGGTTACCAACTATTGTAGAGAAGAAGGAACAAATATTCCAAATGGGAAAAAAATGATTTGATGAAGTGTTGATGCTAGTGGAAGATGAAGAATTGAAGTGAAGATTTGAGAGAGCACAAGGATCTGATTGAGAAAAGATAGTTGCATATCTACAAGTAATTTTTATTATTGTTTCTTATTAGCATTTTTAATAGAGAAATCTCTTAACAAAGTGGACTTAACAATATTATTTTAAATCCTTGAGAAAGGTAACATTTTGAAAGAGTGTTTAAAGCCCTCTAACAAGGCCACTCCTAATAAGGTGAAGATCCTAACAGATTTGAGGTAAATCCCTTAACTAGGTCACGCCTAACAGTGTGTTTTATAATCTTTAAGTAGATTGGCTCTTAACTAGGCATACTTCAGAAGAGTATATTTCTTAGTGGGTGAAAATTCCCATAGTGGTTTTTCCCATAGTTTGGTTTCCACGTTAAATATTAGTGTTACACATTGTGAATGATTTATGTATATTTTTTACTGATTGATATACTTTATTTACTATTGTTGGTAAATAGAGAATTGTGTAGTTACCGAGCTACTACCGAGTTAATTAGAGAAGAGAATTTTAAGGTACTTGTGATTAGGATTACTGATTCACACCCCTCTCCATAATCCAAAAATAGGTATTAGAGTTAATTACTCCAAAGATATAAGTTTAAAGACTTGAGTAAAAGATCTGAAATTATATAGGAGAGAAGTACCTAAGCTGAACAAGGAAAGTTTCTCTACATGGAAAATAAGAATGAGATTGTATCTGTTTGGGATTGGAGATTCAACACTGCACCTAATTGATAATGAATACACTCCACCTCCTACTAGACCTTTGACAGTTGATCAGATGAGAGAAAGGAACACAACTCGGTTATGATAGAGATTGCTTCTTCCCTATCTGATGCTAAATTCAATGATATTAAGGATTGTGTTAATTCAAAAGAGATGTGGGATAGACTTACACTTATCTATGGAGGATATCAACATCTTCAAAAAGGTAAGGTTGAAAGCTTGAGAGGAAAATATGATAAGATGAGGATGAAAGATGAATATAACATCACATAATACAACCGAATCAAGGAAGTTAGTGCCATCAGAGATGCTGGTATATCACTAACCAATGAAGAAGTGGTAAGTAAAATCTTGAAAAATCTATCTTCTAAGTATGCTATTAGAGTATCTTCAATTTAGGAATTGAGATCTATACCGAATAATACTATTACTCTTGAAGCCCTTATCGGTAAGTTGATTGCATTTGAGCTAAGTAATTATGATAATAGTCTACCAACTATTGAGACAAACTTCAAGTCATCTGTGATAATTGGAACATCAAGAAGAGAAAGATAAAATCATGGAAATGAATATGACAACATCCTAACCGAAGAGAAAGAGCAAGAGGAATTTGAAGCATCGCTGGCTAATCGATTACCTAGAGGTAAAGGAAAGTATAAATGTAAGTTACCATTGAAATGTTTCAATTGTAATAAGAATGGACATATTGCATCTAGATACCATGCCAATGACATAAATGATAAAAGAGACAAATGATACCAAAGATTTAGAGATTTTAAGGACAAAGGAAAGAAGTCTTGCTACCCATCTGAGGAAGGTGCAACTGATGATGAATATGATGATACTGAGGAAGAATATGAAGTTGTCTTTGTTGTAGTAAAAGAAGAATCAGATGAGGAAAAGTTTGAAGATGAAAAAACACTTATGTCTCATATAAGTAAACTAGACCCTTGGATTATTGATTGTGGTTTGTTCACATCATATGACTAGTGATATTGACAAATTTGAGAACCTAGAAAAATATGATAGAGGATTTTTCAGATTTGGCAATGATGCTCCATGTCCTGTGAAAGGTAAAGGATCTATTATGTTAAATAATAAGATGAAATGTAATGATGCATATTTGGTTAGAGGATTGAACTATAATCTTTTGAGTGTTGCACAACTAAACAATATTGGCCACCGACTAAAATTTCAAAAAAGAAAAGTTAAGATCTATGGTGCTGATGGAGATCTATTTGGAATTGGAAGACAATCAAGAGGTAATTTATTTTATCTTAATATTGATGCAAAGATTTTTTTATTTTCTAAAATTAAAGATGTATGGTTATGGCATAAGAGACCGTGTCATCTAAATTTTGATAACTTGATCAAAGTGAGTAAGAAGAGTAGAGTCAGAGGACTACTGAGAGTAAGTAAACCTGATAAAGCTATGTGTAAAGAATGTCAAGTTGGTAAGATGACCATGTCAAGCTTTCTAAGAAAGTATTATTCTACAAATAGTATTTTGGAATTGGTTCACATTGATCTTTGTGGTCCTATGAAAGCTCAAAGCTATTATGGAGATCGATACTTTATTTTTTTTGTTGATGATTATTCAATGATGATGTCAGTTATGTTTGTAAAAGAAAAATTTGATGCCTTTTAAATGTTTAAGTGGTATAAGGCTAGAGTTGAAAAAGAAACAGGTAAACAACTAAAGTGTCTGAGATCTGATAAAGGAGGTGAATTTATTTATGATGAATTTACTATCTTTTGTAATGAGCATGGAACTAAAAGACAAGTGTCTGCACTGAGGACTCCATAACAGAATGGGATAAGTGAGAGAATAAATAAATATATTGTTGACTATATTGATTGATAAAAATATTGCACAAACATTCTAGAGAGAAGTTATAAGAACTGCAGTTTACACTCTCAACTGAATATAGTTGAAGAAAGGTACAAACAAGACACCCCTATGAACTATGGTTTTGATGCCACCGAATATAAGTTATTTCAAAATCTTTGGAAGTAGGTGTTATATATTAAAATATTCTAAAAATAGAAAGTTTGATTCTAAAGGTGATGAAGGAATATTTCTTGGTTACTCATCAAAGAGAAAGGCATATAAATGTCTAATCAAGGATTCTAACCAAATAGTTGAAAGTGTAAATGTAAGAGTTGATGATTTTGTAGAAAAGAATGAAGAGGATAGAAAAAAGGAACTTGAGGATTATAACAGATTTGTTTATGTAAAAGATGGTAATTTAGTTGATACAACTGAGTAGAAACCAGGAGGAACTGATGAACAAAATGAGAATACACAAAGAGATGAAAATAATAAAGAACAAGCTACCCAACCTGTATTAGCAAAGTATGTGAGAAGACACCACTCACCAAGCAGAATTATTGGAGACAAGAATGTAGGATTCATGACAAGAAGTAAGTTAAGAGATAACACATGTTTAATTTCTAAATTTGAGCCTAGATTAGTAAAGGATGCACTATAAAATGAAGATTGGATGAATGCTATGAAAGAAGAAATAGATCAGATTGAAAAGAATAATACATGGTCACTAATACTGAGACCTAAGGATAAAAATGTGACTGAAACAAAGTGGATTTTCTGAAACAAACTCAATGATAAAGGAGATGTGATAAGAAACAAAGCTAGATTAGTCTGCAAAGGGTATGCAGAAGAAGAAGGTATTGATTATGGTGAAACTTTTTCCCTTGTTTCTATATTAGGAGTAAGGATATTGCTTCCATATGTTGCTCTACAAAATATTTAAAGTTTATCAAATGGATGTTAAATTTGTATTTCTGAATGGTATTGTATAGGTGTGAAATATACATAGGGTTTAGAACAATGGGTGTTTGCACATAAAAGAGACCCTAAACCAATATTTAACACAAACATGAAATTCTAATGATATGGAATATAAATTTGGAAATGTTTGCAGATAAAATGAAATACATACCTCATACCATAATAGATCTAGAAAATGTCATTTTCTGGTGTCTGTACTGAGTGTCTAGAAATTCTGCAAGCAGATTTGGAACAAAAATACAAAGACAAAGCAAATCCATAAATATTTTTCTTTTTTGAGCTAGGTCAACCTTGACCCCTTTATGTCAACCTTAACCTGCACTGCTCTAATGAAAATTCTGTTCACGGATCTCGAAAGTTTGTCAAAAAGTGTATCCAAATCTACTTTATAATTTTCTATTTTGTACCTATACCTACAAGAAAAATGGTTTTATTTGTTGGGGGAGGCGTTTTCCTTAGTCAAACCCCAATTTAGGAATTAATCTTGAAATCAAAACTAAAATGGAGAATGCTAGCAAGTAGTAGAAGTAGATCTAACAACAAAGCTATGATATTCAATAGATATGCAATTGTATTTCAAATGTAAACAAGTATGTGAATATGAAAGCTTAGACTCAATCATTAAAAACCATAAATGTAAATCAAAACCTCCATGATTATATGCTTGGAATCCACCTTGAAGGAAGAATGAATGAATCTTGAGGATGCACAAAGGATCTTGAAGAAAGATCACACCACCATGATGGATAGATCTAGGGCTTGAATGCTTGAATCCTTGATCTTCAATGGAGAACTTGAATGATTGAGAGGAAGACTTGAAAAACATTGACCACTTGGAAGCTTGAAAACATGTAGAACAATGGATTCTTGAAAGTAGACAATCTCTTCGATGGATTATGCGTATCTCTTCCTCCTTAGATTTCTTGATGCCAAATGAGAGGAGAAGGCTTCCTTATATACAAGTCTAGGGCACAAACTTCTAGAGAGGTCAACATATGAGAAATAAATTCCCATTAGGCCCATACCCTTAGAAGTGGACCTATATTAAATTTTTTTTAAGAGTCACCACTTTGAAACCCAAAACAACGGACTCAAAAGTGGGAAAATAACTCTTTCCACACCTCGATATCTGGAAATCCTTGGAATTTGAAATTTAGACCCTGGGTCAGGGTCGAGGTAGAACCTGACCTATTTTAGGTCAAGGTTGACCTTAACCTAGGTCAAGATCGAGGTTGACCTCAAAATTTTTGTGCAAGATACTAGAAATAGGTAGGAAAGAAGTCAAAAATAGGGCAGGACAGGGGAAAAAGCTAGATCCAAGTCAAAGACCCATTCAAGGCATTTGACATGACCCCAAACCACTTACTTAGAGGGATAAACTAGTCCTAAATGGAAGTGATTCCATTTTCCAATGATACATTTAGCCTCCACTTTAGCAAGAGTATGGAAATCAAACATACTCGTGGTAAAGTTAGAAGAAAGACTCTAGTGGATCACAACGAGGTAGAACATCACTTAGTCCAAGGACATGAGCCTCCAGGCCAAGGATTTTGACTTAACATACATGCATGAGGGTACAAAAATAAAGAGAAAATAAAGACAAAGCTAAAAGACACAAAAAAGAAGGGTTAGTACAAAAACAAACCCAAATCAACTAGAAAAGGAAACCTTGCTAAGAAATGCTTCCTATACTAATATCATATTTGGAAAGCTATCATAAAAGCATAAATTACTACATAAGAAATACAAGAGAAACACTATAAATAACATAGCTTCATGATCTAATCCTACTAGAATGAAAGCGAAAGAGAGAAAAAGAGGGAATGATTACATCACCTAGTAAGATGCCCACCTTACCATGAATCACCAAGGAGGGAGAACCCAACAGGTAGCCAAACCTAATAGCTCACCCATAAAATGTGCTTTGTAGTTGTAATGCATCTTCTGATGGCTTTTGAAATACCCATAGATCCACATTCTTGTATCACTATGGAATATAAAATGCATGTCTCTTCAGGATTTAGCAACTTATGTGCGTTACCTTCTGAGGATTTAACATATTTGAAATTGAAAATACACGTCTCTTCAAGATTTAGCAACTTATGTGCATTACCTTCTGAGGATTTATCATGTTGCAAAATGTAAACTATAGTATAAGGAAGACCCTATATATTCCCACCTCCTTATCATGGCTACCTAATAGGCAAGATAAGGAAGAGAAGGAGGATACCTACTTCACAAAGTAAGGAGATATCCTATTAGCAACAATGTACACTATATTCTTAGCGAAGAGTATTGACCCTTACATCAAAGAGCATAGATAATCATGAAAAAGGATATGTCACTTATTAAAAAAGGATCCTCAAAGAGGGAGATATCTTATCAACAAGATCCCCATTGTGGAGGAGTGCTTTGGATAAAATATCATCTTTCAAAGAAAAGAAAAGAGAATCAAAGATTTAATCATGAATCCCCCTGCGATCAAGAGGAAGAGGAATCATGGAATGAAGGAAGAAAACTCTAACCCCAAAGCAAGGGCAAGAGTTTATAAAGAACATAATTTGAAAAATAAAGAAGAGGTGATGACCTAGGACAACAACCTCTCACATAAAAGGATATCCATAGCCAAAACATCAGTCAGTACAATGAAATAATGTTATAGAATAAAAAAATGCCACTAAGCTAAGGAAAGTGGATCCCTAGATAGAGAGAAAGAAGGAAAACCTTTCCCCTCAGAGATGAAAGCAAGGGATATACCAAGATATGCCATAACAAAGAGATATCTTTGCCAAACAAATGTATTTAGAAAAGATATCATGAATACTAGAAGAGAGCTATGGATGATTATGAGCAAAGGAAAGATATCATAATACAAAACCATAGGGATAAAATATAGAAAGAATAACCAATTAAGCTAAAAAAAAAATAACATTCTAAGAGCATAATGGATTCTAGAAAAATGGAAGAAATACCTCTTTCCCCCAAGTCAAGAGACAAGAGGGGGAAAGAGCTATATTATAGAAGAATGGGGGGTAAAATTATGAAGAAATTGTTGTTAGGAATGAATGCTAAATGTTTGGAAGCCATTCTGTAGTAGTTGTTGTTGCATTCATGACTATGATTGTCATTGATGTCAACACAGTGATTTACCGAAGACTTGTAGAGGAGCAGACAGAGTTTGGATTAGTGCACATGGGTTATTGCAATTGGAGCTATGTGATGTTGAGGATATACTCTTTGATATGTTATATGTCTATGGTTAAGAGTGCAAAAAGTAATTCATTTATTCATGGAAGCTATGAGCATTTTGGTGGAAGCAGTATTCAGGCAGTATTCAGGTAGTATTCCTGAGTAGCGGTTTGTGGAAATCGGATGATATCTCCTAATTGGGATGGAATCTGATTTTGCATAGTTAAAGGGAAGTTGAAGACACATTGATAGTGATTTGGATGACAGCGTAGACTTTGAGGTCACACAAGTGAAGATTTATTGTATTTGGAAGTTGACAATTTTGTGTAAATTTGATGTAGCGTGTGGAAAATTTTATATTGTAATTGTATGCCGACTCATTTGTAATTATTTGAGTGTGGTATAAAGGAAGGAATGTATTTCCTTATTGTAGTATGGTTGTGATATGGAAGTAGTGGTTGTGTGTGATGCTGTATGCATGAAGTGAAGAAAAGAGCTAAGTATGAAAGTGAATTTGTGAAGGAAGACATGCGAGGTACAAAGATCTGAAATTGAGATCTGATATAACAGTGAGTGCAGTTTGGCATAGTCAGAGATGTTGGCACTGGTAAAAATTTTCATGGCTCTAGCATTTTTCTTCTGGTCCCTGTAGTTGTTTTTAGGTCTTTGGCTCAAACCCTAGGTGAAAATTTTGAAAATCTAGCCATTGTAGTGAGAAAGCCCTAAAAATGCCCTAGCCTTGTTCTAATTTTGTGTCACTTTATTCAGGCCACTTAAAAGTCATATAACACATGTGCTTAATTGTTAACCCCTTTGTCACATGATCACGTGAACCTTTTTTATGTTATTCGATCTTGCGACTAATGTTTTTTAGGCCCCTTTTAATATTTGCCGATTTGCCTAAGTCTCCCAGGTTAATTTTTCCTAAGTCTACAAGCCCGACGGTGCTTTAATTTTTCCTAAGTCAGTGCCTTAATTTTTCCTATGTTTCAGCTTGATTTTTTCCTGGGCCCAGTCTCTCTGACACCATCTTAGTCTTGTGGTTGTCATAAGTTCGCAAGGGTTTTGTTAGAGGCTTGCGATCTTATGCCAACCATTGATTCTCTTTATGACACGACACTTCAAACTATGGGACCATAATGACACGTATGCACAAATGGTGGTATGTGATTGGTCCATGTATTAATACATTGGCAATTATCAGTGGGACCTGGTTTCCAAGTTTGTTAGAGGGCCCTGACATTGTCAGTCAATCGATGATGGGCATATGATCTTATGGGATGTGTCAGAGGCTTAAGATCATGCGCCAACCCTTGATTCTACCTTTTTCAGAGGGGATAAAGTGTGGTGGGTCCACATGCTAGGTGTGCTTATTTGTCATTATCTAATTGGTCCATGTTGTGTGACTAGACAAGTTGTCAGTGGGGCCAGGTTTTTCAAGGTTCAATGGGTTCTGACACCTATAGAGCATCGACAGTTAGCGTGTAATCTGATGGGTTTTTTCTGACACATGCAAACTTAAGAGAGTTGTTGATCTCTTTTGGTGTTAGAAGGTTGTCAGAGAAGGGTAAGATTCTTCATCTAATGGTTGTCTTATGATCTGAAGGAATCTTGGAGGTCTATGTGAAGATGAGACAGCTGTCGATCTTCTTGATGCGGGCCCAGTAAATTTTCTCAGTCTTTTTGGCAATTCTAACAAATGTTTTCTTTGTTCGCTGGTTCGTGTGATGTTTTGGCGAAGGGTCTAAAGACTTAGCGATTTGGTGAACAGTGTTTGCGTAGTAGCCAAATAATTTAGCAGTGCTCTCAAAGTTCTCACGAATGGGCAAAGTTTTTTTCGGTCGCGTATTCGCCAAATTTTTATAAAGTAAAACATAACCTGGGGAAAAAGAAAAGCATCTAACGGTCACGATATAAACCAAGTTCAGATTTGAATATGGGCCGTTGATATGTTGGTAAGTGCCATACAGTAGCCGTTCTTTGCAGATTTGAAAATTTGAATGTTTTCCAGTGACATAAAGGACCAGAATTGAATGTTTTGACGACCGAGCTTAATAGAAATGACTTGTAGTTGTTGTGGTGTGGTCCAATGAGTTTGTGATTATTTGCGAAGAGTTTTGTACCATGAGGGGATGGGTTTACTTGCTCGAGGCATGTTGCAGGGGTCAAATCAGATGGATTTGTAGGAATTTCTTGATCTTCAGTACATTTCTAGAAGAATTACCATAAGTGAAGATCGGATTTTGGATCTGATTGCTTAGGGTTGCTTGGTTTTCCCTCCAATGTATCAATTTTTGATATGTTTGAATTGTTTGGTTGGTGGAAACCCTAACCCTTACCCTGGTTATCCATAGCTTGTTGCATCCTAACCTGTTTGGGATTCCAAGGTAACCAGTGGTATATAGTGTCAATTTTTTTATTTTAAAGGGGTTCCAATTTCGAAGTTCAAAAAGAGTCCCTAGTTTCTGGTCTCAAATTCTTGTAATAGTTTTTGACTCAGTGTTTGTTAATGAAAGAAGAAAGTTATAGGTCTAAGCTATAATTTGCAAGCAGGGTGCCTTGTGATTCATTGTATACATGGAAGGAATTCATCATACTTAATACAAATATCTGATTCTTATCTCTCCTTTGTGTCAAGTCAAGTAAGCTTTGAGTTTTCTAGCTCATTACATATTGTTTGTATGTATGTATCTTCATTCTTGAGTTCTGATCTAGGATTGGATTAAACTATGCTCTAGGTGGGATATGGGTTTGCCCTTGTCTATGTAAGGATGTTTTGTAAGCAGTAAAGATTAGGATAAATGTATTTATGGCTATGAATTCTCAGATATTCTCAAATCTGTGTGTCTTTGTGTCTAAGAAATCTTGCCCAATGGATGAGGCACTAGCCTAAATGAGTATTCCTCTTGTTAACATGAATTGATTGAAGCTATTACATTCCAAATCTTAAAAATCAATAACCTTTTCAAGCTTTAAGTCTTTGGTTGTATGGTTGTGTTACCCAATAGTAATGGAGAGTCAATGAATGTGAGGTTAGCATTTAGTACTTTCTTACTATCAAATCTATTGTTTAGACCCAGTCTTTGGTGTGTGAAGTATAATTTTCACTAGGTTAGGTGCACTCGCCTTGGTTTTGTAGAGCCAAAAGTGAAGAGGGTAGTCTTGTCCCTATAGTTGGTCCAGTTACCCTAAGATCCTCATACATTTTGGAACTAACCAATCCTAAAATCAACGTGAGGGTATATTGGCAGCCTAAGAGCATAAGCATCCATTTTGAACACCAACAAGAGAAGAGGTAACATATTATTCTATTGAGTAATGCAAAGATTATTTGGACAGTGTGTTCAGTGATCTTACCCTGAAGCTGTTTGGGTAGTGGGTCCTTCTATCTTCCATAACTCTTAACAGGGTTAGAATCTTTTAACAGGGATTCAAAATCTCCTAACATGGATTCATATGTACTAAATGTATTTCATAAGACTCCTAACAGAGTCCATCCTTTCACGAGGAATATTCATATTAGTGCATCTTTTGTGGGAATCATTACCACCGGGGTTTACTCTTGTAATACCCCAAAAATGGGCTATAGGTTCCTTAACCTCATACATCGACAATACGAACAAAATCGACATCAAAGTCCTAACCTAAGGCACATCTGAACATCATCGAATCCTAATTGATTATCATAAATTCTGCATAGAGGAATATTCCTAGCAATATTCCTATTTATCATAATTATCTTTAATTTAATGATTATTTGGCAATAAATCCAATTTATCCTAAAGTTTGATTAATCGAATATTCTAAATATTTAATTAATTAGATTTAATTCTGCCACTTAATTGTTTAATTGAAGTTAATTCTATTTATTTGTAAATTGTATTATTTAATTTTGACAATAAATCCAAAATCCTATGAATAATTGATTAAATTCTTATTTAATTAATTAAAGCAAGTTGTCAATTTTTAATAATATTGTTTTTGAATAAAAGTTTGAAAAATAATTGATTAACCCATAAATCAATTGTTTTATTTTTCAAAATCAGTTAAGTTGGAAATAAATCATTTTATTATTAAATTAATTCATACATAAAACATGCACAATCAGAAAAGTAGACAACTATCAATTATCAATTAAATCTAAACTCTATTTTGAGTTAAACCCTGCTTTTGCATGTTTTTGTGAGTTAATTATCCTTTATTTAAAAATAACTCAAAAATCAACCTGAGTTATTTGAGTGATTTATGGCTTTTTTTCATGCACCTCAAAAGCCCTAGATTTCTATAAAATCAAGGCTCAGCTCTTCATAATTCATCTCACAAGTTTGCATACTTACTCTGCCAAAATCCATCCACGAATTGCACACTCACGCTGTTGAATTGGAGACTAAAGAATCAATCTTGAGAATTCGATTTGTTGTGAGAATTTCATTGTTTTTACATAGTATCCATATCATTTAGAATATTATTGTTAGATCATTTTAGCATATCAATTTTCATATTAGAATAGATTCATATCAAGTTTTCATTATCATAATTGCACAGAAAAACCAAAAAAATAGATTAATTGCATTCATTCCATATCTAGATTTTGCATTCAAATCCTTCATTTAGGTGTCATCGAGGTCACTGATCTCGGTATAATCTGAGAATACATACTCGCATCTACTAGAAGGAAGTAAATTGCCTAGTTAGTTTAGTTTTTCATTTATTGCATGATTTCAATTTAGCTAACCTCTAATGTTTTACTGAAGTGTTGTGTCTACATATCAGGTGCACAATTCACAAACACATTTCTATGGCCCTGAAATGGGTTTCCCTTCAAATTTTATCAATTTCTATCAATTTCTTGTCTTTTTCTGTTCCAAGCTACGATTTTTGTTCTTTGTCCGTACAATTTTCATACGAGTTTTGTTAGAAACTCATACTAGGATATACCCACTATCGTACGATAATTTATTTGATCGAGGATCACACAAGCAGAAACCCACTGTCGTCTGGAAGCTCGATTATCGTATGATCTGATACCCATTATCGTACGAGCTTCTAGATTATCATCTGGGAGGTAAGCCACTGTCATATGAGTTTGAGTGCTAGGTTTCAATTGTCATTTCACTTTTTCAGGTAGTTTGTCAGATTTGGTTTTCAGATTTCATTTAACAGCTAACCCTAACAATTAAAATTCTCTATTTTTGATTGATTTTCACTGGTTTTTGATTGGAAAAAGTGCAAGAATTGCTAAAAATAGGTAAAAATCTACTAAGCATGTTGTGAGGAATTAAGGTAACCTTCTCAGCTGATAACATTTTGATTTGGATTAAAATAAACATCTTACGTGTCTAGCTTGAGTGCCTTTCTTTTCCATATCACACATTTCATTTGGGCTCTAAAAAAATGAACATAGATTTTCTTTCAGTATCTTTGTTACACATAGTAAATAGGCCCTATGAACACTATTCATGGCTCTTGAGAGAGTGAGTTTCCAGTGAAACTCTTCTCAATGAAGGAACCCTTGTAGGTAGGGAGGATACTGAGGGCATCTCACATTCTACTAGATCCGTGTGTCTTCAACTTTTGATCAATACATTCTCTCTCCGAAGAGGTTGATAGATCATAAGGGATTGATGTCATAGATCTTTGTGAGATAATCTTAGTCTAAGCGCATTGGATTTATCTATCTGCTTTGTTTTGGTGAAGTGAAGAGGCTAAGGGATTATGCTCTACTTCCTTTTTGGATAGTACCAAAAACCCAGATCCTTGAATCTGATCTAGTCCCCATGTGGTATATCTTGTGAGTCACCTTTAGAGAGGGTTAACCGCAGTGGACATTCCCTTAATTGGGTCAACCATGTTGATAGAACCTCAAGCAGTAATAGCCATTTTCACTGTGGTAGTGAAAACCACTATATAAATGTGCTATTGGAGGAAATCTCCATAGGTGTGGTCTCTTGTTGGGCTGTTAGATCTCCCTAGCAGATCCTGAAGATTAAGTTCTCAGATTGTGTCAAAACCCCGGTGCACTTGGATTGGAGTTCACCCTCTTGGATCATAAAAGTTGCAGAGTCAAACCATTACTAAAAACCCTAGTGAGGCCAAAAGTTCATTTTCTAGGAATATGTGCGTTATTGCAAAACTTTTTGGAACATACACAATTAGCACTTCTAAGGATTAGCACAAATAAGTCACTTGATTGTTCATGCACAAGGTTACTTTTTCCCTTGTTCATTGTTTTCAGACATGCTTGAAATCACTTTCTTGTTGTTTTGTGTGCTTGCTAATCTATCTGGTTACTGAAAATGAACAAATCTATTACAATCCTCAAATCTGGACATTGAAATTTGCAAACAATCTGAAACTGAAAACCCAAAAATTTGCAAAAATTGAAGTGAAATTCTTTTCTAGAGTCAAAAGTCATCTCATCAGGTAATAAAATTGTATGAGTTTTGGTCAAGAGTCATTTCATAACCCCCTGATTCTCGTATGGTAACTGGTATATTGTCGTACGAGTGTTTCTGCCAGTCATTTTCAAAAGTCAATTTTCCTATTGTCAACTGTCGTACAAGCTTGTCAATTGTCATTTCATGCTATACCCACTATCGTACGAGCCTGTAGAAGGTCATTTGAGAATTTTTAAAAAATTGCCAAAAAATTGTTAGAATTGCTAGATATCTAGCTTTTTCAACCTATTTCCAGAATCTGTCAAACAAATTACTGTGTCAGGAACAGAGCAGCAAACTACTAAGAATCCAATCATTTTCCTAAAGTGACCTTTTGAATATGATCAAGCCTTCTATTTAATCGATTTGAGTCTTTTTTTATCTTGTGTCAAAACCTTTTCATAACTATCAATCTTCAATCAATCTTCAAAAACTACTAAGTGTTGTGATATTTTGTCCGCTATCTTTTGGGCATCTACCAATACATCCAGGGCATAATATCCCTCATCTAAGTCAAATCTATGCTTCAATCAATCAAACCTTGACAAGGTTACATCATCTAATCATCTTGATTCAATTCATTCTTCAATTGTCTTCATCTTATTCTTTTGCTTCACCCAAGGTTAATGGTGGAAACTAGAGCTTCCTCTCACAAGAAATCAGGAGAAGCACTTAACACCAAAAATTTGTCTACTCATGTAGGTCCAACTCTTGAGCAACTCTACAATTCTGGTCTTTATGAAGATGACGGTCTTGGCAACTTTCAATTAAAAACTGATTACATACCTACTCCATCAACTCATGGAGGCAATCAACAAACTCCTCATCAATCTATTCCAGGGAGCCCACAAACTCCTACCATGTCTCAAGCAGGGACAAACTTTGGTTCTCACAGAACTCAATCTCAACATGGAGCAGATCAGGAACCCACACCTGAACAAATTGCTTGATATCAAAATGATGATGAATTCAAGAAAATGATGAAGCATTTCTTGAAAGAAGATAGAGAAGCATACTTTTTGCAATTAGCTCATTAAGGAGCTAAACTTCCTCCCAAATTTAATGTTGAAGATATCATTACACATGAGGAAGAAACTCCACTCACAGCTATGATGAAACAGATGCTTTCCATGCAAGTCAAACTTAATAACCTTGAGAAAGAAAAGGAACCCAAGGAGTTCTCCATGGAGGCCCTATGTCCTTTTCCATTTGACAAAGACTTGTACATGCCACCATTCCCAAAAAGGGTGGAAATGTCAAAATATGATAAGTATGATGGACACTCTATCCCTCAAGATCATGTCAGAGAATTTTGTACACAATCTATGGAGTTCATGCATGAACCAACCAATCTGATGCATCTCTTCCCTCGATCTCTAGGTGGAGCGGCCATTTATTGGTTCTCTAGATTGCCTTCTACTATCAAAATTTTTAAGGAGTTGATCAAATTGTTCTATCAGTAATACTCCTACAATATCCAACATCCAGTCACCATGATTGATATCTACAATCTGAAACAATATCCAGGGGAACCATTCTTGACATTTCTCAAGAGATGGAGGAAGAAATTCTCTCTATATGCTAGGCCTATTCCAGAAACTAAAAAATTGGAAATCTTCATCAATAATCTTGTCCCAGAGATCAACTATCCTTTACAAATGCAAGATCATACATATTTTGATAAGATGGTAGACAATGCTATCAAAATCAAAAAAGTGCTTGTGAAAAAAGGAGAAATCACACTTCAAAAAGACAAGTACGAATCAGGATCCAGTTCTAGAGACAAGAACAAAAATTGGAACAAGAATAAAGGCATCGTCATAGATGGTTTTGTTGATACTATCCATGCCCCATCAAAGGCACTAGCTTTCAATCTAACTATTGGTACCCAAGCCATAAAAGCTTTAGAACAAAAGGTGCCTAAATCATCTTAAAAGAAGCCAGAGTATAAAAAGTGGTCCGCTGAAAATAAATGAACATTCACTCCTCTTGGAGAATCTTTGGAATCAGCTATGAGAACTCTGCTAGCTAACAACATCATCTCCTTGCCTGAGATTCAAAAATCCAATCCAGATCCTAAACCAAAATGGTGGAGAGAGAATGAATTCTATGATTTCCATCGGGGTAAAGGCCATAAAATGAATAACTGCTTACGCTTGAAACATACTATTCAAGATCTGATTGATAAAGGTGACATCACAATTGACAATCATAAGAGCAATAATGATCATACAAAATTCACATAACCATTTCTGAAACATGGTCAAGAAGTTTCATCTTCTCAGCTTAATATGGGGGCAAAGATCAATTATGCTTACCCTGGAAATAATGTTGTTATCAATATGGTCGAATCCTATCTCTCTGAACATTGCAATGTCATCTTAATTGTGTGAAGAGATAGAGATCATCCTTCAGCTAACATAGTTACTTGATCACAAGCTCAAGCACATCTGAATGGACAAATCCTAGATTCATCAAATGTCCCTAAGATGCCCTTCAATCTTTCTTTTGCTTCCAAATAGAAGGCTATTTCTAAATCTTCCAATCCTAAAGATACGAGGCCAACATCTTATAGCATTGTTCAACAACTCCAACACACTAATGCATAAATCTCCATGTTTGAGTTTCTTCGAATATCTCCAGCTCATAGAGCCATTCTAGATAAAGCTTTGCCTGGATCCAATGTTCCTAATGACCTTGATTTAGATAGGTTCCAGACTATGGTTGGACATCTTACATCTCCACAATATATCTCCTTTTTAGAAGAAGATGACAACTCCTTGAGTCATCGACATAATCAGCCCTTGCATATAGAAGTCTTGATCCAGAACTGTAGAGTCAAACATGTGTTGATAGATGGAGGCACTGGCCTAAACATTTGTTCTTACAACTTGATCACACAATTGGGATTTTCAGAAATGGCTATTGATCCTAGAAAGAAGATAACTATAAAAGCCTAAGATGAACAAGAGAGATCTTCTAAGGGCACCATTGTCTTACCTATCAAAGCAGGTCTGGTTATCAGAGATACTATATGTCAAGTCCTTGATCTACCTTTGGCTTACAACATTCTTCTAGGAAGACCATGGATACATGAAATGCAAGCTATTCCTTCTACATTCCACCAATGCTTGAAGTTTCCTTATGAAGGAGTAGAGGTTACTATCCTAGCAGACATATCTACCACTTGCAATACATTGAAGGAAAGTGTAGATAAACTTGTGCCCAATAATAGAGAATCTTCCATTAAGTCAACAAAAGAAGCATCCACATCTAAAGTGGAAGACATTTCCAAAGAGGTCAATATCAAAGAAAATAGTATGGGAGAATATACTATAGAGCCAGTCTTATCTTTGACATCTCTCCCTATCTCATCTAAGTCTTATGGACAATCATTGAAACCATCCACACCAGAATCTAAAGAACCTCTTGAGGTATATAAAAAGAATTTTGTAGTAGAACAAGTCTCCAAGAAAGAATTTGAAGAGGATGAAGTCGTGCTCGCATGGCTATACAAAGATGAATCTGAATCCCATGATATTAAAACTAGCAACTTAGTAGTACCAAAAGATCCTTCTAAGTCATATGGCCCAGGGGATAAATTGATAGCTAAGATGGGATATCCAGGTAAAGGACCTTTAGGAGTCAGAGGAAAAGGTCTTGAGGCACCTATCCCACATACTGGTAGAGAAAATAAAGACAAAGTTGGCTTAGGATTTAAAAAGAAACCCTTTCACCTCAAAGGTAATTGTTCTCATGTCATAGAGAAGATCGCACCAAGAGACACCCTTCTTAAGAAAGAAGAAACATAACCATCAGATAGTGATTCAGAAAGCTCAGAACTCATTCCCTATGAAAAATTGCCTAAAGAGATCAAAGACCTTCTTGATGCAGAAGATGATCCTATCAGAAGAATCAATGGAGTAGAAACATAATAACCTACTATAGAGCAAGAGAGAGTTGCCACACAAGAACCATCTAATCTCAAAGGTAATCAAATGGACCGAGAAGAAGGTGGTAGTTATTTTGAGATAGATTCCCATGAGTATGAATACAAATCAGAATCTGAGGGTAACCCTTCTTGGGGTATTCACCCTGACTTTACTCCTGTCCTTAGATTTCCTAGAGGCATAGATGAAGAATCTAATGACTATGCATGGGGAGCCATTCTAGAAGAAGATGAGCTTATTATAGAAAAATGTGTTGATGTTATTCACCAATATGCACCTAAACCCAACATAAGTCTAGAGTGAAGTAATGAACTTAACGAGTCTGATCCACCTATGGCTGAATTGGACTCCCATAATGACATTGAGCCTATTCATGAATTGAATGTCTTAAGTTGTGATATCACCTTTGAACTCGAGTGTCAGGTTAGGACCAATGATGACAGATCCATATCCGTAAACACTATCTCCCAATCTTTCCCTACTTTGACTATCAAATATCCATAACTTATTGATCAAACCTCTATGAATCTGAGCCATGGTATTTGTACCTTCCCGAATGACTATGCCCGTGCTTGCTACCTGAATGTAGTTGAGCCTATGAGTACTTCCATCAGTGAACCAAGTGTCAGCATGACCGAGTCGGACATCAAATATCTTAGTCAGAAAAACAAGAATAAAAAGAAAAAGAAAAAGAGTTCTGAGGGTGAAAACCACTTTGTGGCAGTCTCAGAACCTACAAAAGTAAAAATAAAAGACGTATCCAAAGGTGAAAACCTCTCTGAGGTGCCTACAGATGAGATATTTGATGTCCTTCCAAGTCATTTATAGGATAGATCTCCAGTTCTAATTGAGCCCACTCAATCCATCAATTTGGGTACAACAGAGGAACCACAATTAGTACATGTAGCACAATCATTATCAGAAGAAGAGAAATTTTTTTTTACAACATTCCTCACAGAGAAGAAGATCAACTTTGCATGGAAATATTCAGATATGCCAGGATTGGATCCCAATCTTATAATGCATCATTTATCTATTGCTCCAAATGTCAAACCTGTCAAGCAAAAATTGAGAAAGATGCATCCTCATGTTGCACTCTTGGTAAAAGCTGAATTAGAGAAGCTCCTAAATGCTGGATTCATCTAAGTTATTGACTATGCAGAGTGGATCTCTAATATTGTACCTGTTTCTAAACTAGATGGCTTAATCAAAGTGTGCAAAAACTTTCGAGATGTGAATAGAGCATGCCCTAAGGATGATTTTCCACTACCTAACATTGATATGATAGTGGATATGACTGCGGGTTTCGAGATGTACTCTTTAATGGATGGTTTTTTTGGATATAACCAAATAAAAATTTCTCTAGAGGATCAAGAGAAAACTTCTTTCACATGTGCATGGGGCACCTTCTTTTGGAATTTTATGCCATTTGGGCTTAAAAATGTTGGTGCTACATATCAAAGAGCCATGACATCTATTTTCCATGACATGATGCATAGGACTATGGAAGATTATGTTGATGATACTTTAGAAAAATCTACGACTAGAGCTAAACATCTAAATGACTTGAGCAAGATACTAGACAGAATGGAAAAATTTAGTCTTAGACTAAATCCTAAGAAGTGTTCTTTTGGTGTCACTTCTGGAAAGCTCTTAGGGTACATAGTTTCAAAAAAGGGCATTGAAGTTGATCCAGCTAAAGTAAAGGCTATAATGGAGATGCAACCCCTAAAGAATATCAGTCAAATGAGGACATTGCAAGGAAGAGTTCAATCTATCAGAAGATTCATATCACAGCTGGCGGACATATCAAAACCTTTTACAAAAACATTACATAAAGGTGTGACCTTTGCATGGAATGAAGAATGTGAGAAAAAATTTGATCATATCAAACAATATCTATCAAATCCTCCTAACTTGATGCCTCCTATTCAAGGGAAGCCATTGATCTTGTATGTCTCTTCAACAAATATATCACTAGGGGCATTGCTTGTACAACATGATGAGAACAAAAAGGAAAGAGCTATATACTATATCATTAGAACATTGGTTGCATACAAGAAGAACTATTCAATGATTGAGAAAGCTTGTCTAGCTATAATATTTGCATCATATAAATTGAGACACTACATGTTAGCTCATACCACTCAATTGGTAGCTAAGATTGATTCACTAAAGTACCTACTAAGCAAAGCTGCCCTCATGGGTAGATTAGCCAAATGGGTGATGCTCTTAAGTGAATTTGACATTGAATATGTGGAAAGAAAAGCTATAAAAGGATAGGTAATTGCTGATCAATTGGATGATGCACCTATGATTGATGATACACCAATGCAAATGGAATTTACGGATTCCTCTATCATGACTCTTTCTTTGAGAGAATGGTAGTTATTCTTTGATGGCTCCTATACACAGAATGGATCTGGTGCAGGCATATTGTTCATAACTCCTCAAGGATACTCAATACCAAAAGAATTCAGATTAAAGTTTCCTTGCACAAACAATATTGCTGAATATGAAGCCCTTTTGAATGGTATGAAAATAGCAATTGAGTGGAGGGTAACATAACTACACATTCATGGAGACTCACAACTTGTTATCCATCAAGTCAATGATGTGTACCAAACTAAAGATGAAAATCTCATTCCTTACAAGAGAATGGTAGATGATCTTAAGAAGTATTTCATATCTATCACATTTGAGCAAATTCATAGAACAGAGAACAAGGCTGCTGATGCAATGGAAACACTATCTACTTTATTATAGTAGCCTGAACATGAGCTACGCTACGAGTTCCTAGTGGAAGCACTATCTTATCCTGCATATGACTCCCCTAAAACCCACATGATTTGCACTATTGTGGGTCATGATTCATCCCGCTATAAAAACCTATTCTCCTATCTCACAGACCAAATCATTCTTGATACCTTCAACCACCATGAAATGAGATACCTTATCCATAATACCCCCTGATATGTCATCATTGGTAATGATCTATACAAACAAGGTCTAGATGGTACGCTACTTAGATGTTTAGAATGGGAATATTCTCAATGTGTATTAGAGGAATTCCATGAGGGTATTTATGGGTCACACTCGAATAGTTTAACACTACCTCAAAAAATTATTAGGGCTGGGTACTATTGGCCTGAGATGGAGAAAGAGGCTATCAAATTTGTTAAGAATTGTCAAAAGTGTCAAGTACATGGTAACCTAATTCATGCTCCAGGCAAAGATCTAATTCCCTTTGCTACACAATGGCCTTTTCATCAATGGGCCTTTGATCTTATAGGAGCCATACATCCTCATTCTTCTAATGGACATACCCATATAATCACAGCTACAGATTATTTTTAAAAATGGGTAGAAGCAATCCCTTTGACACAAGCCACTGGAAAGCAAATATCTATGTTCATATTGAACTATATCATATGCAGATATGGGATTCCACATTCTATAATCATAGATAATGGGGGACAATTCAAAAATAAAGACCTTGATGATTTATGTGCCAAATTCAAGATCACACAACATTGGTCTTCTATCTACTATCCTCAAGGGAATGGACAAGTAGAGGCTTCTAACAAGAATCTATTGAAAATCTTGCACCATATAGTTAATAAGACAGGAAGAGACTGGCATCTCATGATCAATCTAGCTCTTTGGGCCTATAGAACAAGTATCAAAATGCCTACTGGGGCTATACTTTTTGCTTTAGTTTATGGGTCTAAAGTAGTACTGCCTATTGAGGTTGAAATCCCATCACTAAGAATCAGAATGCATGGTCTAGTAACTGATGATGACTACAGAGTGTCTAGGTTGCAAGAACTTGAACTACTAGATGAGCACAGACAAGAAGTATATGATCATCTTAGAGTATATCAAAAGAGAATGTCTAGAGGTTACAATAAGAAAGTCAGACATAGAGAATTTCAGGTTGGTGATCTAGTCTTGAGAGAGAATCCTAAAAATCAATCACATCAAGAATGCAAGGGGAAGTTTGAACCCAACTGGTTGGGTCCCTTTGTAATCACTGCTAATTTTGGCTCTGGTGCCTATCAACTCTCCACAACTAGAGGAGAACAACTCTGAGAACCAATCAACATTTTCCATCTGAAGAAATTCTATGCCTAAGGCATTCAGTCTATGGTAAAATGTCCTAAAAAAATTATAAAATTTTGAAAAGTCCTAAAAAAAATGAACATCTTGGTGAAAACCTAGCAATAGGTGCCTTGATGATTCACAAAAAAAGTGAAAAATATCAAAAGCAAAAAAAAAAAAATTTGAAAAAATGAAAAATACAAAAAAATGAGAAAAAGAAAAAAGTGCCTTGGTAGCAAAAAATAGAATCTCTGCCAAGATGGTGAAAACTCGGCAAACGAGCGCCACTTGTTTCAAAACACTCCATCTATCAGTGCAATCTTGGTCTTTCCCAGCTTTTAGTCTTGCTTTAGTTTGTACATATTTCCGGTTTGTTTCAGCATTCCTATTTTCAATAAGTCGGTCTATACACCAATCAACTCAAGCATCTGTCTCCTATCAAAGTTAAAACTTGGGGGCAATCAATGTCATATCCTATGGTCTCTAGTATACCTTAGACATGTCATATCCAGTCTGAGTCCTTTGAAGCTTCATTTGAGTCAATCAATCAGTCTTGTCTCCAGAAAGGATTTTACATCTACAACAATGTATTCAAACATCAAACATCAAAATTGAAAACAATCTATGCTTCTTCATGCTTTTATCTCCTTGTATGCTTACTGATTCGCATTGAGATTTTTTCATATTGTGTCCCTTCGAGCTCTTCGATGATGTCCTTTATAGGATTTAGAGAGTGATGACTGGGGCCATAATCTTTTCTTTATCTTCTGCTTGTATGTGAAAATCTAACAACTTTGGAAATTCTAGATTGATATGGTGTCCGACTGTAAGAGCCTCTATCTTGAATTGGATGGCCATGCGTACCTCGACCATTGATACCCAAAAAATTCAAGGAAGTTTGATCTAACTATTGTCTTTTTGAGTGAGTTCTGACTCCTACTGTGAAACATGATCTTGCCTAAGGATGTGGACGATAAAGGGTCACTACGGGTAATTCACATTGGATTTAGAATGATCTCTTGACTCTTTGTTGTGTTTGAATGCAAGGCATATTCTAGTCATCAGAATGTTTATGTTTTGATGCTTATAAGAATTACTATATCAAAATTGACATGATATTCAGGTCATCCTGGTGCTTATGCTTTGATGCTTCTATCTAATCCGACATTCCGAAAACAAAATCAATATTCATATATCCATGGTTTCTTAATCAGTGGGTGTTTTATTGATTCCTGCACATACAAATCGATATTCATATGTCTATGGTTTCATAACTAGTGGGCATTGTATTGATTTATCTGGTTACCTAAAAATTCAATGATGAGAATGACCGACACATGATCAGTGACTAGGTCCTAGGTCTTAGGTTGCATTTCATACTGCATGTCTCTTTGCGTTTTTGCATGATCTCACAATGGCTAAATGAACTTCAATGCTTAAACAATTCTCCACTTGTCTCTTCAAATCTAACAAGAGTTGAATCTTACACGAAGGTCCATCCAATGAAATAGCAAGTAGAATCCTTTTTCGGGATCAAAATCAAAATCTAAGATCATTCATATTATTAACTACTTGCATAATCGACCTTCAATCATCACAGGAATCCAAAATTCAACTTAACTGATTATCTTACATCAAACTATCAAAATTTCAACTTGGTCAACTATGGTCAACTCATGGTCAAACCTAGTCAAACTCAGTCTTCCAGGACCTCTAAACGATGGAGAACACATTTTTGAACGTGTTTAACCTCTTTTCAAATCAATTAACATGCTTCTAAACTATCAACGCTGACTTTTCTTGTCAGATTTCAATTTTTATCCCGAAGGGGGCATGGTATTGCACATCATTCAAGTCTGTAATCTACATTTGAAATCATATCTTTATTGGAATCATATATTTCCTTAGTAATCAAGACAACAACCACGTCTAGTTGCTGATTCATCAAAAAGACCTCATCACTTGGGGCAAATCAATCATCACTCAGGGCATATCAGATTCATCGAGATCCATATCAATCTGGTATTCTCTTAATCTTGTAAATTGTATCAATTTTTGTAACTATCAGTTCAATTGTGTTATTTCCTTGGTTCTTTGGAAACTGAAGGGTTCAGATGTGATACCAGTGTGATTCTTATCGACAATCAGATTTGGAATCAGTCACTCACTTCTTCGCAATCCTAAGGTTCAGAATCAGGCATTTTGACACTTCTTTGTAATCATTAGTTCATCGCTGTTATAGTTAACATTATCTTTGGTCATTCGGGACCTAGCATCTAAAATCTTTCAATCAAGTTTTTGTTTCATATCAACATCATATCAATTTCATATCGATATCAATCAACATTGTACATAGACTGGCTTTGAACCACTGCGCTTCGCACAATAATTCAAAGAGGGGCAAAATGTAATACCCCAAAAATGGGCTATAGGTTCATTAACCTCATACATTGACAATACGAATGAAATCGACATCAAAGTCCTAACCTAAGACACATTTGAACATCATCGAATCCTAATTGATTATCATAAATTCTGCATCAAGGAATATTCCTAGCAATATTCCTATTTATCATAATTATCTTTAATTTAATGATTATTTGGCAATAAATCCAATTTATCCTAAAGTTTGATTAATCGAATATTCTAAATATTTAATTAATTAGATTTAATTCTACCACTTAATTGTTTAATTGAAGCTAATTCTATTTATTCCTAAATTGTATTATTTAATTTTGACAATAAATCCAAAATCCTATGAATAATTGATTAAATTCTTATTTAATTAATTAAAGCAAGTTGTCAATTTTTAATAATATTATTTTTGAATAAAAGTTTGAAAAATAATTGATTAACCCATAAATCAATTGTTTTATTTTTCAAAATCAGTTAAGTTGGAAATAAATCACTTTATTATTAAATTAATTCATAAATAAAACATGCACAATCAGAAAAGTAGACAACTATCAATTATCAATTAAATCTAAACTCTATTTTGAGTTAAACCCTGCTTTTGCATGTTTTTGTGAGTTAATTATCCTTTATTTAAAAATAACTCAAAAATCAACCTGAGTTATTTGAGTGATTTATGGCTTTTTTTCATGCACCTCAAAAGCCCTAGATTTCTATAAAATCAAGGCTCATCTCTTCATAATTCATCTCACAAGTTTGCATACTTACTCTGCCAAAATCCATCCACGAATTGCACACTCACGCTGCCGAATTGGAGACTAAAGAATCAATCTTGAGAATTCGAGTTGTAAAATTTTCATTGTTTTTACATAGTATCCATATCATTTAGAATATTATTGTTAGATCATTTTAGCATATCAATTTTCATATTAGCATAGATTCATATCAAGTTTTCATTATCATAATTGCACAGAAAAACCAAAAAAATAGATTAATTGCATTCATTCCATATCTAGATTTTGCATTCAAATCCTTCGTTTAGGTGTCGTCAAGGTCACTGATCTCAGTATAATCTAAGAATACATACTCGCATCTACTAGAAGGCAGTAAATCACCTGGTTAGTTTAGTTTTTCATTTATTGTAGGATTTTGATTTTAGCTAAGCTCTAATGTTTTACTGAAGTGTTGTGTCTACAGATCAGGTACAAAATTCACACACACAACTCTTTGATCAAGAGGTTCCCTAGTCAACATATCTTGTGTCATTGTTTTATTATGTATGAATATCTTTCTGTGGTTGGTAATTATATTTCTTATATGGTTTAATGTTGTTGAAGATTATAAAAGTTATAATTATCTGATAAATGATTCACCCCCCCTCCCCTCTCAGTTATCTTGGTGGACTTTACTTTCTAACAATTGGTATCAGAGTTGTAGGTCCTTGAAAAAGAAGTTTAACAGCTTAAGGAGATCCATGGTGAATTTCAGGAAAGAAAGCCCTAAGTTTGATGGAGTAAATTTTGATAGCTAGAAAGAAAAGATGAAGACACACCTACTATGTTTAGGACCAGGTTATTGGTTGATTACAAAGAATGATAAGACTATCATTGAAGAGGACAATCTTGAAACATGTACTATGGATGAGAGAGATCTATTCATGTGTAACATACTTGCAAGAGAAGCACTTTTGACAGCCCTTCCAAAGAATGAGTACAGTCAGGTAAAATATTTGAAAAAATCTCATAAAATTTGGAATGCTTTACACTCTACTTTTGAAGGTGATGAACATGCAAAAAGAGTTAGATTACATAATTGGATATGTGCATTTGAAGATATAAGAATGTTGGAAGATGAATCTATTAGAAGCTATATTGGTAGAATGTCAGAAATTATTACAAGTATAAAATCTTGTGGAGGAACAAAGATAGAGAATGAAGTGATATGGAAAATTCTAAGGACATTGACCCCTATATTTAAGTAGACAACACAGATGATTGAACAAGTTATACCCTATACTACAAAATTTACAAGAGAGACTCTTCTTGGAAGATTGGAAGCAACAGAAATGAACCTGAGATTATCAAGAGACTTACCTAGAATGGAGATAGTATTCAATGCTCTTAGTGTTTGCCCTACTTTTTCAAGAAGCATCAGTGTGAGTGGAGATTATGATGGTAGAAGAAGATCTAGAAATGAAGAAGACAAGAAGATTGAAGAAGGTATTGCCTTGCTTGTGAAAAGAGAACCAGACGGTAAGAAAATATTTAAATGTTGGACTTGTCAAGAATATGGTCATTTTGCATCTAAATGTCCTAAGAGAGTTAAAAAGTACAGAAACAATTTCAAACCTAGAAGATCTAAGGAATGTTGTTATGCTAATGATGAAGATCTTGTAGCTAGTATAGAAAATACTTTAAGTGAAATTGATACTGAGAATAATGATGACATAGGATTTGTAGCAATTAAAGAAGATTATCTTGAAACTGATGTTAAGGAAGAAAAAGCCTTAGTTTCTCAAGTTGAAAAGAAATTTGATTGGATTATAGACAGTGGTTGTTCACATCATATGACTGGAGACATGAAAAAGTTCATAAAGTTTAATGAATATGATGGAGGAGTTGTTAGAGTTGGAAACAACGCACCTTGTTTGATTAAAGGTATAGGATCTATTACTCTTGATGGAAAGACTAATACTGATGATGTTTATTTTTTGGATGGATTGAAACATAATCTTTTGAGTGTTGGACAGTTAGTTGATAAGGGATATCAAGTTTGGTTTATTGAGAAAACTTGTGTGATAAAGGATAAAGATGGAAATCTGATTGGAATTGGATCTAGAACCAGAGGTAATGTATTTCAGTCGAATCCTACTAAGATGACATGTTTGATTACTAAGATTGATGACAGTTGGTTATGGCATAGAAGTTTTTATCATATAAACTTTGATAACATTGTGAAAGTAAGTACTACACTTGCAGTAAGAGATTTGCCTAAAATTATGAAGCTTACTAACATGATTTGCAAAGAATGTGTAATGGCTAAACAAAAGAGAAGTTATTTTCCTAGTAAGAAGTTTACATCTATAGAGAAACTAGAGATTATTCATAAAAATTTGAGCGGTCCTACTAGGACTAGAGGATTCAATGGAGAAAGGTATTTTATGATTCTTGTTGATGATTTTACAAGAATGATGTGGATTGCATTTCTTAAAGAAAAATCTGAAGCATTTGATAAGTTTAAGATTGTTAAGAATAAAGTTGAGAATGAATCTGGAATGAAGATTAAATGTTTGAGATCCGATAGAGGTGGAGAATTTACTTCTAGAGAGTTTAACACCTTTTGTGAAGAAAATGGCATTAAGAGACAGTATTCAGCCCCTAAAACACCTGAACAAAATGGCATTGCAAAAAGAAGAAATAGATCAGTGACTGAAGTAGCAAGAGCTATGTTGTTTGAAAATGATTTGGTGAAGATATTCTGGAGAGAAGCAGTGAACACAACAGTGTACACAATGAACAGAGTACAAATCAGAGCTAACACAAACAAGACACCTTATGAATTATGGTTTGGACATGCACCCTCGGTTAAGTATTTTAGAATTTTTGGAAGCAAATGTTATATAAAGAGAGATGATGATATTGGAAAGTTTGATCTTAGAAGTGATGAAGGTATATTTCTTGGATATTCTTTGAAATGCAAAGCCTATAGATGTTACAATAAAAGAACTAAGACTATTGTTGAAAGCACAAATGTTAAAGTTGATGAAAAGTTCAAAATTCAGGAAAGAATGCTTGATTATGAATCAGATGAAGAAGGTCATCCTAAACCTAACACTAGATCTACTAAATTATTTTATGAAAATGATAGTGATTTGTTGAATGAAAGCCACAGTAAAGTCATTGAAGAACCTACATCTGAAGTGAGATCTAAGACAGTGACACCTAGCAAGAGTTTGTTAAGAAATCATCCTATTGGATAAATTATTGGGAGCATTAAAAGAGGAGGTCTAACTCAAAATAAGGCACAAGAATAGTTATGTTTGATTTCTCAAATTGAGCCTAAGACTACTAATGAAGCTTGTGAATATGAAAGTTGGACTAATGCTATGAAACAAGAACTAGATCAAATTGAAAAGAACAAGACATGGGAATTAGTCCCTAGACCTAAAGACAAGAATGTTATTGGAACTAAATGGGTATTCAGAAACAAGATGAATGAACAAGGAGAAGTAGTAAGAAACAAAGCAAGATTGGTATGTAAGGGTTACTCACAGCAAGAAGGAATTGACTATGAAGAAACCTTTTCACCTGTTGCAAGAATTGAAGTAGTAAGAATGTTTTTGGCATATGCAGCTTACAAGAAATTCAAAGTATATCAGATGGATGTGAAGTCAACATTTCTGAATGGATAATTGGAAGAAGAAGTCTACATTGAGAAGCTTGAAGGTTTTCCCTTAACTCAAGAAGGAGACATGGTATGCAAATTGAAGAAAGCTTTATATGGACTTAAACAAGCACCTAGAACTTGGTATGCAAGACTAGATAAGTATTTGTTAAAATTGGGATTTACAAAAGGAACAACTAATAGTAATCTGTACACAAAAGAAATTGAAAATGGTTTGTTGGTTATAGTTATTTTTGTTGATGACATTATCTTTGGAGGAGAAGATGAAGCTAGTGACAAATTTGCTGATGAAATGAAGACTGAATTTTAAATGAGCATGATTGGTGAAATGAAATAATTTTTGGGATTACAAATAGCACAAAACAATGATGGTATCTTTGTAAGTCAGACAAAGTACCTGAATGAATTGTTGAAAATATTTGGAATGGAGAATTGTAAACTAGTTGGAACACCCATGGTAACTGGACATAAGTTATCTAGCACAAATGAGACTCCTGCAGTAGAATAGAAGAAATATAGATCTATGATTGGAGGATTGTAGCATTTGACTCATACAAGACCTGATATAGCACATTCAGTTGGAATTGTAGCAAGATTTCAAGCTGAACCTAGAGAATCACATTATGCAGCAGTAAAGAGGATACTAAGATATTTAAGAGGCACAATGGACTATGGACTATGGTATGAAAAATTTGATGATTTTACCCTATGTGCATATAAAGATGCTGATTGGGGAGGCAGTGTTGATGATAAGAAAAGCACCAGTGGTGGAGCATTTTTCTTTGGAGGAAGATTAGTTTCTTGGCTAAGCAGGAAGCAAAATTGTATCTCACAAAGCACAATAGAAGCAAAATATGTAGCAGCAGAAAATAATTGTAACCAGATAATTTGGATGAAGCAAATGTTGAAGGATATTGGAATAAAATTTGTTGAACCTATCGTCATACATTGTGACAACACCAAAACAGTTAGTATGTCTAAGAATCCTGTATTACATTCTAAGACAAAGCATATAGAGATTAAGTATCATGTTGTAAGAGAGAAAGTTGCTGAGAAAGAAGTCAGACTTCAGTACATAAGTACAAAGGAGCAGATAGCAGATATATTCACAAAGCCTTTGCCTAAGGATACATTTGAGTATCTGAGAGGTATACTTGGGGTTATGCCCTGGCCTACTTTTGAAAAGTGATGTAGTTGGTTGCATTCATCCAGTGATATATGAGCCTTATCTTTCTTTTGGATTGGATGTTGGTACTTCCTCTATGGGGGAGTATGTGTATCTGAGCTGAGTCATGAGGACTCTAGTGAATGTATTTTCTGAATAGTGTCTTTTGACATTGAGTTGTTGTTGACATAGTGATGAAATTTCTATCATTAATGTCAATGGGGGAGAAGTATACATGAAAAACAATCTGAAACATTTGTTGGAGAACACTTAATAGGATAACAAAGTAAGATTTGATTGATGAAGAGGATTTGAAGAAGCAGTGTTGCAGTATTGGATTTTTGGAACATTGGATGTTTTTAATCTATGTTGCCATCAATTCCAATGGGGGAGATTGTTAGGAATGAATGCTAAATGTTTGGCAGCCATTCTATAGAAATTTTTGTTGCATTCATGACTATGATTGTCATTGATGTCAACACAGTGATTTATCGAAGGCTTGCAGAGGAGCAGACAAAGTTTGGATTAGCGCACGTGGGTTATTGCACTTGGAGCTATGTGATGTTGAGGATATACTCTTTGACATGTTATATGTCTATGGTTAAGAGCATAGATAGTAATTCATTTATTCATGGAAGCTATGAGCATTTTGGTGGAAGCAATATTCAGGTAGTATTCCTGAGTAGCGGTTTGTGGAAATCGGATGATATCTCCTAATCGGGATGGAATCTAGTTTTGCATAGTTAAAGGGAAGTTGAAGACACATTGATATTGATGTGGATGAAAATTTAGACTTCGAGGTCACATGAGTGAAGATTTATTGTATTTGGAAGTCGACAGTTTTGTGTAAATATGATGTAGTGTGTGGAAACTTTTATATTGTAATTGTATGCCGACTCATTTGTAATTATTTGAGTGTGGTATAAAAGAAGGAATGTATTCCTTGTTGTATTATGGTTGTAATATGGAAGTAGCAGTTGTGTGTGATGTTGTATGCATGAAGTGAAGAAAAGAGCTAAGTATGAAATTGAATTTGTGAAGGAAGACATGCGAGGTACAAAGATCTGAAATTGAGATCTGATGTAATAGTGAGTGTGGTTTGTCATAGTCAGAGAAGAGGTAACATATTATTCTATTGAGTAATGCAAAGATTATTTGGACAGCGTGTTCAGTGATCTTACCCTGAAGCTATTTGGGCAGTGGGTCCTTTTGTCTTCCATAACTCTTAACAGGGTTAGAATCTTTTGATAGGGATTCAAAATCTCCTAATAGGGATTCATATGTACTGAATGTATTTCATAAGACTCCTAACAAAGTCCATCCTTTCACCAGGAATATTCATATTAGTGCATATTTTGTGGGCATCATTCCCACCAGGGTTTACTCTTTGATCAAGAGGTTCCCTAGTCAACAGATCTTGTGTCATTGTGTTATTGTGTATGAATATCTTTCTGTGGTTGGTAATTATATTGCTTATATGGTTTAATATTGTTGAAGATGATAAAATTTATAATTATTTGATAACTGATTAACCCCGCCTCTCTCAGTTATCTTGGTGGACTTTACTTTCTAACAATTGTAATACTGCATGAGAGTGAGATATAATTCCTAAAGCAGCCCTTTCTCTAACATACATATTGAAATGCACACAATAAACAAGTAAATGTGTATTACTATAGTGAAGAGGATATTTGTACTTGGAGAGAGCATCTTTTGGCATAGGTTTAAATATTTTCTTCTTAGAATCCATTAACTAAACATACACCTTCTTAGCCACATCTTGAGGGGTATCATGGTGATCTAAGGAAGATGTTGGAAGAAGAACATGAAGAGGAGGGAGATGATCAGAATCAACCACCTTAAATTGAGATAATGGAAATCCAAGACCACACATATCTTATTTAGGGGATAGATGAACCAGATATTTAATACCTTGTTCATCAACACCAAGCCCTAAACCCTTATAACCTTGTTTAGCCATCATATTATATCTTGTAGTGTACATATCTTGTAAATCTTTTGTAGGAGGTAATTGTTCATAGTGATCCAGAGAAAATGTCATATAAGGTGGAATGATAGGTTTAGAAGAAATTTATTTTCTCTTCCCTTTAATATCATCATGGATCGGATAAGAAGGGGAAGGTAAATCAAAGAATTCTTGCACATCTGCATCATAAACCATAGTTTGAGCCCCATCATAAGTGTGGGAAGAACTAGGAATAGCAGATGAAGAAATTGGAATGAGAATATTAGGAATTGGATTAGGAAGGATAGGATTAGGATTAGGAAAATTAGCAAATAGAGCATCATCTACCAAATGCTTCACATAATCCAAAAGATTAATAGGTCGCCACACAAATTCTTAATGAAAATTTTGATAGTAGGAAGGCTAGTATTAGTCAATCTCATAATAGCATAGTCACTACAAAGGATTTAAAATATTTTAACATGAGTGAAAGGATCTCCCTTATGATTGTAATTCTCAAGATGAGGCATATTGGCTTACTGGGGGACATGAGCATGAATAAAGGACTACCCATGTCATGTGTAAGGATACTAAACTTGGATTGAGTTAAGGACACAAGTTGTTGTTGTAAAGAGGACATAGTTTGAGGTAGACTAATGATTGTGGAATCATTAGAAGAAATAGGAGGCATAGAAACATTACGAACACTAGAAAAAGTGTAGGAAGTAATGGGAATGGAAGACACAATTGGTGGAACACTTGGAACCATAGTTAGAAGAGGGTTGGAATAGGTATAAGGAGCACCATGGTAAGACAACTGTGAGGTAGGTAAAGACATCGATGGAACACTCATATGAAGAGATGGAATAGATGTAGTCACCAAAGGAGGAGTATAATTAGGAATGCTATGTAAAGGAATAGAAGAAGGTTCCACACTAGTGACAGGAGGAGTGAATCCTAAATCTTGAGCTTCTTGAGCTAAAGGTTTGATATTTAAATGCACAAGATGAGTAATGTCATGCAGGAGATTAACACCTTGATCACTATCATGAAGGACTTTCTAAAAGGCCTCTATAGCTTGAATAGAATATTTAGGATATAACATTCTAGGTGCATCAATGTTGTAAATAGTAGAACATGAAGGTACTCATGCACACACCCTATGGTAAAGGTCAATTAAAGAGGTTGTGGAAGAGGATGAAATAGGAATAGGATCAATGGAGATCTTATTCAAACATTTTTCATCCTCACTTCCATGTACCTCATTAAGAGATCTATCCTCTTTTGTAATAAAATCCTCATCAAAGTATTCAAAACAAAAATCATACATGTTGAACACAAAGTAGCACTACAAGCATGAAAAATGTAAATGTTTTTGTATTTTTAAAGAAATTTTGTGATTTTTTATTTATTTTTGAAATATAAATGCAAGAGCATAAAAGAAATCTACTTTTATATGCATGTAAGATCTAACATAAAATGCAAATCTAACACCAAAAAGAAAGAGTTGTCGTAAATGGGTTCACCAAAATGTAAAGTGGGAAATATGGATAGGGTTTAGAACAATGGGAGTTTACACATAAAAGAGACCCTAAACTAATATTTAACACAAAAATGAAATTCTAATGATATGGAATATAAACCTGGAAATGCTTGCAGATAAAATGAAATACATACCTCATAACATAGCAGATCTGGAAATTTCTATTTTCTGGTGTCTGTACTGAGTTTCTAGAAATTCTGCAACTAGATTTGGAACAGAAACATAGAGATGGAGAAAACCCAAAAAAAAAATTTCTTTTCTGAGCCAGGTCAACCTTGACCCCTTTATGTCGACCTTGACTTGCACTGATTCAACATAAATTATATTCGCAGATCCTTAAAGTTTTGTGAAAAGGGTATCTGAATCTACTGTATAATTCACTATTCTATACCTGTACCTACAAGAAAAATGGTTTTGTTTGTTGGGGGAGGGGTTTGCCTTAGTCAAACCTTGCTCTAGGAATTAACCTTGAAATCAAAACTAAAATGGAGAATGCTAGTAAGTAGTAGAAGTAGATCTAACAACAAAGCTATGATATTCAATAGATATGCAATTGTATTTCAAATGTAAACAAGTATGTGAATATGAAAGCTTAGAATCAATCATTAAAAACCATAAATGTAAATCAAAACCTCCATGATTATATTCTTGGAATCCACCTTGAAGGAAGAATGAATGAATCTTGAGGATGTAGAAAGGATCTTGAAGAAAGATCACACCACCATGATGGATAGATCTAGGGCTTGAATGCTTGTATCCTTGATCTTCAATGGAGAACTTGAATGCTTGAGGGTAGGACTTGAAAAACCTTGAACACTTGGAAGCTTGAAAACATGTAGAACAATGGATGCTTGAAAGTAGACAATTGCTTTGATGGATTATGCGTAGCTCTTCCTCCTTAGATTTCTTGATGCCAAATGAGATGAGAAGGCTTCCTTATATACAAGTCTAGAGCAAAAAGTTCTAGAGAGGCTAACATATGTGAAATAAATTCCCATTAGGACCATACCCTTAGAAGTGGATCTATATTAAATGTCTTTTAAGAGTCATCACTTCAAAACTTGAAACAACTGACTCGAAAGCAGGAAAATAACTCTTTCCACACCCTGATATTTGGAAATCCTTGGAATTTGAAATTTAGACCCTGGGTCAGGGTCGAGGTCGAACCTGACCTAGGTTAGTATCAAGATTGAACTTGAACCAGGAGGTCAACCTTGACCCTGAGGTCAAGAACCTCAAAATATCAGTGCAAGATACTAGAAATATGTAGGAAAGAAGTGGAAAATAGAGCAGGATAGTTGAAAAAGCTAGATCCAAGTCAAAGACCCATTCAAGGCATTTGACATGACCCAAAAATACTTACTCAGAGGGGTAAACCAATCCTAAATGGAATTTCTTCCATTTTATGACAATACAAGTATACTTGAAGAAGAAGTCTATATTGAACAACCTGATGGATTTATTGAGAAGAATAATAAGAACATGGTCTGCAAACTGCATAAAGCTTTATATAGATTGAAGCAGGCTCCTTGAGCATGGTATGAAAGACTACACTCTTATTTAGTGAAGATTAGATTTGCTAAGGAAATGAGAAAGGAATTTGAGATGTCTATTATTGGAGAGATCAAATTATTTATTGGACTTCAAATACAACAAGTTAAAGATGGGATCTACATCACTCAATCTAAATATATCAAGGAGATCCTAAAAACATTCAATATGGAAGACTCTAAACCGGTTGGAACACTGATGGATATTGGTTGTAAATTGTCAAAAGAAGATGATACTAAGGAAGTAAATGAAACACTTTATCGATCCATGATTGGTAAGTTATAGTATGTTGTCCACAATAGATCTGACATTACGCATTCAGTTGGTATTGTTGCAAGGTTTTCAACAAACCCCAAGGAAACACATTTGTCTACAGTTAAGAGGATATTCATATATTTGAAAGGGACTGAAGATTTTAGTCTAATATACACAAGAGGAGGAAATGTTGATCTTAAGGTATATACTGATGCTGATTGGGAAGGAAATATTGATGATAGGAAAAACATTAGTGGCAGAACTTTCATTTTAGGAGAAAGGCTAATGACATGGTTAAGCAAGAAACAAAGTTACATTTCATAATCTATTGTTGAAGCTGAGTATGTGGCAACAACTATGAATTATTCTAATATTGTATGGATTAAACAAATACTAGAAGGTATGCATGAAGAGATTACTGATCCCATTACAATTTATTGTGATAATACCAGTGTTATTAATATATCAAAGAATCTGGTGATGTATTCTAAGACAAAGCATATATCTATTAAGTATCACTACTTGAGAGAGAAAGTACAAGATAAGAACGTGACATTGGAGTATGTGAATTCTAAAGAGCAGATAGATGATATTTTTACAAAACCGTTACCGAAGGATACTTTTGAGTATCTTTGAGGTAAGTTAGGGGTTCTTCTCTTATCCAATATACATTAAAAAAAGATGCATGCTACATTAATTCAAGGACTCAATATAATATCTATCTTGTGAGTTGATGCTAGTATTTTAGTCTTTAGGTGAAGCCTGAAGTTGTGAAAAAGGAAGGTTATGACTGTAATGAAAATCTATACTTGAGGTATATCTGAGAAGCTTATGTTTCTTTGGAATTGTTGTCAAAGAGGGAGATGAAAATATAGGAGAATATGTCAATTGATTTGATACAAGGAGAAGATTACTGAAGAAAAAATGTTTACTGAAAGAGGGAGAATAATGAGACAAATTAGGAGAACAAAGGAATGCAATGAATAAGAGAATATTGTTGATGGAATCAGAATGGAAAGTGTTACTAACAGAAATAGGAAGACTACAAATGGAAGATTAGAAAAAGAGAAGTTATTACTCAAAGAGAATATATAATATGAATGATAGTGAAGTGTACCATCATCAATTGAACACTGAATTTGTTAGTGTTTCCATCAATTCCAAAGAGGGAGATTGTTATCATAACTAATAATAATGTTGAAGATTGATTATTTGATGGAGCTGATGATGAAGACCAACCAAGATTAGAGGTATATATGATAATAGTAAAAAGGTTAGATCAGTTATCATCTTTTCATTGATGTCAAGCAATTGATTTCTGATTTATATTAAGTTGCCATATCATTCAGTAATGATATAAGATGAATGAGTGAAGGAGAAGAAGAAATGAGAAGATGAGAAGTTATATAACTTAAATGGGCAATTGATACATATTAGACAATGATTTAATTATGTTGATATAATTATTTTCTACCTAACATATGATTATGTTAAGTTGGTAAAGCATGGTGATAAAAATTTGACAACTCGGTAAGATAAGCTTTTTTGTCTATCGAGCAAGAAAATTCATTTGGTAAGGTAAAGAGAAAAAGATAGGTCACTTGGCAAAGCATAAAGGTTTAGGCACTGAGCAGTTAACTGAAATTCTAAGTGAAGAATACTGAACAAGGAAAATATATTAAATATGGATGGAATCAACATTTAATGATTAGCTATGCTGAGCTAGATGATCATGATGATGAGGAGAGTTAGTTACATAGATCTAAAGTAATGAAAATTCAAGATGAAGATCTAAGAGACAAAAAGAAATGGAACAAGTTACTAGAAAAGTTCAAGTTCCTAGGTGAAAATTAAATATGTTATCGAGATTTTATTTTAAGGTATAATGAAATGAACAGTTAAGATTGATTAAAGGAAAATGTAATAGATGAGATTAAGAGGAAAAAATTATCTATATAAAGGATGATCTTGTATGGAAAAATGGTTGGCAAATTGAATAGTTGATGGGTTACCAACTATTACAGAGAAGAAGGAAAAAAGATTCCTAGTGGGAAAACAGTGATTTGATGAAGTGTTGATGCCAGTGGAAGATGAAGAATTGAAGTGAAGATTGAAGAGCACACAAGGATCTAATTGAGAAAAGATAGTTGCACATCTATAGGTCATTTTCTAACTGTTGCTTATTAGCATTTGTAAAAGAGAAATATTTTAACAAAGTGGACTTAATAGTCTTATTGTAAATCCTTGAGAAAGGTGACATTATAAAAGAGTGTTTAAAGCCCTCTAACAAGGCCACTCCTAATAGGGTGAAGCTCCTAACAGATCTGAGGTAAATCTCTTAACCAGGTCACACCTAATAATGTATTTTGTAATATTTAACCAGATTAACTCTTAACTAGGTGTACTTCAGAAGAGTATATTTCTTAGTGGGTGACAATTCACACAGTGGTTTTTCCCATACCTGGTTTCCATGTCAAATATCGGTGTTACACATTATGAATGATTTATGTGTATGTTTTACTGATTGATATAGTTTATTTAATTTTGTCAGTAAATAGGGAATTGTGTAGTTACCAAACTACTACTGAGTTAATCAGAGAAGAGTATTTTAAGGTACTTGTGATCAACATTACTGATTCACCCCCCCTCTCTGTAATCCAACATCTAGTTTTTACAAGGTCCCAAATATCTAAGAGGCAACAAGATAGTTATCAACCTATGTTAATATCACAAGGATAATCTCAACCACCACTTTATCTAAGACATGGCGTTACCTTTCAAGAAATTGACCCAATCAATATGCAACTTTCAAAAGAGAGATGACACAAATTTCTGATGACCCAAGACATGTCACATTTTCACAAGTTCCTACCAATACCCAAGAATTTTCCAATATGGGACAAAGTGATGTCTTATTTAATATGGGGTACCCTTCTAGCACTTCACCCAAGTCATGACATGATTCAATGGGGTCCTCCACCAAATCTTGAACCTATCTTTGTACCTATGCAACCATGGATTAGAAGTGTTCCAACCACGCCTCAGGAAGAACACCATATGGCATGTGATAAAGATCATCAAGGATCATTTCAACTAGGATCTACCTCAGAACAAATGCCTAACCTTGGATTCACTTTTGATCCTGAAGACTTGTCAGATACTTCCTTAGAATCCAAAGACTCACATGCAATCTATCTTTTATTTAAGGATTTTCCAAGAGAACAAATTGATGAAGCTATTAAAAATAAGACACCTTAAAAGACATTGGATTATCTCATAACTCAAGATCCAAAATGATAACTTAAAGTATTAAAGAAATCAAATCCTCAATTATTATTTGAAGAACAAAGGCAAAGACAACCATCTTTGGAATAGTTTCAAACTTTGAGTACTTTTGATGAAGAAAAGGGAAAACAAACTTTGGAAGAACCAACTACAAAGGTAATTTAGCAAAGACTACGATAGGAATTAACTATCAAAATTACTCAAAATAATACTTTTCGACAAATTAATAACCCCTTATTAAATTCCATGTCCTCTCAAGAAATAATTAGTGCTAATAATACTATCACTGTAATTAAATGTTCCTAATTAAACTTAACTCAATGTTAATTAGGATAATGCATTGCATAGTAGTTTGTCATTGAGACACCTAGGAGTTTGCACCTCAATTAGTGCTAATAATACTATCACTTATTAGCTCCTTATCATTGTCTCTTATCGCCTTTCCTATATAAGGAGGCCTATTATGTATATTTTAATCATGTCCATTATCAATAATATCATTCTTTCATCTTAATGCAATTATCTTGCCCATCTCTTGTGGAAGTTATCTTGGTCTTGCATTCGATCTTGTGGGTGTTGTAGAGTCACCTAAAACTCTAACATGGTATCAGAGATCTCAAGGTGTGAAGACCTCTTCTCAATAATATCAATCTTGGTTTGATTTAATTATGGGTATAGAATAAGGTATTTGGACATCACCATTGCATAGTCTATTTGGAGAAAATTTGGGGTTTTGTATTTTGTGGCTTTCTATTGCAGGTCAATATTGGAGCTTGTTGCTGCAAATCAAAGGTTGGCATCATATTAAGAAGGTCCAAAAACCCCTAAATAAAATTTTGTTTCATCCAAATCAGACACTAGAGGCCAAATCTAGAGCCATTTGAATTTTGGAAGTGCGACGATGATGATTCAGAAAAAATAATTTATGAGATGATTTGCAAACAATGATATCTCAGTCATCTGGACTCCTATTTTTGAGCAATATTTTGTTTGTTTTGGGGTAGAATTTCATGATCTACACAATGGTGCAAGTGGTCTCTGATCTCTATTCCTAAATTTTTCTAAAAATCACAAATCTTAGTTTTTGCAACTTCCAAAGCCTCGTTTGAGCTCATATGAACTCCTTTTCAGGTGCATTTTTTTGAAAGTGTATAATTTTTTCTATATTTTCTAGATCTAGAATCAGATTTCTATGACTATGATAAAAAAAATTGTACTTTCATAATTTGTCTTAGTTTTACAATTGTAATTCATAAGCCTTAGCTTGGTCTTTTGCATAGCGATCTAAGTCTATTATAGCCTGATTGTAGAGTGTAATAATTTATTGATGTCAATTTATAATTTGGGAAGTGTATCATTAATGTAATCATGGGATATGGTAGACATCCTTCTATAATAGATTTGAATTGGGATAATTATGAGTCATGGGAAAAAGGAATTATCACACATTGTAGATGGCTTAATCTTTTGCCTCATCTTTATGGAATCATTCCTGAGTGAAAGTCAAAGTGGAAGAAAAGATTTTGGGAAGATAAAAATGATCATATTAAAGAATTTATTGGTATGATTCTCTTCTCATATTTACGCCATTCAATCTACTCCAAAATCAAGCATATTCAAAGACCACACACAATTTGGAAAATTGTTTGGGAGCATTTTGGAGATCCATAGGTTCCTCCATTCTCAAATGATCCTATTGCAAATTGTCTCATTCCACTTGATGATACATATAATATTCCCTATGATGACAATACATTGGATGAGATTGAGTATAATACATATGTTGAGAGAAAGGATGATCCAGTGACTCCTCTTGCAGCTCCTACTTCTCTAGTTGAGATCACACAATCATCTCTTGTTGGTGATTCCAATGAGTCATTATAAGAGATATCTATTTGTCTTCTTGATTGGGATTATTATGTTAGGAATGAATGTTCATGAATATGTCCTACGGGGGAGTATTCAGAGTCATTCTATAGCAGTTGTATGTTGCATTCATGACTATGTTTGCCATTGATGTCAACACATTGATTTACTGGAAAATAGCAAAGAATTAGATAGTGTTTGTATTACCACACGTGGAGAATTGTAGATCAAGCTATGCGGAGTTGAGGAATGATTCTATATTATGTACTAAGGTTATGTTTAAGAGAACATATGAAAATTTAATTATTCATGATAATCATGTGTAATTTAGTGGAAACAATATTTAGACAGTGTTCCTGAGAAGCGGTTTGTGATAGCTGGGTTATATATCCTAATCGGGATAGAATCTGGACATGTGAAGTTGAATAGAGGTTTATGATATTTTTGAGGTGACTTGGATGAGACATCATAGTCATAGGTCACAAGTGTGAAGAATTATTTAGTTTGTAAGCTGACAATTTTATGTGGTTATGAAATATTATGTAACATATAATTTATATTTTGTAATGGTTAAGCCTAGTTGGCCGACTCATTTGTAATTATTTGAGTGCGGTATAAAGGAAGGATTTTTTTCCTTAATTAAGATATGAATTTGAATACATAATTAATTGAGCAATATATGTTGATGCTGTAAGAGGATATGTGAATTGAGCAGATATGGTATTGAGATCTGGTGGAATAGTTGGTGTGGTTTGGCACATTCAAAGGAGTGAAGATAAGTTTCCAAGATCAGTATGTTGGTATTATTCTATTTGGATAATACATAGATCAGTTGGACAATGTGTTCGGTGATCTTGCCCTTGAAGCTGTTTGGACAGTGGGTCCTTATGCATTCCATAACTCTTAACCGGGTTAGAATATTTTAACAGGGATTCAAAGTATCCTAACAGGGACTGATATGTACTAAATTTATTTCATAAGGCTCCTAATAGAGTCCATCCTTTCACAAGGAATTTTTATATTAGTACATCTTTTGTGGGTACCATCTCCACTAGGGTTTACTCTCTAATCAAGAGGTTCCCTAGTTAACATATCTTGTGTTATTGTGTATGTTTATATTTCTATGGTTGTTGTTTATATTGGTTACATGGTTGAAATCTGATAATGATATTATAAGTTGTTTTTATCTGATAACTAATGCACCCCCCCTCTCAGTTATCTTGGTGGACTTTACTTTATAACAATTGGTATCAGACCAGCAGGTCCTTGAAGGAAAATTTTAACAACTTAAGGAGATCTATGGTGACTCATTTAGGAAAGAAAGCCCTAAGTTTGATGGAGTTAATTATAATAGCTGGAAAGAAAAGATGAAGGCACATCTGCTATATTTAGGACCAGGATATTGGTTGATCACAGGAATGATAAGACTATCATTGAAGAAGAAAAACTTGAAGATTGCACTAAGAAGGAAAGAGATCTATTCATGTATAACATACTTTCCAGAGAAGCACGTTTATCAGCTCTTTCAGAGAATGAATACAGTCAGGTAAAAAATCTAAGGACATCTTATGAAATTTGGTTAGCTTTACAATCTACTTTCATAATTGGTTACCAAATTTCAATAAAAGAGCTAAGACTATTGTTCAGATTGAAAATGTTAAAGTTGATGAGAAGTTCAAAATTCAGGAAAGAATACTTGACTATGAATCAGATGAAGAAGTTCATCCTAGAATTGATTAAGAAAATGTTGAATTATTTTACGAAACTGATAGTGATTTGCAGAATGAGAAATACATTGAGTAAATAAGAGAAGAACCGAGATCAGAGCAAAGAGTTGAAGAAAGAACTAAGACAGTGACACCTAATAAGAATATAGCAAGAAATCATCCAATTGATTAGATAATTGGGAGCATAGAAAAAGGAGTTCTACCAAGAAATAAGGTACAAGAAGAACTATGTTTGATTTTTTAAATGTAACTAAAAAATACTAAGGAAGCATATAAAGATGATAATTAGATTCAAGCAATGAAGGAAGAACTAGATCAGATTGAGAAGAACAAGACTTGGGAATTGGTCCCTAGACCTAAAGATAAAAATGGTACAGGAACTAAATGGGTATTTAGAAACAAGATGAATGAACAAGGTGAAGTTGTAAGGAACAAAGTGAGATAGGTATGTAAGGGATACTCACAACAAGAAGGAATTGATTATGAAGAAACTTTTTCACATGTTGCAAGAATTGAAGTGGCAAGAATGTTCTCAGCTTATGCAGCTTATAAGAAATTCAAAGTGTATCAGATGGATGTGAATTCAACTTTTTTGAATGGAGAATTGGAAGAAGAAGTCTACATGAGAAGCCTGAAGGTTTTCCTTTAACTCAAGAAGGAGACATGGTATGTAAACTGAACAAAGCTCTATATGGACTGAAGAAAGCACCTAGAACATGGTATGAAAGATTAGATAAGTATTTGATAAAATTAGGATTTACTAAAGGCACTATAGATAGTAATTTGTATCTGAAAGAGATTGAGAATGGATTATTGATTGTAGTTATCTTTGTTGATGATATTATCTTTGGAGGAGAAGATGAAACTAGTGATAAATTTGCTGATGAAATGAAGACATAATTTGAAATGAGCATGATTGGTGAGATGAAATATTTTTTAGGATTACAAATAACGCAAAATAATGATGGTATTATCTTATCCCAAACAAAGTATTTGAAAGACTTTTTGAAGAGATTTGGAATGAAAATTGTAAGCCTATTGGCACACCTATGGTAACTAGTCATAAGTTATCTAGCATAGATGAAACACCTACAATTGAACAAAATAAGTACAGATTAATGATTGGAGGATTGTAGTATTTAACTCATACAAGACCAGATATATCACATGCAGTTGGAATTATTGCAAGATTTCAAGCTGATCCTAAATAATCACATTATGCAACAGTAAAAAGAATATTTTAGTATTTGAAAGGCACAATTGACTATGCATTATGGTATGATAAATTAGATGAATTTACCCTATGTGCATATATAGACATAGATTAGGGAGGTAGTGTTGATGAAAAAAAGAGTACAAGTCGTGGAACATTTTTTCTTGGAGGAAGATTGGTTTCTTGGCTAAGCAAGAAACAAAATTGTATTTCACAGAGAACAATAGAAGCAAAATATGTAACAACAAAAAATAATTGTAATAAGATAATGTGGATGAAAAAAATATTGAAGGGTATTGGAATCAAGCTCAATGAACCTGTTATCATACACTATGATAGCACCAATATAGTAAGTATGTTGAAGAACCCTGTATTGCATTCTAAAACAAAGCATATAGAAAACAAGTATCATGTTGTAAGAGAAAAAGTTGTAAAAAAAGAAGTCAGACTTGAGTATATCAGTACAAAAGAGCAAATTACGGATATATTTACAAAGCCTTTACCTAAGGATACATTTGAGTATTTGAGAGGTACTATTAGGGTTATGCCCCAACCTACTCTTGAGTAGTGATGTAGAGAGTTGCATCAGTCCAGTGGTATATGATCTCTATCCATTTTGGACTGTATGTTGATACTTCCTTTATGGGGGAGTATGTGTGTTTCTGAGTTGAGTCATGAAGGACTCTTGTGAATGTATTTTCTAAATAGTGTCTTTTGACATTCAAGCTTGTGGATTGACATATTGATGCTTTCTTTGTCATTGATGTCAATGGGGGAGAATGATAGTAAATGAAAAAAATTTGATTGATGAAGACGATTTGAAAAGTGAAGTACTAAGGAGAAGGATACATTTGATGATTGATTGATTTGATTGATGAAGAGGATTTGAAAAGATAATGTAGAGCAGTAGTGTTGCAGTTTGGTATTCATGGAACTTGGATGTTTTTCATCTATGTTTCCATCAATGTCAATGGGGGAGATTGTTAGGAATGAATGTTCAATATTTCCTATGGGGGAGTATTCAAAGTCATTCTGTAGTAGTTGTATGTTCCTGTATTAGCACACATGGAGAATTGCAGATCAATCTATGTGGAGTTGAGGAATGGTTCTATATTATGTCTCAAGGTTATGTTTAAGAGCGCATACAAAAATTTGATTATTCATGATAGTTATATATAATTTAATGGAAATAGTATTCCGACAGTGTTCTTGAGAAGTGGTTTGTGATAGCTGGATTATATCTCCTAATCAAGATAGAATCTAGACATGCAAAGTTGAATAAAGGTTTATGATATTTTGGAGGTGACCTAGATGAGACAACATAGTCAGAGATCGCACATGTGAAGAATTATTTAATTTGGAAGCCAATAGTTTTATGTGGTTATGAAATATTATGTAATGTGTAATGATTTATGTTTTGTAATGGTTAAGCCTAGTTGGCCGACTCATTTGTAATTATTTGACTGTGGTATAAAGGAAGGATTTTTTTCCTTGTTTGAGATATGAATTTGAATAGAGAAGTAATTGATTACTATATGTTGATATTGTAAGAGGATATGTGAATTGAGAAGATTTGGTATTGAGATCTGGTGGAATAGTTGGTGTGGTTTGACACAGTCAAAGGAGTGAAGATAAGTTGTCGAGATCAGTAATTGTTGGTATTATTCTGTTCAGATAATATAGAGATTAGTTGGACAGTGTGTTTGGTGATCTTTCCCTTGAAGCTATTTGGACAGTGGGTCATTCTGCCTTCCATAACTCTTAACCGGGTTAGAATCTTTTAACATGGATTCAAAGTCTCCTAACATGGACTGATATGTACTGAATGTATTTCATAAGGCTCCTAACAGAGTCCATCCTCTGACAAGGAATTTTCATATTAGTACATCTTTTGTGGGTACCATACCCATCGGGGTTTACTCTCTGATCAAGAGGTTCCCTAGTTAGCATATCTTATGTTATTGTGTATGTTTATCTTTCTATGGTTTCTTTTTATATTGGTTACATGGTTAAAATTTGATAATGGTATTATAATTTATTTTTATCTGATAATTGGTTCACCCCCCCCCCCTCTTAGTTATCTTGGTGGCCTTTACTTTCTAATATCTTATTTGCCAGATATTGGTTTATTGTTTGTGGAGTCTCACATTGTAGATTTAGGAGACATGCTTCAAGGAGTTTCTCTTCTCTTTGATTATAGTTTCATCATAGTTGGAGATACTTTTTCACCTTCTTTGGAGATTGACATTCTCCATTCTTCTCCTTCACTTGGTTTGTCACATTTCATGGTTTAGTTTGCTGATGTGATAGATTCCATGAGCTAGGAGATTCCTATTCAATCTTCAGAGATGCATATTTGGATACCCTTTTCCTCATTTCATTTGGAAATGGATTGGTTCATGGCATCATAATCATACTTCATTTGGATTCCACTTCCTAGTTCCTATCCAGAATGGGAAGCATTCCTACATTTGTACTTGGTATATCTTCTTCCCAAGGGGAGAAATATTGTTTTTAGTCATTGGACTATACTTTGTCTTCAAGCACTCACTATTTTTTTAGGAGATTCTTCATTATGGGGGGGATCATGTCTCCAACTATCCTTCTTATGGGGGATAATTCTTTGTATATACATTATGTATGTAGTTCTTGGGGGGTCTTGAGTACTCCATCCATCCATGAATCTTATGTTTTCTTCTCTCTTTTTGGGAGAGGGTTTTTCCCATGACGTTTTCCCTCTTTATCCACTTTATGAGATCTTTGCATTTCATGTATTGCATTGCATATTGTACATGGGTACCTAAGATGGCATAGTATCTAGGACCCATAATGTATTGTCATATAGAATTGTGAGCTTAAGTGCATTCCCCTAAGTTGCACTTAAGGGGGGGTATTGGTGTAATTAAATATTCCTAATTATAATTACCTTAATCTTACTTAGGATAATGTATTGCATAGTAGTTTTTCATCGATACACCTAGGAGTTTACACATCAATTAAGCACATGGTGTAGGTGAAATTCCACTTTAGGTGTGAGATCCACCTTTAGTGATCATATCACATTATCATCCTCATCCTATTGCACATACTTCAATGCATAATGGAGGATGATCCACATTTGGTGGACATTTGATTACACCTAGCATTGGTGATAGCTTATCAACTCCTTATCATTCTCTCTTATCACCTTTCCTATATAAGAATGCCTATTATGTACATTTTAATCATGTCCATTATCAATAATATCATTCTTGTAGCTTAATGAAATTATCTTGCCAATCTCTTATGGAAGTTATCTTGGTCTTGCATTCAATCTTGGGGGTGTTGTAGAGTTACCTAAAACTCTAACAAATAATTCAAATATATATCCTAAAAGCACATTAAGAATTGACTTAAAGAAGTGTATTCCAACAACTCAACAAGAAGCACCAAAATATGCATTCTCATTTTCCTTGGTGATGCCAGTACTCCCAGGTTTGGTGCTTATGAATAAACCTATCTAAAAATTCACTCATAGCTAATGTAACTAGTGATAGAGAGAAGAGTGAGGAAAAGAGTTGATGACCTAGCCAAGAAGAGTGGCATTACCAAAGAAATGATGGATAAGATAAGGAAGAAGTTGGTTCTTCTAGTGCTACTGCAGAATAAATTGAGCTAGAGGTTGTATCTTCTTCAACTGGTAAGGATACAAGAAGAGAAACTATAAGTTCCATGGTGAAAAAGGAAACTCATTCCCCTATTATAAGAACACAATCAAAGAGAAAAATAAAAACACATCCTAAAGCATTAGTGGCTAAGGAAAAGGACAAGGAAAAGTAGAAGACACTTGAGACTGAGTAGAGAAATTACAAGAGAAAGAAGGGTGTAACACATGGCTAGAAAGAATAATAAGAAAGATACATTAGAGGAATAAGAATCTAAAATTTAATCCAAAAAAGAGAAAGCCAAATTGAGGGCTAGTGGAAAAAGATAAAAGGTCATAGGCATGACAAAAAAGAAATAAGTTACACCAATGACTATGAGATATAATATAGTAGATAACATAGCTGAAGATGTTAGAGAATATGGAAGTATCACAAAGGTAAGAGGATGGTATGATAAAATTAATGAGGAGGATAAAATAAACATTGAAGAAGCTTCCATATACAGTTTGCATAAGTTTTCTCAAGGTCTGAGTGAGTTACATAAAATGATACCTGAATCAATTTACAAGAAGATTTATGCTAGGTGGAGGTATTATCTAAAAGCAGATGGAGAAATGTTGGAACTCGCCTTAGTATAACCGAAGCCTGAATTGTTTATGGTAGAAGTGAAGCTCACAATTGAGGCTACATGACCTAAATTTAGAACAAGAAGAAGATTAGGAAGAATACTCATTGGAAAATCTCAGGAAGCTCATGATGAGATTCTTGATATCATGAAGAAGGAAATGGAGAAAGAAGATGACCTGGTGGATGATACTAAACATGAGAAAAAATCAAAAGAGGTTACCATTGAAGAGGTATCAGTAGATGAATTTGTCATTGCTAATCAAGTGATTGAAGGAATTATTAGTAATACACCTTTTGATACTCCACAAAAAGTTCCTACTCTTGAAGTTGAAGATGTGCAAAGAGAAGAGTGTACACATAAGTTTTAGACAATAGAGGTTGAGGTACCTATTGTAACTACTATAGTTGAATAGAAGAAGGATGAAGTTTCTATAGAGGTTACAACAGGTGAATATGCAAAGAAAGATAAGACACATGAAGATGATGTTACAACACATTCCCTAAAGAGGAAATTGGACCTAGGTGGAAGTTCAAGTTACAAGATGAAGAGAAAGGATATGGATATTTCTGAGAAAGAATTTGAAGATGAACTTGGTATTGAGGATGTTGAGGTCATACAAGGACCTATTGATGTTATTAAAATAAGTCTTAATGAACTAATGAGAATGTCTAAGATACTAAAGTTGAAAGCTAAAAGGGACAAGCTTAGAGCTAAGAAGAAATAAGAACAAGTACTTTTATCCACTAGAGACATTCTTGCCGATCTTGTACCTAAAGTCTACTATGATCCAAATGTTACATCGATTGAGCAAATGGATATTTTGATAAATGATATCTTTGAGGAACATACTAGTTTAGAGGAAGTTTCTGAGTATAGAGAAAAGGTAAATTATGAAAAGAAGAGGATTGATAAGTTAATGAAGTCTATTTCATAAGATAAATGGTTACTTACTGATCAAGTAAACAAGGTGAAGGAAAAATTGAAGGAAGTTGGTAATTTAGTTGCCAAAGTTTTTGATTTTTCTTTGTGTACTAAAGATTTAGAGATAAAAAGGAATGAATCTCAACTGGAAATTAAGTTATTGGTTGCTAGTTTTGATCCTATTACACAATCAACAACCACTTATGAATCACTACTGAAAATGGTTAATCATAAGTTGAAGACTATTCAAGAAGAACAAGATAAAATGATAACTACATTGTTGGAGTTGCATACCTATTTGCTACCTATTGTAGATGTTATGCAACAAATGGTCATAGAATCTGAGGTGACTCTTGGGTTACCTAATATGAGCACACTTTAAGCTATGGAGGAGTTAGTTTCTATTTTGCGTGAGTAGATTCATGTTGTGGAGCACTTGAAAAAGTAATGGGAGAGTTCTTTGGAGTAAGCCAAAGTCAATTTCAAAGATATTTTTGAAAGACTGTGATCGATAAGATGATTTCATTTTTACATTAATTCTGTACCTTTTCCATTGCTATTAAAGGGGGAGTGATTGATGCAGTGAAAATGATCTAAGGGGAGTATTTTGTCTATTTTCAATATGTCTTTCAGTCAATGCCAAAGGGGGAGGTTGTCATTGATGGAAACTCTATAAAATTTAATGATAGATTATAGATACTGATTTACTGGATGGATAGGTAAAGGTAGAATATGATAAGTGTTTTGATCGGTGAACAAGAAGGCAATAATATAGAATATTTTGCATGACGATCAAGATAGATGACACTTTGCGAGGTGTGATTGTCCCTAGTGGTTTATCAAGGTCAGATAACTATAGTTCTACAACCACAACCATTAACTCAATGATTTGGGTGAGTTAGTATTTTGGTGATATGATACGTGTGAACCAGTTGTGTTACTGATTGGTTCTTGATGATTAGATGATCAAGGTGGTTGATTTTTGGGCTGACATGTCAATATTTTTTGATTAATAAATCTTTGGATGACATGTTAGGTATGATTGGCATGATTTTCCATAAGTTTTGTCAATATTGTGACTAACTTGTAAACTGTTTTCATTTCTTATCCAATTTAAGAACATCAGTATAGAGGTGGACTAAATCACATGATTTAGGGTTGCGATTATGAGTTTGGTTGTTGCAATCAAAGATAGAGGTAGTATAGTGTGTCATAAATCTGATATTACAATGGATTTGATAGGAAAGCAGTGTCATTCCTAGATCAACTATTTGAGTTCATTTCTCAAGGGTAACTCTAATACATTAGTAGGCTATCTTTTAATAGGGTGGAATTTAACAGGTCCCATTGTATAAATCCTTTAACAAGGTGATGAAGGGTGCTCCCCTTAATACCACAAACACATAACAGAAATATAGAAACATCATTAACAATTTGCAAGAATAGAAAATAGGCTTCTTATTATCTCCACAAATGTGGAATTAAAAATTTCAAAATTACAATATGCAAAGCCACATGGGCATTTTCTTTACAATATTATGTAGGACAAAGCCTTGAATTATTACCCAAAACTACACTAAACTATTCTGAAATGCCCTAGACAACACTATGGGCCTTCCATATATAGGCAATTTCCACCGCCCGAGAAGGTTCCAGAAAATATAGCCCTTAAGAATGACTATCCATAGAATTATTTTATTTTTCTTAATTATTACAATAGGGTCGGCTCAAAATAATTACAAAATATGTTTTTAGGTAGCCCAACTTCTGGAGGCCATAAATGTTTAATCGTAGCTCTATTTTTCTATTATAACCACTTTTTAGAAATGGCAGGACCTGATCTACAGTACTTGACTCATTCAAACTCCAATCAGTCGGGGATTAATCGTGATCCGGGGCCTCTAAGGCCTTCAAAATTGAGCTCAAAGATTTTATACCCAAAAACCTCAATAACTTCACCGATACAGATGATATGGAAATGAAACTCAACTGGTAGGCTAATATGACTAAGATGAACCTCCACCTATGAAATTAGAAGATTCTGAGCTTGTATGACCAACTTACTAAAAATAGTAAGTTTCCATAAATAGAAGCTCTACACAAGATAACCCTTATTGAAAAGAAACCATAATTTTTTTTTGAGTGATGCAAGATTTCTCTTACACCCAAGATGCTCTTGCATCAGACACTCGGAGTAATTTGAGAAGTGACCCTGTCACGTCTTAGGTGTGAAGAGGAAAACCAAGATAATTAATCTCCTCCCTTGTTAGCCATGATGAATCTTCAATAGGTCATCCCTTCCATTTGACAAGATATTCTTCATATGTCCTATTCCTTGTTCTTCTGCCAACATGACTATCCAATATATCCTCAATCTCCTTGGTAGCTGAAGTAGTTGCTGGAATACTCCACTATGCTTCTATGATCTCATCTTCAACACCTCCTTCATGATACTTTATCAGATCTGAAATGTTGAATACTGGTGAAATATTCAGCTTAATAGACAATTCTATTTCATAGGCATTTCTTGAATCATGCTTCTTTAGTATCTTACACGACCCAAACTTCTTCATTTTCAACTTGTTGTATGTACCAACTAGAAATCTCTCCTTCTGCAAAAGAACCATGACTTCATCCCCAGCCTAAAATTCCTTATGCCTCCTTTTATCATCTTCCTTAGCCTTATAATATGCATTCATCTTGGTAATGTGCTTCCTTACCTGCTCACGGATGTTCTTCAAATATTCTACAAAATCCTCAGCTTTAGCACTACTTATTTCTCCTTTGTCTATCTTTCTCAACTCAGATGCATTTTTGGGACTACTTCCCTATACAATCTGGAATGGTGATTTACCAGTGCTCCTATTGACATAATTATTGTATGCAAATTTTGCATGTGGTAAAATCAAACCCCATCCTGTTGGCTTATCCCCAACCAAACATCTCAAAAAATTCCCCAAACTCCTATTCACTACCTCTATTTGTCCATCAGTCTGTGGATGATGTGATGAACTAAACTTCAAATTTGTCTTTAATTTCTTCCATAATGTACGCCATAAATATCCAACAAATTTAGTGTCTCGAACTGAAACTATGCTCTTTGGAAAACTGTGTAGTCTTACCACTTCTCTGAGAAACAATTCTACTACATGAACCACATCATTAATCTTCTTGCAGGGAATGAAATGTGCCATCTTTGAAAATCTATCAACCACCACAAAAATTGAATCATGTCCCCGCTAAGTCCTTGGTAAACCAAGAAAAAAGTCCATACTGATATCATCCCAAGGCTTTTTTGGTACAGGTAATGGCTGATACAACTCTATATTCTTCTTTACTCCTTTTTCTATTTGATATACTCTATAACTCTATACAAACTTCTTGACATCTTGCTGCAACTGTGGCCAGAAATAATTCTCACTAACCAAAGTAAGGGTTTTATCTCGAATAAAATCTCTAGCCAATACTCCGTTATGCTTCTCCTTGATGATATTATCCCTCATAGAACTTTGTGGAATGCACAAATGAATCCCTCTAAATAGTATATAATCCTGAATGGTGAAATCCAACCACTTCATTCTATCTAGAGTAACAGGTTCTTTACAAGCTTTCCAAGCTTCTCCAAAATCAAGATCCTGTGGATACAAACTCTTGAGTTCCTTGAACCCAACCACCTCAATCTACATCTCTGTTAGTAAAATTTGCCTTATGCTAAGCGCATCTACAACTTTGTTAGACTTTCCACTCATGTGTTTCAAAAAAAATGTGTAACTCTAAAAAAACTCAACCCATTTCAAATGCCTTTGATTCAACTTTCCTTGACTATTCAAATATTGCAAAGCTTGATGATCAATATACAAAACAAAATCTTTAGGAAGTAGATAGTGTCTCCACTTCTTTAGTGCCTGAACTATAGCATAAAATTCCTGATCATAAAAAAAATATTTCCTCTTCGAATCATTTCACTTCTCACTGAAATAAGCAACAAGCTTACCTTCTTGGCTCATAACAACTCCTATTGTAGTACTGTATGCAAATTAGATGTCTAATAGGTAGAGATGATAAATTAACTATTAAAAGCCAATAAATCAATCTAATGCAACACAATGAAGAATACAAAGTAACTATAAAATGATGAAACTAAATTAATTACCTTCACCTACCATGCAGCTTGTCTCCATTGTCTTCCTAGCCTTGATTTCTTGAAGAGGTTGAGCTCTCAGATTTCTAAATGAAGCCTTCTCCCAAGATGCTACCAAACTGTGGAAATTTTATGAAATGAATGCACAATAGCTTATGCAATCTAATGGATGGAATGCAAATGAAATGATGATAATATGGATTGATTGCTCTTAGAATGCTTGGATGCTTGGATGATTGATTTCTTGAATACTTGAATGCCTATTACAAAATACCTATTAGCTCTCAAAGGGGAAATGAGACTCTTTTTATAGATTTTTTGGAGGATCTAGGCCTAGGTGGCACAATCCTATGGTTGAGAATGAAAGGTGAAAGATCCTAGGGCCAAGATTGACTTGGTTGAAGGAGTTGAGAGAAAGGAGGATGTAGTTGGAATGTGAGAGAAAGAATAGGGATGATGTTCCTCTCACATTGACAAGGAGGAGAAGAAGGTGGAAGGGAAAGACACATGTCAAGTGTCTCACAAAGACCAAAGAGAGAAAGGGGGAGAGACATTTTCCTCATGAGGACTCTTTGTACAAGTGTCCCATGAGTCACCTTTGACCCTTAGAGGTGGCTTGAGAAGCCCCTTAGGAATAGGAAATGTCTCTTGACTTGGTTGAGAAGACATGTGGTCATAAGACCAAGTCCTATGAGGCCACATAGCCCTTAAGAATAGGACATGTGTGGGTGAGGATAAATTTGAATAACTAATTAATAATAATTATTTATTTTAGCCAAGGTGATGTGTCAGGTGACTAGGTGGATGAAGTGAATTAGAAGACTTAGTCATATTTAGGTGATTGTGTATTTAATTAAATCACTTTAATAAACTATTTAGAAAACTTAAGATATAGAATTAGACTATAGTGAATTTATTTAAATAAATTGAACAATTTATTTAATAAATAGAGGAATAATTATTAATTAAATAATAAATATTTAATTAATTTATCAAGTCAATAGTAATTAAATAATAAATATTTAATTAATTAATGAAGCCATTTTTAGGTTTATACATTTTTCCCCTCTTTGAAATAATGTGTGTATCATATTGTTTCAAAGAAAATTTCAAGCATTCTTGCCCCTGCCCCAGACAATGTCTCAGACGACCTATGCGTGCCCCCTCGAGAGATTGATTGACAAAAAAGATTATTTGAATGTTTATTTTTATTTTGATTGTTTTTTTTTTTTTTTTGTGCAATCAATCTCACGAAAGAACGATAGAAAAGATGGAGAAAATTGGGTGGAATGGAAGAAAAATAGCAGATAGGGTCCACACACCAAGCATATAGGGTCCACAGGCTATAAATAAGGCTTAGGGGTCCACAATAGGCTCATTGTGCACACTTGTCAGTGGGAGATCAGAGCGTGAGAGAGAGAAGAGAAGAGCCACCATGATGCCATTTCCCTTGTCGGATCACCACTTCGAGAGAGTCAGATGGTTCCAACGACCACCCGATTCAGGTGAACCGATAGGTGACTCGATCCTGCTTTGAGATTTGATGATTTGATGCATGGTAGATTAGATTTGTAGCATGTTTAGGGTAGATGAAATGATAGATTAGATTAGAAAATTTTTAGTTTTCTAGGCGGTGTATGAATGCGTAGTTTCGGCTCACCAATGTGCAGAAACTTTTGATGTTTGCGCAAAAATGTTAATTTTTTGCGCATTCATACTATAAAAATGTAAGTGTTGTGCAAGAATGCAATAAAAGCACGCATATGTGAAAACCTACGCATTCATGATGAATTGTTGCACAAATATCTAACAAAACTGTGCAAATGTTAAATAATGTTGCGCATACATGATAAAATGTTGCACATCTATTTTAGGTGGTAGAATGTGGTGAAAATAGATAGTCAATTAGGTCAAACTTGATGTCGATAAGCCGATTGGATCTGTCAGTGTTTGATTTTGATCAATTTGATAAAGATAGGCAACATTGTAGCATGTTCGCTAGTTAACCAGTCTTGAACATAGATAATTGATAGAATCATCTGTTGAAACACGTGATAAGAACATTTTTATAGTTGATATGATAGGATAGAGAGATTGATAGATCAGTTTATCAAAATCTGATAGGTTGATTGTTTGTTGACTTGAATAGGAGGATATCACAGATAGTCTGATGTCATGGGAGAGATACCCTGTGACTCAGAATTTGAGACCGGCATTGTCAGAGACAGATAGACTATTGATTGGAGCATCCAGATTATATTATGTGATTTACACACCTGAGATTCAGGTGAATCTGAGTATGATGATAGCATTAGTAGAGCGATGGCACTCGGAGATGAGTACCTTCCATCTTCTGACAGGGGAGATGACAGTGACACTAGAGGATGTATATCACATCCTCTGACTTCCCATCACAGGAGAGTTAGTTCAATATGATCGGCACAGCGGAGTTATGGAGTGTAGAGCCATCTTCGATGATGATGATATAGAGGATGGAGAGATCAGCTGGGAGGATATGATTGACTTGTATGATCCTTTACCAGTAGTGCTAGCAAGAGCGATTGGGGGATTTGTATGACCAGATTGTAGATCACATGGATTTGTAGTGGGATGGGGCCGCACATTATAGCGGATGATGGAGGGGACCTGATATGCTTGGGGGGTGTGTTTGTTAGCACATCTATATCATGACATGCATCAGGTGGTGTACCATAGAGGTGCATCATTATCAACAGGTGTGACACTGCTCCATGTTTGGGCATGGGAGCATATTGCAATTACTCGACCATTGGCTATCAGATTTTGGGATGCAGGGCAGCCCTATATTCATTTATAATCCTCAGTTTTGTCTCAGACAAAACTGGGCCATTTAGAGTTTTGGCGGTATACTTTTGACACACTAGACATAGTGACATGGAGACCCTACCTAGGGTGTGAGCCATGGGATGATGAGTACTAGCTTGGTTTTTGTTTTGAGTCACGGTGGTTGATAGGATAGACACCATTCATCCTTGAGCGATAGTTGGTTAGCCAGGTTTTGTGCCAATTTGGCAGGATACAAGGCATGCCACAGGGAGTGACAGAGCATGCTCACACGCATCAAGAGAGACGAGACTGGGGGCCCATGGCATCATTCAATGTTGCTCGATAGGAGTTTTTGATGCCCCATTTTAGGCATGGTCGATGAGATCGATGATGGTAGACCCAGGGATGACTGCTGAGTTGGAGCAATTTTTGAGGGATTTTCTGGTGCCGTAGATTATAGATCCAGTAGCGAGGCCTCCAAAAAGAGATTTGGTAGAGAGACGATGGGGGAGACTCTGAGGGAGAGATAGACGGGGATGAGGGAGACGAGGTGGTGGTGATGGTGGAGGAGATGGAGGAGGAGATGATGGTGGAGATGGAGGGAGAGGGGATAGAGAAGGACCTCAAATGAGAGGAGGTGGTGTGAGGCTGAGAGGACTGATGCCACCTCTAGCTAGATAGGGATGGAGATAGCCTCCAGCATAGCTAGCACAACCAGCTACAGGAGCGCGACTACAGGTACCAGTCCCTCTGGCATAGATTCCAGTTGCTGCAGTATAGAGACCAGCTACAGAGGTACAGGTGCCACAGGTACAGAGGCAGGGATAGGATGAGGCAGATGTTGGATTGGCCTAGGGTGGTGTGGTACAGGGTGGTCAGGTATAGGATGAGGCTGATGCTGAGATGCTGGATGTATAGGTGGACATGGACATCGGGGGACAGGATCCCTATTTATAGAGAGACGCAGTGGAGGAGGAGCCAGATATTGATGCACTACTAGTCAGACTAGTAGTTACACAGGTACAGGTAGAGCGGGTGCCAGGTCTAGAGAGATAGATTAGGAGGCTAGAGCGTTAGATGGATGTCCTGAGACATGAGTGGGATTCAACGATTGAGAGACTCAGGGAGTCTGAGATGCTACTAGATGAGTTACAGAGGATAGAGGACCTAGGTCCCCATTGAGATATCATGAGAGCCATGATACATATCAAGAAGGAGATATCCTACTGGTGAGAGGCATATAGACAGGTAGTCCCGAGGGATCAGTGGATTGGGAGTTATAGGGAGAGCTTAGTGGCGATCAGGATAGCAGTGCATGATAGAGGAGCACCAGCTAGTGGAGAGGGTGGGTCATCACACCCTCTGAGAGAACTGACAGGTTTAGGAGTTCAGGGTGGATCCTCAGCATCAGGGAGTTTAGCAGCACAGGGCCACATTGCATCCCGTAGATAGCGGCAGACAAAGTCTGGAGGCAGTGGTTCATAGACGTTGAGAGAGCATTGTATACACTGTTGTACCATTATGATTCATTGTATCATTATATTTTGACTTGATGGAGACTGACTATGGAGACATTGTTATTGATTTATATCATTGGACATTCAGATATTTTTGTTGTTTTATGGATTGTATATGATGGATCCTATATGATGGACTCTATATATATAGTGGTGCAGTTCTATCATGATTTTCTTTGATGATTTATATACATGTGCGTACTGACATATGAAGGATGTGATAATTTACTTTAATATGCATAAAATGTATGTCTTAGAATGCAAAATTATTTATATCCTAATTTGATATTTTTGATGCTTAATGGTTATTAATCATATGATGGTGATATAAATGCATGTCTTAAATGAGTTTACTAATGCTATGGGATTATCAATGCAATGTTGTGATAAACAATGTGGATAATGGATAATAAATAAATGATGTAAATGAATGATAATATATAATAAATGATATAAAATGTGTATAATGTATAATAAATGAATGATATAATGCAAATGATATCTAATGTAATAAATGATAATGTACCTAAGATGATTGAATGTAATAACTGATAACATGATAAAAGAAAATGAGATGAAATGATAGCTATAATAAATGATCAAATTATATATAAATGAACACTCCTAATGAAGATAACATATATCTCTAAATGATTTAGTGTTAAATGCAAAAATTCATAATATGTTTGGTTGTCCAAATGTCCTCAACTTAAATAACAATGTATCTGACACAAGAAGAATAGACTAAGAGAATAGATAACCTAATAAGAAAGGTACCCTATAAATCTCTATAAAAGGAGCGCTGATATGTAAGTCATGAATTGTTTAAATGAAATGCAATATGAAATGAATATTTATCCACAACTTTAGGTAACATCTTAGAACTTCATAATAACTGGAACTTGAGTTTCATCATTGAGCTTGTTATGTTGCAAGAAAATGCAAGCATCATGGTATAATTAAACCAAGATGACCTGAGCACTTTTTGCATGGATTTTAATATTGCAAACTTGACAAGCATCTAGGTATAATTGAACCGAGATGACTTGAGTTTCATTTGCATAATAGACAAGGAATATTCCCCCCCTCCATCGGGGAACAAATATTTGGAGTCGAGGTATGCGATGGCGTATCACCATAAATAGCATTTGCTAGAACAACATGATTTGTATGTTGTCCATACTATGAAATGGATGAAGGCACTTATACACAGACACCCCAATTACTTGTTCCTTCAATTTCATCAGAAAATACCCCACAAATAGCAATCAAAGAAAATATCATGCCCCATCCCAGCTATTCTAATCAATGACATATGAGAGTTTCAAACTCATGTCAAAGATATCCTGGAATAGCATAGGAAACATGATAACAATGAAATTGAGATATGAATGCATAAGTTATAACAAATCATTCTAACATGCCTACCATGAATATACATTTCTTTTGCCAAAAAGATTGATTTAGGATATGTTGATCAATTCAAGTGATGATGTATAGTCAAGATGTATAGATAAGCAGTCACAATTCGAAAGATATATCATAGATTCTGATTCAGCATGAAGATACCATTGTGAAAGAACATTTGATTGTGTTTGCCTTGCCTGGTGAAAATAACTCCATTATGTCCTCTAAGAGTCACGACTATCATAGATCCACTTCCCAAACTAGGTCAAGGACATGCCCCCAGCTAGGTGATGGACTAACTTATTATGGGTGAAGAAAGACGCAACAAGACTAGGATGAAGACCATGACAAAAGATCAAGCTATGATGGGATTTTATTAGGGATAGATACAATGGATGGTGTATGAACTGGCCATTTTATTATGATATATACATGGTGGGGACAAGGATTGAGTAACTATTTTATTGTGGATATATACAATGATAAGACACACTAAAAAAATCCTAATAGATAGAGGAGCTAACTTGTCACATATAGCGCCTGTTTCCAGGTTTTCACCATATGCTTTTATTGCAGTTTTTCTTTTGATTTTGTGATTTTTTTTAAATTTTTTTTTTGTTTGTATTTTTTATTATTTACAAAATATATATATATAGACTATATACATGCCCCTTGCATTGGGATTTTAGGGATAGAACTTCTTGATATGGATACTGTTAAGAGGTTCATCCAAGGGATCCCCTTCAGGTGTAGATAACTGATAAGCTCCAGAACCATAGACTACTATAAGCACAAAAGGTCCTAACCAATTAGGTTCGAACTTGCCCTTCTTTTCACGATGTTGTTGATTCTTTGGATTTTCTCGAAGGACTAAGTCACCCAACTGAAAATCTCTGATCTTTACCTTGCTATTGTACTGACAGGATAGACACTACTGATAAACTTTCAAATGATCATAGGCTCACTGACGGCGTTCATCTAGGAGTTCCAATTTAGTCAGGTGTGCAACTCTATACTCTTCATCAGGAATTAAATCTTTAAGAGTAACACGAAGTGAAGGCAACTTGACCTCGAGGGGCAAGACTGCTTTAGATCCATAGACAAGGGAGTATGGAGTGGCTCCAGTAGGAGTATGGATGGAGGTGCGGTAAGCCCATAAGGCTAGATTAAGTTGGAGATGCCAGTCACGGCTAGCGTCATTGATAGTCTTTTGTAGGATTTTAACAATTGTTTTGTTTGACGCCTTAGCTTGACCATTTCCTTGAGGATAGTAGATTGTGAAATAGTTGTGGGTGATGTGGAATTTGGCACACAAGTCATCCATGTCTTGGTTTTGAAACTATTTCCCATGATCAGTGATAAGATACATAGGTATACCATATCGGAAAATGATATAGTTTAAGATAAACATGGAGATTTGTTTCCCTGTGGCGGTAATTAATGGAATGGCCTCAATCCATTTAGTGAAGTATTCTGTGGCAGTGAGAATCCATTTGTGGCCATTGGAAGATGGAGGATTGATAGCGCCCATGAGGTCGAGTCCCCACTGACTTAATGGAAAAGTAGTTGTAAAAGGATGTAACTCTTGAGCTGGAGCATGGATAAGGTTTCCATGTATCTGACATTTCTTGCATGCCCTAGCAAAATGAAAGGAGTCTGCTTCCATGGTAGGCCAATAATAACCCATACGCATGAGTTTCTTAGCCAAAGAGGGACCACTCTAATGTGTCCCACAAATACCTTCATGTACATCATGTAAGGAAAGTTGAGCTTCATCATGTTCGAGACATCGCAGGAGAGTACCGTCAAAACCTCACCGATAAAGAGTGTCGAATATTAAGATATAGCGGGAGGTTTGGCGGAGAAAAGTTCATTTTTGATTGCGGGATAGGTCGGGAGGTAGAGTGTTATCTTTGAGGTAAGAATAGATCTTTCCATAGGTTGGGGAGTCATGTCTAATCAGATGACATATAATACTCGTATCAGGGTCATCATATGCAGGACAAGTCAGGGATTCCACCAAGAACTCAAAATGGACCTTGGTATCTTGTATATCAAATAAAGAAGCAATCATTGCCATGGCATCAGCAACCTTGTTTTCATGCCAAGGAATCTGCTCAAAAGTAATGACAAAGAAATACTTTTTAAAGTCATCAACCATACGTTTATATGGCAATAACTTATCATCTTTGGTTTGGTAATCATCATTAACCTGGTTAACAATCAACTGAGAATCTTTGTAGACATTTATTTTGGATACATTCCATTGTAAAGCCATTTTTAACCCAATCAGAAAAGCCTCATATTCCGCTACATTATTGGTGCAAGGAAATAACAACTTGAAAGATTTTGGAATAGTGTACCCTTGTGGTGTGATAAAAAGAATACCAGCTCCTGAACCCTGTTGAGTGTATGAGCCATCAAAGTATAATTTCCATGTTTGTGTAGACAAAGCTAAGATATGAGCATTAGGAAACTCTATGTGTATAGGTTGGTCATCCGTTAATGGAGCATCAGCTAGTTGATTAGCAATCACTTGACCTTTGATAGCCTTCTCATCTACATATTCAATATCAAACTCACTAAGTATCATGACCCACTTAGCCAACGTGCCTATCAATGCAGTCTTTCTTAACAAATACTTTAAAGGATCAATCTTTGCAATAAGCTAAGTAGAAAGTGACAACATGTAATGTCACCACTTCTGTGAAGTAAAGACAACAGCTAGACATGCTCTTTCAATAGGGGAATAGTTTAACTCATATCCCACTAAAGTGTGACTGATGTAGTAGATGGATTTTTCTTTTTCGTCATGATCTTGCTGAGCGAGAAGAGCACCTAATGAGGCTATCGTGGCTGAAATGTAGAGCAAGAGTGGCTTGCCTGGAATTGGTGACATCAGAGTTGGAGGATTCACTAGATACTGCTTGATTTTGTTAAAAGCTTCCTCACACTTATCATCCCATTGGAATAAGATATTTTTATGTAGCAAATGTTGAAAGGGATGACTGCAATCTGCTAGTTGAGAAAAAAATCTTCAGATGGATTGTAGATGCCCCTGTAAAGATCTTAGCTGACTGATGTTAGTGGGGGAAGCCATCTCCAATATTGCTTTAACCTTTTCTGGATCTACTTCGATTCCTTTAGCTGAGACAATGTACCCTAACAATTTGCTAGATGTGACCCCGAATGCACATTTCTTTGGATTGAGTCGAATCTGATATTTTTCCATCCGGGTGAATATTCTATCTAAGACTCTCAAATGACCAGCTCTATCTTTGGATTTTGCTAAAATGTCGTCAACATAATCTTCCATGATGGTATGCATCATGTCATGAAAGATCATGGTCATGGCTCTTTGGTAAGTTGCTCCAGCATTTTTGAGGCCAAATGGCATCACATTCCAGTAGTATGTACCCCATGGACAAGTAAAAGCAATTTTTTCCTAGTCTTCTGGTGCAATCTTGATTTGGTTATAGCCAGAAAATCCATCCATTAATGATAACATCTCATGCCCAGTTGTTAAGTCAATAATCATATCAATATTTGGCAAAGGGAAGTCATCTTTCGGACAAGCTTTATTAAGATCTTGAAAATCAATACAAATCTTGGTAGACTTGTCTGGTTTTGAAACCAGAACAATATTTGAAATCCACTCAGCATAATCAATAGCCCGAATGAATCCAACATCTAGGAGCTTCTTCAATTCTGCTTTCACCATTAGAGCAATGTGAGGATGCATTTTGCGGAGCTTCTGCTTAACTAGTTTTACACCTGGTTTGATAGATAGATGATGCATAATGAGATTGGGGTCCAAACCAGGCATATCAGCATAGGACCAAGCAAAGTTGATTTGTCTTTTTCTGAAGAATTTTGCAAAAGCATCTTTTTCTGATTCTGTCAAGGATGCTGCTACTTTGAGGATGCGGGGAGACTCCTTTGTTCCAATGTTAAGTGGTATTGTTGGTTCTATAAGAATGGCAGATTGCTCTCGATCTAGATAGTTGGGAAGAGTGTCAATCCTTCCATCGTCAGGCACCTCAGAGAGGTTTTCACCATCAGATGCATCTTTTCTTTTTACTATTTTCGGATCTAATACTGCCACTGAGTGGTTTTCACCATTAGATCTACTAATTATTTTTATATTTTTATGACTGAAAGGATTGGCACTCTCTCCAAAATAGGCCATGTCATTGAGTTCAATCAGAAATCCTGACTTGTGATCCCCTGGTGGTAAATGATCCCTGATGCCAAGATAGTCAATGATTGCATCATCATTATGGAAGACATCAACTTTTGGGTGATCGGGAGAATCCCAATCGATAAGGTCAGGACGGACAAGGGGCATTGGATCATTTGGGTCAGTTTCAAAAGAAGAGATGTTATTAATGGAAGAGTTGTCAAGGTTTATGATAGTATCAACGAGGTCTATTTCCATACTCTCATCTGAATCATCTGTCACAAGATAACACTCACTTCACTCACGATCAACATGAGTAGTATTACGTGGGACCAATGCTAGTGAGTCACTCGTTGAACTCTCACCCTCATGGTAATCGTTACTATATTGATGGACAACATCGACTCCTATTTCTTCAGTAGAATCAGATAAGGAATCCCATTCATAATCATTAGAATCAGAATCATCATTATCTTCAAGTCTATCAATGATTCTTTGAGCTATCCTTTGTTTTTCTGGATCTACATACATACCATGCTTTCTGAATTGTAAGGCAAGAGCTTTAGATGTCTCATGAAAAGGTGGGATTTTTGCTTTTCCTTTTGGTTCTTGTGGTCCTTTACCTTTATATCCTAGTCCTATAGTGTCTCTTTGATAATTGGGATTTTGCAAAATTGGTTTTATAACACCTTCTCTTTGTAACCCTAGAGGTCCAGCACCTTGATATCCCATCTTTTGTAGCAAAGTATACCCTTTTCCATAGACATCAGGTGATATACATTCATGTTTAATATCCTCTTCAATCTTCTATGTCTTAAGCCAATAATTTGCATTACGCTTAGCTGCCTCTTTAGATATTGTGCCCCCACTTATAAATGTGTTATAAACAAGTGTGGAAGGGAGTTTTGATTGTTGTTTAGTGATCAAAGATCTACCATATGATTTGGGAGATAAAGGTAACTCAGTGATACAAAGAGCTTGACCTAAAGTATATTCTCCCATACTTCTTTCTTTGATGTCTATCTTGATCCCATCTGATTTAGAAGTTGATGCTATATTACTAGGGTCACTGGGTGTAGTTGCAGAAGATCCAGTACGATTATAGGGAACCAAAGAATCAGAAATCTTGACATTGCTACAATATTGAAGAGGATTAGAATCTCCTTTGATAGTGATCTCCTGACCATTGTGAGGGAATTTTATACATTGGTGATAAGTTGATGGCACAGCTTGCATGGAATGAATCCATGGTCTTCCCAAAAGAATATTATAAGCAAGATCCATGTCCAGAACTTGACAAGGTACATCTTTGACAATAGGACCGATTCTAATTGGAAGAACAACAGACCCCTTGGATGATCTCTCTTCCTCATCATAGGCTTTTATTGTGATTTTCTTTTTTGGATCAATGACATTCTCAGAAAATCCCAATGCAAGGACTAACTTTAACATGCAAATATTCAAGCCAGCTCCCCCATCTATTAATACTCTTTTAATCTTGTGATTCTATATAAGGACTTCGATATGTAAGGGAGCATTATGAGGTTGGGTAATGGATAAATCATCATTTTTAGTAAAGGACAAATAGTTTGGGGTTGTTAAATGGCCCACCATAGCTTGAAATTGATCAGGATCTAGAGTTGTTGGAACCTGGGTCTCTAAGAGAGCTTTTTCAAGGATATCTTTATGAGATGGGGAAAGATGCAAAAGCTCTAAGATGGATATCTGGGCAGGTGTTTTCTTAAGTTGTTCCAAAAGATTGTACTGGTTGGAAGTATTTGGGATAGACTTTGGGACATAAATGGACTTATTTTGTGTAGTGCTTGGTTTAGACTGAACTCCTTAAAGAGTAACTTTGGCTTGAGCACGAGTAGTTGCTTGGATTGGTTGACTCTCTGATTTTCCTTTGATGGTAATAACATTGGCATAATACATAGAAGGATGACATTTAGAAATGTTACCAACATATCGATAGGGAGTGGAATTATAACTAGCTTGATTGTCACCCTTATTGTTGGAAGAACCCCCTTTTTCATGCTCAGGAAGTGGATCTTTGAAAGCTGTATGTGATTCATTCGAGACATGTCCGTCAACACCAATTTCACCGCTTTCGATTAAATCTTGGATTACATTTTTGAGTCTCTTGCAATCATTTGTTTGATGTCCTCTACCTCTGTGAAATTCACAATAATCATTCTCATTCCACCAAGAAGGCTTTACTCTAGGTTCAAAATCTTTCATTTCAGGAAGTGTAATGAGTTTCTTTGTGATTAACTTTCGTAATGCTGATTCAAGAGATTCCCCCAAAGGAGTAAAGTTTCTTCGAGGTGACATAAAACGCAATCTTGGTTTAGATGAATCCTTGTTGGTATTCTGATTTGATGATTGATTATTGTAAGTTCCTTGAGTAGCATTGGCCTGACTGGTGAGATTAAGAAGGGGTTGCGTTGGTTTGACATTACGATTATCAACAATCCCATCATTGACAATGTTTTTGTTTTTATTCCAAAATTTTGATTTGTCGTTGTTGTAGTTGTTGGAATTGGAATTTGAAGATCCAGCATTATCTTTAGATTAAAGTTTGATCTCACCTTTTTGGACCATGGCTTCCTCAATCTTGATACCATTTTCTATGAGCTTATTGAAATTTGGTGGACATTACAATTGTAACCTATAACTCATTTCTGGTGTAAGGTTACGCACAAAAATATCCATCTTTTCTTGTTCAGGAATCGTTCATGGATATTTAGAAAATAATTGATGCCATCTTTGCAAAAAAGTAAGGAAAGGCTCTCCATTCTTTTGATGTGCATTGCAAAGATCAAGGATAGTGACCTCATGTTTGATGTTATATGAATAATGAGTCACAAATTTGTCACAAAGCTCATTGAAAGATTTGATGCCCGGGGGTAGTTTGGAGAACCATTCCATGGCTTGTCCTCCTAAACTTCATGGAAATAGTTGCATAAGATAAGTGTCATTGTGAGCGACTTCAATACAAGCAGCACAAAACTCACAAATATGGTCTTGTGGATCCGAATTCCCTTTGTATTTGTCAAATTTTGGTACCTCAAAATGAGGAGGGAATGGAATCATTGCTAAATTCTTATCAAAAGGATAAGGACATATATCATCCAAGGAATACTTCTTTGTTGATGATCCAGTTTGGATGTCATGGATTTGTTGTTGAAGCATTTGGATTTGTTGTAGGACGAGATCTAAAGATGATGTGTTCCCTTGAGAATTTTGGGAAACATTGTTGTGAGAAGCATTGTTTTGTGAAGCGTGATTTGGCTGATCATTTTGAGAAATAGTGTGTTGTTCATGAATATGAGAAGCATTGGATTGCTGATTGGTTTCCTTTGCTCCATGAGTATCTTGAGAACCTTTAGGAATTTGTTGATTATTTGTGTGAGCTGGTTCTCTAAGATAAGAAACATCAAAATCACTTGGTAACTTAGCTCCTTATTGAGCAAGCATGAGAAAATACATCTCTTTATCCAAGCCTAAGAGTCTTTCCATGACATGATAAAATTAAGGATCTTGTGAAGCTTCCCTAAGTTCTTCATCGGTGGGTTCATCAGTGGATGTAAAAAGTGAAGGTTTCTTAGGAGCTTCGGGCCAAGGATTTGCTTTGTTGCTGGTATTGCCTTCCATCTTGTCTAGGGATTCTGGATTGGTGGCTTGTTTAAATTTCTGAGATCGATTTTGAACCATAAAATTGAAAGAAATGATTGTGGGATGAAAGATTTTTGATGAGAAGATACAGAAAGTGGTTGATAGGAAAGATATTTAAATGTGTTGAAAAGTGATAAGACAACTTGATAAACTCTAAGTCAATAGGAGGGATAGATCTCACTATGATATGACAAAGAGAAATCAAGAGATCATAACCTAAGCAAGTTTGATGATTAAGGATGATATATCCTGATATGGTAAACTCAAAAAGATCAAAATCTAATGGATAAGATAATGTTTCAACACAAAATCGAGAATTGCAAAGATTTGGAAGAAAAATGATTTGATGAATAAAGATGAAGGAATGATGAAAAGTGATGAATGGTCAAACTAAAGATCAAAGGTCTGTGTAACTTGACTGTTTCTCTAGAATCTTACTAAGGATGAAAATGGGTATCTGAAAAAGTGATTTTGAAAATTGCAAAGTTTGTAGAAATGCTCACTGTTGTAAATGTGCAGCAACAAATGCACAGGATAGATTGATCAATGCGCAACAAAATGAAACGGATGCGCAGCAATAGGTAACAGATGTGACTGGTATAGTTCAAAAGCGTAGACAGTGTGAATGGATGCACAACAAATTATGATAAATGCACAATAAATTGGATCAAATGCGCAAAAAGATGTGATATATGCGCAGGTGTTGAAATTTTGATCTGAATTGAAATGTTTTGGATTTTCCTGGTGTTGGTTGGTTTTTTTTTTTTTTGGGAAAGTGAAAAATGCATAAACACACGCACACAAGATAGAAATGATGTTAATATAACTATGCTAATATGAATGCACAAACACGCTTACAATCTTATGGTTGGCAAGGACGATATTTGCTGAATCCCCACTAGGATAATAAAATCCAACCATGCAAATTCACAACGGATAGCCTAGGAACTTGGAGGCATGGGCTCCTCCTTATAGTGCACTCACTTCTCAGGCACACCAAGTTCTGAATTCAATGGGTCATTACTTCCCAAAGAACTGCTATCTCTACTATGAACCGTGAGTAATGTGGGGTGTCTTCACGAGCTTGGGTGACTCCTTGAGCCAGCAGATAGAAAGTTTTTGACCACTAAACAAATTTTTTTAGTAAGGACATCCATTCAGGTGGTTTGATCAAGTCATTTTCCCAATTAAGGGGGCTCTCCCAATCCTTTCAAAGCAAAGCTTTCACCTCTACTAAGTAGGACTTTAACGCACCACTAGGGTACTGGAGGAGATTTTGGTTGCCACAACGAATTCACACCTGTCTAATGTGAGACTAATCACACTAGCATTTTTTATATACTGATTTGGAAGGGCTTGGCTTTAGCCTGTTACCAGTTGGGTCATTCCTTGGGGTGAGTACCTCTTTTCCCACCAAAGACTGCCCTCTAAAAATTATAACAGTTTCTCTTACACCCAAGGTCCACGAATGGCGAGGGGAGAGGATACGTTGTTATAATTTTGGGATTACAGATATGCTATTAAGAAAAACATAATAGACACTTGAATCTATGCTAAGGAAGACACACAAAGTAAAAACATGTCATATTTTAAGCCCAAATGAGATTATAGTTTATTTGGCAAACCCCTTGGCAATCTGCAATCAAATTGTTAGAAATTTTTATTTTTATTTTTTAGCAATGGGGTCTTCAAAATTACGTTCTACAAAATAGCCTAAAAATACTACCAGAACAACAAACACTTGTCAAAAGTTAGCTAAAATCAAAATAAATCAAAAATTTTAATCTAAAAACTGTCAATAACAAATGCGCAATAATAGTGAATCAATGGGCAAGATTATCAAACAGATGCGCAGAATAGAATAATTAATGCGCAGAAAAGTGTAATGTAAGCGTAGAAAATGGAATGTATGCGCAGAAAATCTGAACAAATGCACAGCAAAGTGGGACAAATGCGCAGATTTTTAATCAAAATGAAAATGGGAAAGACAGAAAAATGACTGATGTTGTCGAAAATGAATGCGCAGCACAGCTGAATGAATGCGCAGTAATTGTGGATTAATGTGCAGAAACAACCTGGAATGTAAATTAGATGTCTAACAACTAGAAATGACAAATTAGATGTCTAACAACTAGAAATGACAAATTAACTATTAAAGCCAATGAATCTATCTAATGCAAACACAATGAAGAATGCAAAGTAACTATGAAATGATGAAACTAATTTAATTACCTTCACCTACCATGCAGCTTGTCTCCATTGTCCTCCTAGCTTTGATTTCATAAAGATGTTGAGCTCTCAGATTTCCAAAATGAAGCCTTCTCCCAAGATGCTACCAAAGTGTGGAGATTGAATGAAATTGAGTGCACAATAGCTTATGCAAACTAATGGACAAAAATGCAAATGAAATGATGATTGCTTGAATGCTTGGATGCTTGGATGCTTGTTATAAAAAATACCTATTAGCTCTCAGATGGAAAATGAGGCTCCTTTTATAGAGTTTTGGAGGATCTAGGCCTAGGTGGCACAATCCTACGGTTGAGAATGAAAGGTGGAAGATCCTAGGGCTAGGATTGGCTTGGTTGAAGGAGTTAAGAGAAAGGGGGATGTAGTTAGAATGTGAGAGAAAGAATAGGGATGATGTTCCTCTCACATTGACATGGAGGAGAAGAAGGTGGAAGGGAAAGACACATGTCAAGTGTCTCACAAAGACCGAAGAGAGAAAGGGGGAGAGACATTTTCCTCATGAGGACTCTTTGTACAAGTGTCCCATGAGTCACCTTTGATCCTTAGAGGTGGCTTGAGAAGCCCCTTAGGAATAGGAAATGTCTTTTGACTTGGTTGTTGAGAAGACATGTGGTCATAAGACCAAGTCCTATGAGGCCACATAGCCCTTAAGAATAGGACATGTGTGGGTGAGGATAAATATGAATAAATAATTAATAATAATTATTTATTTTAGCCAAGGTGATGTGTCAGGTGACTAGGTGGATGAAGTGAATTAGAAGACTTAGTCATATTTAGGTGATTGTGTATTTAATTAAATCACTTTAATAGACTATTTAGAAAACTTAGGATATAGAATTAGACTATAGTGAATTTATTTAAATAAATTGAACAATTTATTTAATAAACAGAGGAATAATTATTAATTAAATAATAAATATTTAATTAATTTATCAAGTCAATAGTAATTAAATAATAAATATTTAATTAATTAATGAAGCCATTTTTAGGTGCATACACACTTTAATAAGACTAATTAGAAGACTTAGGATAGAGGAATAGACTATAGTGAATTTACTAAATAAATTGAATAATTTATTTAACAAATAGATGAATAATAATTAATTAAATAATAAATATTTAATTAATTAATGAAGCCATTTTTAAGTGTATACATTTTGCCCCTCTTTGAAATAATGTGCGTGCCACATTGTTTCAAAGAAATTTCAAGTATTTTGCCCCTGCCCCAGACAATGTCTGAAATGACCTAAGCATGCCCCCTCGAGAGATTGATTAACAAAAAAGATGAGTGGAAATTATTTTTTTTTTAATTGTTTTTTAATTTTTTTAATTTATATATATATATATATATATATATATATATATATATATATATATATATATATATATATTGGGATAATCAATCTCATGAAAGAAACAGGAGAAAAGTTGGGTGAAAATGGGGTGAAATGGAATAAAAATGAGTAGGGTCCACAGACCAAGCACATAGGGTCCAAAGGCTATAAATAGGGCTAAGGGGTCCTCAATAAGCTCATTGTGCACACTTGTCTTTTGGAGATTAGAGAATGAGAGAGAGAAGAGCAAAGTCAGGAGGATGCTGTTTCCGCTGTCAGATCACCGCTTTGAGAGGGTCAGACGCTTCCAGCGACCACCCGATTCGGGTGAACTGGTAGGTGACTCGATCTTGCTTTGTGATTTGATGATTTGATGCATGTTAGAATAGAATTTAGCATGTTTAGGTTAGATTGAATGATAGAAATAGATTAGAAAAAAAATTTGTTCTTGGGCAAAGAATGAATGCACCATTGCGGCGCATGAATGCGCAACAAATAGGGATGTTTGTGCAGAAACTGCAAAGTTCTGCGCATTCGTTTAGGGAAATGGCACATACATGTAAGATGCATTGTTTTATGGTACAAATGTTGTGTAAAAGTGCGTATTGGTTCTTTTGGCGCATTAGTGATGACTTGTTGTGCAAATGTGCAATAAAATTGCACATACATGTTTTGTTGCGCAAATGTGAAAAGTTATGGCGCATGCATGTTTTTGTGCTACGCATTGGTTTGATGGATAGAATTTGGTCAAATTAGAAAGTCAAATAGGTCAAACTAGATGTCGATAAGCTGAGTTGGATCCATTGATAGTTAAATTTGATCGATTAGGTCAAGATAGGCAACATTGTAGCATGGTTGCTAGTTAACCAGTCTTGAGACTAGATGATTGATAAAATCAGCTATTGAAAACACGTGATAGAACATGTTTGTAGTTGATATAATAGGATAGATAGATGTTGTAGATTATTTTATCAAAATTTGATAGGTTGATGTTATTTGATTTGTTTAGGAGGACATTATTGATATTCTGATGTCATGGGAGAGATATCCCGTCACACAAAATCTGAGACCAGCGCTGTCAGAGACTAACAGACTGTTGATTGGTGCATCTGGCCTTTATCATGTTATTTACACACCTAAGATTAGGGTGAACCGGAGTATGATGATGGCATTAGTAGAGAGATGGCACTCAGAGATGAGTACCTTTCATCTTCCGACAGGGGAGATGACAGTTACACTAGAGGATGTATATCGCATCCTTCGGCTTCCTATTACAGGAGTGTTAGTACACTATGATCGACATGGTGGAGTGACAAAGTGCAGAGCCATCTTTGGAGATGATGACATTAAGGAGGGTGAGATTAGATGGGATGATATGGTGGATTTGTATGAGCCGTTACCAGTGGTACTAGCTAGAGTGATTGGGGGTTTCATTTGCCCTGATCATAGATCACATGGATTTTTAGTTAGATGGGGCCGCACATTACAGCGGATGATGGATAGGACCTGATTTTCTTGGGGTGTGTGTTTATTAGCACATTTGTGTCATGATTTGCATCAGGTGGTGTACCATAGGGGTGCATCATTATCAATAGGAGTCACATTGCTCCATGTTTGGGTATGGGAGCATATTGCAGTTACTAGACTAGTGGCAATCAGATTCTAGGGTGTAGGATAGCCCTACATACATTTATACTCCTTAGTTTTGTCATAGGCAAAACTAGGACATTTAGAGTACTGGTGTTATACTTTTGATACACTAGATATAGTGACATGGAGACCTTACCTCGGTTGTGAGCCGTGGGACAATGAGAGATAGCTAGGATTTTTTTTTGAGTCACGATGGCTTATAGGGCGGACACCCTTTGTTTTGGAAAGATAGTTGGTTAGCTAGGTTCTGCGCCAGTTTGGCAAAGTCCAGGGCATGCCCCAGGGTGTGATAGAGTTTTCCAGGACTCATCAGGAGAGATGGGACTGGGGACCTATGACATCCTTTGATATGGCCAGACAGGAGTTTGTGGACATGCCATTTCAGGCATGGACCATGAGGTAGATAGTGGTAGACCCTAGGATGACTACAGATCTTGAGCAGTTCTTGAGAGATTTTCCTATACCATGTCTGACTAATCTGATAGCTAGGCCACCAAAGAGATATCCAGTAGACAGATGTCACGGGAGACACCGAGGGAGAGATAGGTGACATTGAGGGAGAGGTGATGGCGGTGATGGTGGAGGAGGTGATGGCAGTGATGGTGGAGATGGGGGGAGAGGTGATCAAGTTGGACCATGGATGAGAGGAGGTGGTGTGAGGTAGAGGGGATTGATGCCACCCCTAGCTAGAAAGGGATGGAGATAGCCTTCGACACAGCCAGCTGCAGGAGCTCCCCTATAAGGTCTAGTAGCGCAGGTATAGATACCAGTTGCCCCAGTATAGGGACCAGCTATACCGATACAGGATGAGGCAGATGCATTATAAGCTCAGGGTGGTGTGGTACAGGGTGAACAGATCCCTGATGATAGATTAGATGAGTAGGATGCAGAGATGCTAGATGTGGGAGCACAGGATGAGCAGGATGAGATGGACATCAAGGGACAGGATCCCTATCTACAGAGAGATGGTGGTGAGGAGGAGCCAGATATTGATTCACTGCTAGTCCAACTAGTAGTTACACAGGTACAGGTAGACTGGGTTCCAAGCTTGGAGAGATGGATAGAGAGGATGGATAGGTAGATAGGAGTGTCGAGACATGAGCGGGATGCAACGCTTGAGAGACTTGGGGAGTCAGAGATGCTACTAGATGAGCTGTAGTGCACAGAGGAGTTGGGTCCTCATGGAGATAGCATTAGAGCCATGATACATGCTAGGAAGGAGATATCCTACTGGCGAGAGGTGTACAGACAAGCGGTCCTGAGGGATCAGTGGATCGGGAGTTATAGGGAGAGCTCAATGGCTATCAGGATGGTAGTTCATGATAGAGGGGCACCAGCTAGTGGAGAGGGTGTATCATCACACCCTCCTAGAGCACCGACAAGTTCAGGAGATCAGGTTGGATCTTTAGCATTGAGTAGTTTAGTAGCACAAGGCCACATTGCATCTCGTAGACAACAACAGACAAAGTTTGGAGGCAGCGGTTCATAGATTTTGAGAGAGCATTGTATACACTATTGTACCATTATGTTTCATTGTATCATTATATTTTAACTTGATGGATACTGACTATGGACACATTGTTATTGATTTATATCATTGGACATTTGGACATTTTTGTTGTTTTATGGACTTTATATGATGGATGCTATATGATTGATTCTATATTTATAGTGATGCAGTTCTATCATGATTTTCTTTGATGATTTATATACATGTGCATACTGACATATGCATGATGTGATGATTTACTTTAATATGCATAGAATGTATGTCTTAGAATGCAAAATGATTGATATCCAATTTGATATTTTTGATGCTTAATAGTTAATAAATATATGATGGTGATATAAATGCATGTCTGAAATGAGTTTATTAATGCTATGTAATTATCAATGCACTAATGTGATGAACAATGTGGACAATGTATAAGGAATGGATACTGAATGAAGGATATAATTGATCATTGGAAACACATACAATGGATAGTAAATAAATGATGTAAAATGCATATAATGTATAATAAATGAATGATATATAATGTGTATAATGGATAATAAATGACAGTGTAATGCAAATGAATGAATGATATATAATGTAATAAATGAAAGTGTAATGCAAATGAATGAATGATATATAGTGTAATAATGGATAATATACCTAAGATGATTGAATATAAGAACTGATAACATGATAAAATGAGATGAAATGATTGCTATAATAAATGATTAAAGTATATACTTGAATGAACACTCCTAATGAAGATAACATATGTCTCTAAATGATTAAGTGAAAAATGTTAAATGCAAAAAGTCTTAATATTTTTGGTTGTCCAAATGTCCTCAACTTAAATAACAATGTATCTGACACAAGAAGAATAGACTAAGATAACAGATAACCTAATAAGAAAGGTAACCTACAAATCTCTATAAAAGGAGCACTGATATGTAAGTTATGAACTGTTTAAATGAAATGCAATATGAAATGAATGTATCTCCACAACTTTAGGTAACATCTTAGAACTTCATAATAACTAGAACTTAAGTTTCATCATTGAGCTCGTTATGTTGCAAGAAAATGAAAGCATCATGGTATAATTAAACCAGGATGACCTGAGCACTTCTTGCATGGAGTTTAATATTGCAAACTTGACAAGCATCTAGGTATAATTGAACCGAGATGACCTGAGTTTCATTTGCATAACAGACAAGGAATATTCCCTCCTCCATCGGGGAACAAATATTTGGAGTTGAGGTATGTGCTGGCGTATCACCATAAATAGCATATGTAGAACAATATGATTTGGATGTTGTCAATACTATTAAATGAATGAAGGCACTTATGCACAGACACCCCAATTATTTGTTCCTTTGATTTCATGGGGAAATATCCCACAAATAGCAACCAAAGAAAATACCATGCCCCATCATGGCTATCCTAATCAATGACATTTTAGAGTTTCAAACTAATGTCAAAGATATCATGGAATAGCATAGGAAACATGATAACAATGAAATCCAGATATGAATGCATAATTTACAACAAATCATTCTAACATGCATGTCATGAATATACATTTCTTTTGCCAAAAAGATAGTGTAAGATATAGTGATCAGTTCAAGTGATGATGTATAGTCAAGATTTGATAGATAAACAGTCATGTTTCAAAGGATAGATCATAGATTCTGATTCATCATAAAGATATCATTGTGAAAGAACATTTGATTGCATTTTGCTTTGTCTGGTGAAAATACTCCATTGTGTCCTCTAAGAGTCATGACTATCATAGATCCACTTCCTGAACTAGGTCGAGGACATGCCCCCAGCTAGGTGATGGAATGAATTATTATGGATGAAGAAAGACGCAACAAGACTAGAATGAAGACCATGACAAATGATCAAGCTATGATGGGGTTTTATTATGGGTAGATACAATGGATGGTGTATGAACTGGCCATTTTATTATGATATGTACATGGCAGGTATGGGGACTGAATAGCCATTCTTTTATGGATATATACAATGAACGGACACACTAGAAGAATCTTAATAGATAGAGGAGGTAACTTGATACACATGGCACCTGTTTCCAAGTTTTCACCACATGCTTTTATTGCAATTTTCTTTTGATTTTTTGATTTTTTTGTATTTTTATGATTTTTTGTATTTACAAAAATATATACATAGCCCTTGCATTGGGATTTCAAGGATAGAACTTCTTGAGATGGATACTATTAAGAGGTTCATCCAAAGGATCTCCCTCAGGTGTGGACAATTGATAAGCCCTAGAACCATAAACTATTGTAACTACAAAAGGGCCTAACCAATTGGGTTTGAACTTGCCCTTCTTTTCACGATGCAATTGATTCTTTGAATTTTTGCGAAGGACTAAGTCACCCAGTTGAAAGTCTCTGATCTTTACCTTGCTATTATACTGATGAGACATACGCTACTGATAGACTTTCAGATGATCATAAGCTCTCTGACAGCGTTCATCCAGTAGTTCTAGTTCAGTCAACCGTGCAACTCTATAGTCTTCATCAGGAATCAAATCTTTGAGAGTGACACGAAGTGAAGGCAACTCGACCTCGAGGGGCAGGACTACCTCAGATCCATAGACAAGGGAGTATGGGGTGGCTCTAGTAGGAGTACGGATGGAGGTATGATAAGCCCATAAGGCTGGATTTAGTTGGATATGCCAGTCACAGCCAGCGTCATTGACAGTCTTTTGTAGGATTTTAACAATAGTTTTATTTGACGCCTCAGCTTGGCCGTTTCCTTGGGGATAATATATGGTAGAATAGTTATGGGTAATATGTAATTTTGTGCACAGTTCATCCATGTCCTAATTTTGAAACTATTTCCCATGATCAGTAATGAGATACATAGGTATACCATATCTACAAATGATATAGTTTAAGATAAACATGGATATTTGTTTCCCTATGGCGGTAATTAATGGAACAGTCTCAATCCATTTAGTAAAGTATTCCATGGCAGTGAGAATCCATTTGTGACCATTGGAAGATGGAGGGCTGATAGCGCCCATGAGGTCAAGCCCCCACCGACTGAATGGCAAGGTAGTTGTAAAAGGATGTAACTCTTGTGCTGGAGCATGAATAAGGTTTCCATGTATCTGACATTTCCTACATGCTCTAGCAAAATGAAAGGAATCTGTTTCCATGGTAGGCCAATAATAACCCATACACATGAGTTTCTTAGCCAAAGAGGGACCACTCGAATGTGTCCCACAAATACCCTCATGTACATCTCACAAGGCAGTTTGAGCTTCATCATGCTCGAGACATCGAAGGAGAGTACCGTCAAGACCTCACCGATAAAGGGTATCAGATATTAGGACATAGTGGGAGGCTTGGCGGAGAAAAGTTCATTTTTGATTATGGGATAGGTCAGGGGGTAGGATGTCATTTTTCAAATAGGAATAAATTTTTCCATAGATTGGGGAGTCGTGTCCAATTAGATGACATATAATACTCATATCAGGATCATCATATGTAGGACAAGTCAGGGATTCCACCAAGAACTCAAAATAGACCTTGGTATCTTCTGTATCAAACAAAGAAGAAATCATTTCCATTGCATTGGTAGCCTTGTTATCATGCCAAGGAATCTGCTCAAAAGTGATGACTGAGAAATATTGTTTGAAGTCATCAACTGTACATTTATATGGTAATAACTTATCATCTTTAGTCTGATAATCATCATTAACCTGGTTTATAATCAACTGAGAATCCCCATAGACATTTATTTTAGTTACTTTCCATTGTAAAGCCATCTTTAACCCAATTAGTGAGGCTTCATATTCTACTACATTGTTGGTGCAAGGAAAGAGCAACTTGTAAGATTTTGGAATGGTGTATCCTTGTGGTGTGGAAAAAAGAATACCAGCTCCTGAACCCTATTGAGTATACGATCCATCAAAATATAGTTGCCAATTTTGTGTAGATAAAGCCAAGATGTGGGCATCAGGAAACTCTGTATGTATAGGTTGGTCATTCGTTAATGGAGCATCTACTAGCTGATTTTCTATTACTTGACCTTTGATAGCCTTCGTGTCTACATATTCAATATCAAATTCACTAAGCAACATGACCCACTTAGCCAATCTGCCTGTCAATGTTGTTTTTCTTAATAGATACTTTAAAGGATCAATCTTTGCGATGAGCTGGATTGAATGTGACAACATGTAATGTCACCATTTCTATGATGCAAAAACAATGGCTAGACATGCTCTTTCTATAGGAGAATAATTTAGCTCATAGCCCACTAGGGTGTGACTGATATAATAGATGGCTTTTTCTTATCCTTCATGATCTTGCTGAGCCAGTAGAGCACCTAGTGAAATTGTTGTAGTTGAAATGTAGAGCAAGAGTGGCTTGCCCAGAATTGGTGACATCAAAGTTGGAGGATTTGCCAAATATTGCTTAATTTTATTGAAAGCTGCTTCACATTGATCATCCCATTGGAATAAGATATTTTTATGTAACAAATGTTGAAAGGGATGACTTCGATCTGCTAGTTGAGAAACAAATCTTTGGATGGATTGGAGAGGTCCCTACAAGGATCTTAACTGATTGATGTTAGTGGGGGAAGTCATCTCCAATATTGCTTTAACTTTTTCTGGATCCACTTAGATTCCTTTGGCTGAGACAATGTACCCTAACAGTTTACCAGATGTAACTCCAAATGCACATTTCTTTGGATTGAGTCGAATCTGATACTTTTCCATCTGGGTGAATATTCTATCCAACACTCTCAAATGACCAGCTCTGTCTTCAGATTTTGCTAAAATGTCATCAACATAATCTTCCATAATGGTGTGCATCATATCATGAAAGATTGTGGTCATTGCTCTTTGGTAAGTTGCTCTAGCATTTTTGAGGCCAAAAGGCATCACATTCCAGTAGTATGTACCCCATGGACAAGTAAAAGCAGTCTTTTCTTGGTCTTCTGGTGTAATCTTGATTTGGTTATAGCCAGAAAATCCATCCATTAATGATAACATCTCATGCCCAATTGTCAAGTCAACAATAATGTCAATATTTGGTAGAGGAAAGTCATCTTTCGGACAAGCTTTATTAAGATCTTGAAAATCAATACAAATCCTGATAGACTTGTCTAGTTTTGAGATGGGGACAATATTTGAAATCCACTCAGCATAATTAATAGCCCGAATAAATCCAACATCTAGGAGCTTCTTCAATTCCACTTTAACCATTAGTGCAATATGGGGATGCATCTTGCGGAGCTTTTTCTTAACTGGTTTTACACCTAGTCTAATAGATAAATGATGCATAATGAGATTTGGATCCAAGCCAGGCATATCAGCATAGGACCAAGCAAAGTTGATTTGTCTCTCTCTAAATTTTTTTGCAAAAGCTTCTTTCTCTGATTCTGTCAAGGATGCTACTACTTTGAGGATGCGCGGAGACTCTTCTGTGCCAATGTTAAGAGGTACTATTGGTTCTATAAGAATAGTAGATTGCTCTCGATACAAATAGTCAGGAAGAGTGTCAATCCTTCCATCGTCAGGCACCTTAGAGAGGTTTTCACCATCAGATGCGTCATTTCTATTTACTATTTTTGGATCTAATACTGCCACTGAGTGGTTTTCACTATTAGATCTATTGATTATTTTTATATTTTTATGACTGAAAGGATTGGCACTCTCACCAAAGTAGGCCATGTCATTGAGTTCTATCAGAAATCGTGATTTGTGATCTCTTGGTGGTAAATAATCTCTGATTCCAAGATAGTCAATGATTGCATCATCATTATGGAATACATCAAGTTTTGGATGATCGGGAGAATCCCAATCGATAAGTTCAAGATGCACAAGGGGCATCGGATCATTCGGGTCAGTTTCAAAGGCAGAGATGGTATTGATGGAAAATTTGTCAAGGTTTATGATGGTATTAGCGAGGTCTATTTCCATACTCTCATCCGATTTGTCTATCACAAAATAACACTCACTTCCCTCACAATTGACAAGAGTAGTATTACATGGGACCAATCCTAGTGAGTCACTCCTTGAACTCTCTCCCTCATGGTAATCATTACTATAGTGATGGACAACATTAACTCCTATTTCTGTAGTAAAATCAGATAATGAATCCCATTCATAATCATTTGAGTCAGAATCATCATTATTCCCAAGTCTATCAATGATTCTCTGTGCTATCCTTTGTTTCTCTGGATCCACATCCATACCATTCTTTTTGAATTGCAAAGCAGGAGCTTTAGATATCTCATGAAAAGGTGTGACCTTTGCTTTTCCTTTTGGTTCTTTTGGTCCTTCTCCTTTGAATCCTAATCCTATAGTGTCTCTTTGATAGTTTGGATTTTGCAAGATTGGTTTGATAACACCTTCTCTTTGTAACCCTATAGGTCCAGCACCTTGGTATCCCATCTTTTGTAACAAAGTATACCCTTTACCATAGACATCAGGTGATATATATTCATGTTTGATATCCTCTTCATTCTTCTATGACTTAAGCAAATGATCAGCATTACACTCAGCTACCTCTTTGGATATTGTGCCCCCACTTATAAATGTGTCATAAACAAGTGTGGAAGGGGGTTCTGATTGTTGTTTAGTGATCAAAGATCTACCATATGATCTAGGAGATAAAGGTAACTATGTGATGCAAAGAGCTTGACCTAAAGTGTATTCTCCCATACTTCTTTCTTTTATGTCTATCTTGATCCCATTTGATTTTGATGTTGATGCTCTATTACTAGGATCAATGGGTGTAGTTGTAGAAGATCCAGTATGGTTATAAGGTATCAAAGAATCAGATGTCTTCATAGAACTACAATACTAGAATGGATTAGTGTCTCCCTTGATAGTGACTTCCTGACCATTATGAGGGAATTTCAAGCATTGATGATAAGTTGATGGTACAACTTGCATGGAATGAATGCATGGTCATCCCAAGAGAATGTTATAAGCAAGATCCATGTCTAGGACTTGGCAAGGTACATCTTTGATTATAGGACCTACTCTGATTGGTAAAACAACAGACCCCTTGGATGACCGCTCTTCCTCATCATAAGCTTTTATCATGATTTTCTTCTTAGGATCTGTTAGCTATTTTTCTTGCAAAGGTAAATAACTAGATCATAACCCTGATCTCTCCTTTTGATGCTCTTTTCCTAGCAAGAGAAATGCTAATTAACAAGGATGAATTCCTTCTTCACTTCAAGCTCCATAGACCTAGGTGGGTGTACCTAATCCCTACTTATTCCAATTGATACAAAACATTCTACAAATACTCAACAAGCAGGTTAACTGGTGGATTCGATAGAACAAACATGTCTTGTGATGGGATTCATAACTGAGATGAATCTCTGATATGGGAAGCCTACCCACATGATCAATATATCTTCCAAGCTCATCAATAGAAAGGGAAAGTTGATTGATTAAAATGGTGCTTAACTGGAAAATGACCTCTAACAGTAAGGATCAGTGCCTTCAATCTGGGCATAGAGTCAAAACCAATAGATATAAACCCAAACTGCAAACCATGTTTCATTGATTAATATTCTTGCATTAATGCCTTACATTAACACGTTTCCATCACTCAATATGAAGAATCATACAAATTCATAGTACTGATTAATTTCCAATCTACATTTAAGGATTTTACAATCCTTCCTTGAAGGATACCCAAATACAAACAGATACATTCTCCCTTGGAGAAGACAAACTCAATATCCCTTGAATACTGAACTCATACTGAAATTGAAACTCAATACGATGAAGACAATTCTCTAAAAACCATACATGCCTTACATGTACTTCGATTTGCAATCAAATTTACAAATACTTGCATTAAAACTATGATAGAAAATGAAGAACATTGACCATTATGCTAGACAATCGTGAACCAAAATTAAACTTCTATTCTGGAACCTTCTTGGAGAACCCCCTGCTGGAATCACCACAGACTTGGAACCATTCAATGGACGTTTACCCAAAATCTGGAACCTAGACCAGAGTTCTTCCAAAATTTGAACCCCTCAAACTGAAAAGAAAAGACTATAAGAAGAGAAGGGGGAAATGCTAGCAAGAATCAAAAGAGGCCACTTGTCGGATTCTTCATCTGATGAATCATCCCTCTGAACTGATTGAACCATTTGATCTTTTCTCCTCAGAACACCTATCTTCATCTCCCCAAACTGAAATGTGAATCATCGGATGTAACAAATCAGATATTTTCAAAATATCTTCCCGACCTCTATTTTGTTCAACTGCAAATATCTCGAAACTCGCTAGACCTGCACTAAAATTGATCCCAAAAATGGAATCCTCGCGTCGAGACCTTTCCGGTGGTATATAATACTTGATATTTTGGATAAAAAATGAATTCTCAGGCCATTTTTTCATGCACAGGCTATGCTTATGACATTTAAATTTTTGAATTCAAATCCTAAAGTTCAAACTATGTCATAATTTAAATCTTTCCTGCACTTTAAAATATCAATTTTATATTATTTTCAGCATTTTACCATAGGAATGAACCAGAAGTGGACACTTGTCATCTCCTGATTGGGTGCTCAGACAAACCACAGGTTAACCACCTTCATTCAGAGAACTGGCAACCATGTGCATTCTCATGATCTCTAAGTGATATCTTTAATTGCGGTTAGACCTGGCGAACTGGCGAATGGCTTATTCTCTAATTCTCTGAATCTTGGCTTCACCGCGGTTAACATCTGGAGAACTGGCGAATAGCTTATTCTCTAATTCTCTGAATCTTGGCTTCACTGCGGTTAACATCTGGCGAACTGGCGAATAGCCCTCATTCTCCAATTCATGAGATATTTTACTTTAACCACTAGGAATTCGGCGACTTCATGAATACACACTCTCTAATTCTCCAAATGTTTCTGACTTGACTGCTAGAATCTGGCGACCTGGTGCGTGGTTAAGCTAATAGTTAGTCGCTGGGTCACTGGCATTTTATGGTATCTACTCGAGCTTCTTGTGAATTCACGCCCTGGCACCACGTGGCACAATCATCCAGTTAGTGGTGTGCATCCATCCTTGCAAAATTAACTTCCTCCTGGGCGTGGGCATAGAAACCAAGGTGAGCACATGTGGTCGCATGAGCAGAGCTTCCTTTGTTTCAACTTACTTTCATTGGGCGTGGATTTGCTTATATTCATCTTGAAGGCCTATTTTCAAATCAATGTGGGACATTCTTTTTCCTAGTTTTTAAAACTTTCCCCATGTGGGTGCCAAAACTAGGGGTCCCACCGTCGCACATAGACTTCCATCTGAGTGCGCCCACCAAGAGCCTCACAGTTCTTTATTTACCATAGACTGCAAGTGCTAACGTATATAAACTCAAAAGAAAACACCCACCTACTGAATGTGGGATAATGCCAATTTACATTCTTCAACAGTCTAGACTCCTCTAACACAAAGGCATGAGTCCTCTTTCCCACACAACATACTTCAAAACACTGGTAGCCTTACATTTGCGCAAAGCCCCCTTACCAAATCGGCAATCTTTCTCAAAATGCGTAAATCCTTTATGGCAAATACAGGTTCTTCCTTGCAGATATTTATGTTGAAACTCTTATAAGCTACCACTCAAACATGCTGGCATGAGCTTTAGTCTCCATTTATATTATGTGTGAGCCACCATAATTTGTGCAAGCTCTTACTAATAAATGACATCCATTTTATTTGCACAGGTCCTTATACATTGCGTGAGGCACCCCACTCTTCCATTTATCGCTGGCAGCCATTAAGCACATTGGCATCTCTTGGTAGACTTACGCATGTAACATATCTATGCTCATGTATTCATACAACAAGAAACAAAAATGGTGCATGATACTTCACGTGAGTGCCTCCCTCTATTGCACAAGCCACCACTTTCCATTTTGCAAACAGTCCACTATTTTATGTGCTGGAACCTCCAAACTTCGCGTGAGTCCTTATTTACCTTTGCCCAAGGCCAGGCCTTTTGGCACTTAATTGCCTCATCAAAAAAAATTGTATCAGCTCCGTTTATAATCCCCTTTCAATGTCACACACACCAGTCAAAGGAGAATGCCAACACTCACTTGTACACGGTAGTGAAATAAACTTATATTCCACCGAGGATGAAATGCATCGAGAAACTTCATCAGTGCACCTGGCCTGCTGAAATGAAAAGAGCCCCCCATTTTGTTTTGATGCTTGTTCCTTCATCTGCAGCTAAATGCATCGAGAAACTTCATCAGTGCACCTGGCCTGCTGAAATGAAAAGAGCCCCCCATTTTGTTTTGATGCTTGTTCCTCCGTCTGCAACTAAATGCATAGAGAAACTTCATCAGTGCACCTAGCCTGCTGAAATGAAAAGAGCCCCCCATTTTGTTTTGATGCTTGTTCCTCTGTCTGTAGACATAACTACTGGACACCTCCATTTACCTTGTAAATGTGTGCAGGTAGAAAATGACTGACCCCCTTTGAAAATGCACAAGGCATCAGGTGCTGCAGCTTCCATAAAGTGTGTGAGGCCTCTATCTACCTGTCTTTATACCACACACTTGAGTTCCCAATTGTTTTCATGCAACATTCCCTTGTCTTGGCATGGGCTTCATCCTTTTCTTGCATGAGGTGGCTCCACTTATATGTGAGCCTTTATCAAAGCGCAAGGCTCCCTTAGTCTTCATTTAAAATATTTCCTCAAAAACCTTACACAGGTCCCTTTCTCTCATCGTGAGGCTTGCATAACATTCACACAGCTTTCATATATGCCAGACGTTGGCTGTCTCCTCCATTTTTCCTTTATGTATTGATATTTGCATTTGTATCTTTCACAAAGCTTCATTGTCACTTATTTAAAAGAAAACACTTGTGGCTGGGAAGTTATTATTTACTTTCTCTTTAAAACTATCTGGATGCGTTTTAATGGACTTTTAAAAGTAAAACCCTCAATCACAGATAACATGATCATACTACCTGGAGGCATCATTTATGCATACTTTGATTTAAAAATCTCTGATTTGTTGCAATCACCTTGAAGGACATTTTTTTTAAAACACATTGTCGTCAGTCAAAACAAACATTTCATGTGCAATGTCAATTTTACATTAGTATCCCAAACATTTACACTATCTTCCTTGTCTGGCATCAACATTTTAACACTCACACACATCCTTCATCCTCAAAGCACTTTATTCATGGGGCCACAATTTTCTTTATGTGCCAATCCTCTTACCAATTGCGTAACTTCTTTTACTCGTTCATGCATCATTCAAAATCTATTGGCAACATATCATGCTGAGTCTATATCATTCTAGAGACAAACACACCAAAATCCTGTTGGAAAACCCTCTCATTTTATCTTTGTCAGCAACTTATGACCCAAAAATGTTGGTTCTTCAAACACTTACATGCCATACCCATCATTTTGCAGGATAAAATGCTAAACATTGGTATGTGCCTCCCTATAAAATTTAACCCACAAAGGCCATATTCATTTAATTCACTCATCGAATTTGTCGGCATCACTTTCATACATCAGCAAAGCTAAGCAAACATCGTCAGTTGCCCCGTATGTGCATTGCTTTCACATCTCACTGTGCAACTCCATTTTATGTCAAACTGCAAATATGCGCCAGGAGGCTCCAAAGGGTGGCCCTAAAAACTAACTAAAACACCTGACCGAGGGCTGCCACTGAACATGCATGTTCTTTGATATACACTTAGTCATCTTGCAAAACAACGTCCCATGATGACAACTGAGGTGAAATTTATTAACTTTCAAAGTCAGCACTTTAATTCTGCTCCTGCAAACACACTGTCAGAAATGCATAAATTGCATCTAGAAATGGCTTGGTAAAAATAGCAAACGGACCCTGGAGGATGACAAAATGGCATGCAAGTACATTAAGATGTATACAACCTGAATCCACAACTCATTCAATCTGGGTATCTTTCAGACAAAAGATATAGATCGCTGAAAAATAGGTACTTGCAGAAATAAACCCAGGACATGCAGAAAAGCTTAAAAGCTGCATTCGGAATCGCCCTCAAAAAGTAATCAAACGGATTGGTAGAGGATCCAAAATGAAACTAGAAGGAGTATGTTATGCTTACAATGTAGGGAAATAAGAATTTTTCAAATAAGTTCACCCGGCCAAAAGATACAAACTCACAAAGCTAACCTCTGGAAACAAGCTGCCAGGTACAATAAAAAAACTAGCAGAAACTTCAAATGGAATCGCATTGGGAAACTCATCCAATGGATTCACTAGAGGCCACAAACTAGCATGGATGAAGAAAAACTTGTCTATAATGCAGGGAAATGATTAAAATCTTTCTACCAATCCAACAGGTGTAAATTATAAGATCACGAACAGGGCTCCCGACAAAACTGTGAAAAGGTGAAAATGCAAATTCTAGAAAACACCTCCGGAAGGAGATGAATAAACGAGTTCAAAACTTATCACAGGGGCCTAAAACCTGACACATAGAGAGTATGAAATGTTTATGACAAGATGCCAGGCTCAGGTTTTCATGACACTCTTAAGGGTGTGAAATATAAACCAACAAAGTACCCCTTCCCGGTGACTTTAACACAAGCATTTTCTGATTTTTGAGACCACATAAAAATGACATGATGAAAACCCATTTCAAAATGTGAAATGAAAGCTCAATTTGAAACAATGGGACATAAACAAGGTATCAAATCATTCCCCACTCATTACAGGACCCGGAAACACCCTTTTCACATGTGCATTTTGGACCAAAAGGAGCACTTTAGCAATCATTTTACATGGTACCTCAAAACTACATTTTGAGTACCAACAGGATCAATAGCATTTTCAGAAAATCCCAATGCAAGGACTAGTTTCAATGTACAAATATTTAAGCTAGCTCCTCCATCTATTAGTGCTCATTTGATTTTGTGACTCTGGACAAGGACTTTGATATGTAGGGGAGCATTATGAGGTTGGGTAATAGCTAAGTCATCATTCTCAGTAAAGGATAGGTAATGTGGGGTTGTTAAATGGCCCACCATAGCTTGAAATTGATCATGATCTAGATTTGTGGGTACTTGGGTTTCTAAAAGAGCTTTTTCAAGGATATCTTTGTGAGATGGGGATAGATGCAAAAGCTCTAAGATGGATATCTGGGTAGGTGTTTTCTTGAGTTATTCCAAAAGGTTGTATTGGTTGGAAATATTCATTGTAGTCTTTGGGACATAAACAGACTTGTTGTGAGGTGCATTTGGTTTAGACTGGACTCCTTGGAGAGTAACTTTGGATTGAGCACAAGTAGTAACATGGACTGGGTGACTCTCTGATTTTCCTTTGATGGTAATGACATTGGCATAATACTTAGAAGGATGACATTCAGAAATGTTACCAACATATCGATAGGGAGTGGAATTATAATTGGCTTGATTTTCACTCTTAGTATTGGAAGAACCTCCTTTTTCATGCTCAGGAAGTGGATCTTTGAAAGCTGTATGTGATTCATTTCAGGTATGTTTGTCAACACTAATCTCACCGCTTTCAATTAGATCTTGAATTACATTTTTGAGCCTTTTGCAATCATTGGTTTTATGTCCTTTGCCTCTATGAAATTCGCAATAATCATGCTCATCCCACCAAGAAGGCTTTACTCTAGGTTCAAAATATTTCATGTCAGGAAGCGTAATGAGTTTCTTTGTGATTAACTTTCGTAATGCTGATTCGAGAGATTCCCCTAAAGGAGTAAAGTTTCTTCGAGGTGACATGAAAGGAAATCTTGGTTTAGATGAATCTTTGTTGGTATTTTGATTTGATGATTGATTGTTGTAAGTACCTTGAGTAGCATTGGCCTAACTTGTGATATTGAGAAGGGGTTGTGTTGGTTTGACATTACGATTATCAACAATCCCATCATTGACAATGTTTTTATTTTTATTCCAGAATTTTAATTTGTCATTGTTATAGTTGTTGAAATTGGAATTTGAGGATCTAGCATTGTCTTTAGAATAAAGTTTGATCTCACCTTTTCGGACCATGGCTTCCTCAATCTTGATACCATTTTCTATGAGCTTATTGAAGTTTGGTGGACATCGCAATCGTAACCTATAACTCATTTCTATTGTAAGGTTATGCACAAAAATATCCATCTTTTCTTGTTCAAGAATCATTCGTGGATATTTGGCAAACAATTGACGCCATTTTTGCAAAAAAGTAAGGAAGGGTTCTCCATTCTTTTGATGTGCATTGCAAAGATCAAGCATAGTGATTTCGTGTTTGATGTTATATGAATAATGAGTCACAAATTTGTCAAGAAGCTCATTGAAAGATTTGATGCCAGGGGGTAGTTTGGAGAATCATTCCATGGCTTGTCCTCCTAAACTTCATGGAAATAGTAGCATAAGATAAGTGTCATTGTGAGCGACTTCAATACAGGTAGCACAAAACTCATGAATGTGGTCTTGTGGATCTGAATTCCCTTTGTATTTGTCAAATTTTGGTACCTCAAAATGAGGAGGGAATGGAATCATTGCTAAGTTCTTATCAAAAGGATAAGGACATATATCATCCAAGGAATACTTCTTTGTTGATGATCTAGTTTGGATGTCACAGATTTGTTGTTGAAGCATCTAGATTTGTTGTAGAACGGGATCCAAAGATAACATGTTTCCTTGAGAGTTTTGGGAAGGATTTTTTTGTGAAGCATGATTTTGGGAAGCATGGTTTTGCTTATCATTTTGAGAAATAGTGTGTTGTTCATGAATATGAGAAGCATTGGATTGCTGATTGGTTTCCTTTTCTCCATGAGTATCTTGAGAACCTTTAGGGATTTCTTGATTGTTTGTGTGAGTTGGTTCTCTAAGATAGGAAACATCAAAATCACTTGGTAACTTAGCTCCTTGTTGAGAAAGCATGAGGAAATACATCTCTCTATCCAAGCCTAAGAGTCTTTCCATGACATGATAAAATTGAGGATCTTGTGAAGCTTCCCTAAGTTCATCATCGGTGGGTTAGTCATTGGATGTAAAAAGTGAAGTTTTCTTAGGAGCTTCTTTTGGCCAAGGGTTTTCTTCGTTGCTGGTATTTCCTTCCATCTTGTCTAGGGATTCTAGATTAATGGCTTGTTTGAGTTTCTGAGATCGAGTTTGAACCATAAAATTGAGAAAATTGATTGTGGGATGAAAGATTCTTGATGAGATGATATGGAAAGTGATTGATAGAAAAGATATTGAGACGCATTGAAAAATGATAAGACAACTTGATAAACTCTAAGTCAATAGGAGGTATAGATCTCACTATGATATGAAAAAGGGAAATCAAGAGATAATAACCTAAGTAAGTTTGGTGGTTTAAGGATGATATATCTTGATATGGTAAACTCACAAAGATCAAAATCTGATAGATAAGGTAATGTTTCAACACTAAATTGAGAATTTCAAAGATTGGAAGAAAATGATTTGATGAGTCTTGATGAAGGAATGATGAAAAGTGATGAAAATGGTCAAACTAAAGATCAGAGGTCCATGTAACTCGACTATTTTTCTAGAATCTTACTAAAGATGAAAATGGGTATCTGAAAAAGTGATTTGGAAAATTGCAAAGTTTGTGGAAATGCTCACTGTTGTAAATGCGCAGCAACAAATGCGCATGACAGATTGATAAATGCACAACAAAATGAAACAGATGCGCAGTAAGATGTGATAGATGCAAAGTAGTAAAATCAAAAGCCCAGACAGTCTGAACAAATGCACAACAAATTAGATCAAATGCGCAGAAAGATTTGATATATGCGTAGGTTCTGAAGTTTTGATCTGAATTGAAAATTTTGGATGTTTCTGATGTTTTCTAGTTTTTTGGCAAAATGAAAAATGTGTAAACACATGCATGCAAGATAGAAATGATTTTAATGTAACTATGCTAATATGAATGCACAAACACGCTTACAATCCTTTGGTTGGCAAGGATGATATCTGCTAAATCCCCACTAGGATAATAAAATCTAGCCATGCAAATCCATAGTGGATAGCCTAGGAACTTGAAGGCATGGGCTCCTCCTTACAGTGCACTCACTTCTCAGGCACACCAAGTTCTGAATTCAATGGGTCATTACTTCCCAAAGAATTTCTATCTCTACTATGAGCCGTGAGTAATGTGGGGTGTCTTCATGAGCTTGGGTGACTCCTTGAGCCAGCAGATAGAAGGTTTTTGGCCACTAAACAAAAGCTTTTAATAAGGACATTTGTTCAGGTGGTTGTGATCAAGTCATTTTCCCAATTAAGGGGGCTCTCCCAATCCTTTCAAAGAAAGGCTTTCACCTCTCCTAAGTAGGACTTTAACTCACCACTAGGGTATTGGAGGAGATTTTGGTTGCCACAATGAATTCACACCTATCTAATGTGAGACTAATCACACTAGCATTTTTTATATACCAGTTTGGAAGGGCTTGGCTTTAGCCTGTTACCGATTGGGTCATTCCTTGGGGTGAGTACCTCTTTTCCCACCAAAGACCGCCCTCTAAAAATTATAACAGTTTCTCTTACACCCAAGGTCTACGAATGGCGAGGGGAGAGGATATGTTGTTATAATTTTAGGATTATAGATATGCTATTAAGAAAGACACAAAAAACACTTGAGATATTCTAAAGAAAACACACAAAGCAAAGACATGTCTTTTTTTTAAGCCCAAACAAGATTATGGTTTATTTTGCAAACCCCTTGGCAATCTGCAATCAAACTATTAGAAAATTTTTTTAACAATGGGGTCTTCAAAAACAACGTCCTACAAAACAACCTAAAAGCTACCAGAGCAAACAAAAACTTGTCAAAGGTTAGCTAAAATTAAAATAAATCAGAAATTTAAACCTAACTACTGTAAATAACAGATGTGCAATAACAGTGAATAAATGCACAGACTAATTAAATGTATGCACAGAACAGAATGATGGATGCGTAGAAAATATTAATGTATGCGCAAGGAAATGTAACGGATGTGCAGATGTTAATTAAAAACTGAAAATGAAAAAGATAGGAAAATGACAGATTTGATCGGAAATGCATGCGCAATATTTGTGAACGAATGTGCAGTAAAAACTTGGAAACGTCTGCACACGGAAAACTAAAAAAATAGAATGTTAAAAATGGAGGTTGGCCCTCCTTCTAGTGCCAAAAATGTATGCAAATTAGATGTCTAATAACTAGAGATGATAAATTAACTATTAAAAGCCAATAAATCAATCTAATGCAACACAATGAAGAATACAAAGTAACTATAAAATGATGAAACTAAATTAATTACCTTCACCTACCATGCAGCTTGTCTCCATTGTCCTCCTAGCCTTGATTTCTTGAAGAGGTTGAGCTCTTAGATTTCTAAATGAAGCCTTCTCCCAAGATGCTACCAAAGTGTGGAGATTTTATGAAATGAGTGCACAATAGCTTATGCAATCTAATGGATGGAATGCAAATGAAATGATGATAATATGGATTGATTGCTCTTAGAATGCTTGGATGCTTGATTTCTTGAATGCTTGAATGCCTATTACAAAATACCTATTAGCTCTCAAGGGGGAAATGAGACTCTTTTTATAGATATTTTGGAGGATCTAGGCCTAGGTGGCACAATCCTATGGTTGAGAATGAAAGGTGAAAGATCCTAGGGCCAGGATTGACTTGGTTGAAGGAGTTGAGAGAAAGGGGGATGTAGTTGGAATGTGAGAGGAAGAATAGGGATGATGTTCCTCTCACATTGACATGGAGGAAAAGAAGGTGGAAGGGAAAGACACATGTCAAGTGTCTCACAAAGACCAAAGAGAGAAAGGGGGAGAGACCTTTTCCTCATGAGGACTCTTTGCACAAGTGTCCTACGAGTCACCTTTGACCCTTAGAGGTGGCTTGAGAAACCCCTTAGGAATAGGGAATGTCTCTTGACTTGGTTGTTGAGAGGACATGTGGTCATGAGACTAAGTCCTATGAGGCCACATAACCCTTAAGAATAGGACATGTGTGGGTGAGGATAATTACTAATAAATAATTAATAATTATTATTTATTTTAGCCAAAGTGATGTGTCAGGTGACTAGGTAGGTGAGGTGGACTAGGAAACTTAGTCATATTTAGGTGATTGTGTATTTAATTAAATCACTTTAATAAGACTAATTAGAGACTTAGGATAGAGGAATAGACTATAGTGAATTTACTAAATAAATTGAATAATTTATTTAACAAATAGAGGAATAATAATTAATTAAATAATAAATATTTAATTAATTTATCAAGTCAATATCAATTAAATAATAAATATTTAATTAATTAATGAAGCCATTTTTAAGTCTATACAAGTACCACTAGCATCAAAGTCTACTTGAAATACCTTATTAAAATCTAGAAGTGTTAAAATAGGTTGTTCTATAACTTTCTATTTCAATAGTTTAAAACTCTTATTTGCCCAATAGTCCACTTAAACTCTTTTCTATCCCCTCTCATTGTTTCAGCCAAGGGTCCACAAATACTGCTAAAACTCCTAATAAATTTTCTGTAAAAGCTATACAAACCATGAAAATATCTTACCTTAGTAGCACTCCTTGGAGTAGGCCATTCAAGGATAGCCTGTACTTTCTCTGGGTCCATTTTTAGACCTTCTGCTGAAATTATAAATCCCAAATACACTAACTCCTTCTTCACAAAACTGCACTTCAAATTAATCAACAATTTCTCTTCCCTTAACTTCTTAAACACCATATGAATATGCATCATATGCTCCTCCAATGTCTTACTAAAGATCAAAATATCATCTAGGTAAATAATGACAAACTTAACCAGAAATTCTTTCAGAACTTTGTTCATGAGCTGCATGAAAGTGCTCGGTGCATTGGTTAGCCAAAAAGGCATGACTAACCACTCATACAATCCTTCCTTTGTCTTGAAATCATTCTTTCATTCATCTCCTCCTCTGATCTGAATCTGATGATATCCACTTTTTAGATCTATCTTTGAGAAATATAAAGTTCCACTCAAACAGTCCATAATATCATCCATCCGTGGCAATGGAAACCTATACTTGATGGTGATCTTTTTTATAGCCCTAGAATTTGTACACATCCTCTATTCTCCATTATTTTTCATTGCTAATACTTCTGGTATAACACATGGACTCAAGCTCTCTTGAATCAACCCCTTCTGCAATAAATCATGTACTTGTCTGTTCAACTCCTCACTTTCTGCTGGTGTCATTCTGTGTGCTGCCTTATTTGGAAAACTGGCTCCTGGAATCAAGTCCATCTGATGACTAATCTTCCTTACTGGTGGTAATCCACTAGGTACATTATCAGATACAATATCCTAAAACTAATTCAACAAATCTGCAACTTCTACAGATACATCTTCTACTTCCTCTTTAGCACTTTTTGGAATTAAAGAAAAATACATATGCTCATGCCTCATATCATCTAGGAACTTTCTCCCATCAACAAAACTTATTCTTGCATTACCACATACCTTATCTTCTATGTCTTTCAATGGATTTAGCTTATGTCACACTCCATACTTTGTCAGGGAATAGGTATTCACATGATCATCATGTACAACATGCTTGTCAAACTACCATGGTCTACTAAATAATATATGACACACATCGATAGGTATGATATCACATAGTACTGATGAACTACAACTGATTTAGAACCTGATTGAAGAATCTGTAATTAGAGATCACCAAGCTAATTGATTAGATATGTAAGATGATTAAATTATTATTATGTTGTCATTGATGTCAACTAGTTTGACAACACTTATCTTGTAAGTTACTATACTGAAACATCTATAGAAAAGGAGTGAAAGAGATGAAGAACATAAATATCTACATGAGGAAGATGGATATGAAAGATGAGGATAAAGAATTCATTGCCTAAATTGTTGATGATTCTATGACCTTATGATATTGACTTGATTATGTTGCATTCATCTATGATGAGGAAAAGAGCTGAAAGACACAAAGCAGTGTTGTCAGTTAATGAAGCATTTCAGTATACACCCACGAAGTGTAGTGTATACTGAGCACAGTGTAAACTGAGCTTGTGTTCACCAATGCATTTCTTTGTTAACTGAGAAGAACAAAATGAACTAAATGACTAGTTTAGCTGATAAAAATTGATGAGCTAGAAAGTGTATGATTTTGAGGTAACAGATAAAGTTTGTTACACAGATCGATGGCTAACAAAATTTAGGAAAGATCTAATGGATTGAGAATCAAACATGTTATTGACACAACTTCTGAGGTATGTTTAAGAGGAAAAATCAATGGATGTGATTAAGCGGCAAAATCTAATGGAGCAGAAGAAAACGGTTTACATGTCTATATAAGAGACTAGAGATTTCACAAGCGAGTGTGATGATAGAAGAAAAGGAAACTGTAGAATCATCACGTGAACAAGTTTTCATGCATTCTGATCATACTGGTTAAGGAGAACCCTACTGTAGAGCATTACCGAGTGACAAAGAGTAATTACCAACGGACAACAAGTTGATATAGTGTTGAATCAGAAAGGTTACATTGATAAGAAAGATTTGTATGAGCTGAATATTGATTTGTATATCTACAATTGAAGTTGTAATAGATTAGATCACCTACTCCTACATATTTAACCATTGTACATAGTCAAATCTCTTAATCGAGTGGACTAAGAAAGTCTTATTATGTATCATTCATAGAATGAACATTGTTATCCTGTCAACCCTAGAGTGACTGTTAGTTGGACGATAACGGTTGGTCTTAAATCCTCTAACAAGGTCACACCTAACAGTGTGTTTGTAACCTTTAACAGGGTTGGGTCTTCATCGACCTCACTTCAGAATAGTGAATATTTTTGGGTTGCTGGTCCCAGGTGGTTTTTCCCTTCACAAGGTTTCCATGTTAAATCTCTTGTGTTATGTGTTGATTGTGATATTTGTTTGATGTCATATTTGCATGTTGCATATTTGATTTGATTGGTAACTACTATATGTTTTAGACTAGTAATCGATAAATACACAGACAGTAAAAGTATTTTAAGTTATTGATCAGTAGAAGTTGAAGTATTTGTTTTTGGATTATACATTTTGTATTAGGATAGTGATTAACTGATTCACCCCCCTCTCAGTTATTCTAACAATTGGTATCAGAGCATTGGTTTCTTAGAATAGAGTTTTAAGGACTTCAGTACAAAGATCTCAAAATGTATAAGAGGGAAGTGCCAAGAATGAACAAAGAGAACTTCGTAGTATGGCAAAGCTGGATGAAGTTGCACATATCTAGATTTGGGAATTTTGCACTAGAACTATTAGAGAATGGCTATATAGAACCGGCCACTGGTCCCTTGACTATTGATCAACTGAAAGACAGGCATGAACACAATGTTACTATGATGGAGATTGTTGTTGTTAGAAATAGGGAATATTGAGAGGGGGGGGGTGAATCAGTATTCTACAAAATTTATCTTTTGCCCAATTATGGATATAACAGATTATCTTTATACATGCATAACATAAGAAACTAAACAATATGCATAACAATAAAGAACTCATAACACATGATATGTTCTCAAGGAAACCCTGGCTAAGGGAAAACCCCAGTGGGGATGGTACCCACAAAGATCCACTAATCCAAAGTATCATGTTAAGGATGTTGACCCTATTAGGAGTCTATTACAAACATATAGTGTATCAGTCTTGATTAAGGGACTATAGGCCTTGTTAGAAGCCTCAACCCTGTTAGGAGTTTTAGATACAAAATCTGATTAGCAGATGACCCCACTGCCCAAACAAGTAATGTACAATGTATACTAATTACAAAAATGGATTAAGGTACATAACCTTATGCTTCTTACATCAATATCTTCTTCACTACAAATACATTCGCATCATATCATATCATCCTTTTTGGGTGTCTTCTTCTTACAATTTACAATTTCATTTATACAAGTTATTAAGGCTAATAACTTTACATGGTCAGCTTCCATATTAAAAAATAACTTTATCCAAAGGTAAACATCTAGGATGTCATCCCTTTATATTGTTAAGTCATTATTTTGATAAACAAAATAATCCCTTAACTCTTTACCAATTCTACCTTCATATTATGTCCTATCGGCTTGACATTGTCTTTGGTAAAACTGTCATAACTAATTCCGTACATGTCATACTAACTTGTGCTCTAAGATGGGTCATCATTAGTCATCATAGAGTCTATGTTCAAGTGCACAAGCATTAAACTTACTCCAGTCAACATAGAAAACACAAATTGTATCCTGGTGCACTGGTGAAAACACTATTTTACACTTAGGCAAATTTGCAATGCACTCTACTATACTTGCTCTCTGACCTGTGTGATCTTTATGTGGATCATATGTTCCCATAATGAAAACATCTATGTACTCACTTCAGCCAAATTTCTAACAATCTGCCCCTTTGTCATTGGTGGCAACATATGAGAAAATTGGCTAAGTGTACAAGTCAAAATCTCAAAAATTGTATCAAAATTGAGGCCATAGTATAGAATATGTATACTATCCTTATAACTCAAAATATAAAGTCTAATACAATGCTCCCCCTAAGAGTATCAATCCTTATCAAATATATCAATTTTCTGCTCTAATATCTCTCCCCCTTTGACAACAATGACAAAATAAGGTAGGGAGGATTACAAAATTGTATCCCAAAAAGATTATACCTTTATTTTCTTATTGCAAAGCTAGTAGGCTTGCAACACAATCTGCAAAATCAGCTTTCATAGCTTGTATCTCCTTTTCCCATGAATTCTTGATGGAATCTGCCACATTGAGTAATGTGCTCAGTCCATAAGCTACTATTTGACAAGCTTGGAGGTTGTCAAATTTGAATTTCTGAAAGGATGTCTTAGCTATAAAACATTCTTCTAACTGCTCTTCAATAATACTCAACTTCATAGAGATGTGTTCTCTTAAAAGTGTAAGTCTCCTCATTTTTCTATTCCTCTCATCTTGCAATATTCTTATTTCATCATAAAACTTCTGAACTTTCTTTTCAGCATCACATACCTTCACATTAGGTCTAGAAAGAAGGTTACATTCATTCCAAATCTCAGCTTCCTTCAACTTGATTTGTTGTTCCTCTTCTGTTGTCAAAATCTCTAGTTTTGTACACTGTATGTACAATAATTTTCCTGTCTCCAAATGTTTCCTCAAGTTCTTGACACAAATATCAAGACTGCTAATATCATTCCTGATATTCTGACTTATGTTCAAAAGCATTTCAACTTCATAAGCTACTTGAGCTCTCACTTTTGCAATATCAGATAGGTCAGTGAATTCATTGTCAAAAGTGCTCATTACCTTCTTAGCTTTCTCCAAAGGGTCTGCCTCTATGATTTGTGTAGTTACAATACTTTGTAACTTTTCAGTAAGGTCCTTCAAACTCCCTTCAATATTTTTAACTTTCTTGTTCTTTCCAATGATTTTATTCAAAGAAATGATCAGTTCCAACTAATCATCATCATCAACTTCCTTTCCTAAATCTTCAAACAAAGATCCAATTTATTTCTTCTTTCCAATCTCAGGAGTAAGACTGATGTCTTATGTGGTAGGAATAGGTGCTTGAATCTCAGTCTCCTTAGGTTCTTCATTGATAGATTTAGTCTACTCTACTTCTTTAGTTCTATCCGGTTCATCAAGAGCCGAATTGTCAACAATTTTTGCTAACTTCTTGAATACATTGTCATCAGTATCCAAGGTGACCTTAGTACCTTCTATATTCATAGTTTCATCTTCAATGTTAATAGCTGAAGGAGAAGGAATATCCTCTTGTTCAGCTTCAACTTCTTGCTCTGTTGCAACCGATGTCTCTCCAACATTTTTTGCCATGACCTTGATTATTGCCTACTCTGTATTTGAATTAACTTCTTCATATCTACCTCCCATAATCAAAATGGTTCTCCTTTTGGTTCTCAAATGGGTGCTTAAGGCCTTCAATATCTGCTTCAAGTGTTCATCATCTTTTACTTCACAAAGCTTTCTTACTAGGTTTTCTTTGATAGTCTTATCTTCCTCAAATGCTCTTTGTTTCCTATTTACAAGTTTAGTGTACAACTCATCAGGTATTTGACCTTGAATAGAGTCAAATTTCTTGTTTGCCAAAATCATATGCTTCACAATAGCATTCTCCAAATTAAATCTGTCTGAATAATCATAAAGATTGTAGTACTTGTTCATTCTGGTAAAGTCTCCATTTTCAATAATCTACTCATTAAGCTTTTCAACTTTAGGTTTCCAAGCTTTCTTCTTAACTATAGTGTCATCACTTTTTACTTCTACAATTACTCTTGGTACTGGTTATTCTAAAGTCTTCTATCTCTTTCTTGGTCTAGTAGCAATTTCTTTCATTCTCTTGCTAGCTGTGGATCTAGTTGTTACTTGTTCCATTTCTGATTCCTCTACTTTCACCTTGACTTGTGTAGGTTCTTGCTGTGTTGCACTGGATGACAAGGGTGGTACAATCAAGACTTCTTTCTGTCCAATATCCCTGATTTCTACTGCTGTCTATTTTTCTATTAAGAATTTTTGTTCTAACATTCCTGTATCTTTCAGTATTCTCTTGATAGTGCTGTCAACTCTCTTCTTAGATTGCTTCTCTTCAATTATAGCTTTTTCTGAGTTGAAGTTCTCTTCAAAATTTCCAAATCTGCTGCACTGGGTGTCCAATTTACTTTTAAGTAATCTGCCAACATATTCTTCTATTTCAGCCTTAGATATCTCATAGCCAAGAGGGTCTATGAACTCAATTCTAGGTTCCACTAATTCAATATAGGTAAAGTCAGTGTCAACCATAAAACATATATCATTCTTATACTTCTTCATAAGTGACTGTGGAATTCTTGATCTACTAGTTACCATGTTCTGAAATGTCTTTACTACTAACATAATACTCTCATTTACTTTGTCAATAACATGTCTCAAATATACTGTATTTATCTTTTCCATAGTAGTTTGTCCATTATTCCAATCATGTGCAATGGTGTATGGAAATCTTCTCAATGAGTGGAAAAACATGTATGTAATTAAGGATGAAAATATAAATTGTGCATACTTAGATTTCTTTATCTTCTCCAAGTTTTCAAATAGTTGAATTCTCAGAATTTCACACATATCAACTGGCACTTTGTCAACACACATTAAATAGGCAATATGCACCATTCCAGCTACCATCTCATCTTCTCTAGAATTTGCACAAAACTTAGTGGTTAGGTACTTGCATAAATATCTAACATCATGTTGTTTGATCTTGCTAATCACAATTCCTCTACCATTGTAGGATGAACCTGTGTTGTCTATAACTATTTTTCTCATATTTTTCTCATTTAAAGGAATAGCACCAACTTTAGATAAGCCTATGACTTCATGAATCAAGTTAGCTGTAATGTTTATCACTCTATCCTCTAGCCAAAACTTTCCATTGTGAATTCTGCTCAGAATAATCTTAATGCATTCTTCATTGTCAAACTCATACTTCAAAGCATACTGAACAATCTCATTATCTTTCAAATGTTCATATCTTTGTTTTAATGACATATCCTAATTGTAAATGTTCATATGTTCATTGGTAAAATCACTATCACTAACAATTTTTAACTTGCATGTAAGATAACTTCTCACATTTTCTAAGTGCAAAACTCCGTCTGGTACAAATGATAATGCTAACCTAGGATCATCTTCTTCCAAGGGTTCTACTAGTTCCTTCTTCATTCTAGGTCTGTTCTTATCTCTGATATTGTGAATTAAGGATACATCCATGACTATTTCAAATTCCTTATACCGATTCACAGATTTGTCAAGATAAATACCTCAAGTTCACAATTTTAGGGCTTTCGTAGATTCGACGCTCAAATCTTTCACCAAATCACTGCAAAATGCTTCCAATCTCTATTCTTTTCTCTCCTAAACACTTCAATTCACTTTGATAATCAAATAACATCGATCATAACCTTTTATTACTTCAATCTCACTTAGATCTGACATCGCATTCAATTCTTTTGCTACTTCTTTCCAAAAAGTTGTTTCTTCTATCCTGCAAAACTTAAAACTTCTTGCGATCTCGCAAAACATGATATTTTCTTTTGCACTCTTAATCATAGCATTAGTACATCATAAACTACCTTACATTAATTGCGCAAGACTTAATTCTTCAAAAATCTACTTCTACACTAATTCTAAGTTCCTAATCTACTGCAATTTTCATAAATTAAGTGCTCATAGAAAGGTCAGGTAAGGATTTATTCTTACCACTTGATACTTCACCTTTCTGATTACCTTCAATGTTTAATATGTCTCCTTGATCTATGCCTTTAACAAACTTTAATTCATCTGCATTACTACATCAACCTTTCTATCTGTTACCTGCATCTTCATTACTTCTTGCATGATTTCTATGGTTAAGGTTAGGATGAAAAACTCCATTGTTCATTCTACAAAACCTTGTTGTATGTCCAATCTTGTTACATATCTGACAAATAATTCTATTTTTCCCATATCTTGGTCCTTGCTGATTGATTTGTGATCTGTAGTTTCTAGCAATGTGTCCAATCTTGTTGCATCTATAACATACTACTTCATTCCTTATGTTCATATCTTCAGTAGGTCTCTTATCTGCATTGTCAGTATTCCTAAACATTCTACTACCATAATTATTCTCAATAACTTTAGGTCTTCTACATTCAATATCTCTATGTCCAAAACCATGACAATTATAACAATAGCCATTAAGAGGTTTAAATTGTTTACCTATGCAATCTCTCTTCATGTGACCAATATTATTACAACCAAAACATCTACCTTTGAATTCTCTTTGCATACCTTTGGGTGATTCTTCTTGATTCAGTGGTTCTTCTTCTTTAGGTGGTTCTTCTCCTTTAGGTGTGTCATCAGATTTGTTGATCTCATCTGACTTTTTCTTATCTATGCTTTCAAATTCTTTCAGATCTAGTTCCTTGCTTTCATGATTTGTTCTGAATATATTAAATCCAAGTCCAGTCTTATCATAGGATGGTTTTCCATAAGATACTTGTTCATCAATCTTTTCACTATTTTAATATAGCCTTTCAAGTTGTTTGGATTGAGTCAATTCACCTTTCACAATCTTATTGTATTTCTCAAGTTCTGCATGCTGCAAGTTTACTTTCTCAAATTCAGATGTTACTTTGCCAAGTTTAGATTTTAATTCTTCATTCTCAATCTTCAACCTTTCATTCTCAAATCTTAGATTTGCTTCATTTTTGTCATTTCCATCTTTCAAACTAAGCTTCAGATTTTCTATCTTCAGTTCATGTTTAAGGATCACATTTTCTTTTTCTAAATTGTCATCATAATCTTCAATAAGAATTTCAGATTCCTTTTCAAATTTCAGATCTTCTACCTTGTTTTTCAGTTTCTCAATAAGGTTCTTTGCATCATCATATTTCCTTTTTAGAGTGTTTCTTTCATCAGTAAGCATATCAATCTGTTCAAGAGCTTCTTTAAGATTTTTCTGTAGTTGATCCATATCCATAGAGATCTTACTCAAGCTGCTAGGCTTTCCTTGAATGATTATTCTTTGAGTAACTAAGCTCTGATACCAATTGTTAGAAATAGGGAATACTGAGAGGGGGGGTGAATCAGTATTCTACAAACTTTATCTTTTTCCCAATTATGGATATAACAGATTATCTTTATACATGCATAACATAAGAAACTAAACAATATGCATAACAATAAAGAACTCATAACACATGATATGTTCTCAAGGAAACCCTAGCCAAGGGAAAACCTCAGTGGGGATGGTACCCACAAAGATCCACTAATCAAAAGTATCTTGTTAAGGATGTTGACCCTGTTAGGAGTCTATTACAAACATATAGTGTATTAGTCCTGATTAAGGAACTATAGGCCTTGTTAGAAGCCTCAACCCTGTTAGGAGTTGTAGATATAAAATCTGATTACCAGATGAGCCCATTTCCCAAACAAGTAATGTAAAATGTATACTGATTACAAAAATGGATTAAGGTACATAACCTTATGCTTCTTACATCAATATCTTCTTCGCTGCTCTTGCATTCACATCATATCATATCATCCTTTTTGGGTGTCTTCTTCTTACAATTTACAATTACATTTATACAAGTTATTAAGGCTAATAACTTTATCCAAAGGTAAAAATATAGGATTTCATCCCTTTATATTGTTAAGACATTATTTTGATAAACAAAATAATCCCTTAACTCTTTACCAATTTTCCCTTCATATTACGTCCTGTCAGCTTGACATTGTCTTTGGTAAAACTGTCATAACTAATTCCGTACATGTCGTACTGACTTGTGCTCTGAGATGGGTCATCATTAGTCATCATAGAGTCTATGTTCAAGTGTGCAAGCATTGAACTTACTCCATTCAATGTCACAAACACAAATTGTATCCTGGTGCACTGGTGAAAACATTATTTTACACTTAGGCAAATTTGCAATGTGCTCTGCTATACTTGCTCTCTGACCTGTGTGATCTTCAAGTGGATAATATGTTACCATAATGACAACATCTATGTACTCACTTAAGCCAAATTTCCAATAGTTTCTGGCTATACCGATGCCGAATTTGAAGATATTAAGGGTTGCACTACTGCTAAAGCCATGTGGGATAAACTTTCTCAAGTTTACAGTGGAGATGTGCATGTCAAAAGAGCCAGAGTAGAAAGCTTAAGAGGCAGATTCAATGATATGAAGATGAAGGAAGGTGAGAATATTGTGCAATACACAAATAGACTGAAAGAGGTAGTACATGCTATTAGAGCATCTAATGGAATTATTAGTGAAGAAGCAGTTGTAAGAAAAGTACTCAGAACGCTATTGCCAGTTTACGCAATCAGAATATCCACTATTCATGAAACAAGGTCTGCATTTGGTAATGTCCTTAAACTTGACAATCTGATTGGTAAACTTACAACCTTTGAATTGAATAACTTTGATAATAGTGTTGTACCATTTGTTGAGTCTACTTTCATGTCTTCTCTAAAGATTAGCAAGTCTAGTAGGAACAATAAGAATAATGATAGTGACAGCAATACTGATGATTACCTTGATGAACTTGAGGCTCTTATGGCTAGAAGGTTACCTAAAGGTAAAGGAAGGTATAGAGGTAAGCTACCTTTAGCATGTGTTAACTATAAAGAGGTTAGCCACATTGCTGCTAGATGTCTGCATAAGAAAGATGATGAAAGATCCAAAGACCGATCTGAAGGAAGCTATGGCAGGAGAGTCAACAGAGGCTACTGACACAACAAAGATAACCAAGATAGTAATGACAAAGGAAAAAAGATGATGATGTAGAAGTTGTATTTGTTGCTATGAAAGATGACTCTAAGGAAGAAGAAAAACATGTTGAAATAGCACTAATCTCTAGAGTTAATAAACATAATACATGGATCATAGACAGTGGCTGTACACATCACATGACTGGTGATGAGGAGAAATTTGATCAACTTGAAGAATACGATGGAGGATCAGTTAAGATGGGTAATGATACACCCTATATGGTAAGAGGTAAAGGATCCTTGATGATAAATGATAGGATAAAATGTTATAATGCTTATTGGGTAGATGGACTGAACTATAACTTGTTAAGTGTGGCACAACTGAACAATTCAGGTCACCGAGTTGCTTTTGAGAGAAAGAAAGTGAAAATCTTTGATGATGGAGGAAGACTAGTTGGAACTAGAGCACAATCAAGAGGTAATCTATTTTATCTTGATACTGATGAGTCTTCTTGTTTGATGATGAAAAATGAAGATGCTTGGTTGTGGCATAAAAGGTCATGCCATGTGAACTTTGATAACATGATTAAGATCAGTAAAAGGAAAAGAGTTAGAGGTCTACCTTTTCTTGTCAAAACCCGATCATGTTATGTGTCATGAATGTCAAAAAGAGAAAATGACTAAATCTAGTTTCAAAAGTAAGGATTATTCAACAAAGTAGATACTTGAGTTGGTTCATACTGACCTATGTGGTCCTATGAGAACTCAGAGTTATTATGGTGATAGATACTTTATTATTTTTGTTGATGACTATACTAGATTGATGATTGTTATGTTCTTAAAAGAAAAATCTAAAGCATTTAAGATGTTTAAGTGGTATAAAGCTAAGGTAGAAAAAGAGACTGGTAAGGAATTGAAATGCCTAAGATCTGATAGAGGAGGTGAATTTATCTTTGATGAATTTACTAATTTCTGTAATGAGCATGGTATTAAAAGATAGGTCTTTGCACCGAGGACACCTCAGCAAAATGGCATTGCTAAAAGAAGGAATAGGTCAATAGTTGACTGTGATAGGACACTAATGATGCAAAAGAATGTTTCCAAAACACATTGGAGAGAAGCTATCAGCACTGCAGTATATGTTCTTAACTGAGTTCAACTAAAGAAGGACACCAACAAGACACCCTATGAGTTATGGTTTGGACACAAACCTATTGTAAGTTATTTTAGAATTTTTGGAAGTAAATGCTTTATTCTGAAGGATGAGAGAAATGCTAAATTTGACTCAAAAGGTGGTGAAGGCATATTTCTGGGATATTCTACTAAAAGTAAAGCATATAAATGTCTTAACAAGGTTACAAATAAAATGATTGAAAGTACTAATGTCCGAGTTGATGAGTTTGATGAAAAGAACACAGAGGAAAGTATAAAGGAATTGGAAGACTATAGTAGATTCACTTACATTGAACAACCAGAGTATCTACCAAAGCCATAGCCTGTGATAACCGGTCAATAGGAAAACAATACCAAACAATAGGAAAGAGAAATCGATGAGCAGGATGAACCTACCGAGCAAGCAAATGAACCTGCACAAGATGAACAAGAAAGAAGAGACAAAGTACTAGTGAGATTTGTCAAGAGACATCATCCTGAGACACAAATTATTGGAGACAAACAAGTTGGCATGCAAACAAGGAGAAAAGCAAGACAAGGTACATGTCTAGTTTGTGATTATGAACTGAAAAATGTAAAAGTTGCATTAGAAAATGATGAATGGACTAATGCAGTGAAAGAATAAATAGAACAGATAGAGAAGAAAAAAACCTAGATTTTAGCACCCCAACCTAAAGATAAGAATTTTATCGGTACTAAGTGGATATTCGAGAACAAGTTGAATGAAAATGGTGAAGTAACAAGAAATAAAGCTAGATTGGTATGCAAAGGATATGCACAGGAGGAAGGCATTGATTATGGTGAAAATTTGCACCTATTTCTAGATTGGAAGGTGTTAGAATGCTACTTGCATATGCTGCACACAAGAAATTAAAATTTTATCAAATGGATGTTAAGTCAACATTTTTGAATGGAATACTTAAAGAAGAAGTCTACATAGAACAACCTGAAGGGTTTGTTGATCCAGAAAAAAAATACATGGTATGTAGATTACATAAAGCTTTATATGGTTTGAAGGAAGCACCAAGAGCCTGGTATGAAAGGTTGTATACTTATTTGTTAAGTATAGGATTTGTAAGAACAAGTGAGAACAACAATTTGTACATGAAAGGAGATACTGATGACACTATTCTTATTGCTAAGATATTTGTGGATGATATTATTTTTGGAGGACAATATCACATATGTAAAGCCTTTTCTGATGAAATGAGGAATGAATTTGAAATGTCTATGTTCAGAGAGATTAAGTTCTTTCTAGGACTACAAGTGATTCAGCAGAGTGATGGGATATTCATCACATAATCTAAATACATAAAGGAAGTATTGAAAACATTTGGCATGGAAGATGCTAAACATGTGGGAACACTAATGGCTACTAGATGTAAATTGACTAAGGAAGATGAAACTATAGAGGTAAATCAGACACTGTACCGATCTATGATCGGTAAGTTAATGTATGTAGTTCACAATAGACCAGATATAGCACATGTTGTGGGAATAGTTGCTAGATTTTTTGCTAATCCTAGAGAATCACACATGATTTCTACTAAAATAATCTTAAGATACTAGAAGAAAATAGAGGATTATGGATTGTGGTATCCTAAGGAAGGCAAGTTTGAACTGAAGGTATACACCAATGCTGATTGGGCTCGAAATGTGGATGACAGAAAAAGTACCATCGGAGGAGCATTTTTCTTTGGTGAAAAATTTGTTACTTAGACAAGTAAGAAACAAGCTTGCATTTCTTAGTTTACAGTTGAAGCAGAGTATGTTGCTACTACTACAAACTGTTCAAATATTGCATATATTAAGCAATTTCTGGAAGGTATGAATAAGATAATTACTGAGCTGGTGATTATATACTATGATAACACAAGTGCAATTAACATTTCAAAGAATCCAGTGATGCACTCTAAGACAAAGCATATATCAATTAAGTATCACTACTTGAGAGAAAAAGTACAGGAGAAGCAAGTTAAGCTAGAGTTTGTTACATCAAAAGAACAACTTGCAGATATATTTACAAAAGCTCTACCGAAGGACACATTTGAGTACTTAAGGACTAGACTTGGGGTCCGTCCCTTGTCTACTGGTCACTAAGGTGAATCCAGATGTTGCATCAGCCTAATCTTATCAGAAGATCATACATGTTTATGTAGCATAGTTCACACTTTGGATGATGTCTAAAGCTGTGAAAAGTACTGGAATAGATTGGCATATTAGTATATAGAGATACAGAGAATGCATTGGACAACAGATAGTTACTTGGCTATTGAAGAGTTTCTTGTTTATTTGTTTCTTTGGCATTGTTGTCAAAGGGAGAGATAAAAAATATGAAACAATATGCACCAATGAGAACTATCTAAGGGAGAGACAAAGTGAAGAAAGGGAGACCATTGAAGATCAGTTACTGAGAACAGAAGAAGGAATCTGAAAGCTGAAAAGATCATATTTGCAGATTGACAAAGCTATATTTTGTAATGTTGTTGAGTAACATAGTGATTAAACATATTAAGCTAGGCAGAGCTTATATAACACTTGTTCACAGATTTTTAGAATACATGTTTGGTATGGGTATGGTATATTTCATATTATTTGAGTTGCCATCAATGCCAAAGGGAGAGATTGATGAACTACAACTGATTTAGAACCTGATTGAAGAATCTATGATTAGAGATCATGGATTTGATTGATTAGATATGTAAGATGCTTAAATTAGTATTATGTTGTCATTGATGTCAACTAGTTTGACAACACTTATCTTGTAAGTTACTATACCGAAACATCTGTAGAAAAGGAGTGAAAGAGATGAAGAACATAAATATCTACATGAGGAAGATGGATATGATAGATGAGGATAAAGAATTCATTGAGTAAATTGTTGATGATTCTATGACCTTATGATATTGAATTGATTATGTTGCATTCATCTATGATGAGGAAAAGAGCTGAAAGACACAAAGCAATGTTGTCGGTTAATGAAGCATTTCAGTATACACCAATGAAGTGTAGTGTATACCGAGTACAGTATAAACTGAGCTTGTGTTCACCGATGTATTTCTTTGTTAAATGAGAAGAATAGAATGAACTAAATGACTAGTTTAGCCGATAAGAATTGATGAGCTGGAAAGTGTATGATTTTGAGGTAATAGATAAAATTTGTTACACAGATCGATGGCTAACAAAATTTAGGAAAGATCTAATGGATTGAGAATCAAACGTGTTATTGACACAAGTGTCAAGGTATGTTTAAGAGGAAAAATCAGTGGATGTGATTAAGCCAAAAAATCTGATGGAGCAGAAGAAAATGGTTTACATGTCTATATAAGAGACTGGAGATTTCACAAGTGAGTGTGATGCCGAAAGAAAAGGAAACTGCAGAATCATCGCGTGAACAATTTTTCTTGCATTCTGATCATACTGGTTAAGGAGAACCCTACTGTAGAGCATTACTGAGCAATAGAGTAATTACCAACAGACAGTAAGTTGATATATTGTTGAATTAGAAATGTTACATTGATCAGAAAGATTTGTATGACCTAAATATTGATCTGTATATCTGCAATTGAAGTTGTAATAGATCAGATCACCTACTATTACATATTTAACCATTGTACATAGTCAAATCTCTTAACCGAGTGGACTAAGAAATTCTTATTATGTATCATTCATAGAATGAACATTGTTATCCTATCAACCCTAGAGTGACTGCTGGTTGGATGATAACAGTTGGTCTTAAATCATCTAACAAGGTCACACCTAACAGTGTGTTTGTAACCTTTAATAGGGTTGGGTCTTCACTGACCTCACTTCAAAAGAGTGAATATTTTTGGGTTGCTAGTCCCAGGTGGTTTTTCCCTTCACAGGGTTTCCACATTAAATCTCTTGTGTTATGTGTTGATTGTGATATTTGTTTGATGTCATATTTGCATGTTACATATTTGATTTGATCAGTAACTACTATATATTTTAGATTGGTAATCAGTAAATACACAGACAGTAAAAGTAATTTAAGTTACCGAGCAGCAGAAGTTGAAGTATTTGTTTTTTGATTATACATTTTGTATTGGGATAGTGATTAACTGATTCACCCCCCTCTCAGTTATTCTAACAAGTACCTCATCATGGTATCCACTAAGCTTGAACTTTACTAGGCACTGTTTGTTAATATGATTTAGAACAATAGAGAGGGGGGGTGAATCAATTGTTCTTAGGTCCAAATGTATCAAACAAACTTTTAAACACTTCAACAATCTCAGATCTAATCACCAACACTACTTGGTCATTACAAAATGTATACCAAAAATATATAACAATGTAGTCCACTATCCAACAATATTTAACTTGCAAAACATAGAAATGTTCACACCAAAACATTCACACAAGTATTGACACCAAGATTTATAGTGAAAACCCAATTTGGGAGAAACCACATTGTAACATGTTACTGATATTTTCACTCTTCTAAAGTGGGCTCTATGAAAAGCCAACCCTGTCAAAGGTTTACAAACACACTGCTTGGTGTGACCCTATTAAATGATTTCAACCACCCTGTTAGGAAGGAGCCTTGTTAGAGGACTTAGGTACATTCCATTAGAATGAAATCTTGATTAAAGGATTTATACAATGACTGCTAGGTCAACCTTTATTAAAGGATTTTGATTGATATAATGGTTAGAAAGTAGCAGTAGTATTTGATCTAAAAAACATACAACTCACTTTACAAATAACATATCCAATTCAAACATATATGTTGGCTTACTGATTGTGTACCATTTTCATCTCCATCACTGATCTGCTCAAAAATCCCTTCAAGAAATCACAACTCTGATCAACTCCTTCACCTTCAGCCTTTCTTCTTAGACTTATCAATCAATAACATCAACAACTCCACCATCCTTGTTAACCTCATACTTAGGTTTTCTTTATACCTCTTCAATAGATAGTTCCATCTTTTTGCTGCTTAATCTCCTCCGTAGATCTTAGGTTTAGGTCAGATTCATAGAATCCTTCCAACATTAAAGTCCTTCATACATCCTTATAGAAATAACTTCACTCTCTTTATTGCAATCACAATAAAATGATTTACTATGCATTAAATGCTCCATACACTCAATTAATAAAGTCAACATGATTTACATAATCCAAGAATTCAACTATGTCGGCTAGGAATCTGAATTCTTCCTCAAATGTAAATTACTGATGCTCAATCAAATATTGTGTTCGACTCCTCAGTCATCACTACGTAACTTGGTCATCTCTTCAAATTGTCTCCCTCGGCTAATGCTGTCACTCGGCAACAAACTGATGTTCGATTAATACTAAATTTACTTGGCATATACTAGCTCTCAGTTGACACTAACATCACTCAGCTTAAACTAGATTTATTCACTTTCTCTCAGTTAAGACTACTTGTTTAGTCTTGCTTCTTACTTAGATAAGCAATACATTATCTTATCATTATGCCACATAATCAAATACTCATCAAAGTATCAAATAACTCAACCTTTCTCTAGGTTCTATTGTTATCACCCTTGCCCTAATCCTTCTCATCAATCAATAGATATAGTAGTTTCTTAGATAGAGATAGTCTTACCAGTTAAGGTTTGACATCAATGATAATACAACAATTGCTTCAATTGCAGTTTCCAACAATCTTCCTCATTGGCATTGATGGAAATACCATATGAATAACATATGATTCACCAACCAATCCAAAACTTGTCTTTGCATCAGAAACATTTGTAATATCCTTAGCTTCATTCTGATTCTAAATCACTTATCCTAGCTTGCTTGACCATCCACATAGTTACTCCCTCTAAATATTTTATGTGTATCTTTTACTTTGATTCTCTGAATTACTTCCTCTTTTATGTGTTTTCATCTCCAAATCTCTCCCTCTTTGACAATAATGCCAAAGCAGTATCTAGAACTTGCATCTTTTAGATGTAGATATCATCTTGTCAGTTCAGTAACAATATTTCTCCCTCTATCATCTTTCTTATGATTGATTATAGCTTTTTTGTACTTTTTCACAACTCTAGGCCGCTCCTAAAGTGTGACCTATTATGCATCAATTTGTCAGATACTCTGTGCAACACATTTGATGCACTACTCCTAGCTTGACTAGGCAGCCTCAGTTAGGGGAAGCACCCTTAATTTACCTCTAAGATATTCATGAGCATCCTTAGGTAAAGCTTTTGTGAATATGTCTACTAGTTGTTCCTTTGTATTCACATATTCCATTCTCACCTCTTTATCTTGTACCAATTCCCTCAAGTAATGATACTTGATAGAAATATGTTTGGTCTTTGTCTGCATCATTGGGTTATTTGATATGTTGATAGCACTTGTGTTGTCACAGTATATGACAAATGGTTCAGTGATCTCCTCTTTCATGCCTTTCAACAATTGCTTAATCCATACCAGATTTGAACAGTTCACTGCAGCTGCTACATACTCAGCTTTAGTTGTAGATTGGGAAATACAATTTTTTTTCTTGCTTGTCCAGGAAACTAATCTCTATCCAATAAAGAAAGCTCCACCACTAGTAATTTTTCTGTCATCAACATTTCCTGCCCAATCTGCATTAGTGTAGACTATCAGTTCAAATTTCTCATGCTTCTTGTAATACAGTCCATAGTCTTCTATCCCTTTCAAATATCTCATTATTATTTTCACAGCCATCATATGACTTTCCTTAGGATTGGCAGAGAATATTGCCACAATCCCAATTGCTAGAGCTATATCTGGTCTATTGTGAATAGCATATTGCAACTTTCTAATCATGGATCTATACATAGTTTGGTTCACTTCAATAAAATCATCATTTTTAGACAGTTTCTATCCAGTAGCCATGGAGTACTTATTGGCCTTGAATCCTCCATACCAAAGGTTTTCAATATCTCTTTGACATATTTAGACTGTGTGATAAAAATACCTTTTTCCATCTGATAGACTTCTTCATCTTTCATGTACAGATTGTTGTTGCCATTTGTCCTTGAAAATCCAATTTGTATCAAGTAATTGTGCAGCCTCTCATACCATGCTCTGGGGGCTTTCTTCAATCTATATAGTGCCTTGTTCAACTTTCAAACCATATTTCTCTTGTTTGGATCAACAAATCCTTCAGGTTGCTCAATGTACACTTCTTATTCTAATATACCATTCTGTGGAGGTGTTCTAGGTGTAGACATCTATCTCTTGATTCCTCTATCATTGCAGAACGGATTGAACTCATTTGATATAAACTATCCACCTCAGTTAGATCTCAGACATTTCAGGTTTCTACCTATCTCCTTTTCAACCTTAGCCAAATACCACTTAAGCAACTGAAATGCATCAAATTTTTCTTTTAAAAACATTACAATCATCATCCTAGTGTAATCATCAACAAATAGAATAAAGTATTTAGCACCACAATAGCTTTATATACCCATAGGTCAATAAAGGTTAGTATGAACCAGATCCAAAAAAAAATTTCAGAAGTAAAATTCTTGCTCTTGGAACTCGACTTTGTCATTTTACCCAATTGACATTGTTTGCACATCACATTATTAGGTTTCTTCAATCTACGCAAACCTCCAACTTTCTTCTTTTTACTAATGTTTACCAGATTGTCAAAGTTAACATGACATAGCCTCTTATGCCATAACCATACATCATCAAATTGTGCAATCAAGCATGTCTCTTCAGATAGATCTACATAGAACAAATTACCTCTAGTCTGTTCTCCACTTCCAATCAATTCACCAGTGCCATCAAATATTTTATCCTTTCTGTGATGAAACTCCACTCGATAACCAGTGCTATTAAGTTGTGCAACACTTAGCAAATTATAGTTAAGACCTTCAACCCAATAAGTATTTTCACAAGTGATCTTATCAGTTAGCTTAATTAATCATTTACCCTTTACATGACATGGCCCATCATTACCAAACTTAACACTTCTACCTTTGTAATGATCTAGGGTATCAAATTTACTTTTGTCACTAGCATGTGATGTGAGAAACTACTATCAATAATCCATTTATCACCTTTGCTCACATCAGAAACAAGTGCAGTTTTCTCATCTTCATCAGACTCATCTTTCATAGCAACATAAACTACTTCAATTTCAAAATCATCATTATCAATGTCAGTTTCTTCTTCAGCAATATAACAGGATTTCTTACCTTTATCCTTGTAGTCCTTGTACCTTTGATAACCTCTATTTTCTCTCTTATCCTTGTACTTGCTTTCTCTTTCATCATCCTTGTCATTCTTATCAAGACATCTTGCATCTATATGGCCAACTTTGTTACATGAAAAACATATGATAGGAATTTTACCTTTATATTTTCCTTTTCCTCTTTTCAATCTTCTGGCCATAAGAGCTTCAAGATCCTCTAGTTCCTCATCAGAAGTGTCACTGTCACTTTCACTATCACTTATACATTTTTCTTTTTCTCTCTTAGACTTATGCAAAACCATTTGTGACTTGAATGCAGATTCAACATTAGCAACAGTGTAGTTATCATAGTTAGAAAACTCAAAAGCAGTAAGCTTACCAATACGACTTTCCAAAGTTAGAACATTACCAGGGTTATATCTAGATTCTTGAATTGCTGAAATTATGATGGCATATATAGGAAGAAAAGTTCTCAATACTTTTCCAATAATAGTCTCATCATCAATAGTTCCATTAGCTCCTCTAATAGCATTTACTACCTCCTTGATTCTACCACAATATTGAGCAATATTTTCACCTTCTTGCATTTTCATTTCATCAAACTTACCTCTCAGGCTTTCAGCTTTTTCCCTTAGTACATTTACATCACCACCATAGATATTTGCAAGAGTGTCCCACATTTTCTTTGCATTTGTCAAATCCTTAATGTCTTCAAATTCAGGATAGCTTAAGGCAGATGCAATGTCCAACATTGCTTGGTTGTGTTCCTGTTTAGCTTTCATCTCCTCGACAGTCAAAGGTGCAACAGGTGTAACATAATCATGTTCAAAATAATATTTCATTGAGTCACCAATACCAGCTAGATGTAGTTTCATCAGACTCTTCCATGCAGGGAAGTTCTCCTTATTCAACTTCAGTACCTCCTTTTTATACATCTTGATCATTAGCTTCAAGTAACTTTAAATTTGTTCTATGTAAGAACCAACAGCTTTGATACCAATTGTTAATATGATTTAGAACAATAGAGAGAGGGGGGGTGAATCAATTATTCTTAGGTCCAGATGTATCAGACAAACTTTTAAACACTTCAACAATCTCAAATCTAATCACCAAAACTACTCAGTCATTACAGAATGTATACCAAAAACATATAACAATACAGTCCACTATCCAACAGTATTTAACTTGCAAAACATAGAAATGTTCACACCAAAACATTCACACAAGTATTGACACCAAGATTTATAGTGGAAACCCAATTTGGGAAAAACCACTTTGTAACATGTTACTAATATTTTCACTCTTCTAAAGTGAGCTCTGTGAAAAGCCAACCCTGTCAAAGGTTTACAAACACACTGCTAGGTGTGACCCTATTAAAGGATTTCAACCACCTTGTTAGGAGTGAGCCTTGTTAGAGGACTTAAGTACATTCCATTAGAATGCAACCTTGATTAAAGGTTTTATACAATGATTGTTAGGTCAACCTTTATTAAAGGATTTTGACTGATAAAATGGTTAGAAAGTAGTAGTAGTATTTGATCTAAAAAACATACAACTCACTTTGGAAACAATAGACCCAATTTGCACATATATGTTGGCTTACTGACTGTGTACCATTTTCATCTCCATCACTGATCTGCTCGGAAATCCCTTCAAGCAATCACAACTCTAATCAACTCCTTTACCTTTAGCCTTTCTTCTTAGACTTATCAGTCAATAACATCAACAACTCCAGCATCCTTGTTAACCTCATACTTAGGTTTTCTTTATAGCTCTTCAATAGGTATTTCCATCTTTTTTCCGCTTAATCTCCTCCATAGATCTTAGGTTTAGGTCGGATTCATCAAATCCTTCCAACATTAAATTCCTTCATACATCCTTCTAAAAATATCTCAATCTCTTTATTGAAATCATAATAAAATAGTTTACTATGCAAATTAAATGCTCCATACACTCAATTAATAAAGTCAACACAATTTACATAATCCAAGAATTCAACTATGTCGGCTAGGAATCTGAATTCTTCCTCAAATATAAATTATTGACGCTCGATCAATACTTTGTTCAAATCCTCAGTCATCACTATGTAACTCGGTCATCTCTTCAAACTATCTCCCTTGGCTAATGTTGTCACTTGACAACAAACTGATGTTCGATCAACACTGAATTTACTCGGCATATACTAGCTCTCAGTCGGCACTAACATCACTCAGCTTAAACTAGATTTCTTCACTTTTTCTCAGTTAAGCCTACTTGTTCAGTCTTGCTTCTTACTTCAATATGAAATAAATTATCTTATCATTGTGCCACATAATCAAGTACTCATTGAAGTATAAAATAACTCAACCTTTCTCCAGGTTCTATTGTTATCACCCTTTCCCTAATCCTTCTCATCAATCAATAGATATAGTACTTTCTTAGATAGAAATAGTCTTACCAGTTAAGGTTTGACATCAATGACAATGCAACAATTACTTCAATTGTAGTTTCCAACATTGTTCACTAACCATGACCTTGTGGTCATCCTGCACCCAGGCAATTCGGTATGGATGTGGTTGTTTCTACCTCTTGAGCTTCAAATTTGTCACCATCTCTTCTGACACCAAATGTTTAGTGCTTCCACTATCAATAATCACATCACAACACTTATCCTCACACTTGCATCTAGTGTGAAACAAGCTCCTCCTTTGCTCAGGTTCATTCTCACCACTCAGAAAGACTCTTCTGTTAATTAGTGTTTCTCCTCTTTCAACATATTCAAAATGTGATGATTTGGAATCTTCATCCACATGTGCAACTTTAGCCTGGCCTTTAGTTCTCCTATCTATCCTTCCTTGGCATTGAGGACATTCAAATGGCCTATGACCTTCTTATCCACAGTGAAAACATGTTCCACAGAAGCTTCCTCTTCTTGATCCTTGTCCTCTTCCCCTTCATCTCTGATCTCTATTATTCTAATCCTAGGAATGATTGAAATTGTTTCCTCTCTGATTTTGACTCCTACTTGCCTCATGCTTATTTTTTGGATCTTCATTTCGGCCTCTATAAGACCGTTCGCTGGATCTTCCACCACAACCTCTTCCACTTTGTCTACTTTCAAACTTCTTGTTTAGTGTTTCCTCCACTTTTAGGGAAAATTGGTATGCCTCTTTAATACTATTCATTCAAACCAAATTCAACTCCTCCTAAATGCTTGGTCTCAACCCATTAAGGTATCATGCAAATTTCTCCTTATCAGCTTCCGCATGGCCCATTCTGATGAAAATTTGATAGAACTCCTCTATATATTCCTGAACAGATCTTCCTGCTTGCTTCAAACCTTGCATTTTCTTTAGTAGATCAAGCTCATAATCAACATGAATGAACTGTCACTTTAATTTATCCATCATTCGATCCCATCTTGTGATTTTATGCTTTCTGTAATGCCCCGCCAGGGAGCCCAAGAGAGATTAACCTATAACTTGCTACTAAGTTTGGTGAATATTTTTTTTTAAAAGTTAACATACAAGATAATCAATAGTGTGGAAGCAATTATCATTTACTCACATTGAAACAACATCCAACACAGATTACAAATCTCAAGGGTCCCGTGACATAGAATTACTTAAGAACAAAACACAACTAAAGAAAGATAACAAAAGATTCCATATCATAAATGATACAATAACAACTTGCATCAATAAATACAGTCCTCATGGACATCCATGATAACTAATAAACTAACATCCACTGCACATGTCGTGGGGTATGTAATAATAAATCTAACAAAGTACAAAGTCCATATTAGGTATCACATGTGATACTCTAATATAGGATTACGTAAATGAAGATAAGATAAGAAACCAACAATGAAGAACAAGAAAGAACCATGAAGGCATCCAACTATAGAAGTACCAACAACATCGGCACTAGGACATCGAATCTCAAATGGTAAAGAATCACTACCACCCATCCGTGTAGAACCACAAAGGCCTACCCCACCATGCTGAGGAGATAACCACAAACCCCAATCAGATGACCAAAACCAAACAAGGATAAAACCACTGAGCAAGGAATTCTGAAAGCTCTCTACTCAAGGTTTACAAAAATAAAGAGAAAGGTGAGATACACTAATCCAGAGGCATAAACAAAAACTCAAGAGATGATCTAAGCTACATGCTATGGGAGTGTCATCACATGTCTAACTACTTGAGTTACCTTGGACTGGTCACTCTGGACCCCAGAACCTCAAGCATTGAGTTACCCTGGAACTGACCACTCTAGGCCCCGGACCCTCAATACAATCCATGTGGGATTAGAATTCTCTCTCATAGATATGAGGAATTCTAATCATAACCATACTCTAAATTATCTTTTTAAATGATCTATAAAGTTTTAATTACTAAGTTATCACTTAATTACATAACCTACAATAGGTTACCCAGGTACTGACCACTTTGGGTCCCGGCCCCTATTGTAAGCTACTCCCCTAAGATGCACCTACTCAACCTCCCCTAGGCTCATAATCTCACAAACATCAAAGTAGGTATACCACCATGTAATCCTAGAAGCAGTTCCACACATAAGAAACTACATCAACATGATTACCATGAGACCATAAAAAGATAATAAATCAACAAGAGCCCATAAGATCAAAACATAGATGATAATCAGAATAAATACTCACATCACACATAACGTTGAAAACAAATCCAACTAAAAAATATCCTTGCCTCTATTTCCCCTAGGTCATTCTAATACCTGTCATCACATAAAGTACAAGAATATAGTTCAAGAACGAGCAAACAATATTCACAACTTAAAGAACTAAACAAGGACCTAAAAGCATTTAAATACTATTCTGAGTATAATTGAATCCAAAAGTTGATACACATAAAGATGCCAAGAGAAACATATCACGAACACTAAAACAATGCAACAACCATAAAAATATACTCTATAATCGTTCTAAGAACATAACGGAAGTTAAGACCTAATTTTAGTATAATTATAACAGTTCTAATAATACTTTTTCCAATATTGACACCACTGGGCACATTCCTCAGTGCATACAATCTAAATCCCAATTAACATATACATATGTGCTCATATTGTGTTTTAATCAGTCACATGTTGAGTCTAATTAAATTTTATATCTATCATCAGACCACAATTACATATAAACACATTTGATACATAAAATAATATGTGTGTATATACCAAAGTGAGAAAAGTCAACCACTAAACCAAATAATAATAATAAACATAACATGAAGTATTTAAAATAAAATCTTACTCTATGCTTATAGATTTGTTTTAAATTAGAAACAACCTAATACTATATATTAAAACAAATCTTATGTTCAAAAACTAAATTTATAATTTAGTTAAACTAACTAAATGAATTTTTAGTTAGGCTAAATAAATAATCATTCACTAAACTTAAATTAATAGCATAAGTTAATTTAAATAAAACTAATTAACAAAATATATATACTAAATTAATTAACATCTAGTAAACAAAATTTATTAAACATTTATGAAATTTTTTTTTTTAAAAAAAACATTAAATTTTTTTTAAATAGTTTAAAGTGGGGGGGGGGGGTGGGGAACTGGGCCCCACACCCTTGCCGCACCACCCTGCGCGCGATACCCTAAGGTACCGTCGCAGGGGCGGTAGACTCTACCCTGTCGCACGGTACCGTAAAGTAACACCGGCAGCGGTAGCTACCATCGCATACACCTTGGGGGGTGGGAGGAGGTGGTGGCCCCCACCTCCCTCAAACCTTTTTAATATTTTTTTTAATAAAAAACAAACTTTTAAAAACAATGCATATGTAGAATTTTTTTTAATATTTTCTTTTATATTTTTTTTTTCAAACAGAATTAAGACAAAGAGATATGCATTTTATTTATTTCTATTTCTATTGCCTTTTTGATTTTTTTCAATGACTGGTTATTATATTTTGACTATACCATTTTCCAGCCAGCATACATTTAACTAGAATAGGTAATTTTACCAAAATTGGATTTTCTTTTACAATCCCAACTCAGATTCCTTTGAGCCTGTGAATCTATTTCTTCCTCATAACATGTTTTAAACATAAACAAATAATTTACTAAAATCATGTAAATTTTTGCTGAATATATATATTTTACAGAGATTATATTTTAACCAGAATTGGGTTTTCAACTAAAATTGGGTTTTAGTCTAAGGACAGATTTATTTTCCCTCCACTATAAAGATCAACTATAGTCTAGGTTTAATTTTTCATTTTACAAGCAAACTATAGACAAACTTTTGATAAAATTTTGCCAGCATAACGGTACAATAAAATATAAAAATCATCTATAATAGGGTTTCTAAATACCCATATCCAATATAAACACTGATCTACCAAATAGAAAGCATATAAAACTATACAAACACAGAAGGACAAATAATTGTGAAAATAGATCCAACAAGCAAAATTCAATGCCTACCTCAGATCCAATGCCAGAAACTAAAAATGAAAACAAACCCTTGTAGATCTGAAATAGAGTTTCCTCCAGAATTCAACCCAACCTGTAGATCTGAAAGCTATGTAGCAACAGGTACCTGATTCAAATGCACAAAGAAGCCCAAATCAACAAGCAGCCACAACAATCCACAAATCTCCAAAATTCAAAACACACAAGCTCTCCCCAAAAATCTTCACCAAAACCTATCTCTCCTCAAAATGAATGCAATAATCTCCTAATAGGAATTCAATTCCCAAATTCATGCAATCCCAAAAGACAACTCAAAAGCCAACTCACAGTTCAACTCCAAATCAGAAATGACTCATAAGACAACTCCTGATCCAACTCCCGATCCAACTCTAATTCCAAAATTGAAAGTAAATATAATTAATTAATTAAAATATCTTTTTAATGCACAACTCAACTTGACTTTTGAAAACTAGTTGTTATCTTTTTGAAAACAAATCCCTTTTCAATTTTGCACATGTTATGATTAAAATTCATTTATTAAATAAATTAAATACTTAATGCATCACAAATTCATGCAATTAATTATTTAATCATTTAATAAAATAAACAAGCATAAATCAAATCATTTTCTAATTAAGCACATGTTAATAATTAAAACCCAAATTAAATAAATTAAATATTTAATACATCCTAAAGCATGTAATTAAATATTCAATTATTTAATAATACATTCAAGCATAATTAATCCTAATTTCAATTAAATGAACAATTAATTGTAATTAGTCAAATAATTGACTTTAGATAATTTTTCAAATTAATCATAGGAACATAATTAAATCATTATATTCAACTATAATCCTAACATTGATAATCATATAAAATCACCTAAATAATCATAAATCAACTGAATCAAGCACTATAAGATCAAGCACAATAAAATCAAACAAATTGAAACCATGCATAGACTCAAGAACAAGATCCACGAATTCATACCAACCAGATGAATTCGGGTAGGGTAGTCAGACTGACACTTGTCCAATCCTAGGACAATTAGGCTTAGGTTAGGGTTTTGGGTCTGTGTATTATCTCCCCTCTTTACCATTGAGATGAATGTTTATGGGCACGCTCACTCCTGCCAATTCAAGGAAGATGATGCCCTGTACCTACAAACCTATCATCATAAGATGAAGCATGTCCATAAAATAATATATAATAGACAATGGTGGGGATCGGCCGATCGTGTGGATCTCGCAAGCAAGTAACTACGACTCCGTCCCTCAACCACATCAGACATGTCAAACAGAAATATAAAATAAACACATCGACCATACACATGCAAGTATGGGGTTAGTAAAATCATAAGCATCAATGATCTCCTAACATATAATCTACCATCCTAAAATAATCATAACATTTATAAAATCAGACTAGGGGCGAGGTACTACACTTTCCTCTTTTATTTTTCTCTAATTGAATCTCTTGCCACCAGATCTTCACATGACCCTTCAGTCTGGCCTTCGTAAACTTGACCCGATCAAGATCCTTGATATATTCATACTCAAAATATTCTTCTAATTCATTGATCCAGTCGATCAACTCATCTGGGTTAAGATTTCATGAAAATGTAGGAACCTCAATCTTAGGTCTTTTATAATCTTGGAAATTGCCCGAAAAAGCCTTTCTTCCTCTTGGTTCAGAATTTTGCTTTCTCCTTCCTGATCAACATTTCCTTCTTCTTTAGCTTCATCCTTGCTTTTGTCTCTGACTTTAAGATTTATTCATCTGTGAATGTCTTCTTGCAATGCTCAAACTTATCTATGGAGAGCTCTAACCTCAGGTGTCACACCACCAACTCTTCCGCCATGTTCCCTTTGTGGAGGCATTTTTCTCGCTTTATCATTGAAACCATAAACCACAGTCCTGGTGCAAACTGCCTCATAGTCAGTGATCTATTTACACACTCAGGGACTCCTGCTCTGATACCACTTGAAGAAGGATGCTCCCTTTAATACCACAAACACACAACAGAAATAGCGAAAAAACAACAATTTGCGAGAACAAAAAATGGGCTTCTTATTATCTCTACAAATGTGGAATTACAAATTTTAGAATTACAATATGCAAAGCCACATGGGCATTTTATTTACAATATTCTATAGGAAAAAGCCTCAAATTATTACCCAAAACTACTCTGAACTATTCTGAACTACCCTAGACAACACTACAGGCCATCCTTATATAGGCAATTTCCTTGGCCTGAGAAGGTTCTAGAAAATATAGCCCTTAAGATCGACTATCCATAGAATTATTTTATTTTTCATAAGTATTACAATAGGGTCGGCTCAAAATAATTACAAAATATGTTTTTAGGTAGCCCAACTTCTAGAGGCCATACATTTTTAACCGTAGCTCCATTTTTCTATTATAACTATTTTTTAGAAATGGCAGGACTTGATCTACAATGCCTAACTCACGCAAGCTCCAGTCAGCTACGAGTCGATCGCGATCTAGGGCCTCTAAGGCCTTCAAAATTGAGCTCAAAGATTTCATACCCAAAAACCTCAATAACTTCACTGATACCGATGATATGGCAATGAAAATAGACTGGTAGGCTGATATGACTAAGATGAACCTCCGCCTATAAAATTAGAACATTTCGAGCTTGTATGACCAACTTACTAAAAATAGTAAGTTTCTATAAATAGAAGCTCTGCACAAGATAGCTCTTATTGAAAAGAAACCAAAAATATTTTTGGGTGATGCAAGATCGCTCTTACACCCAAGATGCTCTTGCATCACAAGGTGACTTTTGAGCTGGAGTTCTAAATACTCTTGCGAGATACATCCTAACAAATCTTATGGTACTTATAACAATGTACTAGTCACTTCTAATCGGGTGAACCCTTAATAGGGTATTGTAAGCTCCTAATAGGGGAACTCTTTTAACTATAGTGAATAGATTTGTGGGTATCATCCCCACCGTGGTTTTCTCCCTCTTATAATTTTTTCCATGATAAAAATAGTGGTGTTATGTGGTATGCTTTGTGGATGCCTGAATTGTTCTATTTCTATTGCATAGTTACACTTGTATGTTTGGTTATTTAGAAGTTATTTAAAAGCATTATCAAATTAGTGGTTGAGTTGGTTTATTACCTATTTACACTGAATCATCCCCCCTCTTAGTGCCTCCTATATCTAACAGAACAAAGGGGTTGGTCATCTGATAGTATAAATGGGACACCAAGGAGTCACTTAAGTGATTGTGACCGGATATAACTAGTCAACTACAAGTTATACCAAGGTTGAACACTATGAGAAGACCCTAAAGGTTAGTCACTTAAGTGATTTTTTGCATCTCTAAGACATTTAAAATTGAACCCTATGATGGAAAATGGTCAAAGGATCTGATGGTGACAAAAGGTCAACATTTTTGGTGATTTCTATGGAATAATTTCCTGCTAAGTATATAGAACAATAGCATGGAAATCCATTGTGTTAGCACTGTTTATTTTCCTAGCTCAAGACTATGTGTTTTAATTTTTTCATGGTTTAATAGAAGGGTTTTTTATGTCTGTTTATGGCTATTCTTTTGAAAAAATTTCCATGTCCTCAACTTTCAGAGGAACTGGTTCTTTTGTTCCTTAAACCCTGGGTGAGGTTTTGTTTCTATCCCTAAGTCTTTATAATAAGAAAAACCCTAGGTCATTGTTGAAAAAATCTAATTGATCATTACTTTTTCAACCACTTAAGTTCTTGTTTAAGCACATGTCCTAAGTAATTATCGGTTGGGGACAAATCTTCTAAGTTATGTTACCTAATAGACCATTTTAATATTTCCTAAGTTTAAGCCCACGACAACCTTTTAATTTTTCCTAAAGTCCTAAGTGTTAATGTTTCCTAAGTCTGGGAAACATGTCAAACTTTGTTAAAGTCCTTTTTGATCTGATAGTGTGCATGATCCCGCAATGAAAAATTGATCAAAGATTACTGATAGCAGGATCGCACCAACCATCAGATGCTTCAATCAGTAAAGATCAAGTGAGTGGGACCAACATTTTAAAGATTTCTATCTGTCATCCGATTTACTAATCTAACGGTTGGTGTGATGCATTGATGAAAAGATAATCAAGGATTACCAATCATGGGATCACACCAACTATTAGATCTTCTAGTCAGAAAATGGTGATGTTAGTGGGGTTGAAGGATAAAGGTTTGTAAAAGTTCTGACAGGTCCCTTCTCATCGAACAATTATCATGATGCCTCAATCAAAAGGTGAAAGGAAAATAGTGATCGCAGGATCACGCTACTGTCTGATCATCCAGGTTAACATAAAGTATGTCAGAGGGGTCAAATTTAAGTGAAATAAAGACAGTCATTGGATTATTTTGATCCAATGATGATCGTGGAGCCTAAATGATAAGTGGGACCAAAGGATACCTATTTTTAATTACCATCATATCTATTTTGACTAGACGAAGGGTGTGAAGCCTTAATGAGGAATTGATCAATAGTTACTGATCAAGGGATCATGACAATTGTCTGATATGTTTTAAAGGAAGATCAATGGTTTTTTTTTAAACTTTCTCTCTTTGGTGTGAAAAGATTCATATTCGTTGAATTGCAAATTTTCAAAATTTTGAAGAGTAATGGAAGGAACATGTGACATGGTTGTCAAGAGTTAATGTTTTTGCATACACAGTATATCATTCAATATTGTTTCATTTTTTTAGAATCAAAGATGGAGAATTTTTGAAGTACTTAAGCAAAGCTAAATTGCAGAGCGTCTTGTATTTTCTGGCAAAGTATTTACTAGGTGAGTGATTATGTGAACTATTGTGTTTCTGCCATTGTTTTTCTGCAAATTTTGTTGTTAGGGTTTGGGAGAAGGGTTTCTATGCGTTCCTAGTTAAAAATTGGTATTAAAACCCTAAATTGAAAGATGGCATCGAGAAGGGAATTCAAAGGGAAGGTTGATTACCAAGAGAGGGTTGTATGTGATGATTTCCTGGAACAACTAGATCATTCTACAAATGATTCATCAAAGTTGAAAGAGCTAGTGCCTAAAAACCCTAGGCTTAGGGTTACATATGGCTTATATGACAAGGGAAATTATATGAGAGATGAAAACATTGGTGTCTCTGGTTTGGTATTGTTCAGGGTAGGGTTTGGATAGAGGAATGCTTTTTCTCCTAGCAGTAATGTATGGGAGTATGATGTAGGAAAATTGGTTGTCTCAAATGTTTTCATGGATACTGATATTTTTCTCCAAGTTACTAAAACTTATCATCATCAAGCAAGGGTGGTTAGGGATGTAAATGCAAAACCTTTGATTGGTATTTATGCTGATGAAATAAGAGAGGTGTTTTGACTAAGTGAGCCTATCGATGCCCTAGAAAGAATATATTTTGATGAACTTAAGGAGGTTTACAATGCCTAGAGGGATTATCTCAGAAGTGGCCATTTGAGGGAAATTTTTGATAAGGTAGGAGGGTTGATTGTAGTAGGACCAAATACACTAGAATCCATCAAGCTAGGTTATATATGGCTTATATGACAAGGGAAATTATATGAGAGATGCAAACATTGGTGTCTCTAGTTTGGTATTGTTCAAGGTAGGGTTTGGACAGAGGCACACTTTTTCTCCTAGCAATAATGTATGGAAATTTGATGTAGGAAAACTGGTTATCCCAAATGTTTTCATGGATACTGACATTTTGCTCCAAGTTGCTAAAAATTATGATGATGTAGAAAGGGTGGTTAGGGATGTAAATGGAAACCCTCTGATTGGTATTTTTCTTGATGAAATAAGAGAGGTGTTTTGACTAAGTGAGCCTATCGATGCCCCGAAAAGAATAGATTTTGATGAACTTAAGGAGGTTTACAATGCCCAGAGGGATTATCTCAGAAGTGGCCCTTCCAGGGAATTATTTGATAATGTAGGAGGGTTGATTGTAGTAGGACCAAATACACTAGAACTCATCAAGATAGATTACTTGAATCTAAAGGCTAAGGGTATGTATTGGTCTCTGTGTCAAATTTTTTGGTGAGGATTCAGAATCAGAGATGAAATTCCATTACATGTTTATGATAGTACAAATCTCGCACCCCTACCTAGCAGTAACATTTTATTTTTCTCCTTTCCTTGTTGAGTTAATACACAATGGATTTATGGGAATTCAGAGGGCTATGGTTGATAGACCTTTTGGTTGGTATTTTTTTATGATGTACATGTTCCTCTACAAGGGTTCAAACTACTTTGAGAAAGAGATGGATCTAATGAAAGAAAAGGATGGTGAATAAATGCCAGTCTAGTTATGGAACCTGAATAATACATGGGATAAGAATGAGGCTAGTTTTATAACTTTTTATAGATGCCTTTCATATAGACTTAGGGCCCTATTGTTTTTGGAGAACCCAAGAATCCCAAAGATATTATTGGATTTTCTTAGGCCAAAACAATTTGCCACTGATATCAAGATAATACATAATTGGGGAGATATCATTTTATACCCTGTTTCTAGTATTTTTAGAATACATGGTTTTAGAGGCACCCTATTTATCTTTCCATACCAAGTCTCTTTTAAGGTTGGTATAGCATAAATCTTAAGGCATATCAAAGGATTACAATATATGGCTCTTACTGGAAAAGGAAAGGGAATCATCTTTCCAACCATCACCATAACACATCAATTTGTGATCACAAAGGGTGTATGGACACACATGAGAAATATTTTGGAACCATATCACATGACTACTTCACTTGCGAGGTCTGTAGATCCTGAGGGATTTTATAATGACATGTTTAAGAAGAGGACCAAGTGTGCAGCCATGGATCATGTTTATAATTTCCTCGAGGATATAATAAAAAATGTATTTGATTTACAAGAACAAGAGATTAGAAAGGAGAAATGGCTAGTATACAGAAAGACCCTAGACTATGTACAACATTTTTTCAAGGAATATGATCCTTCTAAAGAGTTTAAGCCTTTTGAGAAGAAAATTAAAGCTCTTATGAGCCATTTTGAGGGTATAATAAAAAGTCTAAATCATAAAAAGGATATGGTAATACAATCAGAGCCAGAGAGGGCCAAATTTGTGTTAAGTAAACCAAAAATTTCAAGGATGGTTCCTCTTGGTAGATATATTGTGCAAAGAAAGACTGGGTACAGTGTGGTGGTGCCTAGGCCTAATATACAAGAAGAGGGTCAAAGAGAAGAATATATCCCTTCCTCTTCCAAGAGAGTATAGATACAAGAAAAAATAGAGGATTATGCCATTTCACTAGAGAATAAGCCTATTAATGTTGATTCTATTTCCCCCCTCCCCCAAAGAGGTAGAGATTAGAAGAAAGACCACAACAAAGTGAGGATGTTTACTCTGCCACTCAATCTCCCCTAAATATTATTGATCAAAAGGAAGTGATAGAGGAATTACAAAGAATGGGGAGACTAGGTCATATCTTTATGGCCTATGAATAAATTAATGAAGGAGTCCATGAGCCTCCTAAGGTTGTAGAGATAGACTGGAATATTAGTGAGCTAGAAGGAAAAGAATTGGATCCTATAACAAAGCAAGCATGCGATGAGTTCCTTGTAGATGACACCTTTGTTAAGGCTAGGGTTTTTATGCAATTATTATTAAGGACTCACATAAGACAATTCAAGGAGACCTATGAGAAAAGACATAAAGAGCATCCAGAAAAGGACCTTTCCATCATTGAAGATGAGGCCAAGAAGGAAATGATGGAGAGGTTTGAAAAGGTTACCCCATAATAAGGCATATAATTGGTAAGGAATGTAGGGGTACTCATACTTCCTGAATGGGACATTGCCGATGCAGTTGTCCTAGATGCAATCAAGAAATAAACCAAGCCAGTACACAAAACCATAAAAGAAGATGAGCAAGACATTAAGGGTATCACATTTAGTGATGATCATCAGGCACTGGTTATGTGGTTTTTGATTAAAGAGGAAGGAAACAAAGGTAAACAAATTGTTAGGAGTGAGCTCTTTGGAAGTTTATTGGTAAAAAGAGTTAGTGAGACTTTAGGGGTTGAAGCCTCAGGATTGCCATTAGAAACTACCAAAATCAGCATGAAGGTGGCAAAGAAAGAGACCAAGGAGAAGAAATATCTAACAATAAAGCTGGAAACTATTCTGAGGGCCTATGGTGATATGAAGGAGGTAAGTGAAAAAGATAGGATAATTTCTAAATTGAGAAGACAGTTGGGAGGAAAAGTGCAAGTTCAAATGCCTATTCAGTTATAGATTGCTTCTTCCCCTACTGGGCCTTCATCCTCAAGCCCTATTATAGAGTACCCACCTTCCCCTTTACCTCCATTTACTCATGAGGAGTTACTAATTGAAAGAGAAATGTTAGAGGATGCAAGAAGAGCCCTTATTGAAAAGGGTAAGAAATTAAAGGGTGAGAGGCAACTTTTCAATGAGATAAAATTGGAGATTGACATTAAATATGAGGAAAACTTTAGGGATATAGTTTTGCAATTTGTTGAGAGCATAAAGCCAAAAAGTATTTATAAGAATGGAGAGATTATAGTAGAAATTTTGAATTCTTTTAAATCAGAAAAGGACATTGTGTATCCATTTTTGGATAGGTGGATTGTGAGGTAAGATAAAATAAAATTCTTTTATTCTTTGACAAAGGCTCAAGAGGATGCAGATGCAAGAATAAAGAGTACTCACAAGTTTGTTAAGGGTTTGTTTGAGTTTGAAGTTAAGAGAGAAAATGTTCACAAAAAGGCATCAGTATTAAGGGGTGTATATTATCAGGATTGTTTTCAAATGTTCCCTAGTATTTTCAAGAAGAATGGAGAGCTAAAGGACAAAAAGGTATGGCTTGAACAACTAGATGATGAGTTGTCAATAAGAATGACTAGTATATTAAATATGGATAGTAATATTCTTTTTGTCCAAACAATAGAAACTATTGAAAAGCTAGGGCACATTTTGGGTTCGTGAATAAAGAGTGTCAATAGGTAAAAGCTAATTGGGACATTTTGGTGAAAAAGAGGGATGAGGTGGTTTCTTTTCCTTGGCCAAGCGAATAAGTGTTCAAATATTGGGATGATAAATATACCTCAGAAGAAGAAAGTAAAAAAGAGACCTCCAGTGAGGCTGCAACAGGTGGGACTTCCTCGATTTCTTAAAACAAACCTGTAGGGGGAAATTTTGTGCAGAAGTGCAAGGACAACACTTGGCAGGAGTAGAACTATTTTTAGAAACTGTTGCAGGAGATCAGCAAACAAATGAGAAGATATTTTGTTAAAGTTGCAACAGAGCAGTTATTTTGTACTTGTTATTTTTGTCTTGTCTGATGTGACTTTTTGTCATTTTCCTAAATGATCTGTAGCTTGTTGCAATCCTTATTCTATAAAAGGATTCCCAAGATCATTTAGAAGGGGTTGAACTTGGATAGTTTTTTCTTACAAGTTTTGAATCAAGGGTATAACAAACTGTATTAGGTTAAATATTACAACAAATAGAAATTTTCTTGGTTTTTAGTTATCAAAAGTATTAAAACAATGAAAATAAGTTCATGAAATAATCCAAGAAAGTGAAGTGCAAGAAGGAGTTTACCATAAGCCAAATATGAGATAAAGTTGAAAGATTAATCACCAAAAGATGAGAATACTCCAAGAATCCCAACAAAGAGCCAAAAGATTTTTGAAAGGGAAAAAGATTAGAAAAACCCCTTTGTGTATTATGAATGAGGAAATAAAAGCCTAAAGAGAGAGATATAATATGAGAAAGAAGCTCAATACAATAATGAGAGAACTAATATGTCAAGAGGAGAGAAAATTGTGTGTAGGAAATGTGAGAAAAAAATGTATCAAGTGTGTGTAGAAGCATCTCTTAAGTAGAGATGAGTGAAGGATTTTGCATGTAACTCCAATGTGAATGAGTGCCATAATCATACTAAGTGTGTACCAAGTGTGAGAATCCTCATAAGGAGGAACAAACTAATTTCCTTATTAAAAGAATTACAAGAAATGATTTGTCCTCCTACTTGGACTAGAAGACAAAATTGCATGTAGAGATTCCTATAGGAATATCCTAAAATAAATAAAAGGAGGATACCTTGGTTTATCCTCAAATAAAATAAAACAACCAAGGAAAGATTATAAATTCTAACACCCCCCTTTAATATTTAATTGGGGTGATTACATCAATAGGTATCAAACCCAAATTATTTCAATGAAATTCAATTTTTTCTCTAGAAAGAGGCTTTGTCAAAATATCTACAACTTGATCTTCACCCTTGCAATAAATGAGGGACACTTTCTTTTCTTCAGTTTTTTCTCTAATGAAGTGGTGGTGGAGAGAAATGAGCTTTGAATTTGCATGGTAAATCATATTCTTTGCCAAGGCTATTGCACTTTGATTGTCACAATATAAAGGTGTAGGTTCTTGTCGAGGTAGACCCAAATCTTCAAGTATTCTTCTAAGCCATAAATATTATTTAGAGACATGAGTACAAATTTTGTATTCAACTTCGGTAGAACATAGACAAACAAATTAATATTTTTAAATTTTCTAAGATATAGCACCTGAACCAAGAGAAAAACAATACCCACAAGTAGATTTCCCATCATTGGGGTCTCCACCTAAATCTGAATCAGTAAAACATTTTAAAGAAAAAAAAGAATTTGCATCATAAAATAATCCTAATTTAATAGTACCTTTAATGTATCTTAATATTCTTTTAGCAATTTTGAAGTGTGTTTGTTGAGGTTTGGACATGAATCTTGAAACTAAACCGACACTAAAAGATATATCAGGTCTAGTGAGAGTTAGATAATTTAAACTACCTACAAGTTATCTATAAGGAGTAACATCTATAAATGGGGATTTCATATCTATCATTAACTTAGTTCCTAATTCACATGGAATTGAATCATGATTAGCATCATTCATATGAAATCTATCTAGAAGATCTTTAGCATATTTACTTTGAGAAATAATTATATCCTTAGGGGTTTGCCAAATTTGCATTCCTAGGAAATCATGTAAAAGTCCTAAATCAATCATTTGAAATTTTTGGTTAAGTTGGAATTTAATATCAGAAATTAAATGGTTAGAACTAGAAGTAAGAATCAAATCATCAACATAAAGAATGATAATAATAATGTCATCTTCACTATGCTTGATATACAAGTTAGGATCATTTTTACTTCTTTCAAAACCTTTAGAAATAAAGAAAGCATTAATTTTGGAATACCACTCTCTAGGAGATTGATTTAAACCATAAATAGATTTATTTAGTTTAGATACTAGATGTTCATGACCTTCTTTAATAAAAATGGGAGGTTGGGACACATAGATTTCTTCATGAAAATCACCATTTAAAAAGGCACTTTTAACATCCATTTGGTGAATAGGCCAATTCATTTTAGAAGCCAAAGCAAGAACAACTTTAATGGTAGACATTTTTGCAATAGGGGCAAAGGTCTCATTATAGTCTAATCCTTCAATTTGAGAGAACCTCTTGCTACTAACCTAGCTTTAAACTTACTAATTTCATTATTGGCATTCAACTTAGTTTTATATAACCATTTGCATGAATTTAGATTTTTATCATGAGGTAAAGGAACTAAATACCAGGTAAATTATAGAAATTAAAGTGTCATATTCCTTTTGCATAGTATTTTTCCAATGAGGTTGATTTTTAGCTTGAGAAAAGGTTTGAGTATCATTAGAGTTCATAAGAGAAGAAATTAAAGCATAATTACAATAATTAACTCTCCTAGGTCTAAGACCACCCATTCTAGAACTATAATCATCACCTTCATTAAGTAAATATTTAGATCATTTAGGATTTCTCTTAGAAGTAACATAAATATCACTATGAGGAGTATCATTATCATCATGACCAGCATTATCACTATGAGGAGTAGATATATTATTGTACCATCATCATCATCATCAGTATTACTAGTAGGAATAGAAATAGATGCATTAGGAGTAGGGTTTAGAATAGGAGGTTGGTCCTCCACAATCTCAATAGTTCCCGCTTTAAATTCATCATCTTTGACCTTGGAGAAATCATGGACTTCATTTTCTGTAATGCAAACATCTCTTGCAATATGTACCTTGTTAGTAGTAGGATCATAAACTCTATAACCTTTAGTAAATTCATCATACCCAACAAAAATAAATGGAGAAGATTTAGAATCAAGTTTTTTTCCTTTTTTATTTGGGTGTGTGAACATAAGCAATAGATCCAAAAATTCTCAAATGTTGTAATATTGGTTTTCTACTAGACCACGCTTCCTCAAGAGTTATATCTTGCAAAGCTTTAGTAGGAGTTCTATTAAGAATATAAGTGGCACTAGCCATTGCTTCAGCCCATAACTTGTAAGGAATATTTTTTGCATGTAACATACATCTAGCCATTTCCACAATAGTTCTATGCTTCCTTTCTGCCACACCATTTTTTTGTGGTGTATAAGGAACGGTAAGCTGATATTTTATATTGAAAGATCTCAAATAAGAATGAAAAGCATTTTTAACATATTCAGTACCATTATCTGTTCTAAGAATTTGAAGCTTAGAATCCGATTGCCTTTCCACAAACATATGAAATTCAGAAAATGTATCAAGAACTTGATCTTTACTATGCAAGAAATAGATCCAAATTCTTCTAGTAAAGTCATAAACAAAGGTAAGAGCATACTTTGAACCTTGAATAGAAGTGTTCTCCATTGGACCCAAAAGATAACTATGAATCAAATGTAAGTTATGAGACGACCTCCATGAAGTACCATGAGGAAAGGGTTCCCTTTTCATTTTCCCACTCATGCACCTTGTGCATGTAATTTTAGATGGAACAATATGTGGTAATCTTTAAACCATGTTAGATTTTAGCAATCTAGAAATATAATCAGAATTCAAATGGTCGAGCCTTTCATGCCATACATTGAAATCAATATTAACTTTCAAAGAGTACCTTGATGAGGCAAACTCATAAAACTTAAAAAAATTATCATGATCCAACTTAGCATTAGCAACAACATGATCAGTCTTAGGATCAATAATATAACACATGTCCTTATGAAATTCAACTTTGTAATCTTGACATAACTGAGCAACTGAAGGAAGATTGGATTTAAACTCGGGAACATAAATAAAATTATTTAATTTTATATTAGGAACATTAACATCACTAAATCCATCAACTTTGAAACTATGATTATTAGCTAATTGAATAAGAATATTTGTTTTATCAAGTTGCAAAGAATCAAATACTTCTCTATGAGATGTAACATGGTAAGAAGCCCCACTATCAATAATCCATTCTAATGCATGAGAAGCTTTAAAACAACCAGTAAAAGCACGACAAGATTTATTACCTTGAGATTTGAAATTATTTTGATTATTGTTATTCATTGGCTTCTTATCATTTTGCTTTTTAAAACAAACATTAGTTAGGTGACCATCTTTTCCACAATAAGTATAGTGTGGTTTCTTATTAGGAGTATTTTGTTGATTATTATAATTATTATTATTATGATTATTATATGAGAGCCTAGAATTAAATCTATTATTATGATTATTATTATTGTTATGAGGATTATTATTGTTATGATGATTATAATTATTATTACGATAATTATTAGAAGTATTATGATTATGAGATTTATTATTTTGATTTTGATGCTTAGACGCAAAAGTATGTTCAGAAGATTTAAGAGTACCAAATTGTAATAACTTAGCTTCCTCTTGACGTAAAAGATTTTGAAAAATTCCATAAGTTAACTGAGGAGCTAAAGTAGGAATAGAAAGTTGTGAATGAATGTTAGTAATAAATTGTTGAAATTCTTTAGGAAGACAATTCTTGACAATAATAGTAATTAATCTAATATCAGTTAAAGTAACATTCACACCACTTAATTGAGTTTTAATAGCATCAAATTTAAGTAAAAAGTCATCCATGGATTTAAAATCAATATACCTGAGGTCTTCCAAGTTGTGTTGGAGTTGAATCTTACGTGATTTGGTGGAGCTATCATAGGTTTGTTGCAAAATAGTCCATGTTTGATGGGCTTTGGTGCAATGTCCAATCAAGACATATAAGTTAGGAATAACCGAAAGACCAATTAATCCAAGAGCTTCTTCATTTTTAACTTGCCATACATCTATGTCAGTTTGAGAAGCAGTGGCAGTTGGTTCAAGAGAGGCATCTATAGCAACTTGGAGTAAATGTTTAAATTAAAATATAAAAGAGATATGTGTTTTCCATTGATGATAGTTAGAGCTATTTAATTTGATTTCTGGAATTAGGGTAGACATGATTAACTAAGTAAATGATTAAATTAACTTTAACAAAGTGAAATACAAAGAATATCTAAAGTTAAAGAAAAAGGAAAATAAATTTACTCTAAGGTTAAATACGCTTTGAATAATACAAATTGAATTTTATTTTAAAAATTTAAAATTTTATTAAATGTTTTAAAATAAAAAAGTAAATTGATTAAAATTAAAATTAAGAGTGTATTAGTGGATAAAAAGGGATTAGAGACAATGTATTTACGTTAATTAAGCTTTGTTTACACAAATTGATAGAAACAATTTTTTTTAAATCAAATGCTTTTGTTAAATATAAACTAAAATGGATTTGATAAATTGAATTTTAATTTATTTTTTTAAAATAACAATGTGAATCAAATTAACTTTCAAATATAACAAACTAACATTTAAATTTAATATCCAACTAACTTTCAAATTTAAACAAATTGAATTTAAAAACAGTCAAATTGATTAAAAAATAGTCAAATAAACTGCAATGCTAAGCCAAAAATAGCTAAAGAGCTGAATTGATTTCCTAGTAAACTGAATTTGATGTAGAAATGGATGTGTTGCTAAGTAACAGCTCAAGTCAGAGAGCTGCAGAGATCCAAGACTTCATGCAAGTCAGAAAGCTACACAAGGCAGCCAAGATTCACACAGATGGGAAAGGGAGTTACAAGATTTTAAGGTAGAAAGATAGTGCAAGAAAGGCAAGAGTCCATGCAAGGAAGCAGAGGTGGAACCTCATGCAAGGGGTAGATAAAATTTAGTTATGGCTTCATGTATTACATGGAGGAGGCTGCACAAAGAAGCACCCAAGATTCACGCAAATGGGAAAGGGAGCTGCAAGATTTTAAGGTAGAAAGGTAGTGCAAGTGATGAATCTAATTATTGCCTCAATTTATTTATGATCTTTATATTTTGTCGATACTTTGACAAACATTTCCAAGACATTTTATTTCTTATACTTATGTGAACCTATGCCAAGTACAGCTAAAGCCACAAATCTATGGGTAGCTTGAGTGATATGTTTTGCTGACTATTATAAATATAATGTAGTACTTCATATAATTATTTCAAGCTATGTTCTAACATTTAATTAGGGCTTGAAAATGTTGACTTGGATATGTGTACCAAATGTTACTAACCTTTCAGGTAATATGGAGCGGTATGAAGAGTGGCACATTTGCATTAAAGAAGGAGCATTAGAAGACCAACCATGGCAGGAGAATCCAGCACAATTCCGATGGATATGTCAAGCTTTGAAGGAGTTGTTGTTCTAGAGAATATAGGGAATTAGTTCTACTATATTTCCTCAGAACTATTATTCTGTTGCCAGCAGTAATTGTATAATGTCATGGTTCTTTTATCTCCTCCATATTTGACAAGGTTTAATGAGACTTTTCTATTATGTCTTCAATAAGTGTCAATCCTTGATATAAAGGGATTTTGATTGATTTAGTAGTTAATGAAGAAAGATAGAATTATCTATTTAGTATAGTGAAAGTTTCTCTGTTTTTGTTCTTCATGAGTTATTCAGTTGTTATGTAACCAGTTAAGAAGAATTTAATGGAAGAGTGATTTTGGATTATCTCTTGTGTTGAGTAGTTAGCAAAAGCCAACCAAGGGGGCCCACTTGGAAGGTGGATTATATTAAGGTAGAATAGATTTTCTTCCTGTACTTTTCCTATTTTTAGATAGAGTTACTATTTTATTCCTGCAACATTGCCACTGTGTTTGTTCCTGCAACATTTGCAGAAACGGGTATAGTGAATGTTTTGAGTTGTTAGACAGGCTTAGATTCATTTCATAAGTTTTCTATAGTAATTACATTCAATAGTCAAGTGTGTTTACTTCCTACAGCAATAGCATAGATTCCTTTCATGCATTTTATCTTCTTGCAGCATAGGTGTTATGACTCCTAAAGGAACTTAGTGCACAAACTGTGCTATGCCATTTTAAGTCTACGTCCCTAGGTTGACAATTTAAATGCATTTCATGATGGGGATAGGTAATCCGTAGTATAGATATCTTACCCTTAAGTGAGACAATGGCATGATTATCTCTACCTATTGTGAGACTGTTTATTTTTGGCACCATTGCCAGGGATGGTGTCAAACTAGGAACCTCAAATGAGTCATTTATTTTTCATGTTAATTTCCTATTTTTAGTTAATACCAAGAAGTTGTGAGCTTGCTTCACAAGTCATCAACTTACTTGCATGCATTGAATAAGGCAAGATGCTCATGGCAGATTTCTTCCAAAGGAGCCTATTAAACTGAAAGAATAATTTGAAGAAGAATTACCATATCTTGATGCTAGTCCTAAGTTTGTTGCATCATCTTCAATAGAAGAAGAAGAAACCCAAGAGACATTTGACCTCTGTCATTTTGCAAAATTATTGGCCAGTTTTCATAATAATAATCCTACTCCAGGACCACCTGTTGCTCAAAATCCTCCAATCAACAATACTTTCCCACCACGGTTTTGTTGGAAATTTGGCTGAGTTGATTATATAGATGTTGTCATTATGGAAACATATGATCCACATGAAGATCGCATAGGTCAGAGAGCTAGTATGACAAAGCGCAATGCAAAATTGTCTAAGTATGAGACAGTATTTTTACCAATGAACCTGGACATAGTTTTTGTTTATGATGTTGATTGGAGTAAGTTCAGTGCTTGTGCACTTGAACATAGACTCTATGATGACCATTGAAGACCCATCTCATAGTGCAAGCCAGTACGACATGTACGGAAGAAGTTATGACAGTTTTACTAAAGACAATGTCAAGCCGACAGGACAGAATTAGTAAAGAGTTAAGGGATTATTTTGTTTATCAAAATAATGACTTAACAATATAAAGGGACAAAATCCTAGATGTTAACCCTTGGATAAAGTTATTTGTATAAATGTAATTGTTATAGAATGTTTAGGAATACTAACAATGCAGATAAGAAACCTACTGAAGATATGAACAGAAGAAATGGAGTAATATGTTATAGATGCAACAAGGTTGGACACATTGCTAGAAACTGCAGATCACAAATCAATCAACCTGGACCAAGATATGGAAATAATGGAATTGTTTGTTAGACATGCAACAAGATTGGACATACAACAAGGTTTTGCAGAATGAATAGTAGAGTTTTTTGTTAAGATATAGCTTCATTCGTATATATATATATATATATACATATATACATATATATATATATGTATATATATATATATATATATGTATGTATATATATATATATATATATACATATATATATATATATATATATACATATATATATATATATATATATGTATATATGTATATATATATATATATATGTATATATGTATATATATATATATATATATATATATATATATATATATATGTATATATACATATATACATATATATATATATATATATATGTATATATACATATATACATATATATATATATATATATATATATACATATATATAGATATGTATATATGTATATATATATATATATATATATATATATATATATATATATGTATATATGTATATATATATATATATGTATATATGTATATATATATATATGTGTGTGTATATATATATATATATATATATATATATTAATATATATATATATATACATATATATATTGATACTTTATTATAATGAAGAAGTTGTAATAAATGATATATTATATTATTATCATTATTATATTATTAATATAGTAATGATAATATTATAACACATGATATATATTATATTATATTATCATTACTATATTAACAATATAATAATGATAATATTGTTGCATTATCAAAATAAACAATGAAATGCTTTATCAAACTTTATACATCACATCATATACAATGTTGACTGCCATGGTTGTCGGCTTACATTAACAGTCCCTATGTTAATGTAAGCGACTGTTATTAATAGTCGCTTACATTAACACAACGACTGTCTTTATTAATATGCATTGTGATTATTGTTTATGATATGCGTTGTGATCATTGTTTATGATATGCGTTGTGTTTAGTATATGCATTGTTTCATTTTTGAGGGTCACGATCCTTTGGATGTGGCCGCTCACTAATATATATATATATATATATATATATATATTGTGTGCTGTGATGGTTTGAATACAATCAGTTACAACGTACATTGCTATTCTCCCTCACTGCATACAATAATATATGCATTAAAATTAAAATTAGAGGTATTCATATATATATTTGTATTAAAATAAATAACATTATATTCCCAAAGATCTGATTTCCTAACATTTTTCATCCTAATCCTAATCCCAGAAATCATGCAAGAAGAAATGAAGATGCAAGTAACAGTCAGAAAGAATGTTGTAGTAATTCAGATGAAGTGAAGTTTACCAAAAGCATAGATCAAGGAGACATATTCAACATTGAAGGTAATCAGGAAGGTAAAGTATCAAAAGGTAAGAATGAATCTTTACCTGACCTATCTCAAAGTACTTAATTTATGAAAATTGTCGTAGAATAGGAACTTAGATTAGTGTAGAAGTAGATATATGATGAACTGAGTCTTAAACAATTAATGCAAGGTAGTATATGATGTTCTAATGCTATGGTTAAGAGAGCAAAGAAAAATATTATGTTTTGCAAGATCGCAAGAAGTTTTAAGTTTTGCAGGTTAGCAGAAACAACTTTTTGGAAAGAAGCGGCAAAAGAATTGAATGCGATGTCAGATCTAAGTGAGATTGAATTAAAAAAAGGTCATGATCAGTATTAGTTGATCATCAAAGTGAATTCAAGTGTTAAGGAGATCAAAGAGTAGTGATTGGAAGCATTTTCCAAGGATTTGGAGAAGAATTTTGTGCCGAATCTACGCAAGCCCTAAAATCATGAAATCAAGGTATTTTACTTGACAGATCTTTAAATCAGTGAAGGAATTAGAAGAAATCATGGATGTTTCTTTAATACACAATGTCAGAGATAAGAAAGGACCTAAGTTGAAAAGGGAACCAGTAGAACCCTTGGAAGATGATCCTAGGTTAGCTTTATCATCCGTATCAGATGAAGTTTTACACCTAGAGAATGTCAGAAGTTATCTTGGATGCAAACTAGAGACTGTCAGTGATAGTGATTTCACCAATGAATATCAGAAGATCTACAATTAGGACATGACATTGAAAGAAGGATTTGAACATTTGAAAGACAATGAAATCATTAAGTATGCATTACAATATGAATTTGATAATGAAGAATGTACTAAGATTATCTTAAGCAAAATTCATAATGGGAAGTTTTGGTTAGAAGATAGAGTGATAGACATCACAACTGATTTGATTCATGAAGCCATTGGATTATCTAAAATTGGAGCCATTTGTTTAAATGAGAAGAACATGAGGAAAATAGTCATTGATAACACAAATTCATCCTATAATGGTAGAGGAATTGTGATTAGTATGATCAAACAAGATGATGTCAGATACTTATGCAAGATCCTAACCACTAAGTTTTGTGCAAATTCAAGAGAGGATGACATGGCAGCTGGAATGATACATTCAGCTTATTTGATGTGTGTTGACAAGGTACAAGTTGATATGTGTGAGATTCTAAGAATTCAATTGTTTGATAACTTGGAAAAGATTAAGAAAACTAAGTATACACAGTTTAGGTTCTCATCCTTAATCACCTATATGTTTTTTCATCTATTGAGAAGATTTACTTACACCATGGGAAATGATTGGAATGATGGAAAAACTAAAATGGAAAGGATTAACCTAGTGTACAGAAGGCATGTTATTGATAAAGTAAATGAGAGTGCAGTACTGGTAATCAAGACATTTCAAGATATTGTGTCTAGCAAATCAAGGATCCCACAGTCTCTTGTGGAGAAGTATAAAAATGACATATGTTTTATGGTTGATACTGAATTTACCTACATTGAAGAAGTAGAACCTAGAACAGAGTTCATAGACCCTCTTGGCTATGAGATATCTGAGGTAGAGATAGAAGAGTATGTTAGTAGGTTACTTAAGTGTAAGTTGGACACTCAGTGTAATAGGTTTGGAACCTTTGAGGAGAACTTCAACTCCACAAAGACCTTACTTGAAGAGAAACAGTCTAATAAAAGAGTTGAGAGTACTATAAAGAAAATCCTAAAAGATACAGGGATGACAGAGCATGAGTTCTTAGTATCAAAGAAAACAACAGCAGTAATCAGAGATAGTGGACAAACAGAAGTTTTGTCTATTCCACCTTTATCATTAATTGCAGCACAACAAGAAGTAACACAAGCGAAGGTGAAAGTGGAAGAAATTGAGAAGGATCAAGAAGCAAAGATATCCACTAGATCCACTTCCTCCACACCTAGCAAAAGAGTAAAAGAGAGTGCTCCTGGATTGGGAAAGAGGCAAAAAACATTAGTGCAACCAGTTCCAAGAAAAATTACAAAAATCAAAGATGATGGATCTTCTATTAAGAAGAAAGCTTGGAAACCTAAAGTTGAGAAGCTTAATGAGAAGATCATTGAGGATGGAGACTTTAGAAGAATGAATAAGTACTATGATCTTTATGATTATGCAAAGAGACTTAATTTGGAGAATGTAGTAGTAAAGCATATTATATTGTCTAATAAGAAGTTTGATACAATTCAGGGTCAGATACCTGATGATTTGTATAATAAACTTGTGAATAGGAAGAAGAGATCATTAGAGGAAGACATAGCTATTAGAGAAAAGCTTGTAAGGAAGCTTTGTGTAATAAAAGATGAAGCACATTTTAGTCAAATCATGAAAGCCTTAAGCACCCATCTGAGAACCAAAAAGAGAACCATTCAGATTATGAGAGGCAGATATGAAGAAGTTAACTTAGAAACAGAGCAAGCAATAATCAAGGTTATGACAAAAAATGTTGGAGAACCATCAATTGCAGTAGAGCAAGCAGGTGAAATAGAAAAGGAGGACATTCCCTCTCCACTAGCCATAAACATTGAAGATGAAACCATGAATGTAGAAGGAACAAAGATCACCTTGGATACTAATGATAATGTATTCAAGAATCAGGAGAACATTGTTGACAATTTGGCCTTTGAAGAGTAGGAAACTACAAAAGGAGAAGAGAAAGCGGAAACCACTATTGTAGAACCCTCAGTGATAGAAAAACAAGCACCCATTCCCACTAAAGAAGATATCAGTCTTACTCCTAAGACTGGAAAGAAGAATCAGATTGGATCTATGATTGAGCACTTGGGAACGGAAGTAGATGATGATGATCAGTTGGAATTGATCACATCCTTGAACAAAATCATTGGCAAGAACAAGAAAGTGAAAAGTCTTGAAGGATGCCTGAAGGAACTTACTAAGAAGTTACAAAGCATTGTAACTACACAAATTGCAAAAGTAGACCCTCTAGAGAAAGCGAAGAAAGTAATGAACACTTTTGACAATGAATTCACAAATCTATTTGATATAGCAAAAGTGAAAGCACAAGAAGCCTATGAGGCTAGAATGCTTTTGAACATCAGCTAGAATATCAAGAATGATATCAATAATCTTGATATCTATATAAAGGACTTGAGGAAGAATTTGGAAATAGGAAAATCTTTGTACATCCAGTGTACAAAATCAGAGACCTTGACAGTAGAAGAGGATCAAAAGATGAAGATGAAGGAAGCAGAAATTTAGAATGAAACTAACCTTCTTTTAAGCCCCAATGTGAAGGTATTTGATGTTGAGAAGAAAATTCATAACTTATATGATGAAATCAAAGTTTTGCAAGATGAAAGAGACAGGAAAATAAAAAGATTCACTCTTTTAAGAGAGCACACTTCTATGAAGTTAAGCATTATTGAAGAGCAATTGGAAGAATATCTTTCAGCTAAGACATCTTTTCAAAAGTTTAACTTTGAAAACCTCCAAGCATGTGAAATAGCATCTTATGGACTGAGCGCACTACTCAATGTGGAAAATTTCATTAAGAAATCATAGGAGAAGGAGTTAGAAGCTATAAAGATTGATTTTTTAGATTGTGTTGCAAGCCAATCGGCTTTGCAATAATGAATTAAGGTATAATCTTTTTGTGATACAATTTTGTAACCCTCCTTACCTTTATTTGTCATTGTTGTCAAAGGGGGAGAGATATATAGCAGAAAATTGATAGTATATGATAAGGATTGATACTCTTAGGGGGATTATTGTATTAGAGATAAGATTTTTGAGGAGTTATAAGGATAGTATATATATTTTTTATACTATGGCCACAATTTTGAGATTTTGAAGTTGTACACTTAGCCAATTTTCTCATATGTTGCCACCAATGACAAAGGGGGAGATTGTTGGAAATTTGGCTGAGTTGATTATATAGATGTTGTCATTATGGAAATATATGATCCACATGAAGATCGCACAGGTTAGAGAGCTAGTATGACAAAGTGCAATGCAAAATTGTCTAAGTATGAGACAATATTTTTACTAGTGAACCTGGACACAGTTTTTGTTTGCGATGTTGATTGGAGTAAGTTCAATGCTTGCGCACTTGAAAATAGACTCTATGATGACCATTGAAGACCCATCTCAGAGAGAAAGTCAGTACGACATGTACGGAAGAAGTTATGACAGTTTAACTAAAGACAGTGTCAAGCCGACATGACAGAATATGAAGCCAGAATTAGTAAAGAGTTAAGGGATTATTTTGTTTATCAAAATAATGACTTAACAATATAAAGGGATGACATACTAGATGTTAACCCTTGGATAAATTTATTTGTATAAATGTAATTGTAATTGTAAGAAGTAGTGATGTGATGTAATGAAGTAGTGACATGATGTGAAATATATGATGCATATGTAATAGCGATAGTGAAAGAGCAGTGAAGAGATATTGATGCAAGCAGTATAAGGTTATGTACCTTAACCTACTTTTGTAATCAGTGAATTTTTTATATTACTTTTTTGGGCAGTGGGCTCATCTGGTAATCACATTTTGTACAGCCAACTCCTAACAGGGTTGAGGCTTCTAACAAGGCCTATAGTCCCTTAATCAGGACTGATACATTATATGCTTGTAATAGACTCCTAACAGGGTCAACATCCTTAACATGATACTTTTGATTAGTGGATCTTTGTGGGTACCATCCCCACTGGGGTTTTCCCTTGGCCAGGGTTTCCTCAAGAACAAATAATGTGTTATAAGCTCTTTAGTTTTATTGTTATGCATGTTGTTTAGCTTCTTATGTTATGCATGTATAAATATAATCTATTATATCCATAATTGGGAAAAAGATAAAGTTCTAAGAATACTGATTCACCCCCCCCCCCCCCTCTCAGTATTTCCTATTTCTAACAAGTTTCAATATCCAACACCTCTAGTAATGGTAGCTCCTACATCTCCATTTCCAATTCCAAGTCTTATTAAGAATCCAAACCTCAAGAACATACTTGCTTCAACACTTCCAAAGTTCTATGGACTTTTTACAGAAGATCCTGACACCTTTTTGTTTGAGTTTGACATACTGTGTTGAATTTTTGACTACAATACTGATAGTCATAAGCTTAAGTTGTTCCCAACAACACTGAATGAGTCATCCCTCAGATGGTTCATGGGCTTAGGAGTGAATGCAATAGCTAATTGGGATGGAATGAGCAATTTGTTTCTAAGGAAGTATAAAGAATACTGCAAGGGAAGTGATTCAAAAGGAGATGACATCTTCTATATGTCACAAAGGGAAGAAGAGACATTAGAGGACCTACATATCAGGCTTCTTATTTAGTCTATAGAAGAACCCGCAACATGCATTGCAGGAGGATTTACAGAAGTTGATTTTTCTAAGAGGAGTGAATGAAAATTGTCTTGAAGCCCTAGACCTCATGGCCAGAGGTGATATATCTCAGTCCTCCTGGGATGACCTTCAAAAGATATGTATGAACTCTTCTAGAGAAACGGTCAAGAAAGGAAGAGGTTTTTGCTCAGCGCTAACCAAAGGGAGTGCCTCTGGTATTTCAAAGATGGAGATTTCAAACCTGTTATCAGACTTCAAGAAAGACATCATTAATGATGTTGCCACACACTTGGACACAATGATCACCAAGAAGAAACATGCAGACACAAAGGCGCAGCTAGTAGAATATTGTCCTCATTGTCGTAAACAAAAGAAGAATTGTCAGTGCAAATTGGTCACAAACCTGGAGAACCAACATCTTCCAATTGAGTACTTGAAGATAGAAGGAGAGGATGAGCAAGTATTCTTTGTTGCTCAATGCTAGCCATGGGCCACGAGACAAGGTATGCCTCAAGACCCATTACAAACTTCAAGTCCATATAATAGTTAGTGGAAAAAATGAAATGTCCAAAGTCCTCCATAGTATAATCAACCCACTTGGAATAATGCTTGGCCAAGTAATCAACAAAATTAATGGTATCCTCCATAGCAACCCCAATGGCCACAATTTTCAAACCAATGGCAACAACCACAAGGAAATTGGAAGCCCACTAACCAGTGGAGAGGACCTCAATAATGGCCTAATCCAAATCTTGGATATCCACCTCTACCACCTCCAACAAACATGCCTGCAATAATGCCACCACCTTCAAATACAAATCATCAAAAGTAGACAAAATTACTTGCTCAACCTCAACCAAATCCCAATAGTCAACAACCATAGCAACAAATGTATGCTACTGATGCACAATAGTACCCTGCCTATGCACTTGATATAGTTGATATACACCTAAGATCAGGTACTACCTTGCCAGCACCTGAACCACCCCTTATCACTGAAGTGCCAGACCTTCCTCTAGCAGCAATACCAATTTAAGAAAATGATTTGCCAAATACTGTTGCATCATAAAATGTTTCCAACTCAGCTAATGTTGAAACATCAGTTAAACCACCTTTCCCTCAGAGGCTTAGCATGGAGAAGCCCATACCAAAAGAAGATCACCCATTTGATATCATTGACCAACTTAAGAACATGCATGTCCAGATTCCCCTGTTTCAAGCAATAAAAGATGTTCTAGTTTATGGAAAAGAAATAAAAGAAGCTTGTCTTAAAAATCCTGGGAGAAAGAAAAAGGATCCTACAATAGTTCATGTTATAGGACAATTAGTTGATATCATGCTAGGAAAATTGGTCATACCAAAATATTCAGATCCAGGGAGTACAGTTGTCAAATATCATCATTAATGGCCAATCTATCAAAAATGCATTAATAGACTTAGGTGTTGCCATTAATGTAATGACTAAGGATACTATGAATAAGCTAAGTATTGAAGGGTTGAGAGCTACTCCAACAATATTGTAATTAGCAGATAGGTCTACTATTACTCTTGATGGAATGATAGAAGATATAATAGTTGCCTTAGATTCTTGGGAGAACCTTGTTGATTTCATGATCCTTTCACCAAAAGTGAACCTTGCTGGTTACCCTGTTATTCTAGAACGTCCATGGCTAGCAACAGCTGATGCAACCATAAGTTGTAGATCAGGGAACATGACAATTTAAGATGGGGAAGCCACTAAGAAATTAGCATTGTATGCTCCATCTCAACTGTAGCTAGATTTGAGTACACCTATATGGCCAGACTTAGGAGATAGGGAAGAAGAACTAAATTATGTAGTTCAGCTCATGATGTTACTATTATACACTAAGTTTGCACCCTTATTTCAAGCTCTCTTGGTCTTGATAACCTAGTATAACATGGGAATCATCTCCAGGTTGTGGGATCTATGCTAACTAAGATGAGACCTTCAAGTTCTAGGCTGGTTCCTCTTGGATAATCACCCTAATTTTCTTCTTTGACAGGAAAGTAAATTCTTTGAGGGGAAAAGAGATAGAAGGAGTGCATGAAAGGGAAAAAAACTGAAAGCAAATTATCCTACTAGGTGATACACCAAAAATATGGTATGAATTGCAATATGGAGGATGAAGTCAGTGCTTGAACTTAGGTCTAGGAGATCACAACTTACTGAATAGGCTTGCATCAATACTTCATAGAAGGGTCTGCAAACAAACATTCACTTCTGTAACTAGGTATAGGAATGAGACAGACTGTTAGGGGGTTGAAGAATACCCACAAGATCATTCAAATCAAAGCATCCAAAGAAATACACAAGAATTGCAAAAAGAAAGAGGGATTAGGAACCCTAAGATATCATTGAAAACATGCTTATACTGAACTCAATAAGATAAAATTTAGACAAGAAGGCATAGGGACAGAAAGAATGTCACAAAATACCTTTGCAATATCTAAAGTTCTAATAAAAGTTACAAACTACAGAAAGTCAGAGGGTAGAAAGAATGCCACAGATAACTCCTTAGAGAGAAAATTCTCTTTTACAATTGCCAACTCTGAGCTCTAAAAATCTCTAAAAACATTATATACATCTCCCTTTGCACTCAAGTAGGAGTCAAAACCTAATTAGGGTTACATATGATTTGACATAAAATAATCAGAAACCCTAATTCTGTCATGTCTGATCATAAATGTGTCTTTGAAAGTATCCTGACTGATCAGATCTCATATTTGCATGTCCATCCCTGTACTATATCTTCCTATAGACAAGCCGCCTTGACCTATCTACCCTTTCGCAACTCAGCCTTGCCATGAATGCTCAAATCTAGTCCAGGTTTGATTTGTATTTCAAAGTACAGGAGGCCATAGGTGGCACCACCTTAATATTTCTTCGGCATGAGAATATCAACATGGTACCCTGAGAAATCATAGGAGACAGCCACCAGATCTTTCTCAACATTCCCCCAACTACAACCGTCCTAGAACTATCAATTCTTAGCTACCCGAAGCTATGCAATCGACCAACCGCAATGAACCAGCAAGAAACCCTCGAGAAGATATTTTAAATTTGAAAAGCAATGACTAGTTGACCAAGATTAAAATGTAGCCATCAATATCACTCCTTCCTAGCAGATCAAATGGCTTAGATCAACCTTATAATAGTCAGGAGACCCTTTGAAAAGTCAAGCACCAACTCATTGGTTGGAACCAATGGGAAGTGACCACATTAGTGTGACTGGAACCTCAGCAAGCAAAAGAATCTTTGAATCTGCATTGAATGGTGGTCACATGATCTGATGGGGTTGGAATATTCCATTAGATCATGTGATGATCGTAGATCTTCGTCGACTCTACAAATCCTCTGACAACCGGACCCACTGACAAGTGCCAACTATTCCACCCATCGACGAATCAAAAATAAGTGCATCAGTGCCTTCTGGCAACACGGACCCATGGCATCAATCTTCATCGAATGATTGTCGTTATACCACCCCCTTAAAGTTCATGCATCTTGCTTCAACAGTATAATGATGATCATTGATCTCGCACGAGCTTTAACCTGCCACATAAGAAAAAGATCATGGGCCCACTGACAAATCCCAGTTGTCATTCGGCCAACCAATAGAATTTGAGCATGTCAAAACCTGAGGACCCACCTGACAGAGCCCTAGAAAAAGGTAAAATCAATGGTTGGCATATGATCACATGGGCTTGGAATATTCCATGCGATCATATGATAGTCATTAGATCTTAAAGGAAAGACAACCCACTGGGCCGGCTAATAGAATTCCACATCATAACCCACTGACTAATAAGATTTGAACACCTCAGATTACATGGCAGTGGACCCACTGATAGATTGAAGCGTTGCATTGGAATGGAGATTGACAGTCATCACGTGATCTGAAGGGTTTGGAATAGTCCTTTAGATCATGTGCCAGCCATAGATCTAACTTGACTACCAGCAACCAAGACCACCAGTAAAAGATGACCGCTCACCAAGTCACAGGCTGCTAAGAGCTAAACCGCTGGAATTATGAGATTTTGTGAACACAGTTGCCAAGTCACTGGCAAAAACCATAACCACTTCCATATTATAGCGACCTAGCGATCAAGCTTTAAAATATAAAGCGCACGTGGGAAAAGGGATCACTTAAGTGGTCGAAAAGGTAACCACAAAATAGAAAGGTCGTAGGGTTTTTTAGGGTTTTTTGGGGCCAACGGCTACTTTTTCAAATTCAAACTTGTATTCCAGGGGCCTAAAAGAGATTGTAGAGGCCAGAAAACAAGACACGGGGCCATGAAAATTTTAGAGGCTCAACAGGGTAAAATATGCAAACCTTGGGATGGAGTTCAAACCAGCCTATGACCAAAATTGGATGGGTAGGGAATTTTTTGGGCAACATTTTGGCAATTTCTACTAGATGTCAGCCTGCTAGACATTGAAACCAGTAGCCTTAATGCCAATCCATTGGGCATAGGAGTCATCACTTGGACATAGAACCATGATAGAGAGACAAACCTAGAACCAGAGGAACAAAAATGTGCACAAGCACTTCTTGGAAAATAGGGAAAAACTAACCTAGAAAGCAAGGAAAGAAAATAGGAAACATATTTATAGAGATTTACAAGGAAGGGTTGACCTCAAAGCATAGCTTCAAGTGGAAACCATTAACTAAAATAGGCAAGGAATCTCCTCCAAGAGTTGATAGCTAAAAAGCATTAGGCCCCTTGCACTCTATAATAAGAAATGGTCCACCCCAAAAGGACTCAAACTTTGTATGTCTACCAGGCTTGGATCTAAATTCATCTCACTTGAGAACTACATCTCCAAATTTGAAGTTTCTGACCCTAGCTCTTTTATCAAAAAATTTCTTTGTCTAAACCTGATGGGACTCCATATCTTTCATGGATTTGTCTCTGAGTTCTTCTAACTCCATTAGCTGAGCATACCTAATTTGTAAGGGATCTCCTTCTTCAAATAGGGCATATTGAGTAGCCAAGTCCAAAGCTAGCAATTTAGTTGAAATGGACAACTTAGCCTCTTTACCATATACCAACACATAAGGATAATTCCCAATGATCTTCTTTGGAGTGATCCTATCTAACCATAAGGCATATTTCAACTTAGTATGCCAATCTCTTTGGTTGTTTTGTAGAATTTTCTTGATTATCCTAATCAAGTTCTTATTAGTTGATTCTACCAAGCCATTTCCCTAAGGGTAGTAATTTGAACTTTTATTTAGATAGATGCCATTTCTGATTGCCCATTCCAAGACTTTAAGACCTATGAATGCTAAAGCATTATTTGATATTATGGAGTCTGGAGTGCCAAATCTATGAATTATATCATCATAAAAAATTAAGACAACACTCTCATTATCTGCCTCTGTCCATCTAGTGAAATAATCTATCACAGTGATTATCCACTTGTGCCCTACACTAGATGGAGGATTGATCATGCCAATGAAGTCTATGCCCCATCTCATGAATGGTTGTTCTATTCTAACTAGCTGAAGGGGTAGAGCTACAAGGCTTTCTTTTCCTGCAAACATCGCACATTTGATGCATTTTCTTACATAATCATGACTATCCTTGAAGATAGATGGCCAATAGTATCCGACCCTTATGATTTTAAAAGTAGTAGTCCTAGGAGAAAAGTGCCCTCCAAAAGGTCCATCATGAAATTCAAATAGGACATGAGCTATCTTTTCTAAATCAATACATCTTAAAAGGACACCATTGTGATCCTTTCTAAAAATAACCTCATCTATCAGCATAAAGGGGACAGATTGTAACCTATAATATCTTATTTTTGCTAAATCTAGGCCTATGGGACATAGCCCTGTCTTTAAGTAATGAACCATATTAGACAACCAACCTGATGCCTTGGCATGTTCCTCTGAATCATGCACAACTAGAGATGCATCTATTTGCTCTATTTTCTTTGAACTTTCATCCTCTGCCAAATGTTCACAAACACCTCTTCCTCTAACCAGCTCGGTGGTTTGGATATCAATGTCATATTTCATTACCTTGGTAATCCAACCAGCTCTTTTCTCATTTAGGTCCTTGGAAAGCAAAAATTCCTTGACACTTGGATGAGTAACCTTTAAGTGTACCTTGTTATGGGTCAATAGATATCTGAACTTTTTAAGGCTCTTCACCACAGCAAGTACATGTTTTTCTACAAAAGAGTATCTTTGTTCATACTCTTCTAAACCTTTGCTGAAGAAAGCAATAGGCTGTTCCAACCCATCTGAATTTTCTTGAGTCAACATAGCAGATATGGCATCATGACCTCCATAAGCACAAAGGACAAAATCCTTACTAAAATTTGGGTTTAATAGAGCAGGGGCTTCAATCAAGGCCTCTTTGATAGCCTAGAAATTGGCTTTTCCTTCTTTAGTCCAGCTGAAAGTTGAACTCTTCTTTAACATGGTTGTTAAAGGCTTTAATAAATCTGCAATATTAGGCAAGAAACGTCTAACAAAATTAGTCTTTCCTATGAAAGATTGGAGACTTTTCTTATGATGTGGCAATGGTAGCTCTAGGATGGCTGCAATCCTCTCAGGGTCTACTGTAATCCCTTTCTTGGATATTATATATCCTAGCAATTTTCCTTCATGAACTGCAAACACACATTTCTTGGGATTAAGAGATATCCCAAACTCTCTACATCTTTCAAAGATTTTCCTCAAATGTTCGGTATGATCTGATGTGTGTTTAGAATAGATAGTTATGTCATCTAGGTAGACCAGTACAAACTTGTACATGAGGCTTTTAAAGGCCATATCCATTGCCTTTTGAAAAGTAGCACCTATATTTGACAAACCAAAGGGCATCTTTTGTTAAGCCATGGTTCCCCACTTGGTTGTAAATGTAGTCTTGTATTGATCCTCTTTATTGACCAAGATCTGATTGTATCTTAAATAGCCATCCAATAATGAAAATCTCTCAGATCCAGAGACACATAGAGGGTAATGGATGGCAGTCTTTTACAGAGGCCCTATTAAGATCCCTGAAGTCAACACATAACCTCAACTCCCCATTCTTCTTCCTTACAGGAACAAGGTTGGAAACCCAACTAGTATGTTTGATGGGATAGATGATACCACTTTCTATCAATTTGAGCACTTCTTTATGCATAAGTGGCTCAAGCTTGGGATTAATAGGCCTTTATTTTTGCCTTACTGGTTTGGCATTAGGCTCTAATTCAATAGTGTGCTGAGCAAGGGCTAGATTAAAACCTTTGAGGTCTTCATATTGCCATGAAAAAACATCACTCAATTCTTTGAATAATTGGGTGTAAGCCTATTTTTCTAAATTAGTATTTACTTTTCCAAATTGTGAACTTTTACCTGGTTCCAATTCTAATTCAACACAATGCTCTTGTTGAACTACCAGGCCAACTTTATTCTTCTTAACTTGTTCATCCTTGTTGAAGACAGTCTCTAAGGTGACAAGACCTCTAGGCATTTTATTAGCCTTAAGTTGTATCACTTGGTCACCATAGATTTGCAATAGTCTATCTTGGTTATGTTTTGAGAAGACATCTTCTTCAAACAAGAATTGCATTATTTGTTCATCATTGTCAAACACTTGCCAATTAGTATCATTGTCAGGGATAGAGGATCTGACAATCACTTTGATATGCTGTTGGGTCTCCTCCTTTGAAATACTATTAGGAATGTCATATTGAGACCCAATAGCAGCTAATCTATCTGCATTTTGATTTAGCTTCCTAGGGATGGCAACAATATTGAAAGCACAAAAGTCTTCAATTGCATCCCAAACTCTATGTTTGTATGCTTTCAAGGTATCATTTTTGGTTGCACTTATCCCTCTCACTTGGCTAAATACTAACTCACTATCACCATAAAATTTTAAGGCCTTAAGCCCTCTTTTTGTAGCCCACTCCAGTCCATTCACAAGGCTTTCATATTCTACAGTGTTGCTAGTGCAGGAGAAACTAAATTTGAAAGATGTATAATATCTTTCTCCCTTTGGGGACACTAGCATAGCACCACCACCAAAACCATGTCTACTTCTAGATCCATCAAAAAACAATTTCCAAACTTGATTGCTATGATCCTTTGAATCATTGTCCTCTTTGAGAAGGTTTGGTTCTATGGATCCACTTTCTTGTATCAAATAGCTTCCCAAACCAGCATTCCAAATGATATTTTCTTGTGCTTCAAAAACCTTTTCTGATTCTAGTTCATCTAGTAAAATATCAGGGATACTTTCTGTCTTAGTGTTTGCTTCTCTGATAGTTGGGAAATCATTGTCATCAAATATGGGGCAACTTGCATTGATGGCATTGGACACATATGGTTCTATATGGTGTGCTGCCAATGATTCAGATTTTATGGTAACCTTGGTACCATATCTTGTGTGAAAAAGCACATGGGACCAGTCAGAAGATAGGTAGCCTCCTATTTTGGCTGTAAACTCCCTTGATAGACATATGGCAAACAAAGCAGGGAGATCTATGATATATATATCAAGTAAGATAGAGAAATTAGGACTAGCATGAAGGATTAGATTGGTATCCTTAGCCACACCTATAGTGCTAACTAAGGATCCATCAAGTTGTGTACCCTTCTTTTGGAGGGGTTCATATTTAAGTCCTAATTGGTTAGCCACTTTTTTGGGCATTACAATACTAGTAGCTCCACTATCTACCATACAATTATGTACTAAGGATTTTCCAATAATTAAGGATAGATAAAAGGGAGGTGGTTTTGAGTTCCTACCTTGCATGGGATTGGCTTTGGAGTTGCAACTTGGAGCCTCCATTTCTTGATCAGTGTTGACCACCACTAGCTTTGTAGCTTCTTTTGTAGGTTGAGGAGTTGTCATTTCAGTCATAGCTTTCTTCAAAATTTTAGGGTTCCCTGGGATAGCCAAAGAGTCCCACATAGACATAGTAACGTTCACCTTCTTCATGTTGTCTACAATGTTGAAAGGTGTCATAGTGTGTACTCTTTTTTGTGTTTTTACTATGATGGGCTCCACCTCTTTGAGAGTCTAGCCCTCTTTGCTTGTAATGGCAGGAGCCTTCTTAAATGTGATAGGAGTAGCCTACTGCATTGGTTCTACAGATGTAGTGGCTTTAATACCAAAGTCTTCTCACTCCATGTCTTAAGCTCTTCTCTTTGACCTTGTGTTTGCAGCAATGGAAGGTTCACCAATAACTCCATTGAAATCTTGCTACTCCCAATTGAAGAGAGTAGTCTCATTATCTTGTGGTTCTTGTTGAGGAACTGATCCACTAGAAGAAGCCTCTGATTGAGCTTGTGAGGCATTTTGAACCATCAGTGCTTGGTTCATCCATCCATTTGAACATGTAGCCTGATTATGAGGCTGATTACAAGGGAAACACCATTCATTGTCCATAGCCATATTATTTTGACTAGGGACCATGTCCCTAACTGGATTCATAGAATTGAGAGGTGCAAGGTTATATGGTTGGAATGGTCTTTGATTAAAATTTTGCCTTTGTCCTTGATACCCTCATTGGTATTGTGGCCTATTTTGTTGATAAGGCTATCCCTAATTTTGATATTGTTGATTAGGACCTTAGCCTTGTGGCTGAAAGGGTGGTCTGATTCCTTGCCCTTGCCTTTTTAGGTTTGTGACCTCTTTAGTCAGAGTCTGCAGAAAATTTTTCATTTCTTGCTGACTAGTTTGTTGACTATTCTTGATCTCTTGCAACTCTTGAGAGAAACTTTTTTTATCTCCTGACCACTAGTACTAGCCTAAGGTGCTAATATGGAGGGAATAGGAGTAAATGGGGGTACTTGTGTAGGTGCAATAGGTTGAAGGCTAGGAAAGATGGGCATGGGTGGCCTTCTAGCTATCATACCTGCTTGGATTAAACAATTTTCAGCCCTGATAGCTATGTCAAAAGCTTGGGGTAGAGAGGTACCACCCATAGATTGGATCATGATAGAAATTTGATTGTTCAAACTTTGCAAGAAGTATAGGAAAGCATGGTCAGCTGATGGCCTTACCAAGACTGGAATTCTATTCCATGTCTTGAGGAATCTATTGTTATAATCTGTCATTTGTTCTTGAGGGTCTCTTTTAATGGTTGTCAACTGCTCAACCAAAGACAAGTTGTCTGATTTATCTTCAAAATGTTTACTCAATGCATCTCCTAATTCATCCCATGAAGTAATGGAGCCAACAGTTAAAGTTCTAAACCATTCAAGAGCCTTACCTTTGAGAGAGGCTGCTAAAAATTTGGTGGCCACATCTTCTTGAGTTATATTGTGCATGTTGCAGATAGTGGTCACATCTCTTATATGCTCAAAAGTTGTAGTTTTTCCTTCACTTGTGAAATCAGGTAGACTCTTTAGTGCCACCAAGGGCACATCATGATGTTGAGAAAAGTTCAATGGACTCCCTTGGTTGAAAGGTGCAAAAGAAAACTGTCTAGCCATTGTAGGAGCTGAAATTTCTAAGTAGCAACTATGTGAGTTGTGTTGGATGCTAGATTTGAATCTTCTTCTAGATCTCTAGTTAGAGATCTCCCTATTCTTCTAAGATGATAGGGCAAAGGCCTCCTTTCTGAAGTATCAGGAGGTGTAGACTGTACTCTCCTTGTAGGAGATGTTCTCTGAGTTGATCAACCTTTGTAGCCTCTTTTTAAGGGAAACTCTAAAAATTCAGTAGGCTTTGAGCTTCTAGTCTCAATCTTTCTTATAAACTTTGAAAAAATTTAGCCTAGATCTGTGAAATCAGTGGAGTCACTAGATATACTTGATAGAAAACTTCTAAAACTCTAAATTATGCAATCAATATATCAGAGATAGCATAATCTTTCAAAATGAGCTTCTTTTGTAGTCCCATCGGGCGTGCAAGAATTGTTACGCCCAAGGTGGGGTGTTTTTTGAATTTGAATCTGATCCTAGTCCCACTGGGCATGCCAGAATTGTTATACACTAAGTTTGCACCCTTGTTTCAAGCTCTCTTGGTCTTGATAACCTAGTATAACATGGGAATCATCTCCAGGTTGTGGGACCTATGCTAACTGAGATGAGACCTCCAAGTTCTAGGCCAGTTCCTCTTGGATAATCACCCTAATTTTCTTCTTTGACAGGAAAGTAAATTCTTTGAGGGGAAAAGGGATAGAAGGAGTGCATGAAAGGGAAAAAAATTAAAAGCAAATTATCCTACTAGGTGATACACCAAAAATATGGTATGAATTGCAGTATGGAGGATGAAGTCAGTGCATGAACTTAGGTCTAGGAGATCACAACTTACTGAATAGGCTTGCATCAATACTTCATAAAAGGGTCTGCAAACAAACATTCACTTTTGCAACTAGGTATAGGAATGAAATAGACTGTTAGGGGGTTGAAGAATACCCACAAGATCATTCAAATCAAAGCATCCACAAGAATACACAAGAATTGTAGAAAGAAAGAGGGATCAGGAACCCTAAGATATCACTGAAAACATCCTTATACTGAACTCAATAAGAGAAAATTCAGACAAGAAGGCATAGGGATAGAAAGAATGTCAAAAAATACCTTTGCAATATCTAAAGTTCCAATGAAAGTTACAAACTATAGAAAGTCAGAGGGCAGAAAGAATGCCACGAATAACTCCTCAAAGAGAAAATTCTCTTTTACAATTGCCAACTCTGAGCTCTAAAAATCTCTAAAAACATTATTTACATCTCCCTTTGCACGCAACTAGGAGTCAAAACCTAATTAGTGTTACATATGATTTCACATAAAATAATTAGAAACCCTAATTCTATCATGTCTAATCATAAATGTGTCTTTGAAAGTATCCTGACTGATCAGATCTCATATTTGCATGTCCATCCCTGTACTATATCTTCTTATAGACAAGCCGCCTTGACCTATCTACCCTTTCGCAACTCGGCCTTTCCATGAATGCTCACATCTAGTCTAGGTTTGATTTGTATTTTGAAGTATACGAGGCCATAGGTGGTGCCACCTTAATATTTCTTCGGCATGAGAATATCAACATGGTACCCTGAGAAATCATAGGAGATGGCCACCAGATCTTTCTCAATATTCCCCCAACTGCAACCATCCTGGAACTATCAATTCTGAGCTACCCAAAGCCATGCAATCAACCAACTGTAACAAACCAGCAAGAAACCCTCGAGAAGATATTTTAAATTTGAAAAGAAACGGCCAGTTGACCAAGATTAAAATGTAGCCATCGATATCACTCCTTCCTGGTAGATCAAATGGCTTAGATCAACCTTGTAACAGTCGAGAGACCCTTTGAAAATTCAAGCACCAACTCATCAGTTGGAACCAATGAGAAGTGACCATGTTAGCATGACTGGCACCTTAGCAAGTAGAAGAATCTTTGAATCTGCATTGAACGGTGGTCGGATGATCTGATGGGGTTGGAATATTCCATTAGATCATGCGACGACCATAGATCTTCATCGACTCTGCAAATCCTCTGACAACCAGACCCACTGACAAGTGCCAACTGTTCCACCCATCGACCAATCAAAAACAAGCGTGCCAGCACCTTCTGGCAACATGGACCCATGACATCAATCTTCATTGGACGGTTGTCATTATACCGCCCCCTTAAAGTTCATGCATCTTGCTTCAATGGTATAATGATGATTATTGATCTCACATGAGCTTTAACCTACCACATACGCAAAAGACCGTGGGCCCACTGAAAAATCCCAATTGTCATCCGGCTAACCAATAGAATTCGAGCACGTCAAAACCCGAGGACCCACCTAACAGAGCCCTGGAAAAAGTTAAAATTAATGGTTGTCGTATGATCGCATGGGCTTGGAATATTCCATGGGATCATATGAAAGTCATTAGATCTTAAAGGAAAGATAGCCCATTGGGCTCGCTAACAGAATTCCACATTATAGCCCACTGACCAATAAGATTCAGACACCTTGGATTACGTGGTAGTGGACCCACTGACAGATTGAAATGCTGCATTGGAATGGAGATCGACGGTCATTGCATGATCTGAAGGGTTTAAAATATTCCTTCAGATCATGTGCTAGCCGTAGATCTAACTTGACTGTCAGCAACCAAGACCGCCAGTAAAAGATGACCGCTCACAGAGTCGCAGGCTGCTAAGGGCTAAACCATTGGAATTGTGAGATTCTGCGAACACAGTCACCAAGTCGCTGGCAAAAACCATAACTACTTTTATATTCTGGTGACCTAGCGATTGGGCTTTAAAATATAAAGCACACATGGGAAAAGGGATTACTTAAGCGGCCAAAAAGGTAACCACGAAATAGAAAGGCCGTAGGGTTTTTTAGGGTTTTTCGGGGCCAATGACTACTTTTTCAAATTCAAACTTGTATTCTATGGGGCTAAAAGAGATTGCAGAGGCCAGAAAAAAAGACATAGGGCCATGAAAATTTCAGAGGCTCAACAAGTTAAAATATGTAGACCTTGGGATGGAGTTCAAACCAGCCTATGACCAAAATTGGATGGGTAGGGAATTTTTTGGGCAACAGTTACATAGGCAATCCTTTCTAAAACTGCAAGAGGAAGATGAATTCATCAGGAGCATTCTTAATAATGACTGTGTTGTAATCAAAGATGTATCTGAGAGTTTTATGTTAGAGTTAAGTACATATGAATAAAATCTTGAGGATTGTGTATTACCTTCATAACCCAATATTATCCACCAATTGCTACCTAGTGAAGTAAACACAAGTCCTATACCTGAAGTATCCATGCTTGACCTTACAACTACTATTGAGCTTTCTAAAAGTCATAATCTCCATGTGAATAATAAGTTGCCTCCACAAAAAATGGAACAACTCATTAAACTATTGCAAACACATGAGAAATCCTTTCAATGGGATTATGGGGACATGAAGGGATTAAGCCCAACATTATGTACTCACAGGATATATATCAATGAAGGTAGCCTACCCCTTCACCAACCTCAAAGAAAGATTAATTCAGCATTAAGGGAGATAGTTAAAATAGAATTGCAAAAGTTATTAGATGATGGCTTTATATATCCTATATCTGACAGTAAGTGGGTATCACCTTTGGTAATAGTACCTAAAAAGGGGGGCAAATGGAGGATTTGTGTGGATTATAGGGAGTTAAATAAAGCTACCAAGAAAGATCACTTTCCATTACTATTCATTGACCAAGTACTTGATAATTTGGCCGCTAAGAAGTATTTTTACTTTCTTGATGGATATAGTGGATATAATCAGATAACTATTGCTCTAGAGGACCAGGACAAGACTATATTCACATGCCCATGGGGGACATATGCCTATTTAGTTCTACCTTTTGGATTGTGTAATTCTCCAACAACATTTCAAAGAGTTGTGATTAGTATTTTTGTTGACATATCACATGACTGTATGGAGATATATATGGATGACTTTATAGCATTTGGAGTAACATTTGATGAGGCTTTGAAGAACCTTGAAAAGGTACTAATAAGGTGTCAAGAACATAATCTATCCCTTAATAGTGAGAAATGCTTTATGATGATGCATGAAGGAGTAGTACTTGGGCATTTCATCTCAGCAACAGGAATTCAAGTGGACCCAACTAAAGTAGAGGTAATACTTACACTACCTACTCCTACTAAACAAAAAGATGTAAGATCTTTTCAAGGACATGCTGGATACTATAGATGCTTTATTCAAAATTTTAGTCAAATTGATAGTCCTCTGTATACATTTCTTACCAAAGAACCTAAATTTAAGTGGACACAAGCATGTGATGAGTCCTTCCTGCAGCTAAAGAACCTCCTAACAACTACACCAGTCCTAAAAGGACCTGATTGGTCTATTCTATTCCACATCCATATAGATGCATCAGATTATGCCATAGGTGTTGTGCTAGGACAAAAGCCTACTAACCTTGAGAATGCAATTTACTATATCAGTAAAAGCCTCCATGGCCCTGAATTGAACTACATAGTTACTGAAAAGGAACTCATAGTTATAGTTTATGCATTGAACAAATTCTGACACTATGTCACAGGCTATCCCATTTTCATTCACATTGATCACTCTACAATAAAATATCTGATGAACAAACCTGCTATAATAGGAAGATTGGTAAGATGACTTTTACTACTGCAAGAGTTTGACATCACAATTGTTGATAAGCCAGGAAAGGCCAATGTAGTTGCTGACTACTTATCTAGACTACAAAATGCTGATGAAGAAACTACTCAGGTTGAAGATACATTTCCAGATGAACACCTATTCCACAAGGCAATCAAAAACCCATGGTATGCAGACATAGCCAATTATCTTGCAGCAAATAAGATGCCCCCACATTTTTCTTAGAAAGACAAGAAAAAGCTTATAGAAAAGAGCTTTCAGTTTTCATGGATAGATAACAATCTATTTTACACTGGTCCCGATCAGATTATGAGAAGATGTGTGAGAGAAGATGAAGTATATGATATACTCCATGCTTGTCATGATGAGCCTTGTGGAGGTCATTTTGCAGCAAAGTGAATAGCCCTAAAAATATTAACAATAGGATATTATTGGCCTCAATTACACAAAGATGCAACCAGTTATACAAAAAAATGTGATAAATGTCAGAGGATGGGTCGACCAACAAAATCAGATGAGATGCCACTTAATCCACAAGTGGTAATAACACACTTTGATAAGTGGGGTATGGACTTCATTGGCCCAATTGATCTACCATCAAATGGAAAATCCTATATCTTGGTTTGTACAGACTACCTGACAAAGTGGGTGGAAGTGAAAGATATGCAGAATGCAAGGGATGCAAAAGTAGCTAAATTTCTATATGAAGAAATATTTACTAGATACGGAGTCCCCAGAGAGCTAGTCACAGACTAGGGCGCATAGTTCACATCAAACTTGATTAAAGAGCTAATGAAGGAGTATAGCATAAGGCATAGGAAGCCTAGTCCTTATCATCCACAAGAAAATAGACAAGCAAAGGTGACCAACAAAGATATAGAGGCCATATTAACCAAGACAGTACAATTGCATCGCAAGGATTGGAGCAGTTGATTGACAGAGGCAGTCTGGGCTTACCATACAACATGGAAGACAAAAAAAGGGTTCACACCATTTGAATTGGTCTACAGAAAAGAAGAAATGTTTCCCATAGAGTTTGAACACAAAACATTGTGCACAACACTTGAGCTAAACATCAATCTTCCTACAGCACAAGCAGAACATCTCCTCCATCTTAACTCCTTGGATGAAATATGCAAGTCAGCATTAGAGAGAACATAACTAATCCAAAACCAAAGAAAAAGATGGCATGATTCACATATCAAGAATAAGCAATTTCAAGTAGGAGATTGGGCTTTATTAAATGATTCTAGATACAAGGAGAACCTAGGAAAGCTGCAAACCAGATGGCTTGGACCCTATGAAATTCAACATGTCTTTGATAAAGGAGCAGTTCAGCTGAGAACACTTGATCCAGTACAATTTAAGCTTCTAGTCAATGGACACCGCTTGCACCTGTATCACAAGCCTCAAACCAAAGAAGAATTCTTATAATAGTTCAATAGGCCTAGTTTCACAAACCCTCAGGAAATAGTTCCTGTAGCAGAAGGTGAAAGCCTTCCTCCTACAGCCTCACCATGACATGCTTTCTCTAAACCTTCATAATAAAACTTCATTAAATGAGGTATATTCATTCATTCATTTTTCTCTTTTCTTCTCACCAACTCATCTCATTTCTATATCTACCACCCACCCAAATTCCATGTCACCCACAATTTCTCTTTTCAAATGCTTTCAACAAAATACCACGTCAACAATCTAATGTGGCTGCCAGAATCAACACTCTCCTTAGCTCACATTCATGTATAGTAACTAATGGCCAAGTACAAATTTCTAACTTCTTACTTACTTTTAGCACATAGGTTTAATTAATTATATTTAGTACTGCATTAAATGTATAACATAAGCCTTAAGCCAGTTTCTCAACCTCATGCTAAATTTAACAAGTGCAGACACTTGTTCAAATTTAGTAGGGGGTAGGGGAAGTGTACTAACTTCCAAGTGTCATTCCTAAACTACCCTTGTCATACCCCTGTCACATTAGTGTTGTACTTAGGCTACGTTTCATTAATTTTTAAATCCTTCACACATTTCCTGTACTTTCAAATTATGATTTCCTGAACTTGACATGACTTCAAAAGGATCGTAATTAATTTGTGAGATAACTCGCACTTAAGGTATTGATGACCTCTGAAATCAATGCCATTATTATAGTTCATGTCAAGTAAAACAAAGGTAATGCAAGCAAAAATATCGGTATTTTCAAGAATCGCAATTGCATTTCAAAAGAGGGAATTTGCAGAGAAGCCAAAAGCTTAGCAGTGGGTTGAAGAGCTAAAAATTAGAGAGTGGGCATTATTAAGATGGGTAGATAGTTACAGAGACATGAACCAGTCATTCATGGTATTTTGCTGGCAAATGTTGAGGCAGTCCGCAAGTTCAATGCATGCAACTGGATTGGCTATTTTCTTCAGTTGATAGAGTTTAATGACAAGGTTGCTGCAGAATTCATGAGTACATTTGAAGAAGGACAAGAAACCATATGGTGATTGACAATATTTTCTACCGAAGAGACAATTGTGGAAGTTATAGGGTTACCAGTTGTGGGAGAACATTATCCAAATGAGCATGACGCTAGGTCATCTCAGGCTCAGTTCACCAGGTCGGGTGATCCTCCACTTGAAATTACTAAGTAGGGGTGCAACAGATTGTCCCTTCCACAGCCATTTCCAAAACTAGCTATGCACATCATCAGGTATTTAACTTGTGGGGGAAGGTTTTCAAATCTACATGCTCATCACTTTAAGTTGCTTAGCTATATCAAGCACAATCTTTAGGTTAATATTCCTAATTTTCTTTACAATATGCTAAGTATCAGTGCTGAGGAAACTCAAAAAGGAAATGCAAACTTTATTAGTCACCATGCCCTGATCAAGCTTTTGGTTGAGAAATCTCTTAGAGATGTTTCCCCCATGTCATGGGCTGAATTTGTCCAAACCAAAACTTTGCAACCCCAAGTAAATCCTGTGGCCCAACCTTTAGAAGATGTAGTAGAATCTTTCGACCCTACTGAGGAAGCAGCTGTGAAAGAGAAAGAACCAAAATTACTACCAGAAAAACAACCTCCTCAACCTACTCCAGAGAGTAATGTACCCATGTCTTCCTCAAGAAGAAGAAAACATAAAGTTAGAAAAGAAATCCCTAACTTAGAAGGAGAAATTTCAAACCCTGCAATTCAAGTTAATAAAAGAAAATGGTCAAGTCCTACAGTAATTACTCCTGCAACATCTACTCTTGCAGCACATAAACCTAAAAGGTCTCGTCAACCTAAAATTGCAGTGGTTGAAGAGGCAATTGTGTGTAGAAGCCCTCGTATGAGAGGATAGGTGTCTCCACCTTCTCCTCAACACCCATAAGTCCCAGCACCAGAACTTGATAAAGAGCCCTCTGTTGAATTTATTCCTGATGACTCTCCTATGTAGGTAGAATCCTATCATATGGAGGAGCCTCCTAATGAGAAAGAACCTAGAAGTAGCATGCCACAGAATGATCAAGGAATGCCTAAACCAAACCCTGAAGTAATGCAAGAGAGCATTCCTGGGAATGTTCAATCTACTCCTCCTCGGCATCATGTATACTCTAATGTATCCATTATACCTTATCAGTCAACATGGTTCACTAACTTCTTCCAGTAGACTATTAAGGAGAAGAAAAATAAGGTTCAAACGCAACAGTTCCCTTCATCAATAATTCAATCTATCCTCTTTCATCTATATAACCATTTTATCTTTCAGAAAACATGGTAGAAGTAGGAAAGCAATCAAATGCAAAGGGAGATGTTTGAGAAGGATGAAGAGATTGAATCTCTCAAAGAGAAACTAAGGAAGTAGAAAGAGAAAATGAACAAGGCCTTAAAACTAGCTGATCAGGTGATAACTTGTAGACCACCACCTAGGGTATATGCTATTTGCTTAAAGGAGTAATTTATTTTGTTCCAACTTATGGTGACAATGAAAGATATTGATTGCAAATTCAAGATGGCCCAAGAATTCTATGGTTTGTATCAGAATCTGCCATCATGGCAACAAAATATTTTATGTGAGCTTTATTTTCACAATTTTATTATCCCACATGAAACAAAGTTTTATCCTCTGCTCTATATAGGGGACATTCACTTAAGCGCCTTGATGTCATGGATGCATAATGATACAAATGATGATAGATAGATGAACACCTACAGGGATCTAGAGAAATCCAAACCTTTGCCATTAAGGGTTGAGTCACATAAGCTTGATGTTCTTTTGAGGGATTGGCTCAATTTGACTTATGGAAGACCAAAGCCAGAAATTAGGGAAAAAGTATTTGCATTAAGGGATAAAGTTTACAAAGATTATCAGACATTGCCCAATTTTACAGCCCAAAGAGCTCTTTCAAGAGTCAGAAGTAGGTGGAATAGGTTGCCTAAAGCTTTCAAAAAAGAAGAACCACATAGCCTGATTAATTGTGAAGCAGTTGTCCACAGGGTGTCTAATTACATGAAGTTGGGAAGGCATCCTAGAAGAGAATTATGGATGCCTTTATATTTCTAGCCACCTACATGATTTTGGCCCCTATATGACATCAGTGCCACTAGACTCGATCAGTTGGTTGAGGAGCATTAGGAAGATTACTTGGAACGCACAACGGGGTTCTACTACACTTTCAGAAGTGGAAAGAAATGAAACATGACCATTGGTGATTTCAGGACCATAGCAAGGAAATACAATGCTTGAGGACAAGCATTCTGATAGTAGGGGGTAGATGATGAGTCTAATTATTACCTCAATTTTTTTATGATCTTTATATTTTGTTGATACTTTCACAAACATTTCCAAGACATTTTATTGCTTATACTTATATGAACCTATGCCAAGTATAGCTAAAGCCACAAATCTATGGGTAGCTTGAGTGATATGTTTTGCTGACTATTATAAATATAATGTAGTACTTCATATAATTATTTCAAGTTGTGTTCTAACATTTAAGTAGGGATTGAAAATGTTGACTTGCATATGTGTACTGAATGTTACTAACCTTTCAGGTAATACGGAGTAGTATGAAGAGTGGCGCATCTGCATTAAAGGAGCATTAGAAGACCAACCATGGTGGGAGAATCCAGCATGATTCTAATGGATATGTCAAGCTTTGAAGGAGCTTATGTTCCAAAGAATATAGGGAATTAGTTTTGCTATATTTCCTCAGAACTGTTATTCTATTTCCAATAGTAATTATATTATGTCATGGTTGTTTTATCTCCACCATATTTGGTGAGGTTTAATGAGACTTTTCTGTTATGTTTTCAATAAGTGTCAATCCTTGATATAAAGGGATTTTGACTGATTTAGTAGGTAATGAAGAAAGATAGAATTATGTATTCAATATAGCGAAAGTTGCTCTATTTTTGTTCTTCATGAGTTATTCAGTTGTTATGTAACCAGTTAAGAAGAATTTAATGGAAGAGTGCTTTTGGATTATCTCTTATGTTGAGTAGTTAGAAGAAGCCAACCAAGGGGGGCCACTTGGAAGGTGGATTAGATTAAGGTAGAATATATTTTCTTCTTGTACTTTTCCCATTTTTAGATAGAGTTACTATTTTATTCCTACAGCATTGCCATTGTGTCTGTTCTTGCAGCATTTGTAGAAATGGGTATAGTCAATGTTTTAAGTTGTTAGACAAGCTTAGATTCATTTCATAAGTTTTCTGTAGTAATTCCATTCAATAGTCAAGTGTGTTTACTTCCTGTAGGAATAGCATAGATTCCTTTCATGCATTTTATCTTCTTGCAGCATAGGTGTTATGACTCCTAAAGGAACTTAGTGCACAAACTGTGCTGTCCCATTTCAAGTCTACATCCCTGGGTTGACAATTTAAATTCATTTCATGATGGGGATAGGTAATCTGTAGTACATATATCTTACCCTTAAGCGAGACACTGGCATGATTATCTCTACCTATTGTGACACTGTTCAGCAAGCAAGGCAATAGTCCACGCAAGGCAGCATAGGTGGAACCTCACGTAAGGGGCAACTAAAATTTAGTTATGGCTGCATGTATTATAGGGAGAAGGCTGCACAAAGAAGCACTGAAGGGAGCTCTCCAAAATTAAATTTTGCACACACAAAGCCAAGAGGGTTGCGCCAAGGAAGGATGGCAAAGGAAGTCAAAATGAGAACTAAGAAATGAGAACTTGAATTGATTTTATGTTTCAAAAGTTACTTCGCAGTTGTAGAAATTTTGCAAACAAAGATCTGATTTTTTATTCTCATTTTCCTTTCTGATGAAGACCTCTTGAGAGGCTGATGTTCAATCACAGACCATGCATGGAAGAAGGTAGTCCACACAAGGAAGAAGAGTCAGGAAACCAAGAGGAGGTTGAATCACGCCTTAAGCCATCATATAAGAAGCTGACTCATGCCTAAGGAGAAGGGTGAAGAGATTAAAAAGAAAATATTAATAAAAAATTTAATAATAGGGTGAAGAGATACTAGATAAGTCAAATGGAGAAGATAAACAGTCAAGATGAGGTAGTGTGCAAGGAAGGAGCAAATTTAAAAATAACAGATTTAATAAGGATTAGTATTATTATTACGTGAAATTAAACAACAGTTGAATGATATTGAACAAAAGATAAAAATAAATGAATGCATAGTAGATTAAAATGAAATGAAAAACAAAAACTAACCAAAGTTTAATGTTTAATGCAAATTCTAATATAAATTTTTAATAGAACCTGCAAGAGAAGAGATTAGATTAAAAAAATGGAGCTAGGCCTGCAATAAAATGAAATATCCTGCATGCACAAAGTTTTTTTAGAAAAGTGAAAATGAATAGTTAGATGAAACCTACAAGAAATATTAGATTTTTTAAAATAAAACTTGAAAAGAAATCCTTTTGGTTTCCTGACTGAGGATAAGATTAGAGCTTGCAAAGATACTTGAAATGAAGAAAGTTGAGCTGGGTTTGGCGGTGAACTGACCAAACCCCAAAAAAATCTAAAAGCTACTCTCTAGTGGCAAGCCTTCCAAAGAGGGTTAGAGAGAATTTTTTTTATAAAAGAAATAAGTTAGAGTTGTAACAAGTTAGAAAAATCAAGAAACAAGAGGAGGCTTGCTCCTTCAAATGAAACCTTCCTAAAAAACACTTGAACAATGATTAAACCTACTCTGATACCATGTTAGAAGTATTAAAAGAATGAAAATAAGTTCATGAAATAATCCAAGAAAGTTAAGTGCAAGGAGTTTACCATAAGCCAAATATGAGATAAAGTTGCAAGATCAATCACCAAAACATGAGAATACTCCAAGAATCCCAACAAAAAGATAAGAGATTTTTGAAAGGGGAAACACAAAGAAAAACCCCTTTCTATATTATGAATGAGGCAAGAAAAGCCTAAAGAGAGTGATAGAATATCAGCAAGAAGCTCAATACAATAATGGGAGAACTAATATGTCAAGAGGAGAGAAAATTATGTGTAAGAAATGTGCGAAAAAATTGTATCAAGTGTGTGGAGAAGCATCTCTTAAGTAGAGATGAGTGAAGCAGTTTGCATGTAACTCCCATATGAACGAGTTCCACATTCATACTAAGTGTGTGCCAAGTGTGAGAATCCTCATAAAGAGGAATAAACTAATTTCTTTATTAAATCAATTACAAGAAATGAGTTGTCCTCTTACTTGGACTAGAGGACAAAGTTACATGTAGATATTCCTATAGGAATATCGTAAAATAAATAAAAGGAGGATACCTTGGTTTATCCTCAAATAAAATAAATAAACCAAGGAAAGATTATAAATTCTAACATTGGCCATTATTGAAGTGGTATATGTTTTGAAGCATATTGTATACATGAAACATAATTCAGTATATATGAATACAAAAAAATCTAGGGCTTACATCTCTCCTTTGTGTATATCTCTTTGAGTTGTGAATTTTCTAATTCATTGCATGGAGTTATTCTATGTATGTGTTTCTATTCCTCAACTTTGATCTAGGATCAAATTAAATAGCTATAGATAGAACATAGATTCATTTTGGTTTATATAAATATTTCTACAAGTAGTGTGAATATAGAGATAAATTGATCAGTATTTTCATAAGGTGGTAATATTTGAGGAATTATGAGTCATATACATTAGTTGGTTTTTGTATATCTTACTTTTCAGTAACATATAGCCCAATGGGTAAGGCACTGGCCATGAATGAGTTTATTTTACAATAATATTTACTTAATAGGGTTTGGGAACATTCCTAACATTTGATATAAATCTATCGATATTTCTAAGGTATTGTAACCTACAAGTTGTATCTCATCAATGGTAATAGAGAATCAATAAATGAGTGGTTACCATTTAGTATTTTCTTTTCATTTATCTATTATTTGAATCCAAAATGTATTGTAAAGTGTTGTATGTGGAGCTAGATTAGGAGCACCCTCCTTGGTTTTGCAGAACCAGAAGTGCAGAGGGAAGTCTTGTCCCTATAGTTGGTCCAATCATCTCAGATGTTCATACTTGGAACTGACCATTCCTAAAAATATGTTTGTGGATGTATTGGTTTCTTTCATAAGCATAAAGTCCATTTTGAAGAACCAACAAAATGACAACTCTGTTGGGGAATAGAGATGAAAATGTCACGATGAATCTATAGTAAGATCTCTGGTGTTATAATTTTTTTCAAATAATGTAGGTACAAGTGTAGCTAGACTCCTGGCCTTCTTATTTGTCTGAGCCAATCAGTTACCATTGAAGTACAGAGAAATATTTTTATATTCCATGGTTTTTCCAATATAAATTAAAATTTGTCAGGATTTGCATTTTTCCTTTTCTTATTATTATTTTATCTCAAGATATTATTTGAATATAGATATTCAGATTATAAGGTTAGTGTTACATTTCCCAATTTCTATTGGGTGGCAATTGAGAATCTCTGCAGTAGTGCTAAGTGAAAATATTTTGTGTTTAACACTTTCTCAAACATGAGCTATAGGAATACCATAGCCTAGAGGAAAGATCATCCTAAAGATAAATTAGAAGGTGAGCTTCCAAGTACACTTAGGGATGGTCAGCAAGAAGAGAAAAGGTTGATAAAAATATGTCTCAATCTTGGAGATAGAAAATAAATACTAAAGAAAATGAACTAATCCACTTTAGCCAAGAAGAAAATACTTCTGAATATGAAGAGGCCATGGATTTAGGATTAGGTGTATATGATGACTAATATTCTCCTCATTCCAAAGGATAGGAGGGAATACATCAAGATAAAAAGGTGCCAAATAGTGAGTCTCAAGGGAAAGTTAGGAGATCAAGAAGTAAAAGTAGGGGTGGGAAAGGCATAAATACCCCTCCTACCCAGGGATATTCACCTTTGGAAAGCCCCCATGACCCAAGAGATAAGAAAGAAAGATTTCTTGTTGAGACTTCAAAGTCTAAAACTACTCTCCCAGATTCTGAAGATATTTTTGAAGTATATAATTTGGAGAGAAGAATCCAGGAGAAATAGAAAAAGAAGATGAGCTAAGACAAGCTCAAATTAGATTAGATCAGTTAAGAAGACAATTTCTAACCCTGAAAGCAATAAATGTTGTTGCGGTACCTAAGAAAAATGATGAAGAACCTATTATTCATCCAGTTGTTGAAATAAGAAAACCCAAGGATAAAGGAAAGAAAGTTGCAATAGGGATTTTAATTAATGAGCCTATCGGTAATAAGGTTCTAATAGATTAGTTGTCCAAATTAGATATTGATCTTGAAAAGGGTAAAATAGAAAAGGAAATCTTAGCTAAAGAGTTAGAGAAGGTAGAACTGGAGGCTATGTCTTTGGAAATAAAAAAGAAAATTGATTTTTTTAGGAATTCTTCAGGGCCCTCTAATATAGTTACTTATACTTCATTACCTGGTGCAAATTCTAGAAAATTTTCTAAGCAGACTACCATTGTCCCACCTCTAGTCAGTACTAGTGTTGAAAATACATCAAACAATAAAGCATTTACCTCTCAAAATGATGGATCATTGCAAAGAAGACCATTTCATGTGGAAAGGTACAAACAACTTCTCTTCAATGGTATTCCTAGTTATCCTAATTTTATTCCTAAGGAAATTAGATAAAAGATTCCAAAGTTTACTGGTAATAATGTTGTTACATGTGAAGAGAACTTAAAAAAGTTTATTGATATGATAGATGACTATGAAATTGAACATGAGGATGCAATTATGAAATTATTTGTTCAATCATTAACTAAGGATGCTAGAGATTGGTTAAGAGGACTCCCACATGATTGTGTTGGTTCATGGGATGATTTTATCAATTGTTTCGAGGACCAATATGGTGACAAAAAAAAAAGAGGGTTTCATGTTAAATGAATTCAATAATATGAAGAAAAATTAGAATGAGGAAGTCCTCGAATTAAATGTAATATTTTAGAAGGCTATGCATAAGCTCTTCCAAGTAATGAGGTTGGATGAGAAGGTATGTATAGAAACATACTTGAATGCTTTTGATGCTAAGATGGGCTACCTTCTCAAAGATAAAAAAACCCAGAAGTATTAGGGAATCTCAAATATTTGTTGTGAATATTGAGAGTAACAGAAGGGTATCAGGAAAACTAGGTAGAAGAGAAGACCCCAAGCCTCCTAGGTTTGGAAAGAAGGAATTAGATAAACCTTCCAATGTGAAGCCTAAATCAGATGATAAATTGAAACAAATCTTGAATTATTTGAAGGATGTGAAACCTACTATCCTAGAAAGGAAGGACAAGCCTAGTGATAAAACCCATGATCCATTGCAAAAGCACCCAGTTAACATGAGTGATGATGTCCCATGGTGTATGGCTTGCCAATCCCCACATGATCCTAATCATTGTGCAACATCTTTAAGTGTATCTGCAAATGAGGAGCATGACGGTGAAGAAGAAGACACATATGATGATAACGATTGTGCAATGACCTCATCACATTTATATGATGAAGTAGATTTTGATGATGAAAATGAGAACCAAGATGTGTCTGGCTCACAAGGCATAAATGAAGTTTATCATCAACAAGTTTTTTCTGATGATGAAGAAGAAGAAACAAAAAACATAATTTGTAATACAAAAGAGGGTGAAGAACCTATTGTATTAAGAAGACATTCTTATGAATAAATAGCACAGATCACTGTTGATTGTTAGAATAACTAAGAGGGGGGTGAATTAGTTATCCAGTGTCCCAAAACAAAATGTATAATTCAAAATAATTTCTTCAATACTCTACTCATCGGTAAGCAATAATAACTCTTACTATCTATGCTTTTACCGATTACCAGTCTAATACTTATAATTGTTTACCGATCAAATCTAATATGTAACATGCAAAGTATGATAACAAAAAAATATCACAATCAACACATAACACAAGAGATTTAACGTGGAAACCCTATAAAGGGAAAAACCACCTGGGACCAGCAACCCAAAATTGTTCACTCTTCTGAAGTGAGGTTGGTTAAGACCCAACCCTATTAAAGGTTACAAACACACTATCAGGTGTGACCTTGTTAGAGGATTTTAGACTAGAAGTTATCATCCAACCAGCATTCACTATGGGGTTGATAGGATAACAATGTTCATTCTATGAATGATACATCATAAGACTTTCAGAGTCCACTCGGTTAAGAGATTTAGATTGTATACAATGGTTAAATATGTAACAGTAGAATGACTTGTCTTAATACAACTTCAATTGCAAATTACAGATCAATATTTAGTCCATTCAAATCCATCTTATCAATAATTCACTTCAAATTTAATATTCTATCCACTTACTGTCCATCGGTAACTACTCTCTGTAGCTCGATAATTTCTCTACAGCTTGGTTCTTATTAACCAGTATGATCAAAATGCATGAAAACCTTATTCACGTGATAATCTTGCAGCCTCTTCTTCTTCCGACACTTTCATAAAGAAATTTTGTTCTCTTATATAGACGAGTAAATCATTTTCTTCTCCACCATCAGATTTTGTCGCTTAATCACATTCATAGATTTTTTCGATTAAACTTTCTCAGTACTTGTGTCAATAACATGTTTCAATTTTCTTCGTTAGATCTTCTTTGAATTTTGTCAGTTGTTGATCTGAGTAACAAACATTATACATTACCTCGATGTTATACTCTTGCCAGCTCATCAATCTTATCAGCTAAACTAATCATTTAATTCATTCTGTCCTCCTTGATTAACAAAGAATGCATCAATGAACACTACTTAGTTAATACTACGGTCAGTATACACTACACTCCGTCGGTGTATACTAGAAATGCTTCATTTAATGACAACACTACTTTGTGTCTTTCAACTCTATACTTCATTATAGATGAATGCAACATAATGAATTCAATATCATCAAGTCATAGACTCATCAACAAGTTACTCAATGTATTCCTTATCCTCATCTGTCATGTACATCTTTCCTCATGTAGATTTCTCTGTTCTTCATCTCTTTTCCACTTTTCTTCAGATGTCTCGGTGTAGTAACTTACAAGATAAGTGATGTCAAACTAGTTGACATCAATGACAACATAATACTGATTTAATCATATTACATATCTAATCAGCAACTTCTCAGTGATCTTGCAATCACAGATCCTTCAATCATATTCCAAATCAGTTGTAGTCCAACACTAATATGGTTACTCAAGCCAGGAGTAATTATGTTTTGAGTAATTATGTTGGTAATTTAGATGGTGGATCAACAAGTTTATTTATAAAGAAAAATAAGGAAGACACTAAGTAGATACAAGAAAAATAAAAAACTACTAAAAGTGTCAAGAAGATCAAGATAAAGAAGGCTAAAAAGCCAAATGGTTTGAATAATGTTTACAAGATAAAGGTAAAGACACCAAAAGAAAATGTTCCCATTCCCCAAGGTGACAATAAGAAGCAAAAGGGAGACAAGTTGAACTTAACATCTCAGGTTGAAGATAGAAATGTTGTTCTAATCAAACAAGATTTCTCTGATATGAAGTACACCCCTATTGATATGGGGCATTTTTTGTCTTAAATTAATATCAAAGTTCCATTATTGGAAATGATCAGGATAGGGGAACATAAGGATAAATCAATGACATGGGTAAATGGTGTTCTTTCAACAAATGTTCAGAAGAAAAGAAATACTTAGAAATTAACAGGTACAAAGGATAAATATGAGAATAGGGGGAAAGAATCATAAGAGATTATTTTAGAAATACCTCATATTTATTTAGAAACCAATTTTGTAAACACTTCTTTGGGAGTTGTTGACCCCTTTTTCTTGACTCTAGTTATAAATGGAAAGATGTTAAAGAATCGCATGATTGATTATGGAGCACCTAATACAGTCATGCTTGTTGAGGTCATGAAATCAATGGGAATTAAAGTTGATACCCCTCATGGGAGATGTCAGGTCATGGATTCTAGAGAAGGACCTATCATTGGTACAATTAAGGCTTTGCCTTATAGACTTGTGGCCTATCCTAACAGATAATTGACAATGAGTGTCTTAGTTGTTGACATCCCTCCTCAGTATGGAATGTTGTTGTCAAGAAAATGGAGTGAAAAAATGGGAGGTAGTATACAATATGATCTATCCTTTACAACTTTCAAAATTACTGGTGAAAATATCAAAGTATCTAGAGAAACTAGAACTTCCTATATGATTGAGGAAGAGACAAACAATGAAAATATGAATTGTTTCCTTGACACTGACATTAATTCTTTCCATGTGAAAAACATGGAATTGAAGGGAAGGATGAACCTTTTCTTTTATTTGAGGATAAGAACAACTTAACACACCAAGAAGGTTTATGGACCATGTATTTTGATGGTGCAAGCTCTAAGGAGGGAGCTAGTGCAGCAGTACTATTAGTAGCTCCTAGTGGAAGGACATTTAAGTATTCATTTACTTTAATGTTTCCTTGTACAAACAACACTACAACATATGAAGCTTTGTTGATAGGATTGAGATTGGTTTCAAGACATAATATAAGAAAACTTAGGGTAATTGGAGACTCATAACTTGTAATATCGCAGATAAGGTCCAAATATGGTTCAAAAAACAAAAGACTGAAGCAGTACAGAAATGTTGTCTGGGATGAGATAGAAAAATTTGATGTGTTTGGTATTGAATGAATGGATAGAGGTCAAAACATAATAGAAGACCTACTGGCAAATATTTCTTTAAGGCCAAAGGATGTTACTTTTTCTAAAATCTGCAAGATTGAGGTTCAATCCAGGACTTCTATTCCAGACAATATTGAAAATTGGCAAGTTTTTGAGGATGATTTGGACATTTTAAGATTTTTACATTGTGAAGCCAATTTTGAAGACAAAGAAATAAATTTCAGTGGGTATGTGGAAACCTTAGAAGATAAGGATACCATTTTGGAAAAGAAGTGCTACAACTGAAATCAAATAGAGTTCCAAAAGGTCTGGTTGGGTTTGAAAGAGAATTTGATAATAATGATAGATCTTTTTCAGAAAAGGCTATAAACAAACCATAGGATTTGGAGGAAGTAAATTTGGGAATAGCTTGAGCCCCTAAAAATGTGTACATTGGAGGAAATTTGTCTCCTAAAATAAGATATTTTTTAGTTGACCTTCTTAGAAAATATAGGCATATTTTTGTATGGTCTTATGATGACTTAAAAGCCTATAGAGAAGATCTTTTTCAACATGAAATACCTTTGGAGGATACAAATCCCTTCAAACAAAAATTGAGACCTGTAAACCCTACCTTGGCACCAAAAATGCAAGAAGAGTTGAAGAAAATGAGGGATGCAGGAATCATAAAACCTATTAGGCATTCAACATGGGTATCCAGCTTGGTCCTAGTAAGAGAAAAGAATGGGGACATCAGGCTCTATGTAGATTTTAGAAATCTAAATATGAATTCATTAAAGGATAAATATGGTTTACCAAACATGTAAGCTATGTTACAAAGAGCTGCTGGATTTGACCTCATGTCAATGATGGATGGTTTTTCAAGGTACAATTGTCAAAGATTCTGAACAATTCAAGAATGCATTCACTACCCCATGGAGAACATGTATATGTCAGGATGCCTTTTTTGGCTTGACAAATGTTGGAGAAACTTTTAAAAGATCTATTGATGTAGCATTTGAATATTTTATAAACAAGTTTTTGGTGGTGTACCAAGATGATTTCACAACATATTCAACAATAGAGGATCAACATTATAGCCATCTTGAGAATTTTTTTTTGAGAGCTTTAGAATATGGTGTTTCTCTTAACCCAAAGAAATGTGCATTTGGGGTAACATAAGGTAAGCTCCTGGAACACATTGCATCCAAGGATGGAGTCAGGATTGACCCTGAAAGGATGGCTACAATTGACAAAGTGCCTCTGCTAAGAAATGTCAAAGGAATTCAATCTTTCTTTGGTCAGATAAAATTTGTTAGGAGATTCATTACAGATTTTACTGAGACCAATGTTCCTATCTCCAAGATGTTGAAAAAGGGTGCTAAAGTGGAATGGAATGAAGAAAATAGGATGGCTTTCTGTGAAATCAAACAAGCAACAAAGAACGCCCCTATTTTGAGAACCCCTGATTTCAGTAAGCAGCTACAAAACTTCTCTTTTGCTTCTTATCATACCATTGTTGTAGTATTATTACAAAAGAATTCAGAGGGTTTTGAGTAGCCTATATCTTTCTTCAGCAAATCCTTACAAACAGTTGAACTAAAGTATGATATAAATGAAAAATAGGTTTATGCTTTGGTTAAGGCTGTCAAATATTTCAGGTTTTACTTAGTTGGAGCAACCATAGTTGTATATGTGCCTATTCCTATTGTAAAGGATATTCTAGTACAACAAGATGCTTCAAGAAGGAGGTGTAGGTGGATCAACAGGATCCAATAATTCAATATTGATATCCAAATCACAAAACTAGTCAGAGGATTAGGACTAGCCAAACTTATGGCCTAGAGTAACTTAGATGCAAATCATATTAACATGCTTGAAGAAGAACAAAGGCCATACATTTTTTATTTAGATTGTTGTGATTGGTACAAGGATATTGTTGGATACTTGCAGAAGATGATTCTTCCTCCTGAAATGGATGATAACAAAAAGAGGACTATAAAATTACATGCTATGAGTTATGTGATTTCTAAAGGTGAGTTATGGTGGAGAAGCAATCAGGGTTTCTTGCTCAAATGTATTGATCATTAGAAGGCTAAAAACCTATTGCAAGAAATGCATGATGGTGTGTGTGGTGACCATTACATGGCCAATACTACCACACATAAAATATTGAGGTCTAGTTTCTAGTGGCCAACTATTTTCAAAGATGTTCATCTATTTTTAAGAAAATGTGATGCTTGCCTAAGGTTTGCAAGAAAATTGAAGTTTAATTGTAGCCTTCCCTTGAAGCCTATACTATTTAAGGCCCCTTTTCAGAAATGGGGAATGGACTTCATTGGAGAGATATCAAACAAATTAAGTGGGGGTCATTCATGGATTCTAGTGGCAACAAATAATTTTACTAAGTGGGTGGAAGAAATTCCTACTAAAAGAGCCACTAGTAAGGTGGTGATTGATTTCATGATGCAAAATATTTTCACACGATTTGGATTCCTTGAGATTATAGTAGTTGACAATGTTGTGTTTCAGGTCTGAAGAATTTAACAAATTCAATTAGCAATATGGGATTTAAGTCTCATATTCATCTCCATACCACCCCCAAGGTAATGGTTAGGCTGAATCAAGTAATAAAAGCCTAATAAAGATTTTTACAAGAGCCCTTTATAAAAAAAAAAGGGCATGGGACTAAAATTTTTAGCAAGCTTTGTGGGCTAATAGAGTAAAGAAGGAAATTGGATGTGCACATTTTGATTTGGTATATGAAATTCATGATAGATTTCCACGGAACAATTTGTTGCAAATGTATAAGTTCATCTAGATATATGATAATGATTTGGATAATGAGATGAGGATCATGATGGAGGACCTAATACAAATGGATGAATCAAGAACGGAAGCTCATGATAGAAATGTCAAGTTACAACTCCAGTATAAAAATCTATATGACAAAAGGACCACTATTATAAATTTGGATATTGATGATCTAGTCTTGATGTGGAATGCCAGGTTAGAAGACAAATGCAACCATGGAAAGTTTGACCCAATTAGGTTGGGACCATATCTCATTAATGCTAAATGCAGTTTTGACTCTTATGTTATTAAGGATTTGGTTGGAAATATCTTGGAATTTCTAGTTCATGGACAATTCCTAAAGTTGTACTTCTCTTGAGGCATTTTCATCATCTATGAGCAGTAGGTTAGGTTTCTTTTAGTTGTGTGTGTAGAGGTAGTTGTTTTTGGTGGAAGGTCTACATAACCCAAAGATTCTCAATTCTTGTCATGCATGCAAGAGGCATGCATCCCAATTAGAGCTACTGTTAGCACAGTTTATTTCCAAGCTCAAGACTCTACGTTTTATTTTTTTTATGGTTTAATAGAAGGATCTTTTATGTTTGGTTATGGCTATTCTTTTGAAAATTTGTTCACATCCTTAGCTTTCAAAAGAACTGCTTCTTTTGTTTCTTAAACCCTTGATGCAGGAGCATTTTGGGTCCTTGGCAATCCTGTGTCACCAAAAACAATTTGGAGTTTGTCAATTATCTCCTGGGCGGTCGGTTGTTTCACTTGCGCTCAGTGTTGCTTGTCTGCTACTCAGTTATCTTGTTCACTGACGGGTTTAGTTTTAGTGTCTGTTGTGGCTGACTTGTGCATTTATATTGGATCATAGATTTAATGTTGGATTCCATCATTGGGAAGTGTTTGGTCCTAGATCTGACCATTCCTTCTATTGATTATGGATCTGAAGGCTGACTCAGTTCAGTAGCTTCTTGTATAAATGTAGTTGTTGGTTTAGAGTTTAGGGTAGTTTTAGAATAGGATTTTTGGATAGAAGATAGAAGTGGAGATTTTGGAAGATCCTCACATGTTGGAGGACCCCTATAATTCATTTTAATATCTGGCCCTAACTGAGAAGGCCTTACAGCCCGACATGTATGGTTCTAGTTGATGAAATATATGAAAGATTTTGCATTCTCTCTCTCTCACTGTTGTGTTTGTTTGCTTCCACATGTGTTGGGTAGGCTTGGATCATTAGGGTGTGCCATTGTTTGGACACTCTTGCTCCATGCCTTGTGTCAGGTGGTATCAGAGCAAGGTGAGATCTTGATCTAGGTCTACGGATCTAGGTTTGTAGGTTCCTCTTGAAGCCCTAGTTGATTGTTGTGGGGTAGCAGATTGTGATCTGACTTGCAATTTCAGAGGGTTGTCAAGATGGTTCATGGGAGGAGAGATGAAAATCTAGGATTGGAAGATATGCTAAGGTAGATTGTTGCTAGGTTAGAAGCTATTGAAACAACCCAGAGAAGAGGTAGACATCTTGAAGATGTTAGTGATGATGATGTTGAGGAAGAATAGGCGAATGTAGAACCTGCACCTATAATGGATCAGGGTGAAGAAATATTTTTTAAGGCTTTGACAAGTCTGAAGTTAGCACCACATTTCAATCCTCCTGAGTATGGTGGAAAGCTAGATTCTGATGAATTCATGGGCTGGATCACCGAGATGGAAAAGTATTTTGAGTATGAAAACATTCCTGAGGACAAGAAGGTGAAGAGTGCAAGCACAAAGTTGAAAAGTCATGCATCCTTATGGTGGGAACATCTGCAGCTGAATAGGAAGAGGAAAAGAAAAGACAAAATCAAGGTATGGAATAAAATGGTGAATAAATTGAAAGGAAAGTTCTTACCTTGTGATTATCAGATTAACCTAGTTCGGTGGATGTAAAGTTTGAGACATAAAGATAGCTCGATAAAGGAGTATACTAAGGAATTATATAGATTAGATATTAGATCTGGACATGATGAAGATGATGTGGAAAGAATCGGTAGATACCTGAATGGTTTGAGAGTTTCCATCCAAGAGGAAATTAGTATGGTCAAGCTGGAGAACATTGAAGAGGCTTATCAATTTTCTTTGAAGGCCGAGGAGAAATTAAACAAGAGACATGAACAAAGACAAAGAGGTCAAGGTGGTAGATTCCCTAGAGGAAGAGGTAGATTGAATGGTGAAAATGGTAGATCTGAACTAGAAAAGACAAATCTGGACAAAGGCAAGACTAAGTGGAAAGCTGAAAGTTCATCTAGAGGTAGAGGCAGTAACTACCGAGGTGGTTATGGTAGAGGAAGTTTTTGAGGAACTTGTTACAATTGTGGAGAAGAAGGACATAGATATTTTGAATGTACACATGCTAGTAAGAAGACTGGTAGTAGTAGAAATGCTTTGGTGCAAGAAGAGTCATTGAATGAACTTGAGAAAGAAAATAACTTGATGGTAAGGAGAACATTGTGGAATGAAAGAAAGAAGGAAGATCCGGTAAGGAAAATTTTGTTCAAAACCAGATGTAGAGTTTCTAATAAAATTTGGAAGGTAATCATTGACAGTGGTAGCTTGGAGAATCTGGCATCTAAAGAGATGGTCACAAAATTGCAGTTGGAAAGGTTGGTGCATCCGAAGCCCTATTAGATTTCATGGATCAAAGATGAGCATACATTCCTAGTAAGTGAACAACGTTATGTGAATTTGAAGATTGGAAAGTAATATGATAAGGCGTTATGTGATATCATGCCTATGGATTGTTGTCATATTTTGTTGGGTAGACCTTGGCAATATAATAGACATGCTATATATGATGGGAGATTGCATAAGTATACTATTGTGGCTGATGGAATGAAAAAAATCTTATTACCATTGATGGAAGAACCTATTAGTAATGTCTACACATCTGTGAAAGTTTGTTTGATGGAGGGAAGAAATTTAGTTAACTCTTTGAAGAAGAATGATGTATGTTTTGCTATGACAAACCGAGTAAGAAAATAGATGATAATGTCCCTGAGGAGATTGATAATTTACTCACCAAGTATAGTGATATCATTTTTGATAATGTACCTAATGGTTTGCCACCAAAAAGAAGTATTGATCATTGTATGGATCTAATCCCTGGAGCTAGTTTACCGAATAAGGCACCTCATTGATTGACACCTACTGAGAATCAAGAATTAAACTGACAGATTCAAGAGTTTCTGGAGAAAGGTTTGATCAAAGAGATTTTGAGACCTTGTGTAGTACCTATTTTATTGGCACTAAAGAAGGATGGATAATGGAGAATGTGTATTGATTCCAGAGCAATCAATAAGATAACAGTGCAGTATAGGTTTCCTATACCGAGAATGGATGACATAATGGATAGTTTGACTGGAGCAAAGTATTTCACAAAGATTGATTTGAAAAGTGGGTATCATCAGATCAAAATCAGAGAGGGTGATGAATGGAAGACTACTTTTAAGACAAAAGAAGGTTTGTATGAGTGGTTGGTTATGCCCTTTGGTTTAACTAATGCACCGAGTAGTTTTATGAGGCTAATGATTGAAGTTTTGAAGAAATTCTTGGGTAAGTTTGTGATTGTATATCTTGATGACATTTTGATATTCAGTAAGACCAGAGAAGAACATTTGTTGCATGTTAGACAAGTTTTGCAAAGATTGAAAGAGGAAAAGTTGTTGATAAATTTGAAAAAGTGTTCATTCATGAAAGAGGAGATTGTGTATTTGGGATTTGTTATTTCAGTTGATGGTTTGAAGATGGATCCTGAAAAGGTTGAAGCTATTTTGAATTGTCCTACACCTGTGAATGCTAGTAAGGTAAGATCATTTCATGGTTTGGTAAGTTTTTACTGAAAGTTCATAAGGAATTTCAGTTCAATTTGTAATGCTATGACTGAAACTATGAGAGGAGACAAAAGAGAATTCAAGTGGACACATGGAGCTGACAAAAGTTTTGAGACTCTAAAGAAAAAGGTTGTTGAATTAGTTATTTTGGCATTACCTAATTTTAGTAAGGTATTTCAAGTAGAATGTGATGCAAGTGGAAGTGAAATTGGAGCTGTGTTGAGTCAATAAGGTAAACCTATTTCTTTCTTTAGTGAAAAGTTGAATGATGCTAGAAGGAAATATTCTATGTATGACCAAGAATTCTATGCTATTGTTCAAGCACTAAAGAAATGGAGACATTATTTGATATCGAGTGAATTTGTGTTGTATACTAATCATAAGGCTTTACAATATTTGGGTAGTCAGAATAAGTTGAATTAGAGACATATGAAATGGGTTGAGTATTTGCAGAGTTACACATTTGTGATAAAGCATAAGAGTGGGGTCACTAACCGAGTTGCTGATGCATTAAGTAGAAGAAGATCTTTGATGATCGAGATGAGAATTGAAGTTCTTGGTTTTAATGAGATGAGAGATTCTTATGAGTTTGACCCTAATTTTTTTGAGCCATGGAGAAAGTGCATAGCACCTATTCAAGATCAACAAGATACTAAATGGGATGAATATTTTATTTTGGAAGGTATGTTGTTTAAAGGTATTTAGTTGTGTATACCAAGAAGAGTAATGAGAACTAATCTGATAAAGGAGAAACATATTAGTGGTTTGGCTGGATATTTTGATATTGATAAAACATCGAATTTACTTAAGGAGAAGTACTATTGGTCGTAGTTGTATAAAGATATTCAAAAATTTATGAAAAGTTGTGGAATTTGTCAAGTTGCAAAAGGAGTAAGTCAAAATATTGGATTGTATACACTGATTGTTGTTCTTGAGAAACCTTGGATTGACATCAGTATGGACTTTGTTCTTGGCTTACCGAAGACAGTAAGAGGTAATGATTCTATATTTGTTGTTGTGGATAGATTTTCAAAGATGGCACATTTTATACCTTGTAGAAAGACATCAGATGATGTACATGTAATAGATCTTTTCTTTAAGGAAATTGTCAAATTGCATGGATTACCTGTATATAGTTGAATGTGGACCTCTAATCTAACTACACACACAACATAGTCATTACTCACATAATTGAATTACGAAAGAGAGTATGGATTACTCAATTCAAAATTCATGGTGAAGTGACCTGTTGCCTCCTATGTAGATGGGGTGTTTGATCTACTCTCAGAACGAGAGCCCAACAGCCATTAGACCAGTACTACAATGGAGGATTTGAAAGCTTATGAAGGTAATCAAATTGAAATTAATCTAGAATGAAGTGCAATTAATCTAAGAACTTGAAAGAAATATGAAGATGCAAGTTTAGTCTAAATAACTTGAAAGAAATATGAGATTAAACTATGAGCAAGTAAGAAAACTAATTACAATGAAGATGCAACATTAAACTAGATGAAATTAATCTAAATATGCAATGAAAGCTTGAAAGCATGAAATTGAGACAAAAAATTGCTATAGTTTAGTTACTCTCAAAATTGCTCCTCTTTCAAATGAAGAATGAGGTTCAAGATATAGGCAAGCTTGGAAGAGGAACGAAGAGTTTCTTGATTCGAAACGGTGGACTCTTCATTTCCAATGGAGGAGAAAGAGACAAATATTAGAGAATTACTTAATTAAAGAAATGGATTATTGCCACATGGGTGACTCTTTGAATATTTGATTTATTAAATGCAAATATGATAATCCATTCGAATAACCAAGTAATTTATTAATTCCTTTTATGGGTAATTAGCTAAAGGGGTGAGTTTTTTAATTTAATTTAAAGCACTTACGACTTTAGAATTAAATTAATTTATCATAGGGGTAATTTAGCTAAATAAAGTCAAAGACTTTAGGAATTAATTATAATATTTGATTAATGTAATTTAGGGTTTTTGCAATTGATATCAAGTTGAATTAAGTCAGGTAGGAGAGAGAAAATTGCCTAGCAAAGTAGGACTTTGAAGATGCAGAAATTTGAGGAATGTATCAAAATTGATTGAAATTGATAGATGCCAATTTTAGGGTATTACATTTGCCCCTCTTTGAATTGATGTGCGAATAGCATGTTGATTCAAAGAGTAGTCTGATGTGATAGATGAGGAGAATTTCAGAAGTCTAGGTTAGAATGCCAAGACACCGATCATAAAGAAGCATGATTTTCCAAAGTCTAAGTTAGATTGCGAAGACAACGGTCTTGAGAGAGGACGAGAATTGGGGTTAGATTGCCCCAATCCCTAGAATGAGATTCAGGTGTAGACTTAGGATTGTCTCCAGAATCAAGGTTAGATTGCCCCAATACGAAGCTTAGCCCTCCGAGACCCAGGTTAGATTGCCCAGATAACGGTCTAAAAAGAGATTTCGAGAGCCATCTCCAGAATGAAGATTGATTCCCAAGAATTAGGGTTAGATTGCCCCAATACCTAAAATATTTTGAGAACCATCTCCAAAATGAAGCTTGATCCTCGAGGATCCGAGTTAGATTGCTCAAATACCTAAAAGATAAATGATAAGATGACCAAATGTGAGGCACCAAGATGCCCCTAGCATTGAGAACCAATGATTCAAATCAGACTGATCTGACAAGATTCAAATGATGCAATCATCCTGCCCCCTTGGGAGTGAAATCAAAATATGACATAAGATGGATGACTAACAACAAGAGGTTGCGGATAGAAGAAATTAGACTAGATTCAAGAAGCTGCAGAAGCAAATCAAAGCAATGCAGAGGTCCTATTGACAAATTTTGACCATGGTTGACCAAATTTGACTTGAGTTGACTTTGATGAAAACATTGAAGATCCCAAGAAAATGATGAAAAGATGAGTATCTGGTAGGAAGATGATGCCAGAAGGCTGACTACACAAGTGTTTAATCCCAAAGGGTCCTTAGAATTTAAAACATGATTTCAAGCTATCTAGAGATGTCAGATTTTGATTTCAATCTCGAAAATGGATTCAGAGCAGTCGATTTAGCCAAGTGTGCAATTTTCATGCAAAATAGAGCACTTTTGAAAATTAGGTCAAAAGCTATATAAGGCTCGAAAAGGTCATTTTCAATTCATTATTCACTTTTGTCTTCTTGGTGATTTTGAGCTCTAAGAGAGAAATAGAGGGTCTTCCATTGCATATGCATCGATTTGAGCACTCCCGATGACATGCCCGGCCACCGGAGTATGATGCACCTATAAGTAGTCAATAAACCTCCTTGCATTCTGATTTGTACTACTTTCTAGGTCGATTTAGGGTAGATCTAGCATAGTTTAGGACATGTTCTTCCAATCTCACACGAGGAAGTAGTTTCCTCGCACTATCCTAGATCACCTTTCGCATGAGGAAGTGGTTTCCTCACATCAATTAGGGTACCTTCACATGGTGTCTGTCTGGAAGCTCGCGCGAGCTGAAAGTTGGTCTCAGGCAAAATTTATCCTACTCACGCAAGAACAAGTCCTGTCTCGCACGAGGAAATAGTTTCCTCATGCGAAAAGCTGCTGCAAGGTTTGTAAAATCTTTTCTTGAATTTTCCAAATTCACATAAAATCAGCCAAGTAGAGCATCATAGAGTCATGTCTAGGATAGATGCCTTGCCATATTTGTTGTTATTTTGAAAACCATCATATTGAGATACTGATCATTGTTGTCACTTGCTTTGCAAGTTGACTTCCCTAACGTTGCATTCAAGTCACACCATCTAGTGATCACCACATTAGTTTAGAGACTGGTGGATGTAGAGAGTGCTCACATTGAGGGACTCGGTCTAGGATACTTGCGTGATTTACCCACCATTAGGGTAAATCATGGTCTTCTTGGTGCACTTGTAGAGCATTTCCATTCGGAGACAAACACTTTCCATTTGCCGATGGGGGAGATGACTGTGACTCCCGAGGACATATACAAGATCTTGTGGATACCCATCCATGGTACTCAAGTAGAGTACGATACATAGCCAAGGCAAGGAACAGTAGCATTGAGGATGATCTTCCGAGATGATCTAGTGATGTGTCGGGCCATCTCCTGGGATGATTTGATCAGTAGGTACAGTGGTGCTCATCCATTTGCCATTGTTCTTGCTATGTTCCTGAGTTTCTACCTTGTTCTAGATCGAGGTTAGCATGGTTTAGAGTGTGGCTTGGGGACAATGCTGCAGAGGATGCTAGAGAGGCCAGCCATCATGTCCAGATGGGGTGAGTGCATGTTAGCCCACATGTACCATGAGATAGTATATCACATTGCGAGGACCATGGTGGCAGGTGTCTTTGTCTTGCAGATCTAGGCCTAGGAGCATCTCTATGTTTGCAGGCCTATATTCCATGATACATGATAGGTGTTGGAGCCTTACATATATAGGTATGCAGGTCTGATGACTCAACCTTTGCTGGGTAAGATGAAATAGTGGCAAGGACAGCTGGATGACATGGTGGCTATTGTCTGGAGACCTTGGGTTCCCACTGAGCCCTAGGATGATGCTCGTCGAGAGCTTTCTTTCATGTTTGTGTCACATCCACTGATAGGACATAGTGTTACTATTATTGAGTGATTCCTTGTCACATGTGTCTTGTGCTAGTTTGGTAGGTAGCAGGATATTTCACATGAGTACTAACCCTATGCCCACTTTTCCAATGAGGAGAAGAAGGGGTGGCATGTGAGACTTGATCCAGGGTGATGTGCGATAGAGGCACATATACCAGCTGCACGATGGGACTACATGATGGACGTCACCAATGCAGGGGTGACACCTGCATACAGAGACCATTTCTTAGCATGACCACATCCTAGATTCACTGATCCTGTTGATATAGGAGTGCAACAATAGCCTACACAATAGCAATAGGTACTAGCCCAACAGGTACCAGTTCAGCAGCCTGCACAGTAGCAGGTTGCATAGCAGTAGGTTGCACAGCAATAGCAGCAATAGTAGGGGCCACAAGGATAGTAGTAGAGAGTGCTAAGGCCTAGATCTGGACAGATTGGCATCCCCTCCAGGACCATGGGCTCAGATGTAGGAGCTGGGAGCATTGGGGCCCAGTAGAGGTCCATGAGGTAGTGGATAGGAGATTCATCATAGTAGACTCCTCCAGATGATGACACTGATATTCCTAATATTTTGATAGGAGCGAGGACACCACAGCTATAGAAGGCTCTCAGGAAGAGCCGTGAGAGAGTGAAGTAGGTCTAGTGGGAGTAAGATGACTACCATACCCAAGTCATCAAAGAGGAGACTCGCATAGCGGATAGAGATGCTAAGATCAAGAAGCTATGGGAGGAGCTAGCACGGTCGAGGATCAAGATGAGATATGAGGCTGCTTAGGCAGCTTATTATTATGCAGCTTACTGCGGAGTTGTTCTAGATCTAGTAGAGTAGGTGCCACCATTTTTTGAGTATGCTGGAGCCCCATGGGAACCTCCACCAGCACCTCCACAGGCACCACCACAGGCACCTCCACAGTGACCGATGCCACCACCATAGAGACTGATGCCCCTTCCTCAAAGACCACTACCACCACCTCCTCCAGGTGGCAATGGGAAAAGTTAGTACACTTTGATTTCCATATATTGTAGCCCATTTTTTATATTGTGCTCGAGTAGCACCCTTCTCTTTTGTACATGACATCGGATCAAGATATATATATATATATATATATATATATATATATATATATATATATATATATATATATATATATGAGATTGACTTTTTGATATCATCATACTTGTTGACATATTGCTTTGATATTGATGTTTATGAGATGTTTCCTAGATGCTTAGATGTATGGATAGATATGAAATGCACATGTTTTCTTTTATGAATATGTAATGTGAAATGCAATGATAGATGGATAGAATGTATGCATATGTGTAATGTATGACTTGAGTTATGCTTATAGCAGATGCACATGTATATGTAGATGAAAATGTATGGATGAAAATGAGTTTATGAATGTAAATGCAATGCAAAGAAGATGCAATTGATATTTAATGTATATGGTACTAATCATCTCATGTAGGATTGTCTCAATATATGACAGGTACTAACCAAAAAGGATATATTTCGAAGATCGAGAGTGAGGACTGGACACTTGTGCAGCCAAGATGAATCCAAGATGAAAGAGGAGAACCATCGATGAACAAATCCAAAAGAAAGCAATTAAGAGAGCACCAAGATATTGTCTCAAATGCAAGCCTAGAATGAAAGATGAAAGCTTAAGCTAAATGCAAACCTAGAATGACCAGATGCAATTCCTAGGACTTGGTTGTTGGACTCACCGTATTTATCATCATCGAGTTCATTTAGGCACGGGACGATCGCAAGATGCCATACAATTCTCACTAACATTGCAATCATGAGAATATGAATATGACATAAGTCTTTTATTTGTCAGAATGGGGTGTAAGCATTAAGGCACAAGAAGCTAGAATGACCTGAACACCTATTCCTTTTGATTTAGCAAGTTGACATAAGCATCAAAGTATAATTGAGAGAATGACCTGAATGTTGCTTGCATACAAACACACTAGACACACTATAGTTCCTTCTTTTGCCAAAGGTTGCTCACAATGACCCTTACATTCACTTAGCAGGACAAGCATTTGCAATTTCACTTGTAGCAGAAAGAAGTCAGTCAAAATAGACAAGGAGAAGAACCAACCTCACCAAAGCATCCATATAAAAGGAGTCGAGGTATGCATGGCCATCCAATACGAGATGAAGGCTCTTACAAATGGACACCCTCTTGTGTAGATTCATTAGATCATTGGAACTAAACCAAAAAATAGAAAGCAAAGAAAAAGATCATGCCCCCAGTCTTCGTGTTTCTCAGTCAAGAAAGATGTCTTAGATTCACTCGAGGGGAAATGATAAAGAAAACAAACAAACAAGCAAAGGAAAAGCTCAACATACTTCAAAGGAACACAATTTTAGTTTTAGTTTCAGTTTATGTTTGTGTTCAAGTGGATTGAAGTTGAATCAAAAGCGTACAACATTCAAAGTCTCAATGGGATAGCAACAGTAGGCAAACACAGTGGGAACCACTGGTGACCATCACAAGAGACGAAGTCTCAAGAAGATATCAGAGTGTGAACCAAGTATCAATAGGCAGATGCAGTGAGAACCACTAGTGACCAATACAAGGAAGATTCTCAAAAGAGAGAATAAACTATGAGCGGAACATCAGCAGGTAGATGCACTGAGAACCACTGGTGACTAATGTAAGGAAGAGATTCGAAAAGAGAGAGGTTGAACGAAAGCTAGGTATCAGTAGGCAGGCACAGTGGGAACCACTGGCGACCGATACATGAGAGATCCTCAAGGAGAGAAATCTCAAAAGTAGCTAGGCATCAACAGGCAGACACATCAAGAATCATCGGTGATTGATGCACAAGAGAGTCTTCAAAAGCGATAGGACAATGCCCCATAGGCTAGGAAGGTGCCCCCAAGTGTGAACCAATTCCAATCCATGAAGAGTCAAGGAAAATCTCAAAGACAACTGAAAGAAAGTGCATGAGCTGGAAAACTAAAGCAGGAAACAGACTAAACCAGGAAACAAACGAAAGCAGAAAAGAGGGAAAGCAAACTAAAGCAGGAAACAAATGAAAGCAAAAAAGTGGGAAAGTAAACTAACGCAAGAATGTAAGGAAACTAAAGCGGGAAACAAAGAGCCAAGCGATGCTGAGATGAGATATAGCTTCAGGAAACAAGAGGCGCCTGTTTACCAGGTTTTCACCATCTTGGTAGAGATTCTATTTTTGCTACCATGATGCCTATTTACCAGGTTTTCATCAATGGCACATTTTTCTTTTTTTTCAATTTTTGTTTTTTGTACTTTTCTCTTTTTTTATTTTTTTGTATTTTTGAATATCTCATTTTTTTGTATTTTTGAATATTTCATTTTTTTGTATTTTTGATCTTTTCTCTTCTTTTGTATTTTTTCAAATTTTCTATTTTTTTATTATTATTAAGGTGCTTGTTTACCAAGTTTTCACCAAGATAATAGATACATTAAAGTGCCTATTTACCAGGTTTTCACTAAGATGATCATTTTTTCAGGACATTTTGCAATTTTTAGGATTTTTGCCAATATATCAATTTTTAAGATTTTTGCCAATATATCATTTTTAGGATTTTTTCAGGACCAATAAGTATGTACATGAGCACACAGAGAATGCCTCAGCTATAGAATTTATTCAAGTGAAGAGCGTTGATAGGCTCTTTTAGCTATTCTCCTTCAATGGTGGAGAGTCGATAAGTGCCAGACCCAAATGTTGTAGTAATAACATACAGACCAAGCTAGTTTGGTTCAAATTTCCCTTTCTGGACTCACTGCTGCTGATTCTTGGGGTTCTCTCTCAGGATGAGATCACCCACTTGGAATTCTCTTTGTTTGACTTTCTTATTGTAGGCTTTGGACATTCTCTTTTGGTATGCTCTTAGATGATCGAACGCCACCTTCCAAAGTTCATCCAGTAACTCAAGCTCTTGAAGCCAGGATATTCTATTTTCTTCATCAGTAATGAGGCCCCTCAGAGAGATTCGCAATGTTGGGATCTTGACCTTAATAGGTAGTACTACATCTACTCCATAAGGCAAAGGGTGTGGCCCCCATCAGTGTTTGAATACTTGTTCTGTAGGCCCACAAAGCTGGATTAATCTGGAGATGCCAATCTCTACCAGATTTATGAACTGTTTGGTGCAAGATTTTGAGAATTATCTTATTAGAAGCTTCTACTTGTCCATTACCCTAAGGATAATAGATAGATGAACAATGTTGAATAATCTTGAATTTGGTGCATAAGTCTGTCAGGTCCTTATTTTTGAATTGTCCCCCATTGTCAATGATAATGGATGAGGGTACACCATATCTACAAATGATATAGTTCAGTATAAACATCGCCACATACTTTCCATCAGCTACAGCTAGAGGCACTACCTCAACCCACTTAGTAAAATAATCAGTAGCTATGATGATAAAATTATGTCCTCTTGAAGAAGAAGAATGTATTTGACCTACAAAATCAAAGGCCCATTGTTGAAATGGCCAGAAACTGATGAAAGGAATCAGCTCTTTAGCAGGAGCATGGATCAAATTCTTGTGAAATTGGCATTGTTTACAAGTCTTGGCATATTGAACAGCTTCTTTTTCCATATCCGGCCAGTAGTAACCAGCTCTAATAAGTTTCTAGGCTAACGTCAGACCACTTGAATGAGACCCATAGATACTTTTGTGTACCTCAGCTAGCACACATTTGGACTCATTGGGTTCTAGACACCTAAGGAGGGTACCATCTAGACCCCATCTATACAAGTCATTTTCTATGAGGACATACCATGAAGCAGTACGAATTAGGTGACACTTTTTATTCCAGGTATAGGTGTCTGGAATGATCTAGTCACAAAGGTAGGAATAGATATGGTGGTAGCGGGATGAATCATGTCCAATGACTGAACAAATCATCCTAGATTTAGGAATATCATAGGTAGGGTAGTGTAATGCCTCCACCAGGAATTCATATCTGAAGTCATTTTTTGGCATTTGTAACATTGAAGCAAGAGTGGCCATAGCATCACTTGCTTTATTGTCTGCCCTTGGAATTTGCTAGAAAGAAATGTGTGCAAAATACTATTTGAGATCGTCTACCATTCTTTTGTAAGGCACTAGATTGTCATCTTTTGTTTGGTAGACATCATTGACTTGATTGATGATTAACTAAGAATCTCCAAAGACCTTGAGCTCATGCACATGCCATTCAATGGCTATCTTAATACCATTAATGAGAGCTTCATATTCACCAATGTTGTTTGTGTAGGGAAACAACAATTTATAAGATTTTGGCAATGAGTATCTTTGAGGTGTTATAAAAAGAATGTCTGCACCTAATCCTTGCTGAGTGAATGATCCATCAAAGAACATGCTCCAAGATTGATGTATGAGAAGCATGATGGATTCATCTAGGAATTCAATACTCAAAGGTTGGTGATCTTTCAAAGGAGCTTTCACCAACTGATCAGTAATTGCTTGTCCTTTAATAGCTTTTCTTTCCACATATTCAATGTCAAATTCACTAAGTATCATCACCCATTTTTCTAACCTACCCATGAGGGTAGCCTTGCTCAATAAATACTTTAGTGGATCAATTTTTGTAATAGGCCTTGTAGTATGAGCTATCATATAATGCCACAACTTCTAAGAAGCAAATACCATTGCTAAACAAGCCTTCTCAATGATATAATAGCTCATTTCATAGGAAACCGATGTTCTGCTGATATAATATATAGCTCTCTCTTTGTTGTTCTGATCTTCTTGAGCTAGGAGAGCACCCAAAGATGTGTTCGTGGTTGAGATGTATAGTATAAGCGGCTTCCTATGAATAGGAGGCATCAATATGGGTGGATTAGCAAGATACTATTTAATCTAAGTGAGTCCCCTATCACATTCTTCATTCCATTCATAAGTCACACCCTTATGCAAGGTTTTAGTGAATGGTTGTGACTTGTCGGCCAATTGTGAAATGAAACGCTGAATAGATTGTAGCCTTCCCTATAATCCTCTCATTTGAATGATGTTCTTGGGTGGAGGTATGTCCATAATAGCTTGAAATTTTTCAAAATCAACTTCTATGCCTTTAGCTGAAATGATGTAACCCAAGAGTTTTCCAGAAGTCACACCAAAAGCACACTTTTTGGGATTAAGTCTGAGACTAAATTGTTCCATGCAGTCAAGTATGGGACCCAAGTCTATAAGATGAGTTCTTCACTACATGCTTTTGGCTAAAGTATCATCCACATAATCCTCCATCATTTTATGCATCATATCATGGAAAATAGTAGTGACAACTCTTTGATATGTTACTCCAACATTCTTAAGCCCAAAAGGCATGACATTCCAGCAAAAGGTGCCCCAGGTACATGTAAAAGTGGTCTTTTCTTGATCTTCTAGCATGATTTTTATTTGATTATAGCTAGAAAATCCATCCATCAAGGAATACATGTCATATCCTGCTGTCATGTCTACTATCATATCAATATTAGGTAGTGGGAAGTCATCTTTTGGACATGCCTTATTTAGATCCCTAAAGTCTGTGCATACACAAATGGATTTATCATGTTTAGTGAATGGAACAATGTTTGAAATCCATTCTGCATAATCAATAGTCCTTATGAAACCAACCTTAAGAAGCTTTTCTAGCTCTACTTTGACCAAAAGGGCCACGTGTGGATGCATCTTTCATAGCTTCTATTTGACAAGTTTAATACCTAGTGCAATGGAAAAATGGTGCATGATTAGATTGGGGTCTAATCTAGGCATGTTGGAGTAGGTCCATGAAAACTTTATTTTCTTGCTTTGAAAGAAGTTAGTGAACTCTTATTTTTCTTGTGCAGACAATGATTGTGCTAGATGAATAATCTGTGGAGCAGCCTCTGTACGCAAATTTACTGGCTGTGTCAACTCAATCAATACTGATGACCTCTCTTGAAAGTGGCTTGGAAGTGTATCAAGTATCTCATCCTTGGGTGCCTCAGAGAGGTTTTCACCCTCGGATACGTCTTTTATTTTTACTATTTTTGGCTCTGATATTGCCACAAAGTGGTTTTTGTGTGCTAAAAATTTGACCACACTTCTATGAATCCTTAGATGCAAGAAAACTCAAGAATGAGCCCTCACAAATTGATCCATAGCTCTTTATGCATGGAGTTGCAAGATTTGTAAAATTGCTCTCAGCTAGAGCTATAAACTCATGACCTTGCTAGTCAACCACATAATGAAAGATTCCAAATCAAAGACAAGGGCAACAATGCCAATATCTCCAATGACATTCAAATGAATGCAATGCAATGCAAAATTAATCTAAGATGAGCATGCAAGTATGCAAATTAGGCTATGAAAATGGAAATGAAAAAGTTACAAACCCTCTAATTAAACTATGTGAGATTAATCTAAAATATGAAAGGAAATGATACCATGATTATGCAACTATGATGCAAGCTAGGATGTGATGTAGATGCAAGATGAATGTCAATGATGCTCCAAATCTTCAAAACTTGATGCAAGAATGTCTCCAAAAGCTTCAAGATGACTTAGAAAACTTGCAGCATAACATTAGCATAAAAACTAAGATATGAAAATGGAGAGAGCTCTCTTTTTATAAGAAATGAGATGAGAATGGACCATTGAGATTAAGAGGCAAAAGACTTAATCAACGGTGGAGAAAAAAAAGAAGCTTGATCCTTGTGCACAAATATCCTCCAATGAGAAAATAGGAGTTGACTTTAGTGTCCATATGAGACAAAAAGTACTTTCTCCCTTTTTATAAAATAAAAATAATGCTTTATTTGTGCAAGTTAGGATAAGAGGAAAAGTGGAGATTTTTTATTTAAATAAAAAGGGAGGAAATTCCTTTTAATTAAATAAAGGCTTAGGATAAAGTGATTTTATTATTTAATTAAAAGAGATTTTTAATTAATTAAAAGGGGGCATGTTCTCTTAATTAAATAAGATTTTTATTTTTTTCTCTTTTAAATTAAATAAGGGTCAAACCTTAGGAAATATTGAATTGATTATGATTTGATCAAGGAAATTGATATAATTGATTTTGTTGATATTTAAAAATATTGATTCAGAGATTTGATAAATTGCAGAAATGGGGCCCAAAGTCTAGGCGACCATTTTAGGGTGCATACATTTGCCCCTCTTTGACTAATGTGTGATCGATCTGGGAACACGTGCAGTCAAAGAAAAATTGAAATGTGAGATTGATTTGGGATCACAAAACAACCCAAATGTGTGTTCATTTTGGGAACACATCAAGACAAAAATAAGCAAAAGTTGAAAGACAAGACCAACACCGTCGCTACTAGCTGCAAATCAAGCCTTAGAAAAAACTATCATCGTCGTTGCTAGGCAATAATCAAGTCTAAAAAATAGGAGATAAAAATTGAAAGACAAAATCACCACCGTCACTGCTAGGTGATAATCAACTCTAGAAATAAGAATCTCAAGCTGAGCTGAATGATAAAGCTGAATCAAAGATTAAAGCTGATAGGTACTGCCCCCTTGGAATCGAAATCAAAATCAGATAGAGGAGAACAATAAATTGATAAACCTGATCAAGTCACAATAAATCATAATCGAAGGATGGAGCATGATAGGATAACCATCAAACAGTGAAGATATGCCCCAGGTTGACTAGGTTTGACTGGGAAAGATATAAGATAAAGATTAAGTCAAACCTTAGAGAAAGGAAGCGAAAGGGGTGAATGAAAGACTAGAAGTTTGAAAGATATGAAAAGGAAGAAATTCCATCAAAGATTGAAGAATTATGCCTCAAAATGTCAGTCAATTGCGTACAAGAATGAGAAAACTTGGAAACGCGACTCAAATTTTGATTTCGAGTCTGAAAATGGATAGAAAATGATATGACATGAAAGATATGATCAAGAAGAATCAGAAAATGAGCAAAGTTGACCAACTAGTCCGTAGATGATAAAAATGAGAGCTCTCTCCATATGCAAGATGCAAAAACTAAACTATGATGAACCTAAGAATGCAAGCTACTATGAAAGTGGTTGACTTGCAAGGTCACAACGCCTATAGACATCTAATTATCATCATCAAGTGTTATTGGTAGCATCGTAAGATCATACAATGCACACTAGCATAACTATGTGGATATGAATATGATCTTTATCAGATAGAAATGTGGAAATCTCACCTAGACATCAAAGACATGTAGGTCTAGATGACTAATGTAGTGAGATCACCTAAATTTGATATGGCGAGATTATGCTTGTATCAAGACACATGAAAGTTAGGATAACTAGAAGCATGCAATCGCAAAACAGTCAAGGATAATACCTTGTCAATCCATAGTGTTAAGTAAGACCAGCATAAATGCTCATGATAGTTAAGATCAACAAAATATACCCACAAGCAGATAAAGAAATAAAACATGTTCTCATACCCTTAGTCTTCTAGCTATGCATCATTGAAAACTTCTCAGGGAGAGACCACTCATCAAAGAAATCCTCATAGACAGCACACAAAAAAAAATAAAGTCAACATATCTCAACAAGTTGATTGGTTTAAGTGTGTGTGTGTGGGTCATAAAGTCAAACTTTGATGATCAAATTTTCTAATGAGCAATATCGCATCATACTAGACTATAGGGTAAGACATCTGATAAGTGTTAAGAAACACTCGACGCAAGGGTAGTGTTGAAAAACACCTGTTGTGAAATGCCCCAAGAGACAAACGTACCAAAAGGACCTATGCAAACAGTTATGCCCCCTAGACAAAGATAAAGACCAATTCCAGACCAAGTCAAATAAGCTCAAGGCATGATGGAAAGTGGCTAAGTGTCAAGGATGCATGCTAACAAATAGGGGTGCAAAGGCCTCAAGTAGCGCCTGTTTCCAAGTTTTCACCACTTGGATTTTTATTGCAATTTTTTTCTTTTTTTTCTTTTTTTATATTTTTGCTACCAAGGCGCCTGTTTCCAAGTTTTCACCAAGGAACTTTTTCTATTTTTTTTTTTTGAATTTTTGAATTTTTAAATTTTTTTTTTTGTATTTTTTTCAGGACTGTATATGCTTTTTAGGATTTTTTCAGCATCATATATCAATTTTTTTGATATTTTTTCAGGATCATAAAATATGTACAAGGATGCCCCCAGACAGAATGGGCATCAAACACTTTAAGCAAGATCACATCGTGTAGTCCCAATGTTAAGCAAGGTGGAGAACAAGAGGGATTAGCAAGCTGGTGGAAGAGATGGAGGAAAGGAGAATGAAGGCGAATGGAAGGAAGAAATCCTCAAGGTTAAACTCCTCAAGAGTACCCAAGCTAGGGAAAAATTGGCATGTAAAGCACATTTGGACAAGCAATGAAAGGTCGACATAGGATAAGCCTCAAAAGCGTAATGCAACAGAAGGAAAGGATGCAATCCAAAGGAGTAGATATGTCAAGAGGCTTCATAGCACCATTCTTTACTCTTTTTTATTAGATCAAGACCAAATGGGAAAAGGATAGCGACAGGCTAGAATGAATGGAGGAAATTAAATATGAAGGCTAGACATGAAAGAAATGAAAGCAATCGTAAGATAGCTCACAAGATAGCCAAATGTTCGTGTATAGTTCAACATTGTCAAGATCAAAGAGAGAAGATGGAATGAATGAAATATGTAGAAGAACTACGCATAATGTCTGATTGCCAGGTTTTCATCACAGTACTTATCCAAGGTGCCACAAGGAAGTGATTTTCACCATAGGATGAATTTAGTTCTCTTTACTTTTTCTTCCAAGGCGCCTGTTTCCAGGTTTTCACCAAGGCACATTTTTATTTTTTTCATCATTTTTTTGTTTTCTTTTTTAATTTTTCTATTTTTTTGAATTTTTTGAATTTTTTTTAGAAGAAGCCAAGCTTTTCAAATAATGCTCCTTGAAAGGATAAACCATGATATGCCAAGGATTCAAGATGATATGCTCAAAGATGCTGATAGGGAAAGGAAGATGTAAGAGAAAAATGTAGGATAAGGTTTTATGTAAAGCGAGTGAGGTTGGAAGATAGGAGGAATAGGAAAATGAGGAAAAAGGATAGAAGGTAGAAGGATAATGAATGGAAGGATTGTGAAAGGGTAGATGGAAAGGAAGGTAAGATCAACATCAACACACACCTTGAAAGGTGATGAGAGGATGGAGGAAACTTGAATGAAGGAATATGAGAAGGAATATGGTGAATGTTTAGCAAAGGTTGCGGTTCGGGCGCATGGAATGGAAGAATATTTTTGGAAGAAGATGAAGTGGAAGCCTTTGGAAGCTTGAATGTCAACTTCACTTATTGTTCAACATAAGACTCTCTTAAGAGAGACTTTGGAATCCATATAGCCGTAGGCTTTTTATTTCCTTTTGATGATTTAGAGAGAATATCTTCAATGATGGATTTTGGAACCCATACTTGTCTTGTAATTTTCTTCTTAGATATCTCTTTTGACTTTATGCCTCCATGTCGATTAGAGGAGACATGGTGATCTTTTTTTTATGGATTCTTATATTTCTTCTTTTTCTTGTATTGAACATTCAAGTTACTTCCAAAAGACTTGGGACTTATGGAAAAAGGAGGATATGACTAGTTTAGATGAGTTGGTAGATGAAAAAGATTCAAGGGTATGCATCTATGTTGATCTTGAGGGAAGATAGGAGATGGAGGGACGTAAGGACCCAAAATAGATGACGAATTAAGAGAATTAGGAGGGGAAAGTGAAAGGACATAAGGGCCCAAGATGGAAGGAAGATGTGAAGCCCTTAGTATTGGTGGAGGAAGTCCAAGGATGGATGTGGAAGATGCAAAAGGATAATCAATAGTTTCATCAACATCTATATGAGAACCAAGGACATCAGCATCTTTAGAGTGAGCATTAGGATTTGCAATAGGATCATGAACATCTTGAATAGGAGCAACTTCTTTGATAGGATTGCTCAGAGCTTGCAAAGACTCAGGAAGAGTAGAAAGCAGAAGCGAACATGGAGTGGTAGAACAAGAAGATGGAATACTTTGATCTTGACAAGGATCATTAGGTAGCATAAGCGTATCAACTTTCTTTTGATTTTCAATAGGCTTTACATCAGAAGTAACAACACCATTTTTAATAATCTTAATGGAAGTATCATCTTTGGAAAGTGCAACTGTGGTAAGGTTATTTTGATTATCAATAAGCTCAACAGTGTAAGTAGTAGCTTGATCTTGCTTAGGAGATGGTGGAATGAATGCGGAAGAGTGTAGAGGATCAAAAGAACCATGAAATGGAGGAGAGATGTCATGAAAAAAATTGGATGACATGGAGGGTTCCAGATCTTGATCTTTATTTATATTATTTTCTTTATCATTTTTAGGGTCCTCTTAACATGGAGTCACTTCTAAGGACAACGAAGCATGTTGGATTTGTATGGAAGACTTTGGAGAAGATGTTGAAAGACTAGATGAAATATGCATTATAGCGCATAAAGGCTTAGGCTCTTTAGGTTTAGCATTATTGAAAGTATTTGTAGCCAAGTGAAGGTTAGCTTGAGTATCTTTAAGAGGTGGCCCTTGAGAATAACTATAGGGAACCGCATGAAAAGCATTAGGACTTTCATTGGATGAAGGATTTATGAAAGATTTGGAAGACTTAGAAGCTTTAGGAAGTGTGTGGGTATTGGATGAAGTAGAGGATGGAAGGGAACCATCACAAGACAAAGGGTCAACATTAATATGATTTTGCTTGAGAGCGCAACCTTTATTTTCAGCATGAGAACTTTTAGAGGAGAGATTCTTTTGACGTTTGAAATCAGCACGGTAGATTTTCTCTTCCTGAGTAGGAATATTGTATTGTTCGCAAAAGTCATCAAAGAATTCTTCAAATTTAGAGTCATATGGATCACCATCACAGTCTACCCAATACGACTCCCCCTTAGAAATCACAAGTGTACCATGAGGATGATACTTAGGAATAGAAGTTTCATGGGCATCACTACATTGTCCAACATCATAGTCATCATAGTCATCATAGGTGGGTGTATCACTCTTCATGGAAGAGGTATCATAAGGACTATCACGTTGCTCATTATGGTATGTCTTGTGAAGAGAAGTAAGACTCTTTGAAGAAGTAGAAGAAGAATGAGATCGTGAAGAAGAGGAAATTGAAGACTTAGTGTAGGAAGAGGAGTTGGATAATGAGAAATTTGAATAATGTTTAGAAGAGTCATGATAAAATTTGGAAGATGAAGAATGTGAATAGTGTTCAGAAGAATCATGGTAAGATTTAGAAGATGAAGAATGTGAATAATGTTTAGAAGAATCATGATAAGATTTAGAATGTGAGGAATGATGAGAAGATTTATAAGATGAAGAATATTTAGAAGAAGGAGGTTGTGATATGATCATGTCTATGATCCTAGCAAAGGCATCTAATTTAATCATCTTTTCCTTTATTTTTGCCATAAGTTTATCACCCATGAGATATTTGGAAGGACTATTGGAGGAATAAAGATATTCTTCAAATTGAGCAATGAGATTAAGATCATCTATTCTCAAGAGAGGTTCCTTAGCAAGATAGTTGAAATTCATGGTTCTAGAAGAGGAGGAATCAAGCATAGAAGAAATGAATAGATGAATAGGAGAAGGTAGACTAGAAAATAAGAGGAAAAGAATCAAGAAGAAGAAGAAGAAGAATTTCTCATGGGAATAGAATACTTTAGAAGAACATGGGAAATGGAGAAGAAAGAAGAAGACTAAGATTCATTTTATGCAATTGATACCATAACATTCATTGAGATGTTGAGCAACATGATAGCACCTAGATCTGACCTGGACTGACCAAGGAAGACCAAGCTTCTAAGGAGAACTCACTATAGCAGGACGGAACTCAATTTCAATATTCCAATTAGATCTTTCAATAGATTTTGCAATGATGATCAAGCACATAGAACAACAACCAGGGAGTTCAAGCAAATAGTCTTCAAACAATGGGCAAGGGACAAAGCAACCTTGTGTATGAACATAGATAGTGACTTAGCATTATACTCCTTAAAGATTCTACTTGTGTATGTTCTTGAAAAAATTTTAGCAGGCACATAGAACACAACAACACCTTAACAAGTTATCTACAAGGATATACATGGCTTTCTAAAAGGAGTCCTCGATATATGCAAGGTACATGAGGCCCAAATTTGTAGATGAGAAAAATCCAAAATCACATAGCCGGGGGGAGACGGTAACTCAAATCTCCTCCTTCACTTCTCAAAGGTATAAAGTTCTTTGAGGCTTAGCCAAGAGTGATATCAAACTCAATTCCCAAGAGAGGTGTCTTTTGATTCACCTCCTGATATTTATACTCCACTGGAACACAGGAGTTAAGGTCATCCCTTGAGGTGGTGTGTCCCCAAACAGGCCTTCTAAAAATAAAAACTAAGTAATTCACTATCAAAAGTATTTAGAGCACTAAAGGTGGAACACTTAACTCTTCAAGTAAATGTGAAGTGAGTCCAAAAGTGGGACACTTAACCCTTCAAGTGAATGCGAAGTGAGTTCAAAAGTGGAACATTTAACCCTTTAAGATAATGTGAAGCAAGTCCAAAAGTGGAACATTTAACCCTTCAAGGGAATGTGAAGCGAGTCCAAAAGTGGAACATTTAACCCTTCAAGAGAATATGAAGTGAGTCCAAAAGTGGAACATTTAACCCTTCAAGAGAATGTGAAGTGAGTCCAAAAAGTGGAACACTTAACCCTTCACACAAACTCAAAGTGAGTCCAAAAGTGGAACATTTAACTCTTCACACCAACTCAAAGTGAGTCCAAAAGTGGAACATTTAACTCTTCACACCAACTCAAAGTGAGTCCAAAAGTGGAACATTTAAATCCTCACATCAACTCAAAGTGAGCCTAAAAATGGAACATTTAACTCCTCACATCAACTCAAAGTGAGTCCACACCTTAGAAAATAAGTGAGTTCCAAAAAGCACAAAAGGGTTGCCTAGTGGAGCAATTAACGCTTCTTTCCTGTAGACCCCTCCCCTTTAATGTGGTGTTGATCTTGCAACCACAAGGTAGAAATGAGGGGCCGGTGGATTAGCGAGTCCAATAACCCAAGATAGCAATCTAGATCAATCACAAGTAATCTAAGACTGCTAATCAATACTACTCACAAATGAAAAAGGGTTGAACAATGATATATTAACTTTCTATGTAAACATAGAGTGAGTCCACAAAGTGGTGCATTTAACTCTCTATGTAAACAAGGAATGAATCCATGCCCTCAATCACTCAATGAGATATTTGATATTGGAACCAAGAATTACTTAAGGTTTAAACACAAGCATTCACTTACACAAACTTGTATGAAAGTAAATCTATGCTCATTCATTTCCCATTAAGAGTATCAATTGAAATGTGTTCTATGAAAGTATGTAAAACACTCAAGCCAAACACATGAGAGGTTCAATTTTAATCTCAAAATTCAAATGTTGTAGAGATAGAACAAAGTACCTCAAGTCCAATGCTTTGTTTTAAGCATTTTTCATGAAAGCAAGAGCACCTTCAAATGAACAAGACAAGAAAACAAGCAAACAAGATATGCAATGTATATCCAACTTACGCAAATCCTAAGGTTAGATTTGAAAATCAATTGTTAGGAGCAACGATAGCAAGCAAATAATCTAAATGATAACTCATATCATGCAATGAACAATGAAAAATAAGTGCATACCCATCACAAAAAAAATAAAAATTTGCATTTGACCTAGTCAACAAGATCTAATTTTTACCACATAAATTTGGACCCTAAACCCAAAATGTAGAAAAAAGACCTCTATCAAAAAATAAAGAGCTTTCCAAAAATGTAAAAATTTCAGAAAAATCTCTTCATTTGTGCCTTAGAGAGCCATTTTACCAAAATAGACTAGTTTTTGTAAATTGACCAAATGACTATGATATGACCTCTAAATTAAAAACACAATGAATGGACCCCCTGTAGAATTTCAAGACCTTTCCAAAAATATAAACATTTCTAAAAAATACGCTGATTTGTGCCAAAATTTGATTTTTTATGAAAAATCAAGGAAAAATCATAAAAAATACAAATTACCTTCGAAAATTTTAAAAATTTTTTTGGAGCTTCTCTGATATGTTGCAAACCTATAAAAACATTTTCAAACCAAAACACCAAGCTGTTTGGGAGATATGATTAAATCTTTCAAATCTAAGATTTTTTTTTATCTCCAAACAAATCTGCACAAGGGTTAGCTCCAAAAATAATCAAAACCAGCATGCAAGAGGTGGGTTGCCCCACGGTGGGTACCAAAAATGTGTGCTAAAAATGTGACCACACTTCTATGAATCTTTACATGCAAGAAAACTCAAGAATGAGCCCTCATAAATCGATCCATAGCTCTCTATGCATGGAGTTGCAAGATTTGTAAAATTGCTCTCAGCTAGAGCTATAAACACATGACCTTGCTAGTCAACCACACAATGAGAGATTCTAAATCAAAGACAAGGGCAAAAATGCCAATATCTCCAATGAAATCTAATTGAATGCAATGCAATGCAAAATTAATCTAAGATGAGGATGCAAGTATGCAAATTAGGCTATGAAAATGGAAATGAAAGAGTTACAAACCCTCTAATTAAACTATGTGAGATTAATCTAAAATATGAAAGGAAATGATACCATAATTATGAAACTATGATGCAAGCTAGGATGTGATGTAGATGCAAGATGAATGCCAATGATGCTCCAAATCTTCAAAACTTGATGCAAGAATGTCTCCAAAAGCTTCAAGATGACTTAGAAAACCTGCAGCATAACATTAGCATAAAAACTAAGATATGAAAATGAAGGAGAGAGCTCTCCTTTTATAAGAAATGAGATGAAAATGGACCATTGAGATTAAGAGGCAGAAGACTTAATCAACGGTGGAGAAAAAAAAGAAGCTTGATCATTGTGCACAAATATCCTCCAATGAGAAAATAGGAGTTGACTTTAGTGTCCATATGAGACAAAAAGTACTTTCTCCCTTTTTATAAAATAAAAATAATGCTTTATTTGTGCAAGTTAGGATAAGAGGAAAAGTGGAGATTTTTTATTTAAATAAAAGGGGAGGAAATTCCTTTTAATTAAATAAAGGCTTAGGATAAAGTGATTTTATTATTTAATTAAAAAAGGATTTTAATTAATTAAAAGGGAGCATGTTCTCTTAATTAAATAAGATTTTTATTTTTTTCTTTTTTAAATTAAAAAAGGGTCAAACCTTAGGAAATATTGAATTGATTATGATTTGATCAAGGAAATTGATATAATTGATTTTGTTGATATTTAAAAATATTGATTCAGAGATTTGATAAATTGCAGAAATGGGGCCCAAAGTCTAGGCGACCATTTTAGGGTGCATACAGTTTTCACCATCAGAGCATCTATTTTTTCTTCTTTTAATTTTCTAACTAAGATACTTGATATCCACCTCTATCATGCTGACACTGCTTTCACTGGTGGAGGACATCACAGGTTCAATAGCATGGAGGTAACAGGCTAGATCATAATCACTCTAGAATGTTGGGACTTCATTGGATAATGAGGGAGAGTTCCAATTTATCAGATCGGGATGGCAGAGTGAAAGGGAAGTAGTGACTAGTTCAATTGTGTTCACGGTATAACCATCAAAAGTGTGGATGAGCAAGTCAAGACCTAGAGCGATCTCATCCAAAGGAGTGTTCGAATCCCTATAAGACCTTACGGTGGAAGTAGAGGACAAGTTAAGACCAGTGGCATCTAATTCGTGCGGCCTATCGCTAGACCATTCACCTACTTCGAGGAGCCTTTCATACACATGAACAATATCTATGTCTACATCATAAGTAGCATCAAACAAAGAGTCAAACTCATATTCATGTGATTCAGTACTTGATGTGGGAATTTTATTAGTACTAGTTGTATCACCTAACTCATCTTCATTCCTTGTGGCATTAACAACTTGCTGAAGTTGTTCTTGTTCAAGATACTTTTGAAAATGTGGTGACCTATATTGTTCACCTAGAAAATTCAGATCATTATTTAGTGTTGCTTTCCATTCCTCATATGTGAATTGATGCACTGAAGAAGTCTTATCAGAATCAATATCAATCTCTACCATATGGATAGGTATGATAGGCTCATTAGGTTTTGCAAAGAGTGCCGCAAGATCCGGAGGAATAGGATATGGAAATGTGTCTTTATCAGAGCTGGCCTCTAGATTTACCTCTAGAGTGGCATCTTCAATTTCTTGTTCAGTTTCAGGCTCAGATTCTGGCACAAACTTGTTAATCCCTAAATAGAAGGGGATCTTCTTGAAGCCTAAACCAGTAGTATCCTTTGTGCTACGACTCATAGCTTCAATGGGCTTCAGTAGACCATTGTCATTCTTTCCTATAGGACCACTCCCCTTATAGCCAAAGTGCTTCATGATCTTGAAGGTCTCACTATATGGTTCTTGCTCTAAATCTAGAGGTGGAGTAGGTGTTTCAGCTATCTCTTTTCCCTTATAGATCCAAGCTCTGATATCTCTTTCTTCATCCTCATCTTCTAAAGGTGTAGAGGCCCTTACAAAGGTGCCATCATAAACTATTTGAGGAGAAGCATTAGAAGGTTTATTATTCTTGGAAGGTCTCCCATAAGAGCGTGGAGATAGAGGAAGAGCAGCTAGTGATAGCGCAGGCTCAATTCGGTATTCTCCCATGCCTGTATCCTTGAGTTTCAAAGTTTGTTCCATCTCTTTTATCTTGGCATCATAGAACTCAGTGGATTCTCTATTTGCTAGAATGAAGTTGTCAATAGACTGATTGAGTGTGTTATAGGAGAAATTGGTATTAGTAGGTACAGTGACTTCCACCTCATGAAATAGAAACTTAATGCATTGATGGTACGTGGACGAAACAACCTGCATCTCATGAATCCAAGGCCTACCCAACAACATATTGCAAGTAAGAGGAATGTCAAGAACTTGAAAAGTAACATCTCTCTGAATAGGTCCTACGCAGATAGGTAGCACAACTAAGCCTTGGGACTTGCATTCTTCCTCATCATAAGCTTTGATGGTTATATTTTTGTGGGAGTCTACACAATTCTCATCATAACCTAGCTAAGTAGCTTAGCAGAACAAATATTAAGACCAACACCATTATCTATGAGCACTTGGCAGACACGCTTAGGACCTATCATAACTTCTATATGCAAGGGAGCATTATGTGGATGACTCAAAGAGTGATCATCTTCTTCAGAGAAGGATATATAGTGAGGCAAGGTCAAATGACCCACCATAGATTGGAACCGGTTGAGATCGAGATCCTTGGGAACATTTGCCTCAGTGAGGACTTTATCCAAAATCTACCTGTGAGCAGGCAAGATCTTCAACAACTCAAAAATGGTAATCTGAGCGATGGTTTGCTGGAGTTGATCTAAGATGCTATAACTAGTCAAGCTAACTGTAGGAACAGATTTTGTGTTCTTGTTGGCAGGGCCAACAACAACCTTATCCGTAGTTTGATTTGGAGTGGGTGTAGAAGTATCAAGACTCTTATCCGCAGTTTGCTTTGAAGCGACTGTAGAAGTATCTGGACCTTTCAAAACAACTCTTCCTCACAATCGAGTGACAACATTAGCATAATCTTGAGGTTGTTCAGATTCAAACGAATGAGATGTAGAACTACGCAAGATGAAAGGAGTCTTAGGTTTGGGAGCATCGTCGCTTCCCTTAATGGTAATCACATCGCAGTACTCTACTCCAACAAGTTTGATCATACCAATAACATTGTCATCATTAGTGTACGTGTAATTGACTTTAGCATTAGTATTTTTAGTGTTTGAAGACTCACCCTTCTCATGAGGAGGGAAGGGATCCTTAAATGCTTGATGGTCTGAATTCTTGTTATGGCCATCCACAACAATGTCACCACTATCATTCAAATCTTGGACCTTATGTTTCAGTCGAAGACAAGTAGAAGTCTTATGACCCTTATTCTGGTGATAGTCATAATAAGCATTGCCATTCCACCAATGAGGTTGTGGTTGTGGGTCATAGAGACGCTTTTCCAAGGGAGTAAGAATCTGATTTTGCACAAGAGTTTTATAGACCACATCAAGTGGTTCCCCCAAGGAAGTGAATTCATGCTTGGGTCGAGATGCCCAAGGTTTGTTTCTAGAAAACCTTGAAGTTTTCTAATTTTCCACCACAGGCTTTTCAGCCACTTTAACTACTTGTATGGTGGAAGAGAGATTAAAAATAGACTTAGCAGGTTTTAGGGTCACATTGTCAACCACTCCATCATTCACAACGTCTCTATTCTTGTTAACAAACTTCCCTTTATCCTTATTTGAGTTTGAAGATCCCTACTTGTTGTCTTTACTCAAAGTCAATTCACCTTTCTTGATCATAAAAGCCTCTATTCTCACTACTTGTTTGATCATGCTATCAAAATTTAGAGGACCTTGTAATTGCACTTGGTATCTGAAGTATGGGACAAGATTGTCCAAGAAAATGTCGAGTCTTTCAGACTCTGGTAGCTTGTGAGGACACCTTGTACACAATTGTCTCCACCTTTGGAGAAATGCTAGGAAAGATTCTCCTTATCGCTATTTTAAATTGTAAACATCTCAGATGTTGACCAGATGCTGAATATTATGTGAGTAATGTTGGAGAAATAGATTAGCCATTTCGTCAAAAGTCTTAATGCCAGTGGGCAATCTAGAAAACCGTTCCATCACTAGTCCACCCAAGCTATGAGGAAATAAGCGCATAAGATAGGTTTGATCATGCATGAATTCAATAGATAATGCACCTAACTCCCTCAAGTGATCTTGGGGATTAGTTGCACCCAAGTATTTGTCATATTTAGGGAGTTATACACCTCTGGGAAAAGGTGGCATATGAAGACTTCTATCAAAAGGGAAAGGACAAATACTTTCCATTGTGAATTGTTGAGCAAGTTTGTCCTTATTCTTTGCAAGTTGACTAATCTAATTTTGCATGTCTCAGACCATTTTTTGCAACTTTGCGGTCTTAGTTTCTTCTTCCTTCGCCACGAGTGTTTCAACTTGATAGTTTGGGGGTAACTTGGCCCCTTGTTTAGCTAACTCAAGGAAGTATTTTTCTTTCTCCTCTAGAAGGAGGATCTCCATCATTTTAATAAGACTCTTATTAGCTTTGGCAGTGTCTATATCATGTTGAGTTATCACATCATTTTCATTCCCAAGGATATCATAAATGCTCAAAATCTGATCTTGTTGCTGACCATCTTGGTTTTGATCGAATGGAGGAGGATGATAGAAATATGTGGGTTGTCGATCACCTTGAGGTTTATTTCGAGATTGATCATCATTGTGGGACTAATTTTGGTCATGTTGAGATTGAAAATGAGGCTTCTCATTCTGAGGTTGAGGATGACATGGGTCATTAGAGGATTGACTATGATACTGATTGTTTTGAGATTAGTCATAAGTTTGACTGTACTTGCCTAGTTGGAAATCAAATGGATCACCCATCTTGTTAACATAGGACTGTGCAACGATTGAAGCCTCAGTAAAGTAATATGAACTATGTTGATGGGGTGCAGCAAAGGTAACTTTTGGTGAATGAACAGGGTCAAAAGATTTAACAAATTCAGCTGGGAAGATATCATGGTCAGTATCAATAGATTCAATGATAGGAGCCATCCGAGGGAGTGGTCTTCCAAAGTTATGAAACAATGAGTTGTCTTGGAAGAATGAGTTATCTTGATCTTGAAATGAGAAACTAGGTTGCGATTCAAATAGAAAACTAAAACACTCCTGGAACACCGAAGGTGATGGTTGAGACGGACTATCTTTCAAAGTCCTCAATGAGGAACTCGAGGATTTCTCACAAAGTTTAGATTTCACAACAGATTTAGGATGATCTATTTCTTGATTAGGAGGTTTGCTTCTACCTTGACCAGTATTCTAAATGGGATAAGTCTTGCCACTTCTAGTCATGACAGTCATAGATGAAGATGTGACGAGAGAAGACTCGGGATAATACTAGACTCTATCTCTAAGATAATGGAAAGGAGATAAATGGCTAGAACATCCAAGATGCGAGATGGACCTGGTACAAATTGTCAAAAGAGGTGGCTAGAATAGTCGAGATAAGACTATCACAACATGAGGTACAAAAGGCGTAAAGAGATAAGGTAAACCAATGAGAGACAACATGAGTCAAAGCAAAGATCGATCGATTCCCAACTTGAGACAACCAGTTTCTGACAGTGAATGACAGGAAAATAGAAAAATAGACGTTAGACAAAAAGAAGATCAGGAAAAAGTTTGACCAGTCAATGGGAATTTAGTCTCTATTTTTTAAAACTAAGCTACAGTTTCATGTGAGAGAATACTAGGTTGTGTGAGAGAACACAAACCTTTGCGCAAAAGAACAAAGTCTCACATGAGAAAGTGCTTTGAAAAGCAAAACTCCGCGCGGGAAAAATCCAAAGTCTGACAGTTCGACATAATTTTTGAGGTAAAAGTTGAATTCTGAGAGACAACCTAAATTGATGTCTGACAGAAAATCTAGTTTCCTGATAGGTTTGCAAAACAGTTTAATCAACAATCTTGTTTTGACGTTTCAAGCATTCATTTAAAGACACAAAGGTTTAGATCAAGTAGTTGTGATACAAGAAGTAGTCATTAACAGACCTATCAAGGACAAAGCAACTTGATAGCATCAGGGGAGTTTTTGTTTGATAATGATTGGACAATGTTTAAGACTTGATAACAAACACATAGCTTATCCCTACCAAAAAAATGGTGAGAAGACAAAACCTTTGCCCCATTGCTTATGCACATACGTGCACCTCACATAGCTGTGTCATCCCCTAGAGGGCGCCCGTGTTTTTTGTGTTTCCAAGGACTCAATAGTATATGTTTGAAGGTTACCCTTGAAGTAAGGGTCAGCGTCATATACCACCTTCAAGCATCCAGGTGTATGCCTATGATGGGAATCTATGGGAGAGATTCTTCCCCCTCCCTGTACAAAGATTATGCCTCCTTTTGGAGGTGAACCGGGTAGGCCACTAGCTAAGAAAATTTTTTAGTAGGCTTCCATTCATACTAACCTTCGGTGCCCCTGATACAGGGTTGAGGCCTCACAGCCACACCAACACTTGAAATTTGTACACCCCCGCAAGTAGGGCTAGGAGCGACGCCGCTCAGTACAACAAACAAGGCCTTCTCAAGATGATAGTCGAAACCATGAGAAGGAAGCTAATATGGCTTTGGAGTCTTTAGACTCAATAAAGCATTCTTTGTTAAAGTGAGGCAAAATCATCGGTGAAAGGTGCGTACTCACTTGGGTCGTTCCCAGAGGTTCAACTTTCGGCAGGCCCTCTAAAGGTGACACAACTTGGCTTAGATCCAAGGGTTTGATTTTCTATTTCTCTCAAAGAGAGAAGAGCATGCTTTTCTACCTCATCACTTCACCCAAACACATCAAGCAAATTCATCACTGACTTAGCTTCACTCCACCAAATCTACAAGCTTTTGGGTTTCTGGTTCTCTCGGAGAGAGAAGAGCATAATCCCCTAGCAAGTAGAAGTGTTAAAGATTCACTACCATTCTCCACTTCCCCAAGAATTTGTCATATTAGTAGGATCATTGGGTTTTTGGGTTCATTCATGGTTATCACCTCCATGTAATGAAGAGCCAAATTCTCTACCCACTATCAAAATTCTCAAGAAATTTTAACGGAGCCCTAATTAGACTATGTGAATGAAAGCAAGAAACAAACACAACATTTTTATGAGATCTTTGACTATCGTCCTGTAATCAAACCATTAGCATGTTTTATGTTCTTCAAAAAATGTCCTACAGAAAATGGTTATGCTGTGAAAATAACAAGGAAATAGTAAACAATAGAAAACATGAAACGTGAGAAATCTGTAACAGGAAACAGAGAGATTGAATTTTTTTTTAAAAAACTGTAACCAAATCTCACGCGAGGAAGTACTCCATAGCGCACGAGAAAACACAGGGTGTTGCGCGAGGATGGGAAAGTTCATGTGAGAGAGTGCTACAAAGATCAAAACTTCACACGGTATGCTTTGGATTCTTGCATGAGATTCCGTACACAAACAAGTACAGATGCACGACAGATTTCAAATTTCCTATCAGAAAAAATTGAGAATGAGGCCAGAAATTGATCTTTCTGCCCCACGATGGGTGCTAGAAATGTATATAGTCAAATGTGGACCTCTAATCCAACTACACACCCAACATAGTCATTACTCACACAATCAAATTATGAAAGAGAGTATGGATTACTCAATTCAAAATTCATGGTGAAGCAACTTGTTGCCTCCTATGTAGATGGGGTGTTTGATTTACTCTCAGAACGAGAGCCCAACAACCATTAGACCATTACTATAATGGAGGATTTGAAAGCTTATGAAAGTAATCAAATTGAAATTAATCTAGAATGAAGTGCAATTAATCTAAGAGCTTGAAAGAAATATGAAGATGCAAGTTTAGTCTAAATAACTTGAAAGAAATATGAGATTAAACTATGAGCAAGTAAGAAAACTAATTACAATAAAGATGCAACATTAAACTAGATGAAATTAATCTAAATATGCAATGAAAGCTTGAAAGCATGAAATTGAGACAAAAAATTGCTATAGTTTAGTCACTCTCAAAATTGCTCCTCTTTCAAATGAAGAATGAGGTTCAAGATATAGGCAAGCTTGGAAAAGGAACGAAGAGTTTCTTGATTCGAAACGGTGGACTCTTCATTTCCAATGGAGGAGAAAGAGACAAATATTAGAGAATTACTTAATTAAAGAAATGGATTATTGCCACATACGTGACTCTTTTAATATTTGATTTATTAAATGCAAATATGATAATCCATTCGAATAACCAAGTAATTTATTAATTCCTTTTGTGGTTAATTAGCTAAAGGGGTGAGTTTTTTAATTTAATTTAAAGCACTTAGGACTTTAGAATTAAATTAATTTATCATAGGGGTAATTTAGCTAAATAAAGTCAAAGACTTTAGGAATTAATTATAATATTTGATTAATGCAATTTAGGGTTTTTGCAATTGACATCAAGTTGAATTAAGTCAGGTAGGGGAGAGAAAATTGCCTAGCAAAGTAGGACTTTGAAGATGCAAAAATTCAAGGAATGTATCAAAATTGATTGAAATTGATAGGTGCCAATTTTGGGGTATTAAATTATCGAGTATTATCTCTGTCCGAGACAGTAAATTTGTTGGATACTTTTGGAAAACCCTTTGGAAGAAATTTGGCACTGAGTTGAAATATAGTTCTACATTTCACCCACAAACCGATGGACAGACTGAAGTTGTGAACAGAAGTTTGGGAAATCTTTTGAGGTGTTTAGTTGGAGACACATCGAGTAATTGGGATTCTGTGTTGGCACAAGCAAAGTTTGCATACAACAATTCAATAAATAGGAGTACTGGAAAGACATTGTTTGAGATTGTGAATGGCACACAACCGAGAGGAATATCTGATTTGAGAGACATTGTTGATGAGAAGAAGAAAAGTGTTGAAGGAGTAAAATTTTCCGAGTACATGAAGACATTGCATGAAGATTTGAAGCTGAAGTTGGAAGACAGTAATTAGAAATACAAAGACAGAGGTGATAGATCAAGAAGATATAAAAATTTTGATGTTGATGATGAAGTGACGGTTCATTTGAAGAAAGGCCGATTTCCTGTTGGAACATATGGGAAGCTAAAGATGAAGAAGTTTGGACCTTGCAAAATTCTGAAGAAATTTGACAGTGGAAATGCATATGAGATTGAGTTACCTGATGACATGGACATATTGTTAGGAATACTCCCAAGAGATAACTAAGAGGGGGGGGTGAATCAGTTATCTACAAGATTCAATTCTTTATCCAATTAAGTATACTTAAACATAAAGCATAAACACAATGAAAGAACACTTGAACATAACACCAATATTTTGGTTACGGGGAAACCCAAATAGGTAAAAACCTCGGTGGGACTTGATACCCACTAATATTTTGTACTAGTGTATAATGATCCTTGTTAAAAGATCCTTTACCCTGTTAGGAGTAGCTTTACAATATATTAAGTACAGTAGACTTGGTCAAGGGTCGGACCTTGTTAGGAGTCTTTTATAATTGTCCCTGTTAGGGGAGAGGACGCACTATCCGAGAGCTCACTGCTCAAAGGGGCGAAGGCTACAACCTTTTGAATAACAGATACACACTATATCGAGATCTTGGTGAGCTGTGCTTTGACCTGCTATCTGGATTAGTTCCAATTAATAGCACAAGTACTTTACTTGGTCACATAGACCTTCTTCTGATGGCTCAACACTTTGCACACTCTGCTCTGCTTTGCTTAATCAACCATGAACCATAATTTAGCAATCATAAATGACTGCCTATAAATATCTTTCCTCCAAATGATATAATCAAGTTGGCCTATTAGAACCACCTTGAAATCATATTAGATAAACCATAATAAACTCCAACAAACATTTTGTCGGCTCTACTATGCACGCAACTCATTCTGGGACCTGTCTAATAAAATAAATGTAGACGCATGCTACACACTATCGGCTCTACCAAAACAACTAGAACTTTCTCTGTAAGCTGAATTAACTCATGCACTCTTAACCGAACATTAATAACACTTCTCCAAGCTTAACTCAAGGGCGCATACCCTCAAGATAGGAGCAACTCAAGAACCAATAAAATCTTTGTCGGCTCTTCTGAACAAAGACTGGAAACTGCTACTGGCAAATAGCGACTGCATAACTTCACTTGCGTTCATCACCAGACTATGTGTCTATAACTAAAACATCACTAACATGTCTTCAACATATATCCAAGCACGCAAGGTGTTGGTACTCAAAATGCAGTTTTGAGGTACCATGTAAAATTCTTGATTAGTGCTCATTTTTGGCTTTGTATTGCATGCTAGTATGGGCGTACTTTGCATCTTATCATGAGGTCTATGTGTTCATTGCCTTTCATACAGCCCTTTGAGGTATTTTGAGTCCCTAGATTGCATTTTAAAATGGGTTTACATCAATTTGGTTTTAGGTGGTCTCAAGAGTCAGAATTTGCCAAGTGTTAAAGTCACTGGGAAGGGGTACTTTGTCGGCTTATATTTCACACCCTGAAGAGTGTCATGAAAATCTGAGTATGGGTCTTGTTCCACATGTTCCATACTACTTATGTTTCTGGTTTCAGGTCCCGGTGATAAGTTTTGACCTTGTTTGTTCATTCCCTTCCAGAGGTGTTTTCTAGAATCTACATTTTCACCTTTTCACAGTTTTGTCAGGAGTCCTGTTCGTGATCTTATAATTTGCACCTAATGGATTGGTAGGGAGATTGTAATCATTTCCCTGCATTGTAGACAAGTTTTACTTCATTCCTATCAGTTTGTAGCTCATGAAGAATCCATTGGGTGTGTTTCCCAATTTGATTCCATTTGCAGTTTCTGCTGTTTGCAAAGATTGTGAAGTGCACCAGTTTGCCGGAGGACAACTTTGCTCATTTATAAATTTTTCCCGGTATTACCTAACAGAGAAATTATTGTTTCATTGCATTGCAAACATGAAGTGCTACCTTCAGTTCTGGTTGGAGGTCTCTGCTAATCCATTTGATATCTTTTTGAAGACATTTCCAAACTAAACTTTCCATTATTTTCTGTGTATTCTGGGTCTATCTCTACAAGTCCTGATTTTCATGAAGCTATATCTTTTTCCTGATTGACTCCCAGATCCAAATGATGATTGAATCATTTTTTTTACATCTCAATGAACTTATGTGCCAGTTTGTGGCTTCCCAGGGATCTGTTTGGTATTTTTGCCAAGATGATTTCAAATGCAGTTTATTACTTTTAACAGTGGTTTGCAGAGAACAGAATTAAGGGACCGACTTCGAGGATTAATATCTTTCGACTCAGGTACAGTCATGAGATGCCATTTTGGGGAATGATAGTTTATAGATCAGAGAATAGGCTCGTTCAATGGCGGCACCCAATCAGGTGATTGTGATAGTTTTTAGGGCCAATTTTTGGGCTTGTTTGCATGGTTTTGATCCTTTGCAAAAGAGGTGTTTTTCTAGAAATTGGTGATATGGGTATGTTTGAATTTTGGTCCTGAATCATACATAAGGCATTTGGGGCCATTGTCTGGTTCAAGTATGTGAAAGCGAAAAAAATTTAGGCCTGACCCATTTGGGGCCTGACCTTGCTCATTGAAATCATTTCTTTTACAAAAGGGGATGCTAATGTTTTATTGTTTAAATCGTCTTGATTTAAATAATGATGAAATCTTGTGAGAAAGGCTTGAGCTAAAAAGTTTTGTCAACCCAAGCAAAAGTAGTTAGTGATACCAGTGATGTTGAGGCGTGTCTCGCAACCAGAGAAGATTGAGTGGGGTGGTGTCTTTTATGTGATGCACGTTGGCTATGGACCATGCTTGGCAAATGAACCAAGAGAATTTGTGAAGCTGCAAGCATACGCAAGGAGAGTGGAGGCACTATTTTGAGTTGCCAAACCGAAAGGGGGATGTAGCAATTGCATTTACGTTGGCAGGAATGTTTTCCAACATACATTTCTAGGGGTGGCCCTACAAATAACTTTTTCTATTCCCCATTATATGAAGTGCATGACTACAAGGATGGTAAAAGACTGCAAAAAATTAACATGATAAGATTGTTTGTTGGTTCTCAAGTCTTATGGAACTCGTTTGCAAATAAAACTTGAACATGTACTTTAACCAATAATGGTGTAAATGAAAATTGAGGCATGGTTGCGGAGGCATACATTAAAGAGGGTGCACTCCAAATAGACTACCATACATATGAAGCAACCAGTCCACAAGGGAGGGCTTGCATTTGAGAGAGGGTACTGCCAGCAAATAGAAGGAGAGCATGCTATTTTGTTGGTGTTTCATGCCAAAATAGAAGTTTCCTGCATATATGGTGCCTCACATAAATTGAATTGAGGTTTCCTGTAAATGATAACACCAGCGCATGTAGATAAGAGAGCAGAGAGGTCACACAAAAATAGTGGAATCTCTTGCGTAAAACAAAGGGTGTGGACAGCATGTGTTTGAGGCGTGCATCAATATGGTGGTTTCCTACAAGTTAAATAAAAACAAAATAATGCATTGAATCCCAGCGCAACGCCAAGATGCTCATTTGGAATCTTGCATGAGCAGAAGCAATAGTTGCCAGACAATGGTCATTGCGTGAGGGATAGAGAAGACCGCTAGTGCAATGGCTACAAGGTAAGGTTACGCAAACATAGAGGAGCTCATGTTATGAATAGAGGCCAGCATGAGAGCTTAATTGCTAGTGCCAAGCATCAAGCAGCAGGCTTCATACAATAGAAGGAGATCCATGCATATTAATTGATGCTTTGCATGACATATGTGTGGGCATTCTGCAAGACAAATTTCATGGACTGTAATGGCTCCATCAGCATTTTTCTCCAGTAGTTGATATACTCTTTGAATTTCATTCAGAATCGGCCATTGCAAGAAAGGGAAAGAGCGGATATGGTCTTTCAATATACAAAAGGTAAACAAGTAAATCGATCCCTCACAGTGCAACAGGCAATAGATATGTATACACCATGAATATAATATATAATCTCCAGTTTGCTAGCAAGGATTTGTCTGTGTTTATAATGTATATGTGGGCATTTCGTAAGAGTAAGGTGGGAGCCCATGCAACCATGGTAGAAGGATGTCTGTGATCAAATTTGGGAGGCTCCCATTTATTAAGTTGATAGGATGCCTCACGTACCAAGCAACAAAACTCATGCAATAAGGTGAGCAGCCCATGCGAGAATGGAGGGTTATAAGGAAATTTGTATCCCACATTCGTGGGGTATGCATTTTTATTTGTTTTTAAATATAGCAACACTCCACTGTTATGTAAAGAAAGAGCACGGAGGCTCTTGGTGGGGGCACTAAGTTGGAAGTTTTTGTGCAGCAGTGGGCCCTACCCCATATTTTGAACAAAGGTGTGCAGGAGCCTTTAAAACATATAAAGTATTAATCCCACATCGATGCTGTAGTAGGAATTTCAAATGTATAAATGCAACTCAACTCTCAATGTGTAATAATATGAAGTAGTGGAGGTTATGCACGCGACCCCTGCCACCTACCTCGATTTCTATGCCCGCGCACCCAGAAGAAGGAAAATTTGCAGAGATGACATGTGGTGGCCATTCGCGAGTTCGCTAGATAAATTCAGAGGTAGCAGTCAGTCGCTAGTTCGCCAAATGCTAGCGGTCAAAGCCAAAACATTCAGAGAATTGGAGATTGATGTGGTCACTGAGGTCACTGGATCCTTGGCGGTTAAGCGATTTGATTCCGAGAATGGGAGAATAAGTTGTTCGCTAGCTCTCTAAATATTGGTGGTTAGTGAGAAATTATTTGGAGAATTGGAGAATGGGCTCAGTCGCCCATTCTCCGAATGTTAACCCTGGTCAAGGTCCAATTTCGAGAACTTGAGAATAGACTATTTCACCAGTTCTCCAGATTAAACTGCAGTTAAGGATTTGACTTGGAGATTCAGAGAATGCATATGGTCGCTGGTTCTCCCAATCAGTGAGTTAACCCATGGTCAAATCTGAGCAACCATTCACAGCTTGATAAGTGGCAGATCCTGGTGCATTCTATGGCAAATGCAGAGAAATGATATAAAATGGCAGATTTAAAAGGATTTGAAGATTTGATATAGTCTGACTATTGGATGAAATATTCAAAAATGTAAATGATTAATCCTGTTCACCAAAAAATGTCTCAGAAACTCATTTTTTATCCAAAGTATGAAGTGTTATATATCGCCGGAAAGGTGAGAGAATGAGAAATCCAATGGCAGTAATATTTTTCAATTTCAGGATAGTTGATGAGAGCAGTTTGGGTTTGAAATCCGGGGGTCAGAATCAGATCAGAATTGAACATGATTACAGATGTGGATGAGTTTGGAGGAGCAGTTGCAGATATTTTTGAGGACTGATAGGTGTCGATGACTAAGATGGATTTTCTCAATTCTGTTATATCTTAGATTTCTTCTCATTGTAAAGGGAGGTTGAAAATTTCATTGTACAGATAGTTTTGACTCCATTGTTGCAATCTTTGGAATGTTTGTTAGATTTTGAATGTGTTGATACATTGATTTCTACTGAATACAACGGAATTCCCTTGCATGATTATGGTTGTCTTCTTGTTTGAATTCTGTGGCTTTTGTGTATTGAATCTGTAAGGCAGTTTTGATATACCATTTACAAGGTATCCGTGATTCTAATCTCTAGTTCCTTTCAAGGAAAGGGTAATGTCTTTAGGTTAATTTCTGAGAGCTTATGAGTTTGGCAAGAATTTGATGATCAAATGTGTTTAAGAGAGGATGAATTGTAAGGCATTTCATCTGGGATTTGTTTGTGTTTCACTTAGAAGATTTCTGTAGGTGTATGTTTCACTATTTGACTCTCTGCCCTAGGATAAGGCACTGGTCTATCCTTGACTTGCAGGGATTTCATCATCAATCAAACTTAAATAACAATTTACTTTTCATGTATGTTCAAAAGGACTGAGAAGATAATGTTTGTATCAAGGTATAAACTAACGTTATGATCCTTTGAAGAAGGGAATGAAATAGGTACACCCACCTATAGCCTAGAGCTCGAAGTGAAGAAGGAGTTTCTCCTTGTTAATTAGTATTTTCTCATGTGAGTAGAGATTCTAGGAATGAGAGAGTTCTATCTAAGCACTCAGGGCTGTGCATTAAGACTCATGTAAGAAAATGCACTAACACAAGGCTCCATGATAACTATACGGACAACCACACACATAACACTGTCTGTTACTCTATCAGGAACACTGCTGACACCAACTGCTATATAACTGTCTATACTAATAGGTAACCTCTGTGCCCATGATTTCATGTTGATATCATGTCTGTGCTACATATATTGAAAGCTTACTGCATAAGACTTCAATGCATGCTACTTTCCATATGTTATCATCAATGACAAACATACAGTCATTACTGGCCTGTTGGCAAATCTCCAACACATATCACCTATTTTCAACATTGCTGATTTGTATGAGTATCATGAACCTGATGAAAAAGTGACAATACTGACAGAATATCCTAAGAAGCAGAATGATGAAGTTGAACAGATTTTGAAGGAAAGAGTTGGCACGAGTACAAGAGGAAAATAATATATGGAATATCTAGTAAAGTGGATGAATAGACCGATGGAAGATAGTTCATGGATTTCATAGTCTGAGTTGGATGCAGCTCAGACCAGACCTTCCAAATGATTTAGAGAATCATTTCAAAATAACCCCAGGTGTCTGATGCAGGAGCATCTTGGGTCCTTGGCAATCCTGTGTCACCAAAAATAATTTGGAGTTTGTTTGTGTTGCTCGGTTCTTTCTTTGACCGATTTGGTCGGTAGTTGGTCAGTTTCCTTTGGTTACTGAGTGTGGTCAGTTGTCTCCTGGGCAGTCAATTTTTTCACTGGCACTCGACGTTGCTTGTATGCTGCTCGGTTATCTTGTTCACCGACGGGTTTAGTTTTAGTGTCTGTTGTGTCTGACTTGTGCATTTATATTGGATCATGGATTTAATGTTGGAATCCATCATTGGGAAGTGTGTGGTCCTAGATTTGACCATTCCTTCCATTTATTATGGATCTGAAGGCCAACTCAGTTCGGTAGCTTCTTGTATAAATGTAGTTGTTGGTTTAGAGTTTAGGGTAGTTTTAGAATATGAGTTTTGGATAGAAGATAGAAGTAGAGATTTTAGCAGATCCTCACATGTTGGAGGACCCCTGTAATTCATCGTAATATCTGGCCCTAACCGGGAAGGCCTTACAGCCCAACATGTATGGTTCTAATTGATGAAGTATATGAAAGATTCTACATTCTCTCTCTCTCATTGTTGTGTTTGTTTTCTTCTGCATGTGTTGGGTAGGCTTGGATCATTAGGGTGCACCATTGTTTGGCCCCTTTTTCTCCTTGCCTTGCGTCAACCTTGGGTGAGGTTTTGTTTCTAGCCCTAGGTCTTTGTAATAAGAAAAACCATAGGTAATTGTTGAAAAAATATAATTAATCATTACTTTTTCAACCACTTAAGTTCTTGTTTAAGCACATGTCCTAAGTCATCGTCAAGTAGGGCCAAATCTTCTAAGTTATGTTATCTAACAGACCCTTTTAATATTTCCTAAGTTTAAGTCCCCAACTGCCTTTTAATTTTTCCTAAAGTCTTGAGCGTTAATTCTTCCTAAGTCTTGACAATATGTCAAACTCTGTTAAAGTCCTTTTTGATCTGATGGTATGTATGATCCTGCAATGAAAATTTGATTGAAGATTACCAATCGCGGGATCCCACCAGCCGTCAGATGCTTCAATTAATAAAGATCAAGTGAGTGGGACCAACATTTTAAAGATTTCTATCTATCGTTCGATTTACTAATCTAATGGTTCATATTTCCTAGGCCCAGTTGTGAAGGAATTAAGATACTTTTAGATCTTTTCTAATCTAACAGTTGAGTAATGACTTGATGAAAAGTTAATCAAAGATTACTGATCGCAGGATTGTACTAGTTGTTAGATCTTCTAGTCATCAAAGGGTGATGTCAGTGATGCCGAAGGATAAAGGTTTGTAAAAGTTTTGACAGGTCCCTTTTCATCAAATGGTTGTTGTGATGCCTTAATCAAAAGATAAAAGGAAAATAATGATCGCGGGATCATGCCTACCATCCGATCATATAGGTTAACATAGAGTATGTCAGAGGGGTCGGAATTAAGTGAAATAAAGGCAACCGTTGGATTATTTTGATCCAATGATGATCATGGAGCCTAAATGATAAGTGGGACCAAAGGATACCTATTTTTAATCACCGTCAGATATTTTTTGATCGGACAAAGGGATTGAAGCCTTAATGAGGAATTGATCGATAGTTACTGATCAAGGGATCATGACAACCATCTGATATGTTTTAAAGGAAGATCAATGGTTCTATTTTAAACTTTCTCTCTTTGGTGTGAAAAGTTTCATACTCGTTGAATTACAAATTTTCAAAATTTTGAAGAGTAATGTCAGGAACTTGTGGCATGGTAACTGTCAAGAGTTAATGTTTTTGCATACGCAGTATATCATTTAATGTTTCATTTTTTTAGAATCAAAATTGTAGAATTTTTTAAGTGCTTAGGCGAAGCACAATTGTAGAGAATCTTGTATTTTTTGATGAAGTATTTACTGGGTTAGCGATTCTATAAATTGTTGTGTTTCTGCCATCTTTTGTCTGCAAATTATGTTGTTAGGGTTTGGGAGAAGGGTTTTTGTGCGTTCTTGGTTAAAAATTGGTATTAAAACCCTAAATTTAAAGATGGCACCGAGAAGGGAATTCAAAGGGAAGGTTGATTACCGGGAGAGGGTTGTATGTGATGATTTCTTGGAACAACAGGATCATTCTACAAATGACTCATCAAAGTTGAAAGAGCTAGTGCCTAAAAACCCTAGGATTAGGGTTACATATGGCTTATATACAACAAGGGAAATTATATGAGAGATGCAAATATTGGTGTCTCTGGTTTGGTATATTTCATGGTAGGGTTTGGATAGAGGCATTCTTTTGCTCCTAGTTGTAATGTATGGTAGTTTGATGTAGGAAAATTGGTTGTCTCAAATGTTTTCATGGATACTGACATTTTTCTCCAAGTTGCTAAAACTTATGATCATGTAGCAAGGGTGGTTAGGGATGTAAATGGAAACCCTCTTATTGGTATTTATGCTGATGAAATAAGAGAGGTATTTGACTAAGTGAGCCTGCCAATGCCCTAGAAAGAATAGATTTTGATGAACTTAAGGAGGTTTACAATGCCCAGAGGGATTATCTTAGAAGTGGCCCTTTGAGGTAAATTTTTTATAAGTTAGGAGGGTTGATTGTAGTAGGACCAAATACACTAGATCCCATCAAGCTAGATTACTTCAATCTAAAGGCTAATGTTATGTATTGGTCTCTATGTCAGATTTTTGTTGATGATTCAGAAGTAGAGATGCCAATCCATTACATGTTTATGATGGCACAAATCTTGCACCCCTACCTAGCAGTAACATTTGATTTTTATCCTTTCCTTGTTGAGTTAATACACAATGGATTGATGGGAATTTAGAGGGATAAGGTTGATAGACCTTTTGGTTGGTATTCTTTGATGATGTACATGTTCCTCTACAAGGGTTAAAAATACTTTGAGAAAGAGATGGACCTAATGAAAGAAAAGGATGGTGAAGAAATGTCAGTCCAGTTATGGAACCTGAATATGACATGGGACAAGAATGAGGCTAGTTTTATAACTTTTGATAGATGTTTTGTATATAGACTTGATGAAGGGTGCTCCCCTTAATACCACAAACACATAACATAAATAGAGAAACAACAACAGTAATATGCAAGAACAGAAAATTGGCTTCTTATTATCTCCACAAATGTGGAATTACAAACTTTCAGAATTACATTATGCAAAGCCACATGGGCATTCCCTTACAATATTTTGTAGGACAAAGCCTCGAATCAATACCCAGATCTACTACCCAGAACTATTCCGAACTACTTAAGACAATAATACAGCCTTCCTTATATAGGCAATTCCCCACCGCCTGGGAAGGTTCCAGAATTTTAGCCAATAAGGCCGACCAAACTTAGAATTATTTTATTTTACATTTCATTACATCATAGTCGGCTCAAGATAACCTTTGAAACCCGAACAGAAATTTTGAAGAAAATTATTTCCCGCCATTTTAGGTGGCCCAACTTCTGAAGACCATAAGTCATCACCAGTTGACCCGATCGGCTATTATAACCCCATTTCAGAAATGCCACGAAGCACTCTACAGGCTTGACCCTCACACACGCCCGTCACCCAAATTTTTGACCTCATCTAGGGCCTCTAAAGCCTTCAAAACTGAGTTCAAAGTTTCTGTACCCTGCTGCCAATACTGAAAATCTTCAATATCTTCCAATATACACTTGATCTGGCAATGAAACTTTACTGGCAGACTTATATGACCAAAATGAACCTCCAACAAAGAAATCAGATCATTCTGAGCACATACGAAAAATTACCAAAAATAGTAACTTTCCATAAATAGCAGCTCTGCACAAAATAGCCCTTATTGAATACAAAAATAGAAATATTTTTGGGTGATGCAAGATTTCTCTTACACCCAGGATGCTCCTGCATCAAGACTTAGGGCCATGTTGTTTTCGGAGAACCCAAGAATCCCAAAGATATTATTGGATTTTTTTAGGCCAAAATAGTTTGCCATTGATATCAAGATAATGCATAATTGGGGAGATATCATTTTATACCCTTTTCTACTATTTTTAGAATATATGGTTTTAGAGGCACCCCATTTATCTTGCCATACTAGGTCCCTTTGAAGGTTGGCATAGCAGAAATCTTAAGGCATATAAGAGGATTACAAGATATGGCTCTTATAGGAAAAGGCATGGGAACCATCTTTCCAACCATCACCATAGCACATCAATTTGTGATCATAAAGGGTGGATGGACACACGTGGGAAAGATTTTGGAACCATATCACATGACTACATCAATTACAAGGTCTGCAGATCCTGAGGGATTTTATAATGAAATATTTAAGAAGAGGACCATGTGTGCAGTGATGGATCATGTTTTTAATTCCCTGAGGATATAATGAGAAATTTATTTGATTTACAAGAACAAGAGATCAGAAATGAGAAATGGATGGTATACAGAAAGAACCTAGACTTTATACAACATTTTTCAGGGAATATGATCCTGTGAAAGAGTTTAAGCCTTTTGAGAAGAAAATTGAAGCTCTTATGAGCCATTTTGAGGGTATAATGAAAACCCTAAATCAAAAAAAGGATATGGTAATACAATGAGATCCAGAGAGGGACAAATTAACATCCCAAGAGGAGAATTCTAAGCATCAAGATTGCTCTTTTTTCTCTCTACCATGTTGACCCAAAAAGACTTTTGTTTGTACACCTTATATTCTCTTCTTCGATTGTTCTTATATTCCCACTATATTTGGGGGATGAAGTCAATTCATTGCAATAATACTTGATATACACAATTTATCAAATGCATATGTTGATCCTAGTTTGTGGATCCCTTGGGTACTCTCTTTTTGACATGTGATATATTGCCCTTGATTTTCTCTTATTTGGGTGCATATCATTGTAGCAACATACTTTTATTTTGGATGCATGTATGCTACCTTAAAGTAATTGATCCTAGTAAGGCATATGCAATCACTTTAATGTCAAGGCATATTTGTTACACTTTGTGCACACACAATAACCAATTTTTGCGGTGAATTTTTTTCTAGGTTACTTTGTAAACTATGTCTTTTACTTTGTAATATTTTGCACTAATTTTTTGACTGGCATAACATAATTTTCTAAACTATTTGACTCTATTTACTCCAATTATTTATATGAATAATATTAAGCATAACCTTACTAAGCTAGCATAGTCATGTTCTCTCTTTTCTATTCATGTGTGGCTTATTTTATCTTGAGATTAGATTGATAAGATCCTAAGTCCCTTGGGGGCTTAGTGTTTATTGACTCTTTGATATATTGATTAAATTATTTCAATGCTACATTCTACTTTATCGAGAGTATGAATATAGGTCCATAAGTTCTCATTTAAGTGGGGGATAAATGTAGCATTGTAAGCTATGTCCCCTTATAATGGCATGATCACCTAGGCCTCCTTTTAGTGTTTCTACCTTCCATGGCTTATTATGTTTGATTTTTCTTGCATCATCTCAAATTTGACAACTTCACAACCTTCCTTGATATTGGTCCTTGAACCATCCCTAATTGGCTAGTTGGGTCACCTGGGGCACCCTTGACCTTTGTCAAGATCACTTGGGGAACCCTTGTCTTTACCAAAAAAGGTCCAATTTTGGACCCTCCAATAGTTGGATTGTGAGGGTGAAAATTTCTCCTTTGTGTCAGCTTGCTTCAAAATTTTGAATAGATTTCATGAGAGGTATAAAGAAAGCCTAAAATCCTAATTTGAGACATGATATCTTATCACGCATTCATAATCACAACACATACGCTCTCATATCATTAGGAAAGCAATCAAGCATCACCAGGGCATTAAAGAAAGAAGTAAAGTTTTAGATTTCAAGTATTCATGATAGCATCCATGATTAAGCTATTAAGAAGTCAACTCTACAAATCAACATGAAGATCTTCATGAAGACTTCACCAAAAGGGAGGCTCATGAAGGTATGACAATTTCATTGAAGAAATTGAATTCAAATCTAGTTGAGCTATTACATTACAATACACTCTCAATTCAATCATAATTCAATTATATTTCATGGTTAATTAAAAATTTTGGGTTTGACTTAGCCAACGCCCATTAACCAAAGATTTTACTTCTTTTGCATGTGTAGGATCAAGAGACATAAATTTGGAAATAGATTGAATAGATAGGGACTTGGAGATTAGACTTTTGTAGATCCAAAAATCAAGATCAACATCGTCCCAAATGACGTAGTTTAGACCTTTCTGACAAACAATTTGGGAAGGTTTTGAGTAGGATATTGATTCAAAAAAAATAGTTGCATCTCCATCTGACATTCTTGGGTCAACGTCACCCCAAGTGATGTGGACCTCCTGATGTGGACACCTTTGGTTTTAGATCTAGCACCCAATTTACATGTTTTCAATATCATTTTCACCTCACTCGTAAGGATTCTTGGACCCACCTTGTGCCCAATCATTTTTAATCCAATTTGAAGTTGAGCCTCTTGGATCTACTCTCCTTTAATATAATTAAAGCGAAAATAGGTCTAGTTTCCTAGTTTGCATGCATAATCTAGTAAACTAGATATTTTCCTACATTATAATTTGTGCATATTTTCTTTTGCATATGTCTAAGTATGCGTGTTTAAAATTTGATGATCTTGCTAACATATTTCTTAATTAGATTTTATTGGCCAAGTTAATGCTTAATTGCAAATATCGCTTCTGGATTTTTTTTGTGTAAGTTAATGCTTATTTTATGAGGTTGTAATTTTTTGTAATTTTTTGTTCCTTGTAATGAGTGTATTTTATAATGGATTTATTTTGTAAGCTCTTATTCCAAGGAAACAATCACCTCACTTAAAGAGTTTTCATCCTCTATAGTATGCTTTTGGTGTACTTGCTTTCTAGTATTCTCTATCTTGATTGTAATGTATACATTTAACATAGTTCATAAGTCCAATGAATTGGGAGCAAAATATAACACTAAAAATTACATACCCTTGAAATTTCACACTATTTTCTACACTCGATTCAATATCTTTAGCCTTCTCCCTCTTGGTGCAAAAGCGTAGCATATTTTGTTGTTATTTTTTACTAACCTTGTATTCTAAAAATTATCCTTGTATTGTGTCATATTTTTTAAACCTTTATATAATCGTAAATGTCCAAACACTAATTACTAATATGAATACACATACAACACACTAATACTTCATTAATATTACTTTAATCCTTGATCATTTCTTAACAATTTCTCTCAAAGTCTATCCTCTAATTAATAAGTAATCATCCCACATAAAATTTGAATAAATATCCTATTTTTCTCCATAAAACATTCTAATCCAACATATTATTCTATTGTACTATATCTATCTATATATCTCATAAAACTTGCGATCTTCTAACATTCTCTATCATTACAACACTTTTGAAGCCACCTGCCAACAAAATAATCTTTATATAAGATCATTTAGCATCCTAGCACATTTGTGCAAGTGTGGTAGCAACTTCCCAATCAACATTTGATGCTTTGGTTTTTTCTTCAACCGCAATGAGGTTAGTTTCATGGCAACTCTGACCTCATTTAGTGAAATCAAAAGTTATTCATTCATTCACTACTTGACCAGTAGGTAGGACCCAACTCCAGCTTTGGATCAGAACTTTTACGAAAGAAAATGTTTATGGAAGGTTAGTGGAGGAATAATAAGAGGCCAGACAAAGCAAGATGCAGTATGTTCGTGTCAGTAATGGCAGGTTAGGCACATTTTGTATGTTCTCTTGAAGAACACTATATGGAATTATCACTTCTTTCAGATGAAGAATAAAGTAAGCGTATGAATGGATAACATGTTTGATCGTCAGACAGTTGGATTGATAGAAAGGTTTGGCACCGACTCATGGCCAAAAAAAAAAAAGCATTCACTTGGGTAGGTTGGAAGATGGTTAGGTTTTAGAATCAAACTGAAATACACCACCATCTCTTTTGCTACTTTTGCGTCTATATAGGTACTTTTGTTTGTATAAACTAGATGCTTGAACTTTTAAAGTACAAAATATTCATGCAGGTTAAAAAAGTTAAAAAGATTTTAGGTTTTACAATTTGATCTGTTTAAAAATTTAATTATGAAGTATTTAGAGTAGCAGGTTAAAGGAAAATTTAAATATAATTATTATGTTGGCGATGCATTAAATTAAATTCATATATGGTTGTAAATAATTTTTTGTCAATAAAAACTATAAGATCACTATTTGCCACACTTAAATGATATAAAACAAAAAGAAATATTTTATTACTATTTTTTATGATTTTTACTATAAGTTTAGTATATATATATATATATATATATATATATATATATATATATATATATATATACACACACACACACATATACACATTGTTTAAAATATATAATATGTTAAAATAGTAGTTTAAAAATAAATTAGAAATAATATTATTAATTATGAGGATTAGAATTGTCCCAACATAAAATCTATTGTTTTTCATAAGAATAACGATATAAAATAAAATATAATATAATAATATAGTAAAATATAATGTAGGTTGATAGTTAGAAGTAAATATTTGAGTATATGATGGTGGCGTTGTAAAGTTATTGTTCTAACATTGAATTTTGATGGAGAAGGTAAATGTTTAATTTAGGCTTTAGTGTGGTTTTCTAACATTTTTAATTATTTGGTGATTTTGCACAAAGTGGTTTGTTTGCTTCTTTATGTGAAATATAATAATTAGGTGGAAACCATAATAGTTTTGAAAAGAATTAAATTGGTCAATTATGTTGGGTGCATTGAGTTGTTTGTCATTATCAATGATTGTGAAAGTAAAATATTGGTGGACTATTATCTTCAAAATATCTATTCCTAAAACACACTTCAATGTGGTAAAACTTGGTCAATTAAAATAGGACAATGAATTATCATTTTTCACTAAAGATGAGGTGTAAAATTACTATTCATTATTATTGAATAATGATATTATATAAGATGTTCCAAAGTATTGTAAAAGGAGTTGCTCTACTTGGTAGAAACTTTATGTTTATTTATCTGAACCATTAGTTAGAAGAAACAAATATGATAGTAAATACTATTAAAGATGTTAGGTACTTGAATACTTGTCCTCTTCTAAGGTAAAATAATCTACTAATAAGCTATATTTTGAGGCAACTTTGATTTGGTGTATTATTTCACATTAGTTTAAATATTTTTTATTTGTTTAACCAATGTACATGCCAAGAACTATTTTGACATCACAAGCATGTTAGATGTCTTGCGATGTTGTAAATGCTCTTTCAACTCATAGAATGAATCCATATCTAAGACATTTGATGTTACAAGAGAAAATATTATAAAATCAAGTTTAGATTCTTAATATGGAGGAGTGGATTTTAAAATCGACGCATAAGATTATGCTTCTTTTATTATTTTCCACTCTTGGTTCTTGGTTCAATAAGGCACTAATGAATGCCTTCAAATCAAATATAAAATTTCCAAAACAAGGCAATCATGCATTCATGAATACCAATGAGTGGATATCGCTAAGGGTGAGGACATACTAATACTTCATGAAGATGAAAAGAAGGTGAGAATAATTAAGTTTTCTAAGCTTGGCCCAAAGCTAAAAGTATGGAAATATATAATCAAATATGGCCATTTTAATAGAATAATGTATAGTGGTCACTAGGCCTAGAAAAAAGTTATTTTTCGTATCAAAATGATGCATTGTTATGTAAGTTTTGTAGACACCTAAATTTGTCCACTTAACATTAATTTAATTTAATTTAATTAATGACCCAAATAACATTATAGCTAGTTCTAATTAATTATATTTGTTATATTGATCTATCTATTTAATTAAATTTATTTAATTAAATAGATTAATTACCTATAGTATTTAAATTAAATTTAAATACTACCCCCTAATGTATTAAATTAAATTTATTACATGTTTCTCCATATTCCCCTTTTAAATAATTTTTTAATTTATTTATTCCTCCATGTGCTTTATTTCTACTAAACCATGATTAAGTTAACTTTTATTTAATTTAATCTTAAACCTAACCTAGATGCTATCCTACACACATCACTTTCCATCTAATAAGCCTATTTATTAATTAACTAAGGTTAATTAAGCTAATTTTCATCTTCCTACAAAGATTAGTCCTAATTATTTGTTCACACATGTGTGAGCAAATAATTTAAAATACTCATTTTCAAAATTTTCTAAAAAATTTCTAAACAAGGCTTCTTACATTATTTTATGACACCTCTTAGACTTTCCAAAAGTGTGAAAATTGACTTTCTCTTACACATTTCTTACACACACTTACACATGTGTACTTGGAGTACACATTGACCCTTCACATCCCAAGTTGCTCACACAAGTGTGAGAAAGTCTTGGGCTTTGCATGGCTTATGTGTCTCCTTGGTGGCACCTATCTAGATGCCACATAGATGCCACCTCACCCAGCCCTCCAAAATGCTATAAATAATACCCTTGTCTCAAGAAAATGGACACTTTTTGTTTTGCATTCATTCTTGCATTTTAGAGATATTGTTAGTGCATTCATTGTAGTTTTTATTACTAACTCTTTGGTAGTTTTTTTAATTCATGGTAGATTTAGAAGTTAAATCTTAGCCAATTTTCATTGAATGATAATCATAGCTTCATGCCATAAGTTCTTGAGTGTTCCTTCCATAGATCCTCCTTGAGTATTTCAATCTTTCATTTCAATCTAGTTCCATTCATTAGTGGGATCAATATTTGCATTGGGAGAGCACACCCATATCCTCTTTAAGAGCTTAAATCAAGCAAGTCTTAGGTGCACTTGCTTCATGCTCATCCGAGGTTATGTGGAGAGTAGTCTCGAAATGAGATTAAACATAATTTATTATTAGTTTAGATTTGAATATGAACATGTACAACTAACGTTTAAATATTTATGTGTTTGTTCCACATAGATTACTTTTCCTCATATACATTCTAGCACGGCTAGTGGGACCCACATTTTAATTATCTAACATTTTTTCTTGATTTTATAAAAAATTTACGTGAAACTTGCAGATAGGCATCTTTGCACGTATAGAGACGTCTCCGCCTATAGACATGCATCTCTGATACATAGGCATCTCTTCTTATAGATAGGTGTCTCTTCTAGTAGAAAGGGAGTTTCTCTTTCCCTTCAATTTGTTTTGATCAATAAACTTGTATTTTCCATCATATTAAGACTAATACTTGTAGCATATCATCATTAAAATCCTTTTATTATATTTGCAAGTTAAGAGGAACACATAATCCTAAGAAAATCATTGTTTTCATTTCCTTGTTGTGCAGATAGGCATCTCTTCCTATACACAAACGTCTCTACCAGAAAGGGAGCTTCTCTTTCACATTAGCCTTTTTTGGTTGTTAAAAGTGAATTTTTCTAGCATATTAAGGTTAAAAATTACCGTATTTCATCATTAAAACCTTTTTTATGCATTTGCAAGTTAATGGGAATATAAAAACTTGAAAAATTTGTAGTTGATATTTCCTTGTTGTATAGACATATGTCTCTTCCTGTACACATGTGTCTCTGCCTGACAGGCATCTCTGTCTCTACACAAGTAGTTCTTCTTGTACATAGGCATCTCTTCACATGAGTCTCTACTTGTAGACAGGCATCTCTACCTTTACACAGGTGTCTCTTCTTGTTTTAAGCTTTTTCCATAATATCTTGCATTTTAAAGTTGTTGATCTGGGTTTTTTGAAGGTTTCTAACATTTTCTACCTTCTAACAGTGATTTTTTAGAACAATTGGCCAAGACTTGAATATTGTGAGACTACTAACTTTTTTATTTTGTTGGACTTTGTTAGAAGACCAATGCATTAAACTACTCACTAAGGTTGTTTTGCATATTGCCAAGGAGATCCAACTAAATGTTGTGTTTGCTTAATGATTTCTTAGGCACATAGCATTAAGTAGGAAGTTGATTTTGGTAATTATTCATTAGATAGGGGAGTATGCTCTTTTGTCCAAGTGGGAAAAATAGAAACCTAGAACCTTTTGAATTTTTATCTAAAAGAAACTTGGAATTGATAAATGGTTTGGTGTGTTTGGGAGAAAACCTCGTTGGATAGGAGAGTATGCTCTTTTGCCCTTGAGGGAAAAATAGAAATCTAGACTCCTTCCATCGACAATCCATATGCTCTTTCATTAAACCTTTAGAGAGATTTTCGGTTGAGGAAAAAAACTCCCAGGAACAACTCAAAGTGGGGACAAGAAGATGCCAGCTCTTCCACCCACTATAAATATATGCTTCCTTGAGATTAAAGTATCAGAAGACATGGTTAGTTCTATGTTTACACTTTTGTGTTCACATATGCTTCATCATGCATACGGCTAAGCATCCTTAATCCTTCTTGTGATACTATGATGGTTGGAGTACTTGTAGGCTATAGGCCTTAATCTCACAAGTCAAGACAATAGGGGATGATCATGAATGGATGCGTTGACTAAAACCTGTAGAGTAGTGGCCACCCATTTCAACTCTGAAAGATTGATAATCTGTATGTGAGGAGAATAGTAATCTCCCCAAGACACTCAACATATAGAGCCCCCATCAATGTTAACACTTTGATAATACAACATCGTGATTGGAGCCATTGTGTTCTTGGTGATGACTGTATTTTGAGGTGTTGTTGGGTGTGTTCCTAAGTCAGTGAGAAAATATTTTCAGTCTCAACCAATCTCCTCCTAGGGATAAAAGGTGTTCTTGTTACTTTTCATTACAGAACAAACCCATACACTTGAATATCGTAAGGTTTCTTTGTCCTTTGCAGGATTGTTTTTGACAAATGTTCTAATAATCCAAATGTTTGATATATGCATGAAATTGGATCTTTCCAAGAACATCCTTTGGGACAAACAATTAATCACATTCAAGATATTTCCTTCGTAATTTTGTCATCACATTATGAAACCTAAATCATACTTTCTTCTCTTTAAGCCATGATTGATAGTGTGAAACATGAGAAGGTAAAAATTCATGTTTCCCAAGTTATACAGAAAAGAAGATCATTGAAAAAAAGGCTAGAGTCAACAACCTATTCTAAATATATTTGAAAGACTCTAGAAGCCAGTGAAATTTTTGATAAAATTATCTATAACAATTGGGTTGCTAATTTTGTTGCCAAGAACAAAGTGAACATGGCCTTTGTCACTTGGGAATCCTATGATTAAGTACCTTTGACCTTCACCATTCTTCAATCAATCCTTATTATCTCATCTTTAATCAAATTTTTCTTCTCTCACATTTTAAAATGATAGGAGCATTAATCAAAACCTTGAACTTCAAATCAAAATCAAATCAATCCATCTTTCACACCTAAATCAAGCAATATTTTGAAAGAATCAGTCCAATAGTCACATAGACCTTTAATCAAAGAAAACATTAATCCCTCGCTACTTTGAGAGCTAAGTCTTTCTCTAGTAGTTTTAATCCAATCCTATTTTTTGGGGGGATCATTAGTCTATCACCCAAATAAGAGAAGGTTTTAAATCAAATAAAATCCTTTGTTTACACAATCATAAGGTCTTGTTTCACCTATGTTTGTTCCAAAGCTCCAAATCAAATCAATCTTTGAGGCTTATCCCCTCTTTAATCCAATCAATCAAATCAAGTCAATCATTAAGGTTTAGATCATCTCAAATCAAATCTATTTGATCCTTGAGGCTTGGTCCTCTTAATCCAATCCAAATCTTAGTCCAAGTTGAGCTCCTAATTCTTCAATTCCTTTCTTCCTCTCCTCATCTTCCATCAATCTTTCAACATTTGTCAATCCAATCTAAGGTCACCCTTGCATGGTAGCTACCCAATCTCAAGCTAAGATAAGACAATAATCTGTCACCATGGATAATATAAATTAAGAAACTATATATCAAGAAGAATTTAATTAAGACGAGGAACCACACATGGAACCCGACACGGTCATACTTGAAAGTGTCAATGCAAATGCACAAGCCAAAGATTTCTTCGAAGATCCTAACAACATGAGCTTAGTGGAAGATCTAATCCAAGAAAAAAATTCTAATATCTTCCTGAATCATATTCAAAGGGGTGTCATGCTCCTCGATAATTTTGATGAGAGCTTGCTTGAGAAAAATCTAATTCGAACTAACAATGGCAAGGTTGTTCTTGTTATGCCTTCAACATATGATAACATGAATCAACCTCCAAATAATACACTTGAACAAATATGAGAGCTCCTAAACATGCCCAACTCAAATGATAACACAAATAATGGAACAAACAATAATGACTCAAATGTAGGCCACAGACCTGAGCATCCACTAGGGTCATCATGGCGACTCTCGCTTCAATTTTCTCAAAGCCTAGTGGAGTCTTGAAGAAGGGTAAGTGCAACAAGATGGTGGACAATTTAGTGGCCACACCCAAAAAAAATGAAATTTTCATAACCCATGCGGGTTATACAAAATTCAAAATCATGATAGGCTTGGTTTTACAAAGACTAGCCAAAAATAATAAAAAAAGCCAATATGACCTCAAAACGCGTATGGGTTTTGAGGAACATTATATTCCCCAAAGCCCATGGCTTTAGACCATTTCCAATGCTATAAATGAAGGAACAGTTAATTTAGGAAGATATTTTTTAGAATAACGCAAGCATGTTTTGGTTCCATTTGCTTCCATTTATATTTTTCATCAATTTGCAACAATGGCACCATGTTGGAAAGGTAAGATTTTAGTGTTTCAATTATTTTTATTTGTATTTTATTTGAAATAGGGTTTTTTAATTGATTTATGTTTTTTTTTAAATTTTGACGTCAGATTCTACAAAGAATTCCCCAAAACAAAAAAAGAAAACAGAGACCTCATGCACAAGCAACAAAAGAAAACTTTGAACATGAGCAACAACCACAACCACAAAATCCTCCTCAACAACCACCGCCACCCATAAACCGTTCATTGATGGAGCTGATGAAAAACAACCCACAGCTCCGAAGAACACCTGCACGCAAACACCTGTCACAGAAAGAGAGAGAAGCAAATAGCTATGAAGGCCTGAACACATTGATCCACGAGAGAGGAGAAATCCTTGATGTGCAAAAACAAAAGTTGCAATCAATAATGAAATGTTATAAAAGGTTACAAAGTTCTATGAGATCAATCCTTATAAAAGGAGATCATAAACCCTAAAAAGCTGAAACCCTAGGTTGCATGATAATAATTAATAAAGATAATTAATTATTATATGCCTAAAGTTTAGCTTAAGTAGAAAGAGGTAATAAGTGACTGAATAATTAAATCAATATGATTCAATTAATCAGTAAACACTTTATTACTCTAACACCCCCTCTTAAGATAAACTTTGGGAGAAGCTAAAAACCTTGAAAGAACTACTGGAAGCAAATGGGTCCCGGCAACAAAGGCCTGATCAGGTACCCAAGTACAAAAGAGAGTCTCTACAAAGCGGAGAAATAGAGAAAACCACATGGGAAAAACTCTACTCCAAAAAGAGACAAACTAGTCTGAAGGACTGAAGAAGCCTCCAAAAATAGGAATGTTCCAGAAAATAGGAACAAGTATGAACATGTACAAAATCACTGAAGCATGAAATTGCAAACATTGTCAAGAAGAAACTAATGATCTGAAGATCCTCCACAGAAATATGACCAGGTAGAGAAGACTATAATCTGCATGAGTGCCCTCAAATAACACTACTTGAATCAGGAGGCAAACAAAGGCAAACACCTGAACTCGAAGATACAGATGGTATAAACACCAAAATCTTGAAGAGCTGATCAATCAAAGCTAGAAGAGTGAATCCATAAATAGGAAGGAAAAGAGTGTCCATATGGTAAATGATCCATCTCACCGGAATGCATAGGTACCTAGCCACTTCAACCACCTAGTACATAGGATCAAATACTAAATACATGGCTCACACAATTGAACCAAGGAAGTAGTAGAACCAATAGTAGAAACCCCCCCATACTGCTGACAAGGGAGTAATGACAGGTACACTGAAAAGATCGTCCAATATGAACTGGATGATGAAGATGAATCTAAAACATTGAATGTGCCAAAGAGAGTACAAACACATATAGAGATACCTGAGGCTAATGTAGGTGGAGGAATGCTCACATGACAAAAAGAGATGGCAAACAAAGGAAAACATCAAACCCCCCTAGCACTTTATAATGGAGTGCGAGTACATAAAGTACGAACATGTGCAAGATCCCATCAAAGTAATAGAATGGCACTTTATCTCAGTGTGTGTGCATAGAAGAATTCTACAAAAGTGAATTCTACACTACTCAAAGAAGATCAAAGGCTGCTAAAACAAAAGAACAACCTAAGATGAGCCATCCCTCAAAGGGAAGAGATCCCAAGACCTGAAACAACCAAGATATCCACCAGACTACAAAAAAGCAAGAATTTGAATAAAATGAACTTGGAGCAAAATCTAGAAAAATGACTCATAGCACTAAAAATCTCTCTGAACAAGCTTTCCAATGATATATCATTTTCTGAAAATGGAGTCCGGATGCACAAGATAGAGCTCTCGGAGTGCAGAAATGAAGATTTGGCTTTGACAAAGAAAAAAACCATCAAAAAAATAAAATCAAAAAATATAACCTCTAGATCTAGAAATATCTCAGAATCAACTTTCCGACGATATCTTGTTTGCCAAATTTTGACACTGTATGCTCAAGATATGAGCAAAAAACCAACAGCGGCGCTGGAGGGCCCAAAGAAGGTGTCTACAAGGATCTGAGGATGGGTGATGTCAAAAAAGGACAAAAAACCACATGAAACCATCAGATTTGATGAAAGCTCAGAAAGAGCTTTCCGGCAATATCTCATTTGCCGAAAACGGAGCCCAGATGTAAGAGAAACGGATCTCGGAAGGCAGGAGGTCTGAAACACCAAGATCACAGAGAACATCTAACTTTGACAAAAAAAAAGAGCATCAAAATGGAAAAATCACAAAACCATACCAGAAAATTCAGATCAGGCTCAGAACCATCTTTTCGATGATATATTGCACGCCTAATTATGATCCCAGATGCCCAAGATATTCAAAAAAATGCCCAGGTACCTCCAAAAAACTTCAAAAAAGAGGTAAAGTCTACTGACATATGCTGACATCAGCCTTCTACAAGGTGAAAAATGATGGCCAAATGGCCATCATAGGGCAAAATCATCGAGGGCTTAAGGAAAAAGGCCCCTGGTCACGTGGGTGACTAAGGGTTAAGACCAGGGGCGCTGGGTGGAGCACAGGTAGTGGCCGCTCGGGTAGAGCACTCGATGGAGGAGAGCTCAATGGTGGAGATCCCGGTGGCAGAGAAGCTGAAGCATGGTAGAGAAACCAAAGCATGGTGGAGCACGATGGCAGAGAAGCCGAAGCCCAGTGGAGCGCAGTGGCCGCCTGGTGCTAGGCGGGGTAGTGGCTGCGGGGCTGCTCATGGGTGGCTCGCGGGTGGCCGCTGGGCGACACCCAAGTGGCCGCCTGTAAAAAAAAAATTATTTTTTTTGTTTTGAGATCATATGCCTCAATCTACGTGCCAGGTCATATGGCTTGGTAGGCAAAAAAAATTGCCTTAGAGGCTAACTTGTCCAAAATTGACAAGTCTTATATGATTTTTGACTATCTCGGGCCTTTTGAATGCAATTGTGAGGTCTGTTTCAGCTAGAAGTGCTCTAAAAATTAGTGATCACCTCGGGATCCATGCTGAGGCCGATTGCAAAAAAAATTTCTCACAGATTCCAACTATGTCCAAAATGGATAAATTTTATATGGATCTTAGGGTTCTTGGGCACTCTGAATGCAACCGTGAGGTCCATTTGAAGCCAAGATGACCAGAAAAATAGGTCCCCCCATATCTGATAGGAAACCCTTTCTGAAAATGTAGATCTGACGAACACGGCCGAATCTCTCAAGAAGAGGACAAGGGCAAGAAGATCTGAAGCTCTGATACCATGATGGATTTGATGAAAAACAACCCACAGCTCCCAACAACATATGCACGCAAACACTTGTCATAGAAAGAGAGAGAAGCAAATAGCTATGGAGGCTTGAACACATTGATCCATGAGAGAGGATAAATCCTTGATGTGCAAAAACAAAATTTGCAATCAATAATGAAATGTCAGAAAAGGTTACAAAGTGTTATGAGATCAATCTTTATAAAAGGAGATCAGAAACCCTAAAAAGGTAAAACCCTAGGTTGCATGATAATAATTAATAAAGATAATTAATTATTATATGCTTAAAGTTTAGCTTAAGTAGAAAGAGGTAATAAGTGACTGAATAATTAAATCAATATGATTCAATTAATGAGTAAACACTTTATTACTCTAACATCCATGTCCTCCATTAGATCATGTAGATGCCACACTGTTGGTAAGTGATGTTGTGGAGCACTAGGGATCACTTAAGGGTTTTCATTCATGGAAACACTTATGCTGGAGTGATCGCATGATGAGAAGTTCAGTACTGGAGTCAAAGTCATAAAAATGACTAAGTCCACAATCAGGGTAACAGGTAACAATGTTACAGTTTTGGTCAGTGATGGAATTGTATAAGGTATTATGGTTTGTGAAGTTAGCAGAAGGTATTTTGGTATATGTGTGTGTGTGTGTGTGTGTGTGTGTGTGTGTGTGTGTGCATGCTTTAGTTAAGAGTGCATGAGTTTTGATGATCAGATCAATGAGATTCAGTGATCTGAAGGTATGCGAAGTCAGAGATTCAATATAACAGGGCATATGAACATTTGTGGAGATTAAGGCAATATTAGCGGATATGGTAACATGCTAAGTCAGGTGAATGGAGTATATTGCTGACACTTGGGTAATATATGATCGCCAACTTCATACTTACCCTTTACGTAATCAATTATTATGTTTTGTATGATAGTTGTGAAGCTGACTGGATAGAAGCTTTTGTATAAGTATATATTACTTTTATGAAAGCAATAAGGATTGTGATTATGAGTATGAAGCAAGGTTGCAAATATGAGAGCAGAGATCAGATGCCAGATCAGTAAGAAGTAGAGCTATAACTGGAACTATCTAAGCAAGATAAGTGTTTGTATTGTTCACATTTTAGAGAACTCTTTGTAACAAGTTTTGATTGTAAGAGAAGTTTACTCACCACCTTTAACCAGGTGTTCTATATACACCTAATAGGGTTTTGTAATCCTTTAACACGGAAATGTACTATGTAATCATCAACTCCTAACAGGGCTAGATCTCCTCATAAGGATACAATATTTTTAGTGCATAGTTGTGGGTACCATCCCCACTAGGGTTTTCCCTTGGTCAGGGTTTCCTCGAGAACAAATCATGGTGTCATGAGTTATGTGTTATGTTTTATTATTCTTTTCATTTCAGCAGTGTTATGGTTTATTTATAATTATTTAAAGTTTAAATCAAAGTTTAGTAATAATGATTCACCCCCCCCCCCCCTCTTAGTATTACCTAATCCTAACAATTGGTATCAGAGCTATTGGCCCTTGGAGAGAAATCCTAATAGCTTAAGGGAGATCAGAATGGGTTCAGAAAGTTTGCAAGAGAACTTTGAAGAAGCACTTGAAGATTTGGACAAAGGGAAGGCTGAGAATGGTACATTGAAATTCAAACTGAGAAGAGCGGAAGGTTTCATCAGGAAACTAAAGGAACAACTGGAAACTTCAAGAAATCAAAAACATGATCTTATGGACAAGATCGAAGAAGATTCATACAATGATACATCAGATCAAGTAAAGAGATTAGAGCAAGAAAAAGAGGAGATCAATCTTTTCATGATAAAAGAAATTCAACATGAAAAGGATGCTAAGAACAAAGTTGAAGAATCACTGAAAGTAGCAAATGAGCAGACAGGACTAATGAAGACCGAACTTGACCACTAAAAAGATAAATATTAGGAATTGGAGAAGTACAATCAAATCATTAAAGGTGAACTCACTAAAGCATAATTACACATTGAGAAGTTGCACATGAGCAGTGACAAAATTGATGAGCAAAGAGAAAGACAAAAACCTAAAGGAGACATGACTGGAGTTGGATTCAATGAAGCAAAAAGTTCTAAAACCAATGAAGAAGAAAGTGGATCAAAGCATGAAGAAAAACCTACTCATGAAGAACCTAAAGAATAGATCAGACCTTTCAGAGGTAGATGCTTTGGATGCAAAAAATTTGGACACATGAAAAGAGATTGCAGAAGTAAAGGTACCTCTAAACCCTTTACCATCTATTGTTTTTACTATTATGAATATGGACACAAGAAAGAAGATTGCAGAAAACTAGATCAGTCTAGGTACAAGCAAGATTATGTTAGAGAAGAATCAGTAGCCAAGATCACATGTCAAAAATGTGACAACTTTGGACACATTGCAAGGTATTGTAAACTACAAGTAAATCAGGATAGAAGGAGACCTCATACATGTTACAAATGCAACAACCTTGGACACATTGAAAATTTTTGCAAATACAATGGAGAGGAAAATAGAAGAGGACCAAGAAGACCAAGTGAACCAAGAGGACCACCTCCTGTGGTTATAAGAAAGAATGTTGGTGACAGTGGTAAGAGTCTTAATGAATACATGGGTGAATTTGAGAATCAATTCAAGAAATTAGAGAGCAAGAAGGATGACAATATATGGAAGGTGAAAGTTTTAAATAAGGCATCAGTTCAGGGAGAGACAGTTGATGATACTGTGTCTTCGCATGATGAGTTCTTTGAGGCATCGACCTAAAAGGTTGCATGGCCTTAAGGGGAGCATTGGATGTAGAGAACATAATATATCCAGCCCATGTATATGTGGAGTAAGCTCATGTCAGCTTAGTTATGGTGTGTACAGACACTTTGAAGTCTATGGATGAGAGCACAGCTCTTGGAGATTCATTTTGTGTGTTCGCAAGTTTTGAGTTGACAGAACGGGATGCGAAGTTGAGCTCCTTGTGTTTAATGCACTCAATCAACTTGCAAAGGATAAAAGGGTTTGAAAGATATCATCCCTACACCATTTGATTATCAGTGATTAAGGAGAGTAGAGTTGTGAAGCGTTGGAGTGATCTAGCAGAGAGATTTCATGATAGCATGAAGCAAAGCGTTAGATTCAAGCATGTATAAGGTATTTAGAACTAATCTCATAGAGAAGTCATGGATGCACCAGTGGTTTATGATGTCATGGATAGACCTAGGTATAAATTCAAGAGACATCCAGGCTATTAGACAAGATCAATGTACTGGAAATAGAGAAAGGGAGAGTGGCAGATAGATTTGGCTTGTTAAGAAGCCTATTGACCCCTAAACTTTCAATGCTTGAGACTCATCTTTCAGAGATGGAAAAGGTTGAGAGGCTAATGAATTTTCCTACACCCACCAAGCTTAAGGTAGTAGAGACCACTTCATATGCACTGAATGGACTAATCCATGTCAGTGAGCTATTGATAAAGTCATGGGCTGAGGAAATAAAGACCTTGGAAAACTCCTTCCAAGATGTCTTAAAACTGGTAGTAAGCACTAAATCTTTTTGTACTTAAATTTTTGAAATTTTGAATGAACCTTTCCCATTGATGTCAAAGGGAGAGGAAGAGAAAGAAAAATGAGGAGAGTAGTATGTAGAAAGAGAGGGATAGAAGAAAAATAGTAAGAAGAAGAAAAAGATGTATAAAACAAATAGTAGAAAAGAGAAAATGAAAAAAAGAGAGTTGTACTTTGACACTTAGTCATTTTTCTAAGTGTTTCCATCAATGCCAAATGGAGAGATTGTTGGCAAGTGACGTTGTGGAGAACTAGGGATCACTTAAGAGTTGCCATTCATGGAAACACTTATGCTAGAGTGATCGCATGATGAGAAGTTAAGTATTGGAGTCACAGTCATAAAAATGACTAAGTCCAGAATCAGGGTAACAAGGTATAGTGTTATAGTTTTGGTTAGCGATGAAATTGTATAAGGTATTATGGCTTTTAAAGTTAGTAGAAGGTATTTTGGTGTGTATATATATATATATATATATACACACACACACACACACACACACACACATATATATATATATGCTTTATTTAAGAGTGCATGAGTTTTGGTGATCAGATCAGTGAGATTCAGTGATTTGAAGGTATGTGAAGTCACAGATTCAGTATAACAGTGCATATGAGCAGTTGCAAAGATTAAGGAAAGGTTACCAGATATGGTAACGTGCTAAGTTAGGTGAATGGAGTATATTGTTGACACTTGGGTAATAAATGATCACTGACTTCATACTTACCCTTTATATAATCAATTATTATGTTTTGTATGATAGTTTTGAAGCCGACTGGATAGAAATTTTTGTATAAGTATAGAGTACTTTTATGAAAGCGATAAGGATTGTGATTTATGAGTATGAAGCAAGGTTGCGAATCTAAGAGTAGAGATTAGATGCGAGATTAGTAATAAGCATATCTATAACTAGAACTATCTAAGCAAGATAAGTTCTTATATTATTCACATTTTGGAGAACTCTTTGTAACAAGTTTTGATTGTAAGAGCAGTTTTCTCACCACCTTTAACCAGGTGTTCTATATACCCCTAACTAGGTTTTGTAATCCTTTAACAAGGAAATGTACTATGTAATCATCAGCTCCTAACATGGCTAGATCTCCTAACAAAGATACAATATTTTTAGTGCATAGTTGTGGGTACCATCCCCACCGGGGTTTTCCCTTAGCCATGGTTTTCTCGAAAACAAATCATGGTGTCATAAGTTATGTGTTATGTTTTATTATTCTTTTCATTCCAGCAGTGTTATGGTTTATTAATAATTGTTTAAAGTTTAAATCAAATTTTAGTAATACTGATTCAGCCCCCCTCTCAGTATTACCTAATCCTATCACACACAAGATGATCTCATAAAATGCCTTACACATAATAGTGCCCAAATTTCTATATTGGTCAATAGGTTGAGGTCCTCTAGTCTTGACCACCACTCAACCCTCGCCTTGATACTAGAAAAAATGTCCAACAATGAAAATGAGGTTTCTAGAGAGGTTACTAAATGGGGCTCATGGAGGGATAGGTTTCGAGCATTTTATGCGGATGGGTTGTCATATGATGAAGTGAAAAAGAAGGCCATACTTAAAAGTCACATATGTTCTCTTTTCACTAATCCTAGTACTAGTAACACCTTAGAACTAAATACCACCCAGTTTCCTATACATTGGTGTGTTCACAATAGGATGAAAGCATCTTTTTTGGATAGGTGTTATATGGTCTTTGATCAAGCACCTTGTAATAATTGGGAGGTGTCTCTATATTTTTTGAGAAAGCTATATTGTGATTTTATCTTCAACGAGAAGTCAAATTACTTTGACATCCGATAGTTCTAGGGTAAAGGGAGAGGCTCTATGCAGGATAGACCTGGGGCCCATAGGGTGGTACAACCACAACATAGGAGGCCTCTAGCTAAAAAACCCATGGTTCATGTTGTGGTCCCAATAGTTGTGAAGGATTCCATAGATTTGTTAGAAAGTAAATTCCACCAAGATAACTGAAAGTAAAGTCCACCAAGATAAGAAAATTAGGGTTAGTCAGCTTGATGTAAAAATTTGAACATCTTATCAACCTTATGTGAAAAAGATGCAAGAGTTCAGAATCTATAGGAAATTGAATGTAGTTTCTAAACTACTGCCCTTGTCTGAGAAAAAATTAATCTAATTGTTCAAAATTTTAGATTTCAATGCAATACTATGAAAATTTTAAGAAAAAGATAAAAAGTACGTGTATGTCTGACCACCTTAATCATAATCAAATGATGATATATTTTCAAAAGATTCTAGATATAAGTAGTAGACTTGTGCTCAGATGTGACGCATATTTTTGTCTAATTATTTCCCAAATAAATAAATAATTATGAATTTTCTGCTACAACTTATTCAGAATTAAAAAAACTCTCATGTCTGACCACCTTAACTAATTCTAAACTTTTCAAAATTGAAAAAAAAAAAATTCATATAGTAGGCAAAGCATGTTTTGAATTTCAACAAGGTTAAACCGTTTGAAATTTATAGTTGTTTTTCAACCAGTCTATCAATTAGGACTTTAAAGATAAGTCAATCAAAAAATAAGTAATAATTACTTACTAAAATCAAAATTTGATAGCAATTATATTGAATGAAAGATGATAGTATCTTTAAGAAACCCTTTTTGTTTCATCAATTTCGGGTGAAAAAAGGTCGTCAGCTATATGGTCAAAGTCTGGAGATCAAAGCAAATATGGTGAACATGTCTTTTAGGTTGACCATTCACGTTTGGCATTGTAAAATGAAAACCTGAGGCAAATACCAAGCCTAATTAGATATCTGAAACAATATCGCATATCTGATAGAATCGGATATCCGATAATTTTAGATATTTGATAATTTTGGATATTCGATATCTCCCGCCCAATTCCAACATTTCAACTTGAATGTTTTTTTCAATTTTAAGTTATATATTATATAAAAAAATTATATTAATATTAAATGATAATAGCATTAGTATTATATAAATTTTTATATTAGTATTGTATTATATTATATTATTATTTATTTCTCTATTATATAATAGTATAATATTAGTATTAAATATTTATTAAAATATTTATACTATATGTTCAATAATACCTAAGGGAGAGAGAGAGAGAGAGAGAGAGAGAGAGAGAGAGAGAGAGAGAGAGTATGGGGGAGGGATTAGGAGAGTATGGGAGAGGGATTAGGAGAGAGAGAGATCTCACTCTTACCTATCATCCTACCAAAGGATTTTACAAAATACTAAATCTAACTATAGATTTTGTGAAGCGCAGGAAAACATATATGTTATGTTTTTCTAAAAAATCAGGAACAATTTTTCATGCGTGAGAGGTTTGACCCTCTTAATCTTATCAATTTTTAAAAAACTTTAGTAGTTTAGAAACTAGATTCAAAGTACTACAATTCTTATTCTTATACAACTCATAGTTTTGAGTGCATGACCCTCAAATCTCTCTATGAAGTTCAGGTTTCCCTAATTTTAGAAAAAAAAAATGGCCACTTATACCCCCCCTTTTAGTTCACCATCTTGTTGCACTTACCCAAAATCAAAATTCTTCACATACAAAAAAACCAACCTTCCTCCCAGCGGACACAACATGAATCATCCACATGTAGGAGGACATAACACATCATTTGGAGGAGGAACAAATCAAGGCCATACAATCACCAACAACAATCCTCCCGAGTGGGTGCAAATGATAACGAGCTTAAGAACATGGTGACAACTATGCAAAAAGGTGGGAAGAAGGAATTCTCTTTCAAAGAGATATGTCTGTATCCATTTGATAAATCAATTAGTATACAACCATTCCCCACCAATTTTGAGATTCCTAAATTTAATAAATACAAGGGAAAATCATGCCCTATACAACATCTCACAGAATTTTATGTATTAACTCAAGAAGTCACCCACAATGATAATTTTCTTAAAAGTGTAATACTCCAAAAATGGGCTATAGGTTCATTAACCTCCTACATCTTCAAATCGATTGAAATTGACATCAAAGTCCTAACCTAAGGCACATTTGCACATCAGTTTATCAAAAATTGATTATCTTAATTCTGCTTCAGAGAATATTCCTATTTATCATAATTATGTTTAATTAAATATTATTTGGACATAAATCCTATTTATCCTAGAATTTCATTAATTGAATATTCTGAATATTTAATTAATTAAGTTTAATTCTGCCACTTAATTATTTAATTAGATTTAATTACATTTATTCCTAAATTATATTATTTAATTTTGACAATAAATCAAAAATCTTATGGTTAATTGATTAAATTCTTATTTAATTCATTAATGTCAATTTCAATATTTAATGATATAGTTTTTGAATATCAGTTTGATTAAATAATTGATTAACCCATAAATCATTATTTTAATTCAAAAATCAGTTAAGTTGAAGATAAATCACTTTATTTATTTAATTAATTCATAATTATCTATGCACATTCAAAGAGCAGCTAAACTTTAAATCAAAAAATCAATTCAAGTTGTTATCTTTTTGAAACTCAACATCTATTTTGAGTTGAAAGCTAATCTAAACTTCTGATTTGAGTCAAAAAGCTATTTTTGCATGATTTTGCATGATTTTGTGAGTCAATTAATTCTAATTTCTTGTTAACTCAAAAATCAACTTGAGTTTATCAAAAGTGATTTATGGCTTTTCTCAATGCATCCTCAAAGCCCTGGATTTCTATAAAATCAAGGCTCAACTTTTCACAATGACATCTCTCAAATTTGCACAATTACTCTAGTGAAATTGCACATGAAGAATCAAGATTTTGTGACAGGCGACTTTGTGAGATCAATTCATAGTTTTTCATAGCTTTGCATAGTTTTTCATATCAATTCATACCATTGTTAGAATAATTTGCATATCATTTCAATTCCATTCTAGCTTAGATTCATACAGTTTTTCATCCTAATTGCACAGAAAATACAAAAATATAGATTAATCTGCATTCATTCTACATTCATCTTTTTGCATTCAAATCCTTCATTTAGGTGTTGCATCGTCACTGATCTCGGTCCAATCTGAGAATACCATACTCACACCTACTAGAAGGCAGTAAATAACCTGGTTAGCTTAGTTTCATTTATTTACAGATTTTGATTTTGCTAACCTCTAATGTTTTACTGAAGTGTTGTGTCCACAACTAGGTACAATTTTCACACACATTTATGGCACCCACCGTGGGGCCCTGAAACGGGTTTCCATTTCTATTCTAACATTTTCTATCAATTTTCTATCATTTTCTAGCCAAAACTATGATTTTTAATTTATGTCCGTATAATTTTCATACGAGTTTTGTCGAAAAGTCATGCCAAAACCCACTGAGTGTCGTACGACATTTGGCATTTTCAAGACTCATACCCATCCTTATACATTGTCATTTGGGAGATACTTTTCATGTGGGCATACACACACTATCAAGCGAGTTTCCAGATTGTCATATGGGAGGTAACTTATTGTCGTATGAGTTTTGACATCAGAATTCAATTATCATTTCAGATTTTTAGGTAGTTTTTCCAAATTTGATTTTTGGATTTGGACTAACAGCTAACCCTAACAATTGAGATATTCTATTTTTGACTGATATTTGTTGATTCTGGTCAGAAAAGTGCAATAAAATTGTAAAAATAGGTAAAATCTACTAAGCGCGTTGCAAGGAACTCAGGTATTCTATTGCATCTGATAACACTTCATTTTGGGATATAAAACAAACTCTCATGTGTCAAGCTTGTGTGACTTTTCCTGCTTTCATAGACTTCAGTTTTGGGCTATAAAATGAACATAGATTTGTTTTTTGCATATCTGTTACACATAGTAAATAGGCCCTATGAACACTATTTGTGGATGATCTTGAGAGAGTGGGCTTCATTCGCTTGTTCATGCATGTGAAGCTCTTCTTGACGAAGGATCCCCTTGTAGGTAGGGAGGTTACTGAGATTATTTCACAGTTTTACTAGGTTTGGTCCTCAACTTTTGATCGAGATGTTCTCTCTCTGGAGAGATCGATAGACATAGTTGTTGACATCACAAATCTTAGTGAGATAATTTTAGTCTTAGTGTGTTGGATTAATCTATTTGTTATGTTTAGGTAAAAGTGATAAGGCTAGAGGATTATGCTCTACTCCCTTTTTGGGTAGTATCAGAAACTCAAATCCTTGGATCTAGATCAAGTCCCCATGTGGTATCTTTTGTGAGTCACCTTTAGAGAGGGTTAATCGTAGTGGACATTCCTTTTATTGGGTCAACCACATGGACAGAACCTCAAGTAGTAATAGCCATTTTCATTGTGGTAGCAACAATCGCTATATAAATGTCTCTATGGAAGAAATCTCCACAAGTGTGGTCTCTTGTTGGGCTATCAAATCTCCCTAGCAGCTCCTGATTGATTAAATTCTCGGACAGTGTCAAAACCATGATGCGCCTGGATTGGAGTTCACCCTCTTGAGATCACAGAAGTTGCAGAGTCAGACCATTACTAAACACCTTAGCAAGGCCAATTTTTCATTTTCTAGGGCTATGTGCGTTATTGGAAAACTTTTTGAGAACATACACAAGTAGCATTTCTAGGGATTAGCGCAATAAGTCACTATTTCTTATTCATGCACAAGGTTTCTTTTGCCCTTGTTCATTGTTTTGAGATGATTGATTGCTTCCCTTTGCTTTCTGTTTTGCATGTTTTCTATCTACTTGGTCTTTGGAAATGAAAAATCCTGAACTATTACACGAATTTGCAAACCTAGACAGAGAAAATCTTACAAACAAATTGATTCTGAAAATTGAAAATTTGCAAAATCTAACATAAAATTCCTTTCTGGAGTCTAAAGTCATCCCACGGTCTCAGAAACCCGTATGAGTTTCCACCAAAAGTCATATCAAAACCCCTAGATTATTGTATAGGAGCTTGAATATTGTCGTACGAGTTTTGTCAGGAAAAGTTAAAGAAAATCAAACCCTGGTGTCAATTGTCATACAAGTCTTGTCAATTTTCATGCCAAAGCCTACCCAGACTCATATGAGCCTGAAGAAAGTCATATGAGAATTTTGAAAAATTGTCAGAAACTTGCCAAAATTGCTAGAAATCTAGTTTTTACAGCCTACTTCTAGATTATATCAAACAAATCATTGTGTCAGGAACAGAGCAGAACAAACAAAAAAATCCAACCTATTAACCCGAAGTGGTCTCTTGAGTCTGATCTAGCCCTCTAATTTATCGCTTTGAATCTTTTTCATCTTGTGTCAAAACCTTATCAAAATCATCTTCAATTGAATCTTCAACAAAATAGCTAAGTGTTGCGAGCTCATGTCTGCCATATTTTGGGCATCTACCCATACTACTAGGGCACAGTATCCTTCATTTACGTCCAATCTAATCTTCAATCAATCTAATCTTGACAAGGTTGTGTCATTCGATCTTCTTGAATCAATTCATTCTTCAATTGTCTTAATCTTTCTCCTTTTCTTCACCCAAGGTTAATGGTGGAAACTAGAGCTTCATCATAGCGAACACAAGGAGAAAAACCCAAACTCTCCTCAGCCGCATCTTCTGTGATTGCTGAGATATTTCATCAACCTTTCGACACAACTAAATTTGCAGAAGACACTCTTGGAAATCTTTACTTGATAGGTGGTTACGTCACTCCTCCTACATCAATCCATGCAGGTCATCAAGAAACTCCTCATCAATCAACCCTTGGTAGTTCTCCTAACAACACCATGTCTCAATGAGGAGGAAACCAAGGGTCCCAAGGACATCAATCCCAGCATGGTATGGATCACAAACCTACACCTTCAAAAATTGCTCGATATCAAAATGATGACGACTTCAAAAGAATGATGAAGCATTTCTTGAAGGAAGATAGAGAGGCATACTTCCTAGGGTTAGCTCAACAAGGAGCTAAACTTCCTCCAAACTTTAATGTCAAAGATATCGTTACTCAAGAAGAAGAAACTCCTATCATGGCTATGATGAAATAGATGCACGCCATGCAATTCAAGCTCAACAAACTCAAAAAAGAGAAGGAACCTAAAGAGTTATCCATGGAGGCTCTATGTCCTTTTCCATTTGATAAAGACTTGTACATGCCACCATTCTCGAAGAGAGTAGAAATGCCTAAGTATGACAAATACGATGGAAACTTTGATCCCCAAGATCACGTTAGAGAATTCTATACTCAATCCATGGATTTCATGCATGAACCAACCTACCGAATGTGTCTTTTCCCTTGATCTCTGGGAGGAGCAAGCATTCATTGGTTCTAAAAAATGCTTCCAACAATAAAAAATTTTGAGGAGTTAATCAAGCTATTCTATCAACAATACTCCTATAACATCAAACATCCAGTCACCATGATCGACATTTGTAATCCAAAACAATACCCAGGAGAACCATTCCTGACTTTTCTCAATCAATGGAGGAAGAAGTGTTCTCTATATGCTAGACCCATTCCAGAAATAGAGAAGCTGGAAATTTTCATCAACAATCTTGTGCCATAAATCAACTACCCTTTACAAATGAAAGATCACACATCCTTCGATAAGATGGTGGATAATGCAATCAAAATTGAGAAAGTCCTTGTGAAAAATGGAGACATATCACTCCAAAAAGAGAAGTATGGACCTGGATCTAGTTCCAAAGACAAGAACAAAAATTGGAACAAGAATAAAGGCATCATCACAGACGGTGTTGTTGACAATGTCTATAACCCATCTAAGGCACCCACTTTCAATCTCACTATTGGTACCCAAGCCATCAAAGCCTTAGAGGAAAAAGTGACAGAATCAAACAAGAAGTCATCTGACTACAAACCTTGGGCTACAGATCCTAAACGCAAGTTTACTCCTCTTGGAGAATCCTTAGAGTCCGCCTTGAAGACTTTGTTGGCCAACAAAATCATCACATTGCCTGAGATCCGACAATTTGATCCTGAACCTAAACCTAAATGGTGGAAAGAGACTGATTTCTATGACTTCCATCAAAATAAGGGTCATAAAACCAATAACTGCATACGCTTGAAGCATCTCATACAAAACAAAATTGATAATGGAGAAATTGTAATTAACAATCATAAAAGCAATAATGATCATACAACATTCATGAAACCATTTCTGAAACATGGTCAGGGAGACTCATCTTCTTAGCCTAACATGGATGCTAAAGTCAATATGCTTACTCTGGAAACAATGTTGTCATAAACATGGTGGAACCTTGCTTATCTTAACATTGCAATGTCATCACCATTGTGCGAAAAGATAGAGATAATCAATCAAAAAATCAAGTTACTCGATCACAAGCTCAGGCACATCTAAAAGGACAAAACTCTGATTCATCAAATGTCCCTAAGATGCCTTTCAATCTTTCATCTGCTTCTAAACAGAAGGCTGCCTCTAAATCATCAAATTCTAAAGACACGAGATCAACATCATACAGTATTGTCCAACAACTCCAGCATACCAATGCAAAAATATCAATGTTTGAGTTGCTTCAGATATCTCCCGCTCATCGAGCTATTCTGGATAAAGCTCTACTCAGTTCCAATGTTCCTGACAATCTTGATCTAGACAGATTTCAAACTATGGTTGGTCATCTAACATCACCCCAGTATATCTCCTTTTTAGAGGAACGTGACAATTCTTTGAGTCATCTGCATAACCAGCCCTTACACATTGAAGTCTTAATCCAAAGCCATCATGTCAAACACATGTTGATAGATGGAGGCACTAATCTCAACATTGGTTCTTACAGCTTGATCTCACAACTAGGATTATCAAAAACTGTCATTGATCCTAAAAAGAAGATAACTATCAAGGCATATGATGAACAAGAAAGATCTTCCAAAGGAACAATTATCTTACCTATCAGAATAGGTCCATTTATCAGAGTTATCACATGTCAAGTTCTTGATCTACCTTTGGCTTACAACATTCTTCTAGGGAGACCTTGGATACATGAAATGCGAGTTATTCCTTCCACATACATCAATGTGTGAAATTTCCTTATGAAGGAGTAGAAGTAACCATTCCAGCTGACATATCTAAAACTTGCAATGCATTGAAATAAAGTGATGACAAATGTGTTCCTAATAATAAAGAATCTTCCATTAAGCAAACAGATATTGCATCTACATCCAAGATGGAAGACATTGCACAAGAGGTCAAAATCAATGACAAGGGTATGGGAGAATACACAATGGAACTAGTTTTATCCCTCACCTCTCTCCCGTTGTCCCCAAAATCTTATGGACAACATTCAAACAAAGTGAAACCCAATGTTAAGGAGTCCTAGGTCATATTCAATGGAAGCTTTGTCACAGAGCAAGTATCTAAAGAAGAGTTTGAGGAAGAAGAAGTCGTGCTTGCATGGTTATACAAGGATGAATCTAAATCCCAATCAGTCCAGAAAAGTGACTCCACTTCAAGCAAGATTCCTCAGAAGTCATATGGACCAGGAGATAAACTAATTTCTAAAATGGGATACACCAGAAAAGGACCTCTAGGACTACAAGGAAAAGGTCTTATATCACCTCTTGACCACTGTGGCCAAACAAACAAGAATACAACTGGTCTAGGATATCAGAAGAAGCCTTTTTATCTTGGCAACAAATCTCCACATGTCTTAGAATATATTGAACCATTAGAAGCAATTTAATTAAAGGAAGAAACACAACAATCTGACAGTGATGATTCAAACACCACTGATGAGCTCATTCCCTATGAGCATTTTCCTAAAGAAATCTTAGATCTTCTCAAAGATGAAGATGACCCAATAAAAAGGATCAATGTAGTAGAAACATAAGAACCTACTATGGAACAAAAGATAGTTGCACCAAAAGAACCAGCTGACCTTGAAGAAAACCACACAGAAAAGGAGGAAGGTGGTAGCTATTCTGAAACAGATTCCCATGAGTATGAATTCAAATTAGAATCTGAAGGTAACCCTTCTTGGGGTATCCATCTTGACTTTACACATGTTCTTAGATTTCCTAGAGGTATAGATGAGGAATCAAATGACTATGAATGGGGGGTCATTCCAGAGGAAGATGAGCTTATCACATAAAAACATATTGATGTTATTCACCAATATGCACCTACACCCGATGTAAGTATAGGGTGAAATGATGAACTTAGCAAGTCTGATCTACCTATGGCTGAAGTAGACTCCCACAATGACATTGAGCCTATTCACGAATTATAAATTTTAGGTTGTAATATCACCTTCGAACTCAAGAGTCTGGTTGGGACCAATGATGATAGATCCATATCCATAAACACTATTTCCCAATCCTTCCCCACTTTGACTATCCAACATCTCGAACTTCTTGACTAAACCTCCATGAACCTGAGCCAGGGTATCTATACCTTTCCAAATGACTATGCCCTTTCTTGCTACCTCAATGCAGTTGAGCCTATGATGGTTTCCATCAGTGAACTGAGCGTTAGCATGATGAAGTCGTACATCAAGTATCTTAGTCAAAAGAATAAGAATAAAAATAAAAATAAAAGAGTTCTAAGGGTGAAAACCACTTTGTGGCAGTCTAAGAACCTACAAAAGTAAAAATAAAAGATGTATCCGAAGGTGGAAACCTCTATGGGGTGCCTAAGGATGAGATATTTGATGTCCTTCCCAATCATTTGTAGGACAAATCTCCAATACTGATTGAGCCCACTCAATCTATCAACTTGGGTATGACAGAAGAACCACAGTTGATCCATGCAGCACAATCCTTATCAGAAGAAGAAAAGAAAACATTTACTACATTTCTAACAAAGAAGAAGATCAATTTTGCATGGAAATATTCAAATATGCCTGGATTAGATCCTGATCTTATAATGCACCATTTATCTATAGCTCCAGGAGTCAAACTTGTTAAGCAAAAATTGAGAAAGATGCATCCACATGTTGCACTCTTGGTCAAAGCTAAATTAGAAAAACTATTGAAAGCCGGATTTATCCGAGTTATTGATTATGCTGAATGGATTTCTAACATTGTTCCAGTATCAAAACTAGACAAATCTATAAGAGTATGCACAGATTTTAGAGATGTAAACAAGGCTTTCCCTAAGGATGGTTTTTCACTACCTAACATTGATATGATAGTGGACATGATTGCGGGCTTTGAGATGTATTCTTTAATGGATGGTTTTGATGGATACAACCAAATAAAAATTGCTCTAGAGGATCAAGATAAAACTTCTTTCACATGTGTGTGGGGTACCTTTTGTTGGAATGTCATGCCATTTGGCCTTAAGAATGCTAGTGCTACATATCAACGAGCCATGACATCTATTTTCCATGACATGATGCATCAAACTATGGAGGCTTATGTTGATGACACCTTAGCTAAATCAATGATAATATTTGAACATTTGAATGACTTGAGAAAAATACTAGATAGAATGGAGAATTTTAGTCCCAGACTGAACCCTAAAAAGTGTGCTTTTGGTGTCACTTCTGGAAAGCTCTTAGGCTACATGTTTTCAAAGAAAAGAATTGAAGTAGATCCAGCAAAGGTCAAAGCTATCATGGAGATGCAACCTCCTAAAAATATCAGTCAAATGAGAACTCTACAAGGAAGAGTGCAATCAATCAGACGTTTCATATCTCAGCTCGCAGACATATCACAACCTTTCACAAGGACATTGCATAAAGGTGTGACTTTTGCATGGAATGAGGAATGTAAAAAGAACTTTAATCATATCAAGAAATATATATCAAATCCTCCTATTTTGATGCCTCCTATTAAAGGGAAGCCATTGATCTTATATGTCTCCACCATAGATACATCACTAGGGGCATTGCTAGCACACCATGATGAGGACAAGAAGGAAAGAGCTATAAACTATATCAGTAGAACATTGGTAGCATATGAGAAGAACTATTCAATGATTGAGAAAGCTTATCTAGTTGTGATCTTTGCATCATAGAAATTGAGACATTACATGTTGGATCATACCACACATTTGGTAGCTAAGATTGATCCACTAAAGTACCTACTAATAAAAGCTTCCCTCATAGGTAGATTAGCTAAATGGGTGATGCTATTAAGTGAATTTGACATTGAATATGTTGAAAGAAGAGCTATCAAGGGCCAAGTCATTGCTAATCAATTGGCTAACGCGTCATTGTTTGATGATATACCAATGCAAGTGGAATTCACAGATTCTTCTATCATGACTCTTTCTTCTAGAGCATGGAAGTTATTCTTTGACAGCTCCTATACACAGAATGGATCTAGAGCAGGCATATTATTCATCACACCTCAAGGATACTCAATACCTAAAGCATTCAGACTAAAGTTTCCTTGCACAAACAATATTGCTGAATATGAAGCCCTTCTTAATGGCATGAAGATAGCAATTGAATGGAGGGTAACAAAGCTACACATTCATGGAGACTCATAGCTTGTAATACACCAAGTCAATGATGTGTACTAGATGAAAGAAGAGAAACTTTTTCCATACAAGATAATGGTTGATGAGCTTAAGAAATATTTTTTATCCATCACATTTGAGAAAATTCCTAGATTGGAGAATAAAGTTGTTGATGCTATGGCAACGCTATCTACTTTATTACAGCAGCCCGAACATGAGCTACACTACGAGTTCCTAGTGAAAGCATTATCTTATCATGCATATGATTCCCCCAAAACCCACATGATTTGCACTATTTTTGGTCATGATTCCTCTAGATACAAAAACCTATACTCCTACCTTAAAGACCAAATCATTTCTGATACCTTCAACCGCCATGAGAAATGATACCTTATCTACAATGCATCCCGGTATGTCATCATTGGTAATGATCTATACAAATGAGGTCTAGATGGTACACTCCTTAGATGTTTAGAATGGGAAGAGTCTCAACATGCATTAGAGGAAGTCCACGAGGTTATATGTGGCTCACATTCCAATGATTTAACACTAGCTCAAAAACTTATTAGGGTTGGGTACTATTGGCCTAAAATGGAAAAAGAGGCTATCAAGTTTGCTAAGAACTGTCAAAAGTGTCAAGTACATGGAAACTTAATTCATGCACCAGGGAGAGATCTTATCCCCTTTACTGCACAATGGACTTTTCAACAATGGGAATTTGATCTTATAGGAGCCATACATCCTCATTCTTCTAATGGAGATACCCATATTATTACAGCTACAAACTATTTCACAAAATGGGTAGAAGTAGTCCCTTTGACTCAAGCAACTAGCAAATAAATCTCTATGTTTATTCTGAACTACATCATATGTCGATATCATATTCCACATTCAATAGTCATAGATAATGGTGGACAATTCAAGAAAAAAGACTTAGATGATCTATGTGCCAAATTCAAGATTACACAACATTGGTCATCAATCTACTATCCCCAAGGGAATGGACAAGCAGAGGCTTCAAACAAGAATCTATTGAAAATCTTGCATCGTATAGTTAATAAAACAAGAAGAGACTAGCATCTCATGATCAATCCAACTCTCTGGGCCTATAGAACAAGTATCAGAATGCCTACTGGGGCTACACCATTCACTTTAGTTTATGGGTCTAAAGTGGTACTGCCTACTGAGGTTGAAATCCCATCACTAAGAATCAGAATTCATGGTCTAGTAACTGATGATGACTACAGAGTGTCTAGGTTGCAAGAACTGGAACTACTAGATGAGCGTAGACAAGCAGCATATGATCATCTTACAGTATATCAAAAAAGAATGTCTAGAGGATACAACAAGAAAGTCAGACATCGAGAATTTTAGGTTGGCGATCTAGTCTTGAGAGAGAATCCTAAAAATTAATCACATCGAGAATGCAAGGGGAAGTTTGAACCCAACTGGTTGGGTCCCTTTGTTATCACTTCTACTTTTGTCTTTGGATCCTATCAACTCTCAACGAATGAAGGAGAACAGCTCCGAGAACCAATCAATGTTCTCCATCTGAAGAAATTCTACGCCTAAGGCATTCAGTATTAAAAAATGTCCTGAAAAAAATTATAAAAATTTTTTTAAAAGTCCTGAAAAAAATGATCGTCCTGGTGAAAACCTAGCAATAGGCACCTTGATGATTCACAAAAAAAAATCAAAAAATTGAAAAAATTGAAAAAAATTGAAAAAAATGAAAAATACAAAAAAATGAGAAAAAGAAAAAGTGCCTTGGTGAAAACCTGGAAACAAGCGCCTTGGTAGCAAAAATAGAATCTCTGCCAAGATAGTGAAAACCTAGAAAATGGGTGCCACTTGTTCAAAATGCTCCATCTATCAGTGCAATCTTGGTCTTTCCCAGCTTTCAGTCTACTTTAGTCTATATATATCCTTGTTTCAATAAAGTCGATCTGTACACCAATTGGAAAAAGCATCAGTCTCCTATCAATGTTCAAACTTGGGGGCAATCAAAGTCATATCCTACAGTCCTCAGTATCTCAGATGTGTCATATCCAGTCAGGGTCCTTTGAAGCTATATCTAATTCAGTCTTTCTATCTCCTCTCCAAAAAGGATTTTGCATCTACAACAATGCAAACAACCATCAACAACAAAATGAAAACAATCTATGCTTCACATGCTTTTATCTCCTTGTATGCTTACTGTTTCGCATTGAGATTTTTGCATATTGTGTCCTTTCGAGCTCTTTGATGATGTCCTTTATAGGATTTAGAGAGTGATGACTGGGGCCATAATATTTTCTTTGTTTTCTGCTTTGAGTGAAAATCTAACAACCTTGGAAAATTTGGATTGAAATGGTGTCCGTCTGTAAGAGCCTCCATCTCATATTGGATGGCCATGAGTACCTCGACCATTGATACCCAGATAATTCAAGGAAGTTTGATCTAACTATTGTCTTTTTGAGTGAGTTCTTACCCCTACTATGAAATGCTATCTTGCCTAAGGATGTGAATGATAAAGGGTCACTATGAGTAATTCACACTGGATTCAAAATGATCTCTTGATTGCTTGATGTGTTTCAACTGCAAGGCATATTCAGGTCATCACGACATTTATGTTTTGATGCTTATATAAATTTCTATATCAAAATGGACATGATATTCAGGTCATCCTGGTGTTTGTGCCTTGGTGCTTATATCTAATCCGACATTCCAAAATCAAAATCAATATTCATATGTCTATGGTTGTCTAGCCAGTGGGCATTGTATTGATTTTCACGCGTACAAATCAATATTCATATATTCATAGTTTTCTAACTAGTGGATGTTGTATTGATTTATCCGGCTACCTAATAAAAATTCAATGATGAAAACGACCAACACATGATCAATGACTAGGTCCTAGGTCTTAGGTTTGCATTTCATTTTGCACTTTGCATGATTGCATTTATCTCACAATTGCCCAAATCAGCTCGACACTCAAACGATTCTTCAAAATAATACTAAACATATCATAAGGATTGAGTATCGCACGAAGGTCTTCTTAACATATCACCAAGCAGGCACCCCTGGCTAATTTTGACATTCTGAACCCATTTTTGGGATCAAAATCAAAATCTGAGATTGTTTACTATGTCAAAATCATGATTTAAAATTTTTGCACCCAGGACGGTCGACTGCTTGCTTAATCAACCTTCAATCATCATAGAAATCCAGAATTCAACTTAATTTCTTATCTTACATCAAACTATCAAAATTTCAACTTGGTCACCCATGGTCAACTCATGGTCAAACCTAGTGAAACTTGGTCTCCAAGACCTCTAAACGATGCAGAACGCATTCTCAAACGTGCACAACCAATTCTCAAATCAATTAACATGCTTCTAAACCATCTACTATTGACTTTTCTTGTCGGATTTCAATTTTAATCCCAAAGGGGGCATGGTATTGCACATAATTCAAGTATGTAAATCAATCAAATCTTTCTTTCAATAATCAAGACAACAACTACGTCTAGTTTTTGATTCATCTAAAGATCTCGTCACTTGGGGCACATCGCTTGGGGCATATCAGATTCATCGAGATCCATATCAATCTGGTATCCTAATCAATCTTGTAAATTGTATTAGCTTTTCGTAACCATCAGTTCATTAGTGTTATTTACTTGGTTCTTCATAACTAAAGGGTTTAGATGTGATACCATTTCAATTCTTTTGGACAATCAGGTCTAGAATTAGGTCACTCACTTCATCTTAACCATAAAGTTTAGAATCAAGCATTTTGATACTTTTTCATAATCACTAGTTCATTGTTGCTATAGTTAACATCATCTTTGGTCAATCAGGACCTAACATCTTCAAATCTATCAATCGGTTTCTATCTTGGAATTAGTTTATCTCTCAAATCAATTTCAAACATAAAAAATAGACTAATCTTTGAACCATTGTGCTTCGCACAATGATTCAAAGAGGGGCAAAATGTAATACCCCAAAAATGGGCTATAGGTTCATTAACCTCCTACATCTTCAAAATGATTGAAATCGACATCAAAGTCCTAACCTAAGGCACATTTGCACAGCAATTTACCAAAACTTGATTATCTTAATTCTGCATCAGAGAATATTCCTATTTATCCTAATTATGTTTAATTAAATATTATTTGGCGATAAATCCTATTTATCCTAGAATTTGATTAATTGAATATTCTGAATATTTAATTAATTAAGTTTAATTCTGCCACTTAATTATTTAATTAGGTTTAATTACATTTATTCCTAAATTGTATTATTTAATTTTGACAATAAATCAAAAATCTTATGATTAATTGATTAAATTGTTATTTAATTAATTAATGTCAATTTTTAATAGTTAATGATGTAGTTTTTGAATATCAGTTTGATTAAATAATTGATTAACCCATAAATCATTATTTTAATTCAAAAATCAGTTAAGTTGAAGATAAATCACTTTATTTATTTAATTAATTCATAATTATCTATGCACATTCAAAGAGCAGTTAAACTTTAAATCAGAAAATCAATTCAAGTTGTTATCTTTTTTAAACTCAACATCTATTTTGAGTTGAAAGCTGATCTAAACTTTTGATTTGAGTCAAAAAGCTATTTTTGCATGATTTTGCATGATTTTGTGAGTTAATTAATTATGATTTCTTGTTGACTCAAAAATCAACCTGAGTTTATCAAGAGTGATTTATGGATTTTCTCAATGCATCCTCAAAGCCCTGGATTTCTATAAAATCAAGGCTCATCTCTTCACAATGACATCTCTCGAATTTGCACAATTACTCTAGCAAAATTGTACACGAAGAATCAAGCTTTTGCGATAGGCGACTTTGTGAGATCAATTCATAGTTTTTCATAGCTTTGCATAGTTTTTCATATCAATTCATAGCATTGTTAGAATAATCTGCATATCATTTCAATTTCATTCTAGCTTAGATTCATACATTTTTTCATCCTAATTGCATAGAAAATAAAAAAATATAGATTAATCTGCATTCATTCTACATTCATATTTTTGCATTCAAATCCTTCGTTTAGGTGTTTCATTGTCACTGATCTCGGTCTAATCTGAGAATACCATAATTGCACCTACTAGAAGGCAGTAAATCACCTGGTTAGCTTAGTTTCATTTATTTTTAGATTTTGATTTTGCTAACCTCTAATGTTTTACTGAAGTGTTGTGTCCACAGCTAGGTACAATTTTCACACACACAAAAAGACTCTTTACTAGGAGTCTTGGTGGCCCTGCCCTTGAGTGGCTAATGAATCTTGTTTTTGGCTTTGTATCAACATTCTTAGATCTTCCTGAGAAGTTTGTTTCCCAATACTCTTACACCATTGAACATCAAGTGTCACTTAGTGACTTATGCAACATAGAGAAAAGAAATAGGGAAACCTTTGCTAGCTTTCTTCAAAGATGGCAACACCTTGGAAATTGTATCCCTTGTAAAATTCTAGATTCACATCTTGTGGATATCATCACTAAGAATCTGGTTACAGAAATGTTATTCCAAATGAAAATGGCTACCCAAGACTCATTTGAGACACTCATTAAGAAGGGAAAATCTATCGAAGATGGACTTTTGATGAAAAGGTCCATTAAACATTATTCCTCTAATCTAACAACACCAATGATAAACCCAAGTTCTGGTCCAAGAATAAAGGTTTTTTTTAATGATGCAGTGACAGATGCTAAGAATGTCCAAAATGTTCAAGCATCCAATAATAAAAACCAAGGAAATCAGAATAGCCATAATCAAAAAAATAACCAGAGTAATCAGACCAATCAAAACAATCAAAACAAGAATCAAGGATCTTATTATCATGGTTCCCTATTCTCATGTTACAAAGGAAACAATAACAACAACAACAATAGTCAACCACCACAACAACGGCAATTTACACAAATAGAAAACTCCCTTGATGTCATCTTTTGATGTTTAGTCAATCAAAGAATGATGGTCTATCCTAACATAAGGCCTTATGATGATAACCAACCAAAACCAAAATGGTACAAGGATAACGAATACTAAGATTATCATCGTATTAGAGGACATGAAATCAGTAAATGCATGAAATTTTACCATTTTGTCCAAGATTTGATCGACGACGATAAAATAAAGGTAGAAGTTCAAGATGCCTCTTCCTCCAATGAAAATTTGAAAATGTATTCTAAACCTTTTCCAAAACACAATCAAAACAATTCCTCATCGTCCAAAGGCTTTCCCTGCGATTACACCACAAAAAAGATCTCAAAAGATAAACGCACTTGAGGAAGCCTAGAGGAAAATGATACCTATGGCTTTGACTCATTTTGTGGTCACATAAAACAATCTTAAATCCATGTAATACTGACTCTAAAAAGTGTTGATTGCAATGTCACGACCCGCCATTCTTGAGTCACTATACAAGCCACTACAAATCCACCTTTTGTAGATCCACCCGCTACACTATCAACATCTACATGGCTTGCATCATGTTTTGACCTTCTTTCCTAGTTGAAGAAGAATCCTACACAAATATCCATCCTAGAGATTATTCATACATCCCCTATCCACAAAGAGGTCCTTGAGAATTCCTTGATTGAGTCTCGTGTTCCATAAAAATATCAATGCATCCTAGTTCCAAGCAATGATCAGAAATTTAGCTACCCAAAAACACCTAGTATTTACTGACAAATATTTACAAGATCCCAATCCTCACCACAATAAACCCCTTCATATCCAAGTCACCATTCATAAAACCTAAATCAAAAGAGTTCTCATAGACAATAGATCTAGTCTAAATTTGCGCACTTTAAGCATGATCTGCAACACTAGCCTTTCTGAGGATCTTATTGATGTGAACAAGAGAATAATAACTAAAGGTCTCATTGCACTCCTATTACAAGTGGGCCCAACCCTCATTTAAATAGTCTATCATTTTCTAGATCTAGATCTACCCTATAAAATTCTTTTGGGTAGACCATGGATACATGTAATCTCAAATGTCCATCTACATTTCATCAATGTTTAAATTTTTTGCACCATGGGTCTGAAATAAAAATCCCTGGAGATCATGAACCCTTTTAGTATTACAATAGACTGGAAGGTAAGCAATCTAAATATTGTTCATTGAACTAGTATATCCATCCTATTGAATAAGAAACTCATGTCCAACCCACTTCTTTAGAAAATAAGGAAAAGGCATTTAAGCAGACCAAAGGAAAGGAAAAAGTTACTCAGGAGAACATTGAGTCTAAAGAGAAGGTCACATTAAAAAATCAAGGTATAGGGGAGTATAAATTTTCAAACTCCATGTGTATTGGTCAGCTCTCCCTCTCCTCCAAGTCCTATGGTAAACCTTCACAACTATTCCCTAAGGGAGATAAGGAAACCATGAAATGCAAGAAGACCACACTTGAACACTGGAGATCCCTTTTAGATGAGCACATGGAAGATAACATCCTATCTTGGCTATTTGATGATGAAGAAGATAAACCTATGGAAATTACTAAGGGTATGCATGTTAAGGCCACTCCTATTTTTGAAAGCATGGTATATCATGGTACTAGCCTTGGAGCAAAAGAAACGGGAAGTAAAACTCTCATCAAAGGAACTGGGTATCCCCATAGAAAAGGATTGGGTTCCATAGAGACTAAAAGAACTTTTGCTGAGAAATATTACATGAATGAATCTAAGGAATATTTCTTCAAAGTCCCTTTCTAGTACATTGAAGATGATCTTGATACCTGTGTCCTCCATATCACCAAATCATACCTTTCCTCACCTGATCTTCTACTTACCAACCCTGAGTTAATTGATTGAGACAAATAATATTCACCACCTACCTTAGATATATGTGATTCAAATGAGGTGGTTCTTTCACTTTTTAGACTAAGGAATCTCTGAGATAATGAGAATCATATTCATTACAATGAGAAAGCCTACTTCGCTCACCAAGTCAACTCCCTTAGTTGCAAAAGTGAAGAATTTAAAAATTGAAAAAATGATATGATGATATGATGATGGATTTTCACTCTCCCAAGATGCAATGCCATTGGTGGAGAAGTGGGGGAACTATTTTATATAGTTCAAGTCATGTACATATATTAGGTTGAGTGTTTTTATAGGGAAGCCCTTCCTCCTTCCATGAAACTGTAGCAATAGAGTATTTTTATAAAAATTTAAAGATAGGTGTTGGAGCCTCAGTCCCAAATGATGGCTAAGCATAAGCCTAAGGTAGTATTCCCCTTTTCTCTGGGACACTATAAATGTGTATCATCAATGGCCGCTAAGGACATATTTTTTGAGTTGCAGAGTTTAAATTTGTGGTGATTTAATTACATGTAGGATCTTTATGACCCACAAAGAATATTAAAGAAGTTTCTCCCCATTTATTCCCTCGAACACAAGATAGCCATTGAGGACTTCTAGGCATGGTTGTGGGACAATCTTGATAGAAGGAGAATGATTTTCTAGAATGATAACATCATAAATCACATCTTTTAGCAATTAGGACATTCTGAAGGCCTATTCAGATGACAGATGCAACATCCTAGATATGGTTTATAAAGAGGAATATATGGAATAACCCCCCCTCTCTCCATTAATTTTGGATTAGCCTAACGATATTGATATTCAACCCATCTCTATGGATATCATCACCTAGAGTAATAAATACCTTGATCTCTCCCTCTCAAAAGACACCCAAAAGATAAAAGTGAAAACTAAAGAGACCCCAAATGAGTATGAAAGGGGGAAATATAAAGGAGGCAAGAAGAGTGGTTGGGCCACCAAAAATGTGGATCCCCTAGAAGGTGCTCCCCCTAATTAAAGTATTGATGTAGAAATTGGGGGAGATGATGTGACATTCTCAAAGGTTAGCCTTTGCTACTGCATAGGGGGTGACATATGGGTTCTTAGTAGAGATAATGGCATCAATGACCCCTTCTCAAGAAGCACTAGGGATTAAAATTTCAGATTGGGAAGGATCCTACTCCCATCCCATAATAAGACTAATCATTTTGACCAATGATGATGAGGTGATATCATTAGATGACGATTTCCCTCTCATCCACCATAAATTAAGAACCTCTAGGGGTAAGGAAATCCCCTATTCTCATTATAAAATATGCTCTAAATTTCACATAATAGGTCCCATTCCTGAAGACATTGACTCCTCTGCCTCAACAAGTTCACCCTATAGAGGATTATGTGTTATGATAGGTAAGAGGGTATGAGGGAATCATCTCCATGAAGGATGAGGATCCCAACATGTTACTGACTCTAGAAGATCAAGATGCCCCCCTAGGAGAAGTAGAAAATGTCAAAAATAAATGGTAGGAGGAATAAAATAGGAAAGAATTAGAAGAGCTCCACTAGGCTCATGCAAACTGGATACAAGTTGAAAAGGAAGTCCTCTAGGAGTTGGAGGAAAAAGAAAAGGATGAAGTTGAAAAGGAGAACCTCATCAAGGAGGAGAGGAAATAAAAGATGAGTAGGCTAAGGCATAGACATGAATAAGGCCCATGACAGAGAACATCATCCTTCCATCTACTGGTTCGATGCCTCCTCCACAATAGTTTGATGCTCCACAAAATATGTACTAGAGACCCCTGGGAGCTCTACTTCTAGGCATGTAGGAACTCAGGGTGGAACAATGACCACACTACAAGAGAATACAAAAATTGGGATTAATACCTCAACCCCACCAACATGGTTTATAACTGGGTTCAAAATAAAGAAATGATTGAAGCATAGGAAGGTCTTTCTCCAAGAAGTAATGATCAAACTCACTCCCCTACACAAAGAAAAGAAGGCACAATATTTTTTTACCACCCACAAGAATGGATAGGGGGAGATGATGGGAGTGGTTTCCATTTCACCTCTGGATAAAGATCAAATGGAAGCATTTCCTAGAGACTATAGTCCAACCTAGATAAATTTGGGGAAGCAAACTAAATGGGGGGAGCTTGATCACCTTGATGATGTCACCAATACTATGGAGCATAGGGTGGAAAATGAATATAAAATAAAGTAGGAATTAAGGGATAAAATAACCCAAAATGAAGAGCTCATATGGGAGCTTACCATCCCACTTGATTCACACAATCCCACCACATCCTCCCTGACGTTCATACCATGGGAAGAGATGAATTATTTATAGACAATGAAGAGAAAGGAAATCATCATAGACTAGTGGATATTTGAACAAGAGGAGAAGACCCAAGATTTCTTCTTGGATTCTTTTGTACATTATTTTGATGCAATAAAGATAGAAAGCAGCATCCATATGGGCATAAGTTTGTGGGATGATAAAATGGAAAAGTATAGAGATAAGATGAAGAACCCAAACCAAATATGTGGGCTTAGGAAAGATGAACTAATTACAATAGATATATTTGGAAACAAAGATGAAAATTTTGCAGACATAATTCTTTGAAAGATGCAGTTCAAAGTGTATATTATTGAGCTTGTCCAAAATAATATCATGAATATATATCCATTAGTGTCAAAACATGCCTCAATATTCACATTGTTTGTAATACATATGATGGGTTTCCACCCAGATACTACTGAAGAAAACACAATTTTGGATTCTTTATTGGTAGAGTTTTAAGAGTGGATGGGCGAGAGATTTTTCCCTTCCTGTAGTTTCGATAAACAATTTTTAGATGATTGTCTACATTTGATTCTTTCATTATCCTAGGCTCAAAATTAAACTGCAAAGATGAAGGCCTACATAGGCCAAGACAAGGAGGCACTATAGGAGGCCAAATTATGGATACAATGGGTTAATATCCTAAATGAGGAGTTTTTGGAGGTCTATATTAAGAACTATAAGACATACAAGGAAAATTCTTTGGGGTGTTATAAATAAGGAAACACACACACCTGACACAATAGGGTGCATTTAGGCACCCTTCCTCGATCTCACTAATCAGATACTACAAGGGCTACAACCCAAAGGAAGGCTCACTTCCTTAAATAGAAAGTAGATAGACAACAATCCACTGTGTACTATAATCCAAAAATCATGAACTAAATGATAGCATCTTTGTTATGCCAATACAATTCCAATAAAGTACATGATACATTAGATCTCTTCCTCAATTATAGATTCCACTCATACCTCTTCACACAGTCTCTCATACAAATGCATGATACTCTATCCAAAAGGATATTACATAATTACATTTATACAATTCATCAACCTTGAAGGAATAAACAAGGTTGCCTCAACCTTAACACCTCAATTACAAATATTTAATCAAATATTATGTAATCATTAATAAAATAAAAAACATGTTAGAAAAGACATAATAAGGATCCAAATACTCATCTTCGAGCACACTCTAGCTCCATAAATAATGACTCAGTCCATTGCAACATGCTACACCATTATGTTAGACAAGAACAATAAGAACACCAACACGCCACAAGAAAATCACTTGATCTGATTAAAAAAATCAATGCAATCCAACAAAATGAATAGGAAATAATCTAGAAACATCTACAAACAACATGAAATGTCATTGTAACTACCAAAACAACTTTTTCTCAAAACTCACCATTATCTCGACATTGTTCAACAAGAACACCAATCAATAACCTCTACCACTCAAGAAAAATAGCTTTCCCATATCCAAATTGTGAACCACCTGAGTTGAGGACACAAATCCATGTCCTAAAATCGCCACTAGGTTAGCAACCAAAAATATTGTATAACCAAACCACATTGATCCAAACACTAAAACATTGTCTCTTTCCCAAACAACCAAACTACTAGTCTCTGATCAATCATCCATCAGTCACTCAAATGACCATGCAAACATCTACAAATTGACATAAGTAAACTAAAGACATCCTTGAAACCATTTATACATTTTCATCATCTAATATTTAATACAATAACCATACCAAACCAATCTTCTCACTGAACATACTAAAAACACTATCACAAATAAAGAAATATGTTGACATGAATGACAAAACATCAATGTCAGCATATATATGCATGGGAATCCAACAATCTCCCAACATGGGGTGATTGATAGTCATATTCTTTTATTATTATATTATTCATTCTTTGAGTACAAAGGGACTCCATGAATCTAGAACCCCAAGTTTTTCCCAAACTCTAGCATTTTTTTTAGTGATTTCCAAATGTCACTTCTTGGTAAACCTACCATGGTTGGCATCCTATCACCCACATTTAAACATACTAAAGTATAGGGCATGGTTCTACTGTAAAGGTTCCTATATAGTTGTAACGCCCTGGCAGGGAACCCATGATAAATTAACCTAAAACATGTTAGTAAGTTTACCGAATAATTTTTTTCCTTAAGATTTTACAATCAATAATAAATAACAATACAGAAGAAATATAACATAAGACAATACATGCTCATAAATATAACTCGTTTACATATTACAAGTCTCAAGGGCTCCATGGCATAGAATTATGTATAAGTTAACTAATCTACTAAGTACAATCAAATACATAATCACAAGATATTTATTAGGTTCATTTTAAAACCCCAAATTGAGTTATTCCTAGTCCTTTACTTAATCATAATTAAAAGAACATGAATCATAAAGTGAACTAACATATACATTACAACTGAATAATAAGATACATTCATTACATCAATGAAATAAAAGGTACATACAATAGGACACAAATTGATACATCATACTCTTCAAGATAATATATCTTACACTACACATGTCGCAAGGACAATAATAATATAGTATAAATACAATATACATCTCTAGAATCAATGTCACTAACCAATACATAAAATTGAATACAAGATATACATCTCATGATGATAATAATAAAGTATCCAAGAAATGAACAAGAAGATAGAAGCAACATCAAGTATCATCCAAGCACAAAGTCACGAATGTTGAATCTCAATGGTAATACAATTACTACTACCTGACCACGTGGAACCAAGAAGTCCACTCACACCATGCCAAGGAGATAGCACTAGGCTTCACTCAAGGAAACATCCAAAAACAAGAAACATTAATGCCAAGGTAAATTGGATAAAATGGTAGTAAATGGTTATAAGTTTATCAAGTATAAATGATCATGACACAAATCAGGTGTACCAAATGCAACGTAGGAACCTAGAAAACATATAGGAAATTTCATCAGATAAGTCAACTCTACGGTTATCCTGGTAGTCTCTCTAGAATGTGGCCCCCTAGTGACTCTATGCAATATCATTAGTCCTTTCATACAAACAAGGAAAACCAACTATGACATACCTCAACGTCTCTCTCGAAGGGAAAGAATCTTCTCCCACTCTCATCCTAGCATGTATTAGCACTCAAGGCATGGGTGAGGCATAATTATTTTTTTAATATTTCTATCCTAATAAATTTATTAAGTTATCACTTATTAAGTCAAATTACAAAGGATACCCAGGAAGCCACTTTAGGGCTCTGACACCTCCAAAGTAAAACACTTCCCCTCTATGCTCCTAGATAACCTATCCTAATGCTCCCAGAAAAAGAACTAAAGAGAAAGCAAAACCATTGAAACCATAAAAGACTTTCATAAATCAATAAGCCACGAATGTCATCAAAGACAAGTGCTAGAGCATAACAAATAACTCATCCTATACAAGGATCCAAATTTTTCATCACATACTAGACATAACAATTAATATTTAACAATTAATATTGTACATCCCATGCTAGAGCATATTAAAAATTAATATTTTTAGCATATTAATAATATAAAAATGGATGATTAAATAATAATTATACAAGGAATTATAACTAATCCCTCAGCTAAGTCTCTTAACTCAACTTTCTAATTTAGAACTGATAAATCAATTCCTTTTAATTGGTGTCCATATAATCGCATGATTATATTTTAATTATAATTAATATCTTTAGCACCACTTAATAAGAAATTTGATAATTAGTATCAATTTATATTATTTCAAAATTAAATTTAGATTTAGATTTAATATTTAATTAAACCTTAATTTTTATAATTAGACTTATAATCAAGTCTTTTAAATCATCAATGATATTTAATTAATTTTCATTAATTAAGTATCTATATATTTATTATTTTTTAATTCATAAGATATAATTATTTTGATCTCATAATTAATCTTAATTAAATCTTAATACATTAATAACATGAAGTTCGCATCAAGACACCTGACAAACAAACATGAAGGAAAAATTGACCAAACCCATAAAGTAATAATCAAGCTCAAAGAAAGGGTTCACAAATAACGTCACCTTGATGAATTTGGAGGGTAGAAGACAAGATACTTGTCCGCTATTTCAGAAAAATAATTGACTTAGGTTGGGATTAGACTTGGATGCTATCTCCCTTCTCTTACCATTGAGATATTGCGATAGGGAACAATCATCCTGACAATTGAGTAAAGTCAATGCGCGGTACCTGAAATCTTGCATAAAAGATGAGCATTGTTAGAATGATTTTAGAATAACTAAGAGGGGGAGTGAATTAGTGATTCTCAGGTCTAGATGTACCAATTCAACTTTTTATCTCTTCAACAAACTTAGATATAATCAACAATTCACTCGATATCTATAGCATATATCAGTTGCATAAAACTTGCAGTCCACTGTCCAAAAGTAATCAACTTGCAGAATATAAAACTTTCAACAACATTCACACAAGTATAACACTAGGATTTAATGTGGAAACCCAATTTGGGAAAAACCACTTGTAACATGCTACTAATTTTCACTCTTCTAAAGTGAGCTCTGTGAGAAGCCAACCTTGTTAAAGGTTTACAATACACACTGTTAGGTGTGACCCTGTTAAAGGATTTAATCACCCTATTAAGAGTGGCCTAGTTAGAGGGATTAAAAACATTCCATCAAAATGTCACCTTGATTAAAGGGTTTACAATAACGATTGTTAGGTCAACCTTGATTAAAGGATTTAGACTGATACAATGGTTAGAAAGTAACAATAGGTTCTGATCTGAAATATACAACTCACTTTGCAAATACAGATCCAATTCACTCATATGTTGATTTACTGACTGACCTTCATTTCCATCTCCATCTTTGATCTGCTCATAATTCTCTTCAAGCAATCACCACAACTCTATTCAGCTCTTCACAACTTCACCTTAGCCTTCTTCTTAGATTAATCAGACAATAACATCAACCTCTTCCACACACTCTTTAACCTCACAATTAGGTCATCCTTATACCTTCTTGATTAGGTAGATTAGTCTTTTGCCTCTTAATCTCTTTCGTAGATCTTAGGTTTAGGTTAGATTCATCGAATCCTTCCATCATTTTGTTCTCCTTCTTTTCCTTCTAGATACATCTTCAAAATTCTATTTGAATCCATAAGAAAATAGTTTAACATGCATTAAATGCTCCATACCATTCATTAATAATTTCAACACATTTTACATATCCCAAGAATTCAACTATGTCAGCTGGGATTCTCAATTCTTTCACAAACTATAAATTACTGACTCGGTCAATACTGTGTTCATCTCCTTGGTCATTACTGGATATCTCAGTCATCGCTAAAAATTTCCTTCTCGGAAAACACTGTCTTTGTTCATTTAATTATTTGTCACTTGACAATTACTAATGTCTTGTCAACACTATATTTTCTCAGCTTATACTAGCACTTGGTTGACACTAACATCACTTGGCTTAAACTAAATTTCTTCACTTTTGCTTGGTTAAGCCTATGTTTCCAGTCTTTCTTCTTCACTTGGTGTTAAAGATAAACAACACATTACCTTATCAATGTGCCAACTAATCAAGTACCCATTGAAGTATCACATAACTCAACCTTTCCTTAGGTCCTCTTGTTATCTATTCCTTTCAAATCCTCTTCATCAATCAAAAGATATGGTACTCTACGAGATAGAAACTATCTTACCAGTTAAGGTTTGACATCAATGACAATATAATAATTGTTTCAATTATAGTTTCCAAAAATCTCCCTCTTTTGCATTGATGGAAACACCACATGAACACCACATGATTTACCATACAATCCAAAATCTCTATGCATCAGATCTTCATTAATATCCTTAACTTTATTCTGATTCACATCCAAATACCAGCTCCCTCTTGGATAATTTTTTTTGTATGTTCACTGAATCTCTCTCTTATTTTATCACTCACTCTTAGCTTAGGGTCATTTGTTATGAATCTCTTTTTTGTATCTTTCCTCAGTTTTACTCTTGACAACTCTTTTTGAATTTCTCCCTCAATGTTGTATCTCTTTTCTGTATCTCTCCCTCTTTGACAAAAATGCCAAAGAAACTTGTATCTGTCACTTACATCTCTACCATGTAGATGTCTTCATGTTTGTTGTCTATGTTGTATATACTCCCTCTGTCATCTTTCTTATGACCGATTTACATATTTTCTTTACTTCTCACAACTTTAGGCAACTCCTAAAGTGTGACCTCTTCTGCATAAATTTGTTAGATATTTTAATTAGCACATTTGATGTAGTGCTCCTATATGTTTCTAGGTAGCCTCAGTTAGGGGAATCACCCCTAATTTATCTCTATGGTATTCATGTGCATCTTTAGGTAATTTTTTTGTGAATATATTTGCCAATTGTTCCTTTGTATTCACATATTCCAATCTCACTTCTTTGTCTTGAACTAACTCTCTCAAGTAATGATACTTGAAAGAAATATGCTTAGTCTTAGTGTGCATAACAATATTTTTTGATATGTTAATAGTGCTTGTGTTATCACATAAAATAACAACCGGCTCAATGATTTCTTCCTTCATACCTTTTAACAATTGTTTGATCCACACTAAATTTGAACAATTCATTGCTGCTACTACATATTCAACTTATGTTGTAGATTGGGAAATGCAATTCTATTTATTTCTTGTTCAAGAGACTAATCTCTTTCCTAGAAAGAATGTGCCACCATTTGTACTCTTTCTTTCATCCACATTTCCTACCCAATCTGCATTAGTGTAAACTTTCAGTTCAAACTTATCATTCTTCTTGTAATACAATCCATAGTCCTTTGTACCTTTTAGATATCTCAATATCCTTTTCACTGTCATCATGTGACTCTCTTAAGGATTTGCAGAAAATATTGAAACAATCCCAACTACTAGGGCAATATCCGGTCTTCTATAGACAACATATTGTAGCTTTCCAATCATAGATCTATACATGGTTAGATTGACTTCATCTGTATCATCAATTTTTGATACATTTTGTCCAGTAGCCATAGGTGTACTTACTTGTCAGGAATCTTCCATACCAAAAGTTTTCAGTATCTCCTTGACATACTTAGATTGAGCAATATAGATACCTTTCTTCATTTGATAAAATTGAAAACCAACAAAGAATTTGATCTCACCAAACATGGACATTTAAAATTCAGTTTGCATCTCATTTGAAATTTTTTGACATAGGGCATCTTGTCCTCTAATATTTTTGTGCAAGATTCTTCTCTATCATCAGTGTTCTAGCACAATCCATGATTGATATGTTTCTCCTTTATGTTATACCATTCCATGGAGGTGTCCTAGGTGTAGACACCTATCTCCTTATTCCTCTATCATTGAAGAATATTTTGAACTCATTTGATATAAACTCTCCTCATCTATTAGATCTCAATCATTTCAAGATTTTACCTGTTTCTTGTTAAACTTTTGCCAAATACCACTTAAACAACTGAAATGCATTAGATTTCTCTTTTAAAAACATTACAGTCATCATTCTAGAATAGTCATCAACAAACAGAATGAAATACTTATCACCACAATAACTTTGCACACCCATAGGTCCACAAAGGTTAGTATGAACCAATTCCAAAATATTGTCAGAAGTATATGTCTTGCTCTTAAAACTAGACTTTGTCATTTTTCCCAATTGACAATGTTTACACATCGCATTATCAAGTTTCATCCATCTTGGCAAACCTCTAACTTTCTTCATCTTACTAATATTTACCAAATTGTCAAATTTTACATGACACAACCTCTTATATCATAACCATACATCATCAAATTATGCAAACAAACATGTTTCTTCATATAGGTCTAGATAGAACAAATTACCTCTTGTGTGTTCTCCACTTCCAATTAGTTCACCAATGGCATCAAATATTTTAGCCTTTCTATGATGAAATTCAACTCAGTAGCTAGTATTGTTCAACTTTATAACACTCAGTAAATTATAGTTAAGACCTTCAACCCAATAAGAATTATCACATCTGATCTTATCAGTTAATCATATTGATCCTTTTCCTTTCACAGTACATGGTGCATCATTACCAAACTTTACACTTCTACCTTTGTAATAATTTAGGGCTTCAAACTTAATTTTATCACCAGTCATGTAATGTGAGAAACCACTGTCAATAATCCATTTACCACCTTTAATCACATATGATATAAGTGCAGTTTTCTCATCTTCATCAGACTCATCTTTCATAGCAACATAAACAACTTCTATATCACATTCATCAGATTCACTAGTTTCACTATCAGTTTCCTCTTCAACAATATAACAAGATTTCTTACCTTTGTCTTTGTAGTCTTTGTACCTTCTATGATCTATGTCATTTCTTTTGTCTTTGTACTTGCTTTCCCTTCTTTCATCATTGTCAGTCCTCTCAGGGCATCTTGCTGCAATATGGCCAGCTTTGTTACATGAAAAATAGATTATGGGAAGTTTACCTTTGTATTTTCCTTTTCCTCTCTGTAGCCTTCTAGCCATAAGTGCCTCAAGATCATCTAGATCATCATCAGAAGTGTCACTATCATTGTCACTGTTACTGTCACTACTCACACAACTTTCTTTTCCCTTCTTAGACTTGTGAAGAACCATTTGAGACTTGAATGCAGATTCAATGTTGTGAATAGTGAAATTATCATAATTAGACAGCTCAAAAGCAGTAAGCTTTCCAACAAGACTTTTCAAAGTTAGGACATTACCAGGATAAGATCTTGATTCTTGTATTGCAGAAACTCTAATAGCATAGATAGGAAGCAAGGTTCTCAATACTTTACTGATAACAGTTTCATCATCAATGTTTCCATTAGCTCCTCTGATAGCATTTACTACCTCCTTAATTCTACCACAATATTGAGCAATATTTTCACCTTCTTGCATTTTCATTCCAAAAAACTTACCTCTCAAACTTTCAGATTTGGCTCTTAGTACTCTTGTGTCCCCACCATAGATAGCTGCTAGAGTATCCCACAGTTTCTTTACATTAGTACAGTCCTTAATGTCTTCAAATTCAGGATAGCTTAGGGCAGATGAAATATCCAACATTGCCTGATTGTGTTCTTGTTTTTCTTTCAACTCCTCAGTAGTCAAAGGTGCAACAGGTGTTACATAGTAATTTTCCTCATAGTATTTTGTCGAATCACCAATACCAGCTAGATGCAATTTCATCAAACTCTGCCATACAGGGAAGTTCTCCTTGTTCAGCTTTGGTACCTCCTTTTTGTAGATCTTAATCATTAGCTTCAAGTACCTTAATTTTTTTCTCTAAAAGCACCAACAGCTCTGATACCAATTGTTAGAATGATTTTAGAATAACTGAGAGGGGGCTGAATCAGTTATCCTTAGGTCTAGATGTACCAATTCAACTTTCTAGCTCTTCAACAAACTTAGATCTAATCAACAATTCACTCGGTCTCTATAGCATATATTAGTTGCATAAAACTTGCAGTCCACTGTCCAAAATTAATCAACTTGTAGAATCTAAAACTTTCAACAACATTCACATAAAATAACATTCGCATAAGTATAACACTGTGATTTAACATGGAAACCCAATTTGGGAAAAACCACTTGTAACATGCTACTAATTTTCACTCTTTTGAAGTGAGCTCTGTGAGAAGCCAACCCTGTTAAAATTTTACAATAATGTTAGGTGTGACCCTATTAAAGGATTGAATCACCCTATTAAGAGTGGCTTGGTTAGAGGGCTTAAGAACAATCCATCAGAATGTCACCTTGATTAAAGGGTTTACAATAATGATTGTTAGGTCAACCTTGATTAAAGGATTTAGATTGATACAATGGTTAGAAAGTAACAGTAGGTTCTGATCTAGAATATACAACTCACTTTCCAAATAGAGATCCAATTCTCTCATATGTTGATTTACTAAATGACCTTCATTTCCATCTCCATCTCTGATCTGCTCAGAATTCTCTTCAAGAAATCACCACAACTTTGCTCAACTCTTCACATATTCACCTTAGCCTTCTTCTTAGATTCATCAGTCAATAACATCAACCTCTTCCACACACTCTTTAACCTCATAATTAGGTCATCCTTATACCTCCTTGATCAAGTAAATTAATCGTTTGCCTCTTAATCTCTTCCGTAGATCTTAGGTTTAGGTCAGATTCATCGAATCCTTCTATCATTTTGTTCTCCTTCTTTTCCTTCTATATACATCGTCAAACTTCTCTTTGAATCCATAAGAAAATAGTTTACCATGAATTAAGTGCTCCATACCATTAATTAATAATTTCAACATGTTTTACATATCCCAAGAATTCAACTATGTCGGCTGGGATTCTCAATTCTTTCACAAACTGTAAATTACTGACACTCAGTCAATATTGTGTTCATCTCCTCGGTCATTACTGGATATCTCAGCCATCGCTAAAACTTTCCTTCTTGGCAAACACTTTCTTTTCTCGATTAATTATTTGTCGCTTGGTAATTAATGATGCTCGGTCAACACTAGATTTTCTCAGCTTATACTGGCGCTCGATCGACACTAGCATCACTCAGCTTAAACTAAATTTCTTTACTTTTTCTCGATTAAGCCTATGTTTCTAGTCTTTCTTCTTCACTTGGTTTTAAATATAAATAATACATTACCTTTTGAATGTACCAACTAATCAAGTACCCATTGAAGTATCACATAACTCAACCTTTCCTTAGGTCCTCTTGTTATCTCCTCTTTTCAAATCTTCTTCATCAATCAAAAGATATGGTACTCTACTAGATAGCAATTGTCTTACCAGTTAAGGTTTGACATCAATGAAAATATAACAATTGTTTCAATTGTAGTTTCCAACAAGCATGTATAAACATATATACATATATATACATGTGTATATATAAATCTATATATATACATATACACACACATATACACATGTATATGTGTGTGTGTGTGCATAACAAATAATGTTGGGGATCGATCGATCGTGTGGATCTCACAAGTAAGTAACTATGACTTTGTCCCGCAACCACATCAGACACATCAAACATAAATATAAAACATACATACCAACCATACACATGCAAGTATGGGGTTAGTAAAAACTAGAACATAAGTGACATCATAAAATGTAAATAACCATTATCATCTAAACAACATGATATAAATTAAATGATTTAAAGTATAATAGAACTTAATCATTAAATGTAACCTAAGATCTAATATTTATAAAAAAATGGTCTAAATGGGTTTCCATCGTAAACATAAATGGTAGTAAAGGGGTGGGCATTACAATAGTTGTTAGGTGAAGTGATAGGTAGAAAGGGTATTCCATTGGCTCCATCTACCCTATAGATGGGGCACCATTTCCACATTAAAGAAAAGTTATACCTATGAAATAGACTGACAGATTGTTGATCCAACATTAAAGGAACATATATGGGACTCATAAGACATATAGGGTACAAAATAATATTTGCACACCAACGTTCTTCTTAGGATTTGGAGTTTTGATTTCTCCTCTTTTCTCTTCTTTCTTCCTTCTTGAGATCTATAACTAAGGGCTTAGTTCCATATAAATGTAACAATTTGGGATTTTATTATGGTCTGCAAAATTAATGATTTTAAGAAACCTTAAGCATTGAATAGAATAGTCCTTTAGTTTTCAACTCTTTTCTCTTTGTGGTACTAGTGTGAATCACTCACTCCCTTGGTGTTCTATATGATGAACCATTTATTGATGATCAATGCTAAAACAAAAAAATAATTTTGGTATTATGAACATTATTGTTTATCAATGAATGTTATCTCTTTCATTTCATGTTGTCCTTTACCCAAGAATATTTTGAGTTAGTTGTATTAAGTATAGTTAATGGATGTAATGTGGAATGAATCTTATTTCCTTAATATATATTGATTGATGATCATGTATGTCAATGGTAAATGTCTTATTGTATTCTTGGGTTTAGTTGATGATTTTTTGTGATGAAGAGATAATAGTATAGTTTTAATAATTTTTCAAACCCTAACTTATCTTTTGGTATTTCTTTGTGACTTGTTACAAGTCCCATTCTCAGGATTCCCAAGATTGGACCTTCTAACCAACAAGCCCCTTGAAAAAATAGTTGTGTGTCTAAATTAGCTATCCAACATCATTGTGACCTAACATCTAGATGTTTTAGAGAATTTGAGCCATGTTTCCTCCCCTCTTTTAGGTAAAGTTGGTTATTACCACCTGGTTCATCTCCCTATTGGCCCATTCATAAAATCATTGTCAATAGGTATGGGTGATTATCATTAATAGGCCATATCTCAGGAAGAGTCACTAGGTTTTCCTTCAACAATCTTTGTAGAAAGCTCGCATATGAGTCAAACAAGTTTGACTTCACTATGGTTTTGTTAAAAAATAGTTTCTCTTTGAGGGATATGAGAGTGTCATGATATTGGCTACAACCTTGTTCTTTTAGGACCCCCAAAGGAATATGCTTAGGTCCATTAGCATTCGAGGATGAATCCATGAATTGAGTCATATTATGTTGATAATCTGTTAAAGCACTATAAGACTGGTGAAATTAGGGTACCAATTCAAAGACTCGTAGTGTTTATCCAGCTGAAGCTACAAAACATCAACACTCCCTCTTAGCCAGGGAAGATTAAACACATGATTAGGATCAGAAGATATCATTTATCATGATATTAGAGATATGGTTTGACTAGGAATATCAAGTTGCATGATATTCACCATAACTCATAGATTTATAATAATTCCATCTCGTGATATTGAGAGCATTGGCCACAGAATATCAAGTCACATGATATTCACCAAGTACTCAAAAATTTATAAAGATATCATCTCATGATATCTGGAGTATTGGCCATAGAATATAAAGTCGCATGATACTCATCAAGTACTAAAAAATGTCCATAGTTAATGTGCACATGTAACCTCAATAATACTTACCATAGGGACATTCATCATCTTTCATGGTCTATTTTAGCCATCATAAGATGTCTATCACAATAGAAGGCCATGGTCTGTTTAAGGAACTTAATCCACCATGCAAGATATACTCTATCATGATCTGTTTCAGCCATAATAAGATGTCTATCACAATAGAAGGCCATGGTCTATTTAAGGAACTTAATCCACCATGCAAGTTATCATCTTTCATGATCTTCTTAGACATCATAAGATGTCCATCATAATAGAAGATTAAGTTATTGTAAGATCGTCACCTTTCAATAACTTTTGCAAATACAAGTGATAATGATTTGGAAGTCCTCACTTCCTCATGATGTACATAGGAGGTAGGCCCATTAAAAAACATGGATTCACACACATGACATCCATCATGCCTTGGTGTAGAGGATGGAAATAAGGGATTGCACCTTGAACTTCTCTCACAGAGAAGAACTCATTAAGCAGATATCAATCTATTGATATTTTCATCTAAGATTTCTTAAGATGAACTATCATACTCCCTCTAAGTCTGATATCCATCTTCTAAGCTACTCATCCAAATTTACCTCAAAAGAGTTAGACTTGCTCCGAATATGATATCTATCTTCTTTTTACTACAAGAGCACCCTCGGGAAAGATTAAGGAAAATGCTCTTATAGTACGTATACAAATAAAAATAAGAGAGAGATTACAATGAGTAGATAAAGTAATACTAGAGAATAATAAATACTTATCTGTGCACCAACATCCTTGATACAAGTTACTTCAATGAAGGTCTATATACATCATATCAAAAAACACCTTCTCAGATTATTTGAAAGACATTTCCCCTTTGAATCATCTCCCCACTAAGGATGGTTCAAGTGAGAATGTAAACTTCCCCCCACAATGTAAAATTCCCACTCTTATATCATTGAACAATGCTTATCTCTTAATGACTATTAGGTATTTCTTATGAAAATAACATGTCTCATTCTATTGTAGCTGTGTGTGCGACTAGGGCTCCTAGGCTATGTCACCTACTCTAGCCATCTCTCCTGCTATTGCAGTTGTGTGCATGCCTTGGTCTCCTGGTGTCATGCCACCTTCTCAAGCCGCATCTCTATTTCCTAATGTTGCAACTACACGTGCACCTAAGGCTCCTTGTATTGTGTTGCATGCCCCAGCCACCCTTCGGGTTGCTTCTCTGGGTGCCCCCTCTATCTCAGTCCCTTCTATTGCTAGATGTGATTCTTTTCCCTCCAGTGATCCATTTTCTACTATTGTGCGAACAACAAATGGTGCATCTTCTATGGATCCTGCTATTGTTTCCTCCCTTTCCTTATTCGTTCAGGTTGCTACAGTTGAGGATGCAAATGCTACCCTTTTATTGGCCTCTGGTGTGATGACCTCTGATCCTGTGAGTGAGGATGGGGTGAAGGGCCCTCAGGTGGCATTTGCAGTGCCCTCCTCTGATTCTAGGGATGCTTCTATGTTAAATCTGGGGACCGATCATGGGCTTGATCCTGTCTCTAATCTATTATCCATTGTGGTGGACCAGGATGTAGAGGATGATTTAGATCACAACATCTATATTTTTTCTTCCCATGCCTTGATTTGTAGGTTTAGAGGTTTTTGGCCCAGCCTGTCAAAGCTTCATGATTGGATTTCTCATCACTGGGAGCCTATCCTTGTGGATACGATGCATATCTTTCCCTTGGATAAAGGGTATTTTATTGTAAAGTTTGAAGATGCTTCGAACATGAATAAGTTGTTGTGAGATCATTTCTTCAGCTAAAAGGATTATTTTATGCTCATGGTTAAACCTTGGCATTTTGATTTTAACCATATTTCAGACTCTTTCACCTGGTTCCCTATCTAGGTTTGTCCTCCTTATCTTCCCCTGCATCTTTGGATCGGTTCACTTTTTGAGGGGATTGGAAATGCTCTTGGGGAATTTTTGTTGGTAGATGGTGCTTCTTATGATTTGTATCATTCTACTTATGCTCACATTCTTGTTGATATTGATCCTTCTGAGGGTCTTCCCGCGGAGACAATGATCAAGTCCTCCAAAGGAAGCTAGACTTGGATTCTAGATTATGAAGGGATTCCATTCAGATGTCAAAGATGTTATAAGACTATGCATATGGCTGCTCAGTGTGGATTGGGTAAAAAGAAATTATTGCATCTTTGTGGAAGGGTGCTTTGGCTCATCACTATTTGGTGGAGAAGAAGCATGTTTCATCAAAAAATTTCTCCCAGGTGGCTATGCAGGTCCCTCCTCCTTCTTCTGTTGGTCGGGATTCGGTTCCTTTTGGTCCTCCTATTAGTGCCTCTTCATTTTCTTCATCACCTAGTTTTTTGGGGGTGGCTGTGCCTTTGGCTTCACCTAGTGTTGCAGGGGTCGTGGCCACCAGTGATTTTGAGGTCGCTTCTCCTGTTTGGTCTTCTAGTTTTGTGGCTACCTCTACTGGTAGCTATGATCGATCTGGCTTGGCTAACGATCCTTTGCAATAGAAGGGTGAGGCGGCTAGAGTTGAAGAGGGTTGGATTGATGTCAAAGGAAAAAAATTTAAGAAGTCCTCTTCATTTGACATGACTCTTCGTTCCCATCAGAAGGGTGTTAAAGAAAAATCCTAGTTTTGGATTTCTCTTTAGTTAAGAGTTGCTTGTAGGTTGTTTCATGTTTTGAATCATCCAGGTTGTGGGTGCTTGCTGTAAAACCCTCTCTTTGGTCTTGACCCATTCTTTTTAGTGGGATTTCTTGAATATCTTTAGTGACCATTCTGTACAAGGTTTTGAGGCCCCTTCAAAACCTATATTAACCTTAATAAAAAAATGCTTATGTCTTCTTGTGAAATGACTTGATCTCTCCAAGAGAGGTGACACTCTATAATTAATGCTTGATTTCTAGAAAGAGACACCCTTCTTTGAATACATGCTTCTTGGTTAATGCTTGACCATGATCATAACAAATTAATATGTCTCTTTAATGAAAGCCACTACAAGGTCTAACTAATCATTATGGAAATTGTTGTGTATACTTTACAGATTCATCATCCTCAACCTACTAAATAATGCTTTGTTTTTCTTTAATCAAGTCATTTTATTCAAAATATCAGTGCGTAACTTATGTCTTCAATGAATCGTTGCATTTAGGAATGACATAGTTGCCAATATATAATCGTTGATTTTTGCTTCTTAACAAATCTTCTACAATTCACTTGACCAAGTATTCTTTGCACTTGGTGTGGACAAAAATATACAACACAACTTCACTCACCATATTTCACATTGACGCATACACAGTCGGTCATAACGTTTAAACCCAACACTTTTTTGCCAATCACTCTGGTGAGATTATTCAAAATTTGTTTATCACCAACATATCCAGAATACGACAAAATCCAATGGTGTATTTATGAGATATGGTCCCCATACTGAAACTATATTTTCTAAGATAGTCACACATTCACCATCAACAAACTACTCTCTTACACTTGCAGCCTGGCTCTGATACCATGTTAAGGTTTTTTTAGGATCATTGAAAATGTAATAGCACTTCCTGTATAGTATATTTTTTCCAAATACAACAATCTCTTGCATTTATATTGAGAATGAGCCAAGAAGAGACATGTCCCTTAATGGGACATGTCTATTCATTATTATGTAATTAATATAATGACAATTATGATTATATATACATATATATATATTATCTCTTGAGTATTATATTAATTTTTCTAATAGTTATATAATATATGTATGTATGTATGTATGTATGTATGTATGTATACATCTCATATATACTAAATATATATATACATATCTTCACTAGTATTGACTCAGAGTGTTTATCCGACTGAAGCTACAAAACATCAACACATAGAAATTCGTTTAAGGGAATAAGATAATAGATCATGTATCTCTTCTTCCTTTAAACTCCAAAGAAAACTAATCAAATATTGCTAGAGAATAGGTTAGTGTTGCAATACCTACAATGTTAGAGTGCACATGGTGGACTTAATGCCTAACATTGACCCTTTGGCTAGTGGCTCTTTCCCTGGTGTCAATGTTAATAGGCAACCCTTAGGGTATAATTCAAAAAATACTAGTTCTAACCATGGAGCTATTCAAGGTGTCGATGGTGGTGGAGAAAATCCACCTCCACCTTCACTACCTCATATTCCTATTCTCAATACCATATTATAAAATATGGGTCAATTGCAAAAACATCTGGAAAACTTGTCTACTGTGACTAATCAAAGCTCCTTAACTTTTTATTATCATCACAGTCCATTGATCATAAAAGTTTTGAATAATTCACTACTATAGGGTGTTGAATCCCTAAATTTTTAAAGATATAGTAGTGATAGAGATATGTGTCTCTATGTTGATTCTTTCCTTACTCGATGCAATGACTACCATAATCTAGACTATTAATTATAAGTGTTGATTGGTAGACTTGGTATGTAGTGATCTATTTATAGATTTGACATTATCGATGGAGTGGAAGTTCCTAGATGTGTATGCTCGTCATGGAAAATTTGTATTAATCTATCTTATAATTGTGGTTTATGAGTTATATATATCATTTGCATGAGTTCTACCAATGTTTGGATACCTATGAGGTAGAAACGATTGGATGGATTAACATTTTTGTGATTTTTATTTTTGGGCATTTCAAAAAAAATTCATGTGATAATAACTTGGATCTTTCATATGTCTCAGATTTGGGGCTTCTATTATATGGATTGGTGCATATTCACCTTATCTTCTCCTTTTCTTCCATAAGTGGCATACTAGAAGAGAAGAAATAGATAAATATTTCTTGAGATGGTGTGCATCTTGGATTTTTATTGCAAGTATCTTGATGAGGTTGAGAGCATAATAAATATTTATGTGGTTTCATGAATGGATATGATGATACATTTCATTAATTGATCTTTGTGCACTGTATACAGTAAGTCGGGGAATCTTACAAATAGAGCATTGTGCACCTTGGACAAGAATGAATTATATCTAATTATGTAAAATATTTTTTTATTAATTGTGCATCATTAGGAGATGTGCTTAGCCATATTTAATATTTATTTAGTTCCACTTGTAAAGTTGTATTTGACATTGGTTAGATATATTTTGAAGGCTTCATATGGGAAACAATATTGAATATTGAGAAATTTAATACCAAAAGGTAAAATTAAGATCAATGGTTTTATGTACTCATGGTTTTACCTTTCCACTTAGTGAATTTGTGCGATCTTGATTATATAAAAATAAGCGCATACATTAAGTGTTTGAAGCTGGGTGTTAAGTGGTTTTGACTTGGATGTCATTCTATTAATATCTCTTTCAAAGAGTGCACATGTGAAGTGTGGAATGATATTTTGTGGATACATGTTTGAACTCATGGAGAATGCAATGGAGGAGCTTGATGTTTTAGAAGTATTCATGGAGACTTTGTAAGTGTATTGCAATATTTTAAAATCATTGAATAATATGTTGTGAATGTTTATGGAGGTTGATTTTTTCTCTCAAGTTAGGACCTTCCCCTAGGATATATATATATCTTGTGTTATCTTGTGGTATGTATGTTATCATTGAATATAATTTTTATGTAAGATTTTAGGCATTATTTTCTCTCATCGAGTCATGTAGAAGTGGTTTTATCAACATATATTATTTTCCTAATAATATGCATAGATTCTTACAAATTAATATGAAAATATGATGCAGGAGCATCCTAGGATTCTTGGCAATCCTATATCAACCAAAAATATATTTGTTTTGAAAGGCAAATTAGTAGTTTTGATCTTAGTTGGTGAAGTATTTGCTCAGTTTTGGATTTTGGTTACTCAGTTTATGTGGTTACCGGGGTGCTCGGTCTCTGAAGAACGCTCGGTAACTAAAGGCATCGGTTCACTAGTGCTCAGTTATTTCTTTGTTGCTCGGTGTTTGGTTACCGACAGGTCTTGGTGTTGCTTTCTGGCACTCGGTGTTCTTGCAAACCGACTTGGTTGTTTGGATGGATCGGCTTGGCCGACTGATGCATTTAATTTGGGTTGCGTTCCTCAAGTTATGGATTGACCGTTGGACATGTGGGGACCTAGATCTGGCGTGTTGCATTCTCATGTGGATCTGAAGGCCGACATGGATAATTTAATTTTTGTAAGGCTATTTGAGAGTCAACCATGTATTGCATTTAATATTTTTATATTGTTTGTAAAGCCGACTTGTGGCTAGGAATTAGTATTTAAGTAGATATTTGGGTAGTGTTTGGGGAGAGATCAAGAAGAGTTAGATAAGAGATCTAGAGTTGGATCTAGGAATATAGAAGAGTTAGTAGCTTGTGAGCTTAGGCACAAGAGGATTGCTTGGTGGCTTGTGTGCACAATTGTATATCTTCCTTGGTGGACCTACCAGTGTCCTGTCGTGTTACAGACCTGGACTAGCTAAGAGATATATTGGATCCTGCGTGGTCTTGTAGAACTATTCTTGCTTTGTAATTGGTCATAACCAGGAAGGCCTTACAGCCTGACACATTACATGTAATCAATTGTTGATGAATAAATATACTTGTTTTCTCTCAGATCTGGTGTTATTATTGTGTAATTCCGTTGTGTTGTGGTTTTGCTACAAGTTTGGATAGTCCTTAATTGGATCCTCCATCCTTGACTGCATTAAGTGGTATCAAAGCGAGTTGATCTTGAATGTGTGGACAAATCATTGAAGGAGAAGTAGTTTTCACTAGGATCTTGGATTGAAGATGCCTCCGAGGAGAGCTCGCAAGATCTCGGAGAAGGAAGCTACTTGAGAATTCAGTCTTGATGATTTTAGAGCTTTGCAGAAACAAGTGCAAGATCTGCAAGAGGAATTGAGAAAGAAGAAGACTACACCGAAGGAAGGTAGTGATGATGAATCTGAGGAAGAAGATCATTTTGAAGAAGCTATAGAAGAAGCTAGAGATCCTGAAGAGAATAGAATCCTGAAAGCTATGTCTAAAATTGGGAAAAGACCTAAGATTGAAGTTTCTGCATTTTCTGGAAGCCTTAGGCCAGAAGAGTTGATTGATTGGATTAATGAAATAGATGAGTACTTTGAGTATGAAGAAATAGAAGATCCTGATAGGGTTAGATTTCCAAAGACTAAGTTAAAGGGTCATGCAAATATTTGGTGGAGGGAAGTTCAATTGGAAAGAAGTAGGAGAGGAAAAGAAAAGATCGCTAAATGTAACCAAATGGTCGATAAGTTGAAGAAGTAGTTCATTCCGGTAGATTATGAGTTAGACATATTTAAGAAGATGCAAGCCTTGAAGTAGACTAACAAATCAATGCAAGAGTATACTAAGGAGTTTTACAGAATCCTGGTTAGGATTGGTCATTCTGAAGCTGATAAAGAGAAGGTTGCTAGGTATTTTTATGGTTTGAGACCTAGTATTCAAGAAGAGTTACTTACTATTTGGATGAAAATAATAGGAGATTCTTATCAGATGGCATTGAAGATTGAAGAGAAGTTGAATAGGAAGTTTGAAGGAAGACAAAATAATAGGAACTGAGGTGGTAAGACTGGTGAGACAATTGCTGAAAGTAATGTGGTAGAGAATCCTAAGAATACTGATGTGGGATCTAGTAGTGGTCAAGTCACTAAGAATTTCAATACTGAACATATAGGAAGGTGGAAAAATGAGTTCATCGGTACTTGTTATCAATGTGGTGAGGCGGGTCATAGAAGTTTTCAATGTCCTAAGAAAAGAGTTGCACTAACTGTCGAGGAAGACATTGTGAATGTTGCAGAAAAAGGTGAATTTCTTATCACTAGGAGGTTGGCTACATGTGTCCAGGAACCAGTGCAAAGGAGAAATTTATTCAGAACCAGATGTAAGTGCAAGGATAAGGTATGTAATGTTATAGTTGATGGTGGCAGTTTTGAGAACTTTGTTTCAGAAGAGATGGTTAGTAAGTTGAATTTGGAAAGAAAGAAACATCCTAATCCTTATCAAATTAGTTGGATACAAGATGTGTCTAAAGTTAGGATTAAAGAGCAATGCTTGGTTAATTTTCAGATTGGAACTTATCATGATGAAATATTGTGTGATATATTGCCTATGGATGCTTGTCATAGGTTGCTCAGGAGGCCTTGGTAATTTGATAGAAATGTTTTGTTTGATGGTCGTGCAAACACCTATGTGGTTAGGCAAGAAGGATCTAGGCATAAGTTGTTACCTTTACAGGAGATAGGGGCTAAGGGATGTGGAGTTATTAGGTGTTGTCCTTATGACAAACCTAAGGAGCAGAGGATTGGTGAACCTATTCCTACAAAGCTTAGTTTTAAAGAGAAGGAGAATGATATATCTGAAGAGTTTGTTGAGATTAAGAGGCAGATGGTCTTTTTGACAGAAATATTATAGTAGATAATGACATTTGTGACACAGAGAGATATGGGAAATACTGAGTTAATTGAAGAGTTTGGAGAGGATGGGGTTTACCGAGGTATTGATGTGGTCAGTAATGGAAGGAATGGTCAGAGTCGGTTGTTATCAGTTGCAGACAGAAAATATAAGAGAAGTGGGAAGCAGGAAAACTTGCTGCAATGGACAATAGATGAAGTGAAGACAACTTGGAATGAAGGACAAGATGAGATATGGGTTAAGAATAGATATGGCATACATATTCTGATTCCCTTAAGATGTTCTTGATTTCCTTATGAGAAAATCTTCTTTACCTGGGGTGTCTGATGCAGGAGCATCCTAGGATTCTTGGCAATCCTGTATCAACCAAAAATATGTTTGTTTTAAAAGGTAGATTAGTAGTTTTGATCTTAGTTGGTAAAGTATTTGCTCAGTTTTGGAGTTTGGTTGCTCGGTTTCTATGGTTATCGAGGTGCTCGGTCTCTGAAGAACGCTCGGTAACTAAAGGCATCGGTTCACTGGCGCTTGGTTATTTCTCTATTGCTTGGTGTTTGGTTACCGATGGGTCTCAGTGTTTCTTTCTAGCACTCGGTGTTCTTGCAGACCGACTTGGTTGTTTGGATGGATCGGCTTGGCCGACTGATGCATTTAATTTGGGTTGTGTTCCTCAAGTTATGGATGTGTGGGGACCTAGATCTGGCGTATTGCATTCTCCTATGTGGATCTGAAGGCTGACATGGATAATTTAATTTTTGTAAGGCTATTTGAGAGCCAACCATGTATTGCATTTAATATTTGTATATTGTTTGTAAAGCCGACTTGTGGCTGGGAATTAGTATTTAAGTAGATATTTGGGTAGTGTTTGGGGAGAGAACAGGAAGAGTTAGATAAGAGATCTGGAGTTGGATCTAGGAATATAGAAGAGTTAGTAGCTTGCGAGCTTAGGCACAAGAGGATTGCTTGGTGGCCTATGTGCACAAGTTTAGATCTTCCTTGGTGGACCTACCAGTGTCCTGTCATGTTACAGACCTGGACTAGCTAAGAGATGTATTGGATCCTATGTGATCTTGTAGAACTATTCTTGCTTTGTAATTGGCTGTAACTGGGAAGGCCTTATAGCCCAGCACATTGCATGTAATCAGTTGTTGATGAATAAATATACTTGTTTTCTCTTAGATTTGGTGTTATTATTGTGTAATTCTGTTATGTTGTGGTTTGGCTGCAAGTTTGGACATTCCTTAATTGGATCCTCCACCTTGATTGCATTAAAATATTCTAGTGGTGTTTCACTTTGTAAGATCCCCATGTTGAAAAGATTTCCTTATGTTTCTTTGTGAACATTTAAGCCTCACACAAACTAATTGTCCATTAAATTAGAGATAATCCTCTTAGAATGCACTTCTTTTGCAATGAACTCAATTTCCAAAATGTAGTTTTTCATACCTTAGGTGTCATAGCCATTTCTAATTCAAAAATATTATTTAGGTTATTTTCTTCAAGTTCTTATTGTCCCATCTTCTCACTCTTAATTTAGTGGAATCATTTAAGTCCTAGCCATCTATACCTTTGCAATTAAAATATCACTTGGAAATCTAGCTAAACTAATGCACACAATACCTTTGAAAGATATTATGTAACCCTTGTTTCTAATGTGTCCAACACTTTTGAGACTATATCTAGCTACATCTACTTGTTTCTTTATATACTTTTATAGAAACTGACCATTTTTTTCACAATAATGACAATGAATATTATACTTATCATACCTATGAGACTATTGATGAAATAAATTCCATCCTCTAATGTTGTTACAATGGAAATTATGGTTTTTCCTTCCACCTTGATTTGAACTACTTCCATCTATTTGATTATTTTCAATCTCTACCTCTTATCCTTGATCTTCCTCTTCTCCTATCTTTGTTGAATGAAACCTGCAATTTGAATGCATTCTCCAAAAACAATATTGAACTCATATTAATCATATATTTGTAAAATAATAATGATTTTATCAAGTTATGTACATATAACTGTGAACTAGATCTTTAGAATCTTCAATTATGGGTTGTCCCACAATAGTGTGTCCCACTTTTTGGCCAACTTTGACACAGAGATCAACATTCTGAGAAAAAAATCACTTTCGAACACCTATTGCTGCAAAACTATTAGGAATTTGAAGATGATGTAAACTAGAGTCTTTTAGAATTTTCTTTCTAGTTTTTAAATATTTTTTTTAAAATATGATAACGATGTAATCCTTTCGATATTATATTTGTAACTTCAATATATAAAGGATGCAATTGGTTTAATTCATTTTGGGTCAATATTTCATAGTTTATTAAGTTCTAAAGTGATAGTAACTGTAATTTAAACATAAGGCCACTTGGATCGCTCTAACTTGATCTGTGTATATCAAAATTCATTTTTTCTTTTTTTATATAGAAAGATAACACAAATACTCTTTTCCTACATTTTTTCATAAATTTATTTTTTTAGTTTACTATTTTTCCCTAAGTCTTGAAGATAGGTTGTTGAATGACCAAACAACCTATGTTTAGTTAAAGTAAGATTTAAAAGTGATAATGAACTCAATATGTATTAAAATTATATTCATTAGAAAGCTTGTTCTGAATAGCATCATACTACATAGATAGGTTTTTAAAATGGATTCATTTGATCTGCCAAAACATAAAGTCGAAGTGATTTTTTGTCAGCATTTTAATAGGTGTGAAGGAGACTCCATTGTAGGTATGAATGAGGAGTATAGATGTTATATCAATATTTTTTTAATCTAAGAGGCTTTGAGCTAACCATTTGTAATTAATTCTTTCAAATGGAACCTCTCAAGGCTCAAATCATCATATTTTATTAAAATGTGCTATTTTGAAGAAAAAATCAGCATGTCTAAAAAAGTGGGACACACTATTGTGGGACCACCCTTATAATAACAATGGAAATAGCCTAACTAAATAGCTTAGCTATAAAACACCCTGATGATGGATCACAAAATGTGGTTTGAAATGTTGATGGAAAAATCTCAAATGCAATCAAATTCAGAAACAACAAATTACATCTCTATGGATTGTGGAAATCTAATATCATTAATCTTTTGGTCAATTATTTCTCTTACATGTGTTCTAATTTGATCAGCAATGTGTTCACAAATTGACTCAAAGGCCAGAGATTTTAGTTTAGCCCATTATACCTTAATAGTTCTCTCATAAGCTATTTCCAAGATATTGCAATCCCTCTTGGATTTGGTTGTATAGTGTTATTTTAATGGCAATGTATAGTGTTACAAATAAGACATGCAAAATAATTAAATTTGAAAGTTATTTCACCTAATTTAACAATTTGCAATTATTTTGTTGATTTCAATGCATCCACATACATATAAATTTTTCCATTAGTTTCTTTTACTAGACTAAATTATTTTGGTTATATTTGTGTTCTATTTTTTTTTATATTTACATACTTTTGTTAGTGTATCCAAGTCTTTTTGGTCTTAGCCCAAGTTTTTTGAAGATTTATTTATATGTCCTTTGTATTGAATCAATGTAAGGAAAAAATACATTAAAGAGTGATAATCTATAAATGACCAAGAATATAAGAATGAGAAGACTGTCACTACAATTCAGTTATAGCCATATGAGAATACACTTATACCATCAACATTTCCAAAGACTACATAACACAGATCTACGACTTTGACAAGTTTTATAAATATAAACCATATGAGAATACACTTAACGCCATCAACATTTCTAATGATAAGACTACATATCACAAATCTATGACTTCGACAAGTCTTCAAAAGAGCAAGTAGATTTCCACAATCCATAAGATGATCTGCTTTTTCTTCTGGATTTGATTGTGTGATTATTTTTTGCATCACCTTATGCTCTCTATCTTTCATCCCGACGATGAATCAGAGAGTGTGATTTGAAACGTTGATGCAAATATAATCATATAATCACACAATCAAATCCAAAAGCAAAAGTAGACTAAGTCTTAAAAATACAATAGACAACAATTGTACAAAAACCAAAAAGGTGTCCAGCCATAACAAGACAGCAAGAAAATACAACTAAATATTGAATATAAATAATCTTTAAAACAGTGTTTGAAAGTTATCTAAAACATATAGCGTCATTTTTCTTTGTTGAAGAATTTGAAGCTTGATAATGTCTAAAAAATGAATAATCTTACTATTGTTCTTAGAACTCCGTGTAATTATAAAACAATCTAAATTAGATTTCTTAATGAATAGCACTAATTAACTAGACTAACATAGACTAACACAAAGAATCACACTTAGACCAAGACATTCCTGATTTCTAAATTGATTTTCTTTACCCGCATGTCATGATCTGCTATAGCGATCAAAATAAAGCAAGTCTAAACAGAAAACTAAAACGTATATCTTACCAAGGGGGACACTACCAAGGGGACACTTATGGTTGGTAAATAGGAGGAAGCCCTATCTATGGCCGGTAGAAACGATATTCTTCTAATAGCATTAGTATTTTTTTCAAACTCCCTCTATATATTTTAGATTTTAGTTGGCTATTTAGCCAATACCCCAAAATAACCTCGACTCTCACTGACAATCGATATTCCTCAACTTCATGCAGCTTTTTTCAACTGAGAAAACCGTAATGAAATTATTAGGTACGGTGACTTGGGTTTTGTAAAAGAAATACCCAGAGTTATAAGCTGTCAAATCGTATAGGAATTATAGGATGAATGTCTCTTTACCTTAATGATTTTACTGCGACACTGGTTGGCTAATGCTTTGCATGCATGGATCCCACGCATTTTCTTCGGTTGCTTTTGTGGAAGCTGCACTAAAGATTTGTGTTATGACTCGATTTTATGGCATTTGATTGTGATGTGATTTATTTGGTTCTAATTATTGTTTTTGTTTTGTTTTTAGGAAGGATTTTACAAATAATATTGTTTTAGTTATTAGATATGAGAACATCGATCACAATTGCAAAGCAAAAATTGAAAGATATGTCATTTTTAATTTGGTTTTATATTGAAAAATTGCAGATTATATAAAAGAATAACAGTTCAAATATAATTGCAGAAGAAAATGAAAAGTTTATTGTAAAGACTGAAATTACAACTAGATTTTCATATAAGCATAAAGCATAATAAGTTGAAAGTCGAAAGACAAAGTCGACAACCAAAACATTTATCACATGTTACATCAAATGAGGAAACATACAAGCGACCAACTCGTCGAGTGTACAATAAGTCTTTCATTCAAAACACATACAATTCATGCCGACCATCTTGTCGGATTAAGGAATCAAATTACAAATTACATTTATACAACAAAGTTATTACATCCAGAAGTGTCGACCAGCTTGTTGATCACTAGATAAAGTACAACATGAAAGATAGAGAAAGAAGAGAAGAAATAAACACTGGAAGTATCAACTCATCGGGTTCTGTCTCCTAAGCCTCGAACTAAGTCCCTTACGCTTCCTTGAGAACAGAGGTGGGGTCTAGGCGCTTTTACCGCCCAACCGTGGAGTGGTCAGCTCCAGAAGTGATGAGCTTCCCCGGGGTTCTTGAACGCCCCGTCCCTGCACGAGAGGCCTAGCTTCTCGCTACTGGCAAATCCGGATGGTCTTAGTGCAGCCGTGTAACTTAACCTACAAGCACATATGCCTACAGTAGGTTCTATACAACGGATGTAGCAAGGGGTGAATTTTTAACCATGCATATTCATTGAAAACATATGCAGTTTTATACTTTGGCCAAAGTAAAATTTTGAAAACATATGCAGTTTTATACTTTGGCCAAAGTAAAATTTATTCCAGATTTGAACTGGCAGACAAACAAACATTTACCCTCCCTTGATCTCTACATTCGGCACAACTTCCATCCTAATTGATACATTCCCGTTTCCACATGAAACAGTAAAATAACAGCACCACAGAATCATAATTCAATAAGTACAGCATTCTAAGCAAGGTGTTTAACTCAAAACCAGCAGACTGCAGTATCAGGACACTACAGCAATTAAAGGAAAAACAGTTTTGAGCAGAGGACTGGGTCAGTTCTATTAAGTGTTGCTCATATTGAGATTGAGATTTGTGGATAGTTAAAAACAAATTGTTTGTTTAAATTAAGGTCTGTAGGAGTTTCAAAGGGTTTAGGTTTTTCTAAAATCAGAAAGAATTAACAAAGGAACTACCAAAGGTAAAACAGTCAAAAGACAAACTGAACAAGTTGCAGAAAAAGAGAGACAAACTAAACAAGTTTCAGAAGTGAGAGAGAGACCTGCAATCAATAGCAGGACCAATAGAATAACATGACTGCAAGCAATCTCAAAACAACAGGCCAGAAGCCAGTAAAACCAGACTTCAATAAAGGCTTCAGAAGAAGGCCAGAATTGGGAATGGACTGTCCTTTCATAGTTTGAAGGAGAAAACGTAGTCAAAGGACTCACGGTCAATGCAACAAGTTCACCAGCCTTAGCGAAGTGTTCTTTCCCAGTAGATTCTAGCACCTTCCCCTAAAAAAAAAGATGAAGACATTCATAAATTTGTTCACGAAAGAGGGCCTTCTCATGAAAATCTTGGCACAACAAGGATAAATGCTCAGGATTTCACAAATAGTTCAGTCAAGAAGGCTCATAATAACATTTCTGCTCCTAGACACCAAGCTTGGAGCATAGCTTAACATTGATGGATAACTCAGAACCAAGTTCAACGTAGAGACAGAGTCTAGCATAAAGAAAACTCATTCTAGTTTTTTTTTGTGGCATCGTTAATGGTAATAAACTGATGTATAACTACACCAAATCATGAATGAGACTTTCGTCACAGAATCCTAAAGGGAGTTTTAGGAGACGAACTCAAATAGGAACCAAGAAAAACTAGCAAGCCATCTTTATAGATAAAGAAATGCCTTACCAAGAAAACTAGTGACCTCGTTGAAGAAATTAGATGCACTCCTCGAAAGAAACTATGAAAAATTGCAGCATTCTAGAAATCAACTAAACCCGTCATTGCCATTGGAAAAAAAATGCAACCTATATTTGCTTGACGAAATGACAGAGCAAAGGAGATTCAATTATGCTGTTGTTTATCTGAAAAAAACATTAGAAGGCGAACACAGAGCAAAGGAGATTCAAATATTGTTGGCAATTTCTCAGTAAAAAGAGACAAAAGGATAAATATGGAAGCTTGCCGAAAACAGGAATGAAGAGCCCAAGACTTGATACATTCAGTATATAGGATAACTATTCACGGTTAAGCCCCCACAAGATCTAAATTCGCTAAATTTAAACAAACAGGATAATTTTTAAATTAAATGTTCAAATCCTAGTTTTTATGCAAATTCCTGGAAAATTAAACTGTAAAAAGATTCAGACAATGAAAGTTTAGCTGACGGCAGTTTTTCATTCGTTTAAAGTAGAACTAGCAGAGAATATATGTAGTCTGAAGACGCAAGATGGTGATTGGCTCCTCCATCTTGATATTGTCGAAGATGGTATCAAATCGAAGCTTGTTGATCAAGAAAAGAGGGAGAATGTAATTCAGAATGCAGGACAATAGAATCGGCTCTGTAATACAAGACTGGATTTCTAACAACTCAGATAAACACATCTTTGACTAAAAATGCACATCGTATTGCCAAATAGAAAGCATGCACAGATTCTTAAACAAAATAAAACCTGGTTGTAGTGGAAAATGTGGCCTGTCAATGACTCCAAGTCCAGCTATCTGCAAGTTGTTTTACTGCCAATGTCTTCAATACTGAATCCCAATTTTTTTTCCAAAACAAAACCCCCGTTCCCCAAATTGCAGTACTCCTTCTCGTATATGTCAAGAAAGGTGGTTCTGAATGAAGAGTTTTCTCCGCATTAAATCCCCACTCCAAAATAACTGATTCTTGATTTACTTCCGTTGGAAAAATGTAAAAGAAAAAGGATAAAGTAAAAGTTCACATAATTAACATAATTTTGTTAATTCAAATTTCTAACAATTATAAAAATAGCCTAATCAAAATCACATTTTCCATTCAGAATGAATTAATAAATTTTGACATTTATTTCACAATATGATAGGAAGATAAAATAATTAAGCTAATGAATTTATAATTGCATTATTTTACTTCCTACTACCACACATCAATAAGCAAGTATTAATAATGTCAATGCATCTATATCTATGTATAACCGTGGTGTGTGTGTGTCACTTAGTCATCCGAATCTGACACTAGGCGGGGAGCTAGACCTCTCTCCTCGACCACACCCCTGTCTGCCGACCTACAACCACTCAAACACTCGACAAGAAAAACTATCATCAGTAATGCACATGATAATATACCTCCAAAATTAGATAAGCATCCTAAAATTGCGACAATTTACCAATTTCCATAGTTACCAAGACATGTCGAGTCATCCAAGTCGGCATAAATCGACTGAATGATCCGCATAATAAGGAGGTCGCAAAACCGGTCGTGACATCTATACATAATTCAGTACAAATATTCCAATGAACTAGAGCAATCAGCAGCCTAATAAAGCCGTAAGCTATATATAGCGAGTATATACGATCATGAATACAAATCAAGAATAACTTTTATGCAAAATCTGGAAAAGAGGCTGAAGACCATGAAGCACACTGATTCTTTGATTTCTAATTAGCTGATTTATTTGACTTTCAATACATTGGATTTGATGTTCCATCTTTAAGCTCTTCCTAGAATCCCCTTGTAATTGAGAGAAAAGAGATATAAGACAATAAAATATATTAGAATTTTCAAAGACTACTTTATGACCGATTCTCCATAAATGCAATAAAATAGTTTGTGGAACTCTTTCAGCAATAACATTATTTTGAAACCCAATTCTAAGTAAAGCCTCTTTCCAATTGAAATTATGATAAAAATACAGAATACCCCAAATTGACATCCCCAAATGTGTCTCATGTCTTCAAATTTTTGAAAAAAGAACAATTAATAGGTTGAACCATAATATATTTCAACTTTCCGCCAACGACCAACTTACAATGTAATGCCTTCCAAGCCATTAATTGTACCCCTTAGAAAAAATCTTCGTTGGGATCATTGAAATTTAAGTAACTAGGTTTTCCGTCTGCTCATGTCATTTATCAACTCAAACTTTCCTTGGATAAAGAGCCGGAGTACCTAGCGGCTTAAAAACTACTGTCTACGAGATCACTGATTTGCACGCAAATAGAATTCAATGGTGGTCTTTTCATATTTTCACACTCTTCTTACTCAATCCAACGATCTTGTAATGTCATTATTACTCAGCACCAACTTTGAATGTTGCCCTTGGGTTAAGCTTCCTACAAAACCTTAAAAAATGTCAAAACTTTTCTTTTTTCTGCTAAAATACAACTATTTTTTTATAATTTTTTTGTAATTTTAGACTATAAAATATACAGATCATAGAAAACAAAAAATAAAACTTCAAAAAATCTATTATATTTTCTATTTTTTAAAATTTGATTAACCATACATTTTATAAGGAACTTAACAGCATCCTTTTTCAGCCATGCACAGAGACCAATGGCGTTTGGAAAAAGATTTTCACGGCATCCCTTATATGTTATTAGTTAATTCATAGTAAAGTTTAATGGACAGAACATCAATGTCGTCATATTTATTAGCACTTGCCATTGCAGGATATTATACTTCATGGTATAGATTTTCACGATTTACAATGCTGACGGTTCCAGTTTTTGGATGACTGATTAGGGAAGAGCGTCAGTTATCGTTCAGATTGTAATTACTATTTATTCTGTCTTCATCCAATCTTTTGACTGTTAATTTTAAAGAAATTGAAAAATGGTAATTAGAAGTTCACAACATAAGATTTCCACAATTCATTAGTAATGCAAAGTAAGTTTTCTAGATTCGATTGTGTAAGTATTTTTAGCATCAACGTTTCGGATCACATTCTGTGATCCATCATCAGGAAAGAGAAAGTGCAAGGATTAAGAGTAAAAAAACTTACTTTGAATTAGAAGTTCATTATTAAATTTTATATGTACTAAAATCATTTATTTGTATTTAGAGTAATTAGAATTTGTAAAGTTTAATTGAAGGACTTATGTAGTTTTTTATAGTGTATAATTACAGGTGTGTAAGTATTGACAAATTTTCAGGGAATTGCAGTGCAGTGTGTAAGTATAGGGTCACACTTTGAAATGATCACTTAATGACCCTTACATGTATAGCAGATCTCAGAGCGTGAGTTATTACTACCCCATAACACTGTGGGATCAGTGTTTACTACCCATAACATTGTGGGATCCAAAATGCATCCAAGGATCCAATACCTGCATAAATGTCCCAAAAAACATGTACTATTGATACTAATAAGATTGCACAATTAATATAAATTACTAACCATTTTTTCAGTAAATGAACAACTATTAACTCACTAAATGAATTTTTAAGTAAACTTTTAATTAACAACAATGTACGTTGAATATGATTTCATACTCTTCCACTATCATCAAGGAAAAATCTTAGACGTCTTATGACTAACATTGCATCTGATTTGTGAATTTGATAGTATACAATTATTCAATTATTTTATATCAACACACTCCACTATAATGATAAATCTCATGAGTTTAATTGATATTAAAGATTGCAAATTGAAGACTTCACCAAGATCTGAAAGTAATAAAACGAAGCACAAGATAGAGCCACAAAGTCACCTACATTAAGTTGCAGATTGGAGGTGTACAAATAGGTAGAGAGGAGAGAACTAACCTCCACAAAGTGAGGAAGAGGTGTAAAAAACACATGACACAACTACAAGACTTTGTCAACCAACATGACACAACTACAAGAGTGTATCAACCAACTAGACATCTCACTTAAAATAGGTCAAATAGGTGACGCCTAACAAGAGTTAATAAAGACATAGGAAGAAACTCTAACACAAATCTTTACAATCCATGAAATATTAAACAGTGAAATATTGCTCCTCTACTTTTACACAAGATTGTGTAAAAAATTGACATCAACCTATCATACTTTATAATCCATTATTAGAATATAAGTTAATTAATATTATTTAAATTAGAATCTAACTTTTAATAAAACTATGATGTCATTAATTCTGACAGTTGTAGACCATAAATCCGACCAGGAGATTTAAGTTTTGATCCTTCATTAATAACGTTAACTTGTGACACGTGACAATCGGAAGCCTTGGCAGCAGATGAATGATCAAATCGAAGAGATTTTTGACAGTGAGGAATCATCCAAGGTGATACCTAGCAGTTGCAGCGAACGAATTAGTCAAAAACTGTATATTCAAACCTAACTCTGCACGTTGTCTGCCTTTTAAACAGTCAGATTATTCCTCTTCTCTTCAAACGAGGTAAGAACAAGTGGGCGGCAGCGGCATATTTGCACCGTCGAAAGCCGTGCCCGCTATGCCATGCCCCCATGCCCTCCATGCCATGACATCCGCGTATGTTGCACGGTCTGGCATATCTGACGCGCACACTGATCAAGGTACGGGCAATAAAAAAGGGCAGTATTTCTGAATTACATATCATTGCATATTTCTGCAGATTTAATAAAATTTGCGGTATTCATGCATTGCCCCCAAAACATAAATATATAAACATTTTAGTACAATTTGATTTTAATTTAAATAAATTACATTTATTTACTGCCTTTGCCCTCTTATGAAATTTGTTTATTATTATTTTTATAATTATTAGGTTTATATTCATATTGTTGAATATTTATTTTATAGTAAATTTTTAATTTTTAATACATATTAATAAAATAAACATTGTTTAAATAGGTAAATAAATTACATTTATTTACTGTCTTTGCCCTTTTATGAAACTTGTTTATTATTATTTTTATAATTATTAGGTTTATATTCATATTGTTGAATATTTATTTTATAGTAAATTTTTAATTTTTAATACATATTAATAAAATAAACATTGTTTAAATAGGTAAATAAATTACATTTATTTACTATCTTTGCCCTTTTATGAAACTTGTTTATTATTATTTTTATAATTATTAGGTTTATATTCATATTGTTGAATATTTATTTTATAGTAAATTTTTAATTTTTAATACATATTAATAAAATAAGCATTGTTTAAATAGGTAGAAAGAATATTGATATAAATAAATAATTGTAAATAATTATGAAAAAAAATTAAAATAAAGTAATATAAACTAATAATTATTTATTAATTAATTAATTTAAAAATCTAATAAATTAATTTTTCTTCATTTTTATTGTATTTACTAACTATCAATCTATTTAAATAATATGTATTTTATTACTATCTTCTAAAATTAAAATTTACTCAAATTATTTTTCAATAATAACGATATAAACATTAGTTTACAATAATAAAAGAGATTAGAGATTACAATTTAATATAATAATATTGAAGTTATAATTAATTTTTTAAGTTATATGTCTAAAATTATAGATTTTAAGCTTACCATATTTGGATTAATTATTAGACATAGTAAAAATAATTATGAAATTTGGTATATATATATATATATATATATATATATATATATATATATATATATATATATATATATATATATATATATATATATATATATATATATATATATATATATATATATCTATATATATATATATATATATATATATATATATATATATATATATATATATATATATATATATATATATATATATATATATATATAATTTGTACATCATATAAATCTTAATTCTATGTTTTCTTAATTTTAAATTTTTTGCCTCCTTGAACTCTCATCCTCATGATTGATCAAGCATACTAGAATTATGATGGATGGTGGATATGTGTGATACAATACTTGATTAAGTGAATAAATAATAAATGTAAATAAATTATTAAAGACATTATGACAAAAGTATTATAAAATAAATTAATTTAATAGTCTTAAAGTTGTTTAATTTTATATTTTCTTATATAAAATTGATTCTTTTTTGTTAGCTTCTTACCACTATTTTCATTCTTCATATCCCATTTCTCTACACCATTCCCCATCCAACTTTATGTAAACATTCAAAAACCACACCCCAATAGGGTTTGGGCCTTTATGGTAAGAACAACACCATCACAACAAGTATTAACTAGTTTTAAGATATATTAATCATATCATCAAGGGTTATAACTAAGAATGACAACATAAACACATGAAGATGATGAACTATAGTACAAAAAACAAAACTCAAAGCATCATAATGCTATCACCATGAGACGAAATCAAATCCATTGCAAATGCACAAAACCAAGGAAGTAGAATTTGGATGATAAATAATACAAATAAGTTATAAAATTCCCTTATAGCGAAGCTCTTAGTCTTGATCTTATATTAAACCCTTTTCTAATTGGAACCAATTTTATCACTTGAATGAATTTCCTAAAAAGTGTTCACCGTGATCCTCCATATAAATATCATCAAAACCTACAAATAAATTGAGTTAGTTATAAAATTTATTTCTAAATTAAAGACTTGGAATCAATTAAATTTGAATACACAATTTCCTATGTGAGAAATTTCACACATTTTTGCAAAAGTCTAAAAAATTTAATATTGTAAACAAAATCTAAAAATCTATGAAAATCTACAGATTAAGAAAATAACTTGATTGGTAAAAATTTGGAAGTACCTGCACAAAAAAGGTTCCTCAACACCAAACTTCTTCTAAGAGTGCACATAAATACAAATGTTGCTTTGTTATCTGCAGTGTTTTAGTTGCAGCAAGAAAAATGAGGAAAATACAGCAGGGAGACAACCCAATAATAATCCAGAAAGGAGCACAACAGCAAGGTTACACAAAGAAAATACTCAATACTGAGCAGGCAATCGGAAACTCGATTTATAAGTAAAATTAGGCTCCAAAAAACCATGAAAAATGTGGCGGGATAGACATTTATGTTGGTAGGTTGTACTGCGATAGACATTTATGTTATTAGGTTGATAGTGCATAAAGGAATATTGCTCACGCAAAATGGATCCGCAGCCGATTTTTTTGCAGGTGGTATTTAGTTCTGACAGGCGATAGTGACCGCTGACAGCAATGGTTATGCCATGGGATGCCTGGGATGACATGCAGTGGAGAGGGCATAGTGGGCACGGCTTTCGAAGGTGCAAATATGTTGCACCGTAGCTGGTGTCGCTGCACAGACGGTTGCCCACTTGTTCTTATGCCAGACCGTGCAACATACGCGGATGTCATGGCATGGAGGGCATGGGGGCATGGCATAGCGGGCACGGCTTTCGACGGTGCAAATATGTTGCACCGTAGCCACTGCCCTGTGCAGCACCTAAGATGATTCATTTACGGTAATTATTAATTGATTAAAAAATTTATATTCATTGTATTTCAACTTTTAATTAATTAATTTTGGATGCTACATAAGCAATGGTGAAGAAGTGAATCGTTTAATAGTGTTTTTGACTGCAGTGATTGGTCAAATTTCTTAATGATACATTTTTATTTTTTTGGGCTAAATAAGGAACAGAGGCCCAAAAATTCTATTATTGATAAAAGTATCTCCAAATACAAAATATTAAAATATATCTGAGGTATAAGGGCATTATCCTCCCCATATAACATCAATTTACATCTTACAGACTTGAATTCATAATTAGCTAAATATCATTATCAGTTAAACCAGTCCATACTAAGGAATTCATCAAACATGTTTCAATATCTACCATTTACATATCAGGATGACCAGTCCATACTAAGGATTTCGTCAGAGATATTTCAAAATCTACCATCTATTTCAAAACTCTCTAATTCTAATTTCGCAGCTGTCAAAAAATGAGATTCCAACTTGAATATAGCTTTGATGTTCCTGAGAGAGTCTAGCTGAAAATGTCTTGGAGGAATATAAAATCTTATAAACAAAATGGACTATGAAAAACTATTAACAAAACATCAACTTTTTCACAACTAACCCAGTGATTCATAGAGGATTACATCTACTTGTTATGCCCTTTACGCAAGGCCTTCATCCTGGTCCCTTTCTGGTTACAGCGCTACCCTCTGTTCATGTGGCTCTACTCCCATTGCTAAAGATGATCCTTCTTCAAAATGACAACTAGTCCCTCTAATTAGGGCCATATATTTCATGCGAGCACTTTGATCTTCCATTCCTTCATCCTCTGGCTTAGATAAACTCTCACTCCCTAGCCCATCAAGATATTCATCATAAACTTATACTTATAAACCCATTCCTCTTCCTCTTTAATCTTGTTTCCAATCGGTTTTCCCCAATACATCTATAATACCTAACATGTTTTTGAGAAAATTTAAACTTCTAATAACTTCTCTCTAGCTTTATCTTCCCATTCCCACCTAGTTAAGATGAAAAACCTTGTAGATGGTCCACCATAACCCCTCTATTGTTTTTGTTTTTTTCTAAATCTAGAAACTTGCCACCAGCCTTCATCACCAGGGCATAATCCACTCGAAACGGGATGGTTGAATTTCCATCAATGTTGATTATGGCTAGTCATCTAGAAATTTCTTATCTAAAATTCTAATACATATTTCTCCCACTACCACCTTCTTTTCCCTGCCACAAGGATGGGAGCTGAAAACCTAGATGCAATATCTGAATCTACTCTATGCTTGTGGTCTGTATGTAAAAAGAAAATCTTAAAATTCTCTTAATGGCATGCACAATCAACCTATGTTTGTATTTGATTACCTCCTTGGACTATGATCCGTTATAGTATCCACGAAGGCTATTACAGGTTTGGAGACGGAAATCTAATTGGGGAGTCCATCTTTGGTTCCTTCTATTTAGTTTGTGATAAAATATTGAATACTAGTTCTGGAATTAAATAATGTTGGAATTGTCAAATTTCAGTATTTGACAATTCTGGAAGTTTTAAATCCAAAAAATGGTTTTTGAAATATGATTGGAACTATTTGGTTGAGAAGATGGAAAATGTTTTTTGCATATGGATTTCAAAATATTATAAATTTTGCTTTACCCCAATTTCCATTTAAGTGGAATTAGAATTGGTTTTCCAATTCCACCTATTTAGATGGAAGATTCAAATGCTGATTTTGGAGGTAAATGGGAATTAACAAATCTCTATTTCAGTTTCATGTTTTGAACACAAACATCTAAAATGTCAATTCTGAGATTTGACAATCCCAATTCGAATCTAACTCCAACAAACAAACGATCTTAAGAGAGTCTTGAAACAAAATGAAGAAAAAAAATAGCCTTGGTTTGATATTGATTTTCACAATTGTACTTATTTCTTGCAATGGAAGACACCCTTATGACATTAATACATATGTCTCGATAAAATTAGCGGCTTTCCGATTAATATGTTTGTAACTCAATATTTTATTATTTCTTTAGAGTTGCTTGGCAAGAAGCAATGTCATATAAGATTTAACATGGCCAATATCTCATACCAATCCTGTGATAATAATAAAATACTATTGACATCATCTGCCACCCCCAACCTTATTAAATCTTTAATTGCAACAGCTACACATCTCATCCATGCCGCTAACCCAACATTACTTTGGTTTGGTTAAATAACTACAGCCAACTAACTCCGTTGATCCTTTGAGTCGATGATTAGACCTGCAATACCAAAATGTGAAACCTTTCAATACTTCAAATCTTTGTTTTACTATGACCGTTGTAATTTGAAACCATCTACATGTCAATAAAATTAATACTTCATGCTATTGTAATAAAAAAATTAAGATTCAAAATCAAGGCTTGTCATTAATGATTTGAATTTACCTGAAAAGGTCTTGTTTCCCTCCATGAGAATGAAAACTATTTGTGAATCGGCTGAGACAAATCTACCACTTGATATTCTTCTACTTTGTAACAATATGATGATGATCAAACCTCTACTCTTATTTGCTAAATAAAAAACCCTCTCTCCTTGCTCCAATTTAATCTAAAACAATAAAATCAATGCATTCCTTAGCATAGATAATTAGACTTCTAATTATTATTTTTCTTTTGCTTTACCAATATGTAGTAATTGTATGCTTGACTTAGTGTCGATGATGTATTACTTGTTTAAATTCCTTTTCTATTAGCTCTCTAATTTTTCATGTTATCTAACGTTGTGTTACCTTCTTTATAGATCTGATTATTAGTTATATTAATAATTGTTTAAGTAAATCTTTGGCTTTACCTAGTAATGAGTTCAATCTCTAGTTTGGGGTCATATAACATCCTGCTAAGGAACCCGATAGGACAACACTATTCCAACCCAAAAATAAGTGCAATATTTTTTTTTATAAACTAATACAAATTTCCTAGACACTATTGCATCATTTACTTGGGCACTATTTACATTGATCATTTCCAAAGTACACAATTCAAAAATAGAAGTAGCAATGCATTAATACTTTCTTAAATGCATATCTTTCATGAATGCAATATTAAACCTTTACTTAGCCTAAGTCCTCTTAGGGTTCCCTAATGTTACTACTAGAGCAACATTCTATTCCATATCAATTCAGCTAAATGCATCAATGAACTGAGTATTATAACTATATGAAATCTAACCATTAAGTGTTATATCTACTATATTCATTTTAGAGCACGAAGACAAATGTTCCTAATTATTTCTTTTACCAGAACATAATTATTAACATAATCCACTAACTCAAATCATAATTAATAATATCTTATTACATAGTCAAGCAACAAATACAACTTACACAATCAACTATCCTTAACAAGTAGATCACAGACTCTAACTAACCTCTTTTTATTCCTTACTATATAATCAATCATTAAATACAACTAACAATGTCCTATACTCTATTCTACAAGTACATTGTTTCATTACATATACATCAATATGAACACATTAAATAATCAATTTCAATTAACAATATATCCATTTCTAACTTAACATTTCCTCAACTATATAGATAATCTATCCCATCATTTATTAATCCACGTTACATAACCAGATTTACATCAATAAGCATTTACAATAACGTTCTATCTAAATTACCTATTCTATTGTTCACTAAATATAATTGTTAATATTATAACTTCGGTCTAAACAATTTATCCCAAGAGTAAACTTATTCTATTGGAAATATTTATGATGAACTACATATAATTAAGTTCATTTGTTATATATATATATATATATATATATATATATATATATATATATATATATATATATATATATATATATATATATATATATATATATATATATATTAACAAGTCAACTGAAACATAACATTTGACTGTTTCATGCACTTATCGTGTAGGTCTTTGTGATCATTGTTAAGAGTTCAGTAAAAGTAACACATAATAATATATATATTATGATACTTAATAAGTATCATAACACATATATTATTATGTGTTACATATTTTAACTAAGATACAAAGGCAATACTAATTTGCGATGGTTATTACTGCATGAAACGATACAACAAAGATTAAGAGAGCATGTCGCATGTAGAGACATGTCTCTACATACATAGAGGCATGTCTCTACATGAGACATGATCTCATATTTATATGGAGTTTGGATCTGCACTTGAAGACACATAAATAAATAACAGTGTTGTCTCAAGTGTAGATTTATATATTGAATATAACATATACATAAGACACACAGTCTGATATAAATTAGAATTAAACATATATCACATCTAATCTCATATTTTAACATGGTATCAAAGCCAAGTTTGGAATAAGATTCAGATCGGATTCTTATATTAATATATTTATATATCAAAATTATATAAATACCTTGAGATAAATTAGACTCTTCAAAATGGTGAACGGAGTTAGACTTGAGGATAGACTTGAAGGTGCCTCAAATTTCATAGCTTGGAAATTTTGAATGTTACTAACATTGAAAGAGAATGAATTAATCATGGTGGTGAAATAAAAGTAACCCAGACAAAGTGAGAAAGATTCAATGCGAAAAGAATAATACAAAAGCAATGAAATTGCTAGTAGATGGAGTGAAGGATCATCTACTACCTATAATTATCAGACTAGATTCAGCATATGCCATGTTCAAAGCCCTTGAAGAAATTTTCAAGATAAACAAATCTAGTAGAGTCCTTACTCTCAAAAATCAACTCAGTCAAATGAAGATGAACCAAGGAGAGACTATTACTTCATATTTTATGAGAATAACTGATTTGAGAAATCAACTCTCTACAATTGGTCATGATTATGATAGTAAGGAATTGTCAATGATACCCCTAAACAAACTACCTATCTCTTGGGAATCATTTATTCAAGGCATTAGTGCTCGACCCAAACTTCTCAAATTCAAAAGACTGAAAATAGATTGCATTCAAGAAGAGTCCAGGTTGATATCCAAAGGGATCACCACAAATGCTCCGAAAGAGGAAATTCATATCCTTCACACTCAAATTCACACAAAAGGAAATAAGTTTAATAAAAGGAAAAGAGATAAAAACACTAACGGGAAACACTCCTCAAAGAAAAAAAAATAGACCTATCTAAAGTTCAATGCTTTAGATGTGACAAATATGGTCATCTTGCAATTAAGTACCCTAATAGAATAAAACCTCCTCCTTCGCTGAGGTTAAAACTATGAATACAAATTCAGAGAAACTTGTATTTTACTTTGCCTTATATAATCAAGTTACAAACTGCTAGAACACCTGGGTGATAGACAGTGGGGCCTCCAGACACATAAAAGGATTCAGAGATCACCTAGAAACCCTTGAGGAAACTACAAATGAGGAAGTAACTATTGGAGATAATACTAACTATCCAATAAAAGGAATTGGGTCATGTACAATTCAACTCAAATCTGGTGTATCACTCCAACTCATGAGAATTCTATATGTACTTGGGATCAAAAGAAACCTAGTTTATGTCTCAGCTCTTGAAGAAAAGGTTACATGATCACATTTATGGAAGGAAAAGTATTAGCATGGCCCAAGAAATCTACAATAAAAAATGCTCATACTATTGGTACAAGACATGGGTGTCTTTATAAACTATCTACTTCTTCTCAAGCCCAAATTCATGAATCGACAAATGAGAATGAAATTTGGCATAGAATACTAGGGCATTACCACTTTCATGGTTTACCCAGTTTAGAGAAGATGGTCATTGGTCTACCAAAACTCAAAACTGAACATGTAGGGACTTGCAAAGGTTGTGCTTTAGGGAAGAATATCAAAATCACTTTTCATAATAGTGAAAGCAAGTCTAAAGAAGCATTAGAACTTATTCACTCTAATTTGTGTGGACCTATGTCTATTCCCTCCATTAGAGGATTCCTGTATTACATCATCTTTGTAGATGACTACTCTAGGAAAATATGGATATATTTTCTTAAGTCTAAAGAGTCTGAAGAAATTCTCTTAAAGTTTAAAGAATTTAAAGCTCTAGTAGAAAATGTATCTAGAAAGAGTATTAAAACATTGAGAACAGACAATGGGAAGGAATACATTTCAAAAACCTTTCAAAAAATTTGTAAAACTTCTAGGATTAAGAGGGAGTACATTGTTCCTTACAACCCTCAACAAAACGGAGTTGTAGAAAGGAAGAACAGAACTATTGTTGAATGTGCCAAAGCTATGATGCATGATCAAAAACTAGAAACTCATCTCTTGGCAGAAGCTTCTAATATTGTCCTATACATTCAAAATAGACATGTCCTCGTTCTCAAATAAGCCATCTTAGGATATTTGGATGTCCAATCTATATTCATATTCCTAAAGAGAAAAGAACCAAGTTAGAACCCTCTGGGAAGAAAGGTATTCTAGTTGGATATAGTGAAACATGGACAAAGCATATAGAATTTACATTCCAGGACAAAGAGATATTGAACTAAGCAGGGATGTGATCTTCGAGGAAGATATTGCATTGAAAAGATCCAAAGATGAAACTGAAATGAATGATGACAGTCAAGAAGATCTCTCTCCTGATATTCAGAGGGAGATACAAGAGATCCCTGAGGACAATAATTTTAGTGATCACATGGATACTATTGAAGAAATCAAAACAGACAAGAAAAGACCGCTATGGGCCAGAAAGATGATTGAAGAAGCGGGGAAATATGCAGCCCCTTCTGGTACATCCAAGGAAAGTAAAAGACCAAATAGATGTTCTAGTTATGTTGTACTAATGAGTGAATTAATAAAATCAGAACCTTCTAATGTCAAGGAAGCTCTTAAACATATTACTTGGAAGGATGCCATGAAAGAAGAATACAATTATATCAATAAGAATAATGTCTGGGATATTGTGCACGGGCCCAAAAATAAATCAGTGGTTTCTTCCAAGTGGTTATTCAAAATCAAACATGCAGCGGATAGAAGTATAGAGAAATGCAAAGCAAGGTTTGTCACAAGAGGATTCTCTCAGAAAGAAGGCATTGACTATGAAGAAACATTTGCTCCAATTTCCAGATATACCTCTATCTGAACTGTAATTGCCATTGCAGCATCTAAAGGATGGAAAATACATCAGATGGATGTAAAGACTACTTTCCTAAATGGGGTCATTGAAGAGGAAGTATACTTAGAGAAACTTGGAGGATTCATAATTCACAATAAACAGTCACATGTCTACAAACTAAATAAAGCATTATATGGTCTCAAACAAGCTCCTAGAGCTTGGTATGAAAGGATCTACCATTATCTATCAAAACTCAAATTTTCAAAAAATGATGCAGACCCAAATCTCTATTTCAAAATATTAGATGGAGACATGTTGATTCTGATTCTTTATGTTGATGATTTATTGATCACAGGAGAAGAGCATCTCATGATCAAATGCAAACAAGACTTGGCATCTGAATTTGATATGAAAGACTTGAGAATTCTTCATTACTTTCTTAGATTGGAAGTGTGGCAATATAAAAATAACATATTTCTAAATCAAGGAAAGTACACAGTGGACATCCTCAAGAGATTCAAAATGATGGACTGCAATCCTATGTCTACTCCAATGAAGACAAACCTCCTCAAACTCAAGGAAGCAACTAATGACTCAGAGCCTGCAGATCCTACCCTATATAGATAGATAATTGGGTCCTTGATGTACTTAGTAAACACTAGGCCTGAATTACTATGCAGTGAATGTGCTTAGTCAGTTCATGAGTGAACCAAAGCAAATACACCTAGTAGCAGCTAAGCACATCCTCAGATATCTTCAAGGCACAATTAGATATGGGCTGAGATATAAAGATGTGGACTTGAACTTGCATGGTTATACTGATTCAGATTGGGCCGAAAACATCATGGAATAGAAAAGCACCTCTAGATGTTGCTTCATTTTAGGTTCAGCTATGATCTGTTGGTTCAACAAAAAATAATCCTTAATAGCTCAGAGTTCCACTGAAGTAGAATATATTGCAGCATCCATGGGAGCACAAGAAGTAGTTTGGTTGAGAAAACTTCTAGTTGGATTGTTTGGACAATCACTAAAGCCAACCATTATTCATTGTGACAATCAGAGTTATATTAAACTATCCTTTAATCCAATGTTTCATAACATGTCCAAACATATTGAGATATCTTATCACTACATTAGAGACATGGTAGAAGAGAATGTGGTGGAATTGAAATATGTTAGTATAGAAGAATAGACAGCGGATATACTCACCAAACCTCTTGCGAAGAATAAGGTAGAATACTTCAGAGGTAAACTTGGTATGATTGTAATTTCTGAGAATGAGTCTCAGTATCTTTGATAATTGTACTAATCAAATATTTCTTTGTTATCATGTGTGTTATTTCATGAATATATGTGTGTGTGTGTGTGTGTGTGTGTGTGTGTGATTTGTGTGCATCATGAAGAAGTGAAAACTTTTTAATGATTGTACTTATATCTAATAATTATTGGAAGGTGATGATATAGTACAATAACTTTTCCTCATCATGATGGATATCATATTGTTTATATCTAAGAAGATCATGATGATGTCCCTATGGAAGGTGCACATACTCTTCCAATAGAGACATGAGTACTTGGTGAACATCATGTGACTTGATGTTAGCAAGCCATTACTCTGAGTACTTGGTGAATATCATGGATTTGATATTAGCATGCCATTACTCCTGCTATTATGAGATAATATCATTCTAAATTTTTTAGTACTTGGTGAATATCATGGATTTGATATTAGCAGGCCATTACTGCTGATATTATGAGATAATATCATTTTAAATTTTTGAGTACTCGGTGAATATCTTAAATTTGATATTAGTAGGCCATTACTCACGATATTATAGAATAATATCACTTATCATCTCAAATATTACATTGAGGTAATATTGTATTGTGTACAAATCTTTTCATAACCATCCTCCCTAGCTAAGAGGGAGTGTTAATGTTATAGCTTCGGTCAAATAGATTTATCCCAAGATTAAACTTATTTTATTTGAAATATTTATGATGAACTACATATAATTAAGTTCATTTGTTATATATATTTGAGATGTTGTATATATATATATATATATATATATATATATATATATATATATATATATATATATATATAACCACTTTCCTTTTTTCTCTCTTTCTGCTTGGTTCTTGGGATTTTCACGCAACACTAGGTCACCTATTTGGAATGTCCTTGGCTTGATGTGTTTATTGTAAGATCTTGACATTCTATTCTGGTACACCTTTAAGTGATCAAAGGCTTCTTTCTATTTTTCATCCAAGAGTTCTAGTTCTTGTAGCCTAGCAACCCTATAGTCTTCCTCATTTATCAATCCATGCATAGATATCCTTAAGGATGGAAGTTCTACCTCCAAAGGTAAAACTGCTTCTATTCCAAAGACTAAGGAGAAGGGTGTAGCCCCTATTGGCATCCTTATGCTTGTCCTATACGCCCACAAGGTCGGGTTTATCTTGATATGCCAATCTCTACAAGAATTATCCACCATTCTCTTCAAGATTTTCAATATGTTTTTGTTTGTTGCTTCGGCTTGTCCATTACCTTGAGGGTAATAGATTGAAGATGATTGATGTATCATATGAAATTTGGTGCACAATTCTGTTATGTCTTTGTTCTTAAAATGCCTTGTGTTATCTGTTATAATGGCATGAGGTACACCATATCTACAAATTATATGATTTAGGATAAACAAGGATATATGTTTGCCTGTTGAAGTCGATAGGGGTACAGCTTCCACCCACTTAGTAAAGTATTTCATGGCCGTTATGATGAATTTATGCCCATTCGAAGATGGTGGATGAATCATTCCTATTAGATCTAGACCCCACTAATAGAATGGCCAAGGTGTGGTCATTGGATGAAGTTCTTGCGCCAGCACATGTATCAAATTTCCATGGAATTGACACTTCTTACAAGTTTTTGCAAAGTTACAAGAATATTTTTCCATGGTAGGCCAAAAATATCCTATCTTAAGAAGTTTCTTAGCTAAAGATAATCCGTTTGAGTGTGATCCACAAATTCCTTTGTGAATTTCTCATAAGGCTAAGTTTGATTCTTCCTCTTATAAAGACCTAAGGAGCATTCCGTCAAGACTTTTTTGATACAATGTTTCAGCAATTATAGTGTACTTGGTGGCTTGTCTAATGAAACTTTTCTTTTGGTTTCTGGTTTGATTGATAGGAAGTGTTTGGTCTTTCAAATAGGTGTAAATGGGTCCATACCAAGGTGAGTCAGTTTTAGTAAGTAGGCAAATGGTGTAAGGATGGGTTGGGTCATACACGGGTTGAATCACTTCTTCTACCAATAACTCGTAACTATCACTCTGATCAGGCATTTGCAAAAGTGATGCTAAGGTTTCCATGGCATCTATTGCCTTGTTCTTTTCTCTCGGCACTTGTTCAAATGTGATGATTATGAAATACTTCTTGAGATTATCCACCATGGTTTTATAAGGTACCAATTTGTCATCTTTAGTCTGATATTCTTCATTGACTTGATTTATGACTAATTGTGAATCTCCATATACCTTTAATTTTGTCACTTTCCACTCTAATGCCAACTTGATTCCAATAACCAAGGCTTCATATTCTGCTATATTGTTTGTAAATGGAAATAGCAATTTGTATCACTTAGGGATAGTGGAGCCTTGAGGCGTGATTAAAAGTATGCATGCCCCTGACCCATGGTGAGTGTAGGAACCATCAAAATAGAGCTACCATGTTTTTGCCTCCACATTCACAATTTATGCATGTGGGAATTCAACTTGTATAGGATGATCATCATTAAGTGGTGCCTCTGCTAATTGGTCTGCAATGACTTGTCCTTTAATTGCTTTTCTGTCAACATATTCTATATCAAATTCACTTAGGATCATCACCCACTTTGCTAATCTTCCATTTAATGCTGTTTTGCTTAATAGATACTTCAAAGGGTCAATTTTAGCAATGAGCCTTATCTTGTGGGCTAGCATATAATGGCGTAATTTTTGGGAAGCAAAAACTACAGCCAAGCATGCCCTTTCCATGAAGGTATAGTTTATCTCATATTTGACTAAGGTTCTACTAATGTAGTAGATTGCTTTCTCTTTTCCATTCTCATCCTCTTGTGCTAGAAGTGCCCCCAATGAATTCTCTGTTGCTGAAATGTACAACATTGAGGGCTTACCTCTGATAGGTGGCATCAATATTGGTGGATTCATGAGGTCTTTTTTTAGTAGATTGAAAGCCTCTTCACACTTTTCATCCCACTCGAAGATGGTATCTTTATGCAAGAGTTGGGTGAAATTATGGTATTTTTCTGCCAATTGAGAGATGAATCTCCTAATGGATTGTATCCTTCCTTGTAAAGATCTCATTTCACTAATGGTTTTAGGTGCTTCCATTTCCATTATGGCCTTCACTTTAGTGGGATCAATCTCTATCCCTTTGGCAGATACAATGTAACCTAGAAGTTTACCAGATTGAACTCCAAAAGCACACTTCTTTGGGTTAAGCCTTACTTTGAACTCCTCTAACCTTTCAAAAAAAATTGCCAAAATAGGTAGATGTTCTTTTCTTTAATGTGACTTAGCTAGTATGTCATCCACATAATCCTCCATGAACTTATGCATCATATCATGGAATATTGTAGTCATTGCTCTTTGATAGGTTGCTCTGACATTTTTCAAGCCAAATGGCATGACATTCCAACAAAATGTACCCCATGCACATGTAAAGGCAGTTTTATCTTAGTCTTCAGGTGCTATCTTGATCTGATTATAGCCACTAAATCCATCCATTAGTGAAAACATGGAGTGTCCCATTGTTAGGTCGACAATAGCATCAATTCTCAGAAGTGGGAAATCATCTTTAGGACATGCCAAGTTTAAGTCCCTAAAATCCGTGCAGATTATGATTGACTTATCTGCTTTTGATACCGACACTATGTTGGAGATCCATTGTGCATAATCAATGGCTCTTATAAACCCCACCTTTAATAGCTTCTCTAGTTCCACTTTGGGAAGTAAGGCTATATGAGAGTGCATTTTCCTTAGTTTTTGCTTGACTGGTTTAGCTCCTTCCTTTATATTGAGGTGATGCATTATCAAATTTGGGTCTAACCTCAGCATATCATCATAAGACCACGTGAAGTTGACTTGCTTTTCCTTAAAGAAATTAATGAACTCTGTTCTTTCTTCACTGGATAGGGATGATGCTAAGTGGATGAACTTTGGCTCTATTTTTGTTCCAATGTTTATCTTTTCTGTTGGCTTGATTAGAATTGGAGACCTTTCTTCATAAGGATCTGGTAGAACATCCAAACTCCCTTCTATAGGTGCCTCAATTGGGTTTTCACCTTTAGAAACATCCTTTATTTATGTCTTTCTTTCTTTTGGATCTAATGTTGCCACAAAGTGGTTTTCAACACTCGATTCTTTTCTTTTTCTATTTTTTTTTATTTTTTCATTTTTTCTTGGATTAAGAGTTTGGATGCTCCCTTTGATCATTTCTTCTTGATAGTCCTTGGTAAAAGAAGGTTCAACTGCGTGGAGGTATTAGGACAGCGTGTTATCGTTCAAGAAATTTGGCATGGTATTAGGTTCAATAGTATCCCATTCAATTAGATCTAGCCAAATGAGAGTTAAAGGGTCAACACTTGGGTTTGTCTCGATTGGGCTTAAAGTGTGTATCTCATTGTTGGAGGGTTCATACATTGTATCTTGAAGATCTCGGACATGGGCTTCCTCTAAATGCTCTAAAGAAGAAGGATCAAAATCTTCCTCACTAGAATCCACTATGGTTTATGTTGGATAAAACTCATGGGGATTAAACCTAGCGTTCGATTCTTCCATAGTAGGTCTCCATGAAGGAACATATGGCTCACCTACCCATTGATTTATTTTGATTTCTATGCTTGGCACATTATTTCGACTCTCTTGACTAGAACTAGATGCTTGATTTGGAGTTGATTCCGCCATTAGTCCTTTATTTTAGGTAGAAGCATAGGTATGAATGACATCAATACCCTTGTCTTGGCATGACTCATTTGATAAAGTCTCCCATTCCCATTCATTAGAATCTTCATCACTATGAGATTCTAATTGTAGTATTTGATCATGTACTTTGGGATAATGTTTTTGTGTATATCCTTCTTCAAGATATCCTAAACCTATTTTCTGCTTAGAATCTCGCCATGTGGATTCTAGGGGTTCAATTAACCCTTCATTTCTTGTACCTAAAGGTCCTTGACCTTTGTACCCCATCTTTTGCATGATTGCAAAACCTTTACCATATTGATGAGTAGGGATGGTTATATTTTGAATGTGCTTGACGTGAGCACTTGATTCTTCATCCTTGTATAACCAATTCAGAATTTCATTATCCTCTTCACTCAAGGTGGATGATGTACTTTCCCTTACAAAGTTTTCATTATATTTATGAGGTAGACTTGGAGGTTTTCCAAAGCACTTTGGTGATAAGGGTAGGTCCATCATGGATAAGGAATATTCACCCACTCCTTGTTGTTTGCTTTTGCATTGCTTATCAAAGTTTTTCATCATTTTATCCATCTTTTGATAATGGGCCTCTTTAGTATATTTTTGAGCAACTTTGATAGTGTCTTCTTTTTCTTCTTCCATAGTATCATCCTCATTAACCTTCTCTTTTCCTTTAGTCGATGTAGTTTGGTTAATGAGTTTTGGAGTTTCTTTAACAACAATTTCTTCTTCCATCTTTTCTTTTCCTTTCAGCAAAGGGATGTCTTTAGAACTTTGGCCTTGTTCCATTTGATTGGGTATAGACCCTTCAACATTGTGTGGAACCAATGAGTCATTTATAGGTTTGAAGTTATTACAATATTGGAAGGGATTGAGGTCTCCACTTACCATTATTTCTTGCCCTTGATATGGGAATTTTAAGCATTGATGGTAAGTTGAAGGGACAGCCTGCATTTCATGGAACCATGGCCTTCCTAACAAAATGTTATAAGTCAATTTTAGGTCCAATACTTTGCATATGGTCTCTTTTTGCATATGACCAACTCTTATGGGCAAGACTATGACTCCTCTTGACGCTCTTTCTTCAACATCATAGGCTTTTATGGTTATCTTTTTCTTTGGGTCAATAGCCTCCTCTGAAAATCCTAAGGATTTTACCAAGCTAAGGGTACAAATATTTAGGCCAGCACCTCCATCTATAAGGATTCTTTTCACCCTACGCTTGTGGATCAACACCTCTATGTGTAAGGGTAGATTTTGGGGATGATTAAGAGACATATCATCTTGTTTGGAGAATGATAGGCAATGAGGTGCAATTAAATGCCCCACGATGTTTTGGAACTTGTCTACATCCAAATTTAGAGGCACATTTGTTTCCAACAAGGCTTTTTCCAAGATATCCTTATGGATTGGTGATAGTTTGAGCAACTCAAGAATAGAGATTTGAGCGGGACTTCTTTGGAATTGGTCAACCAAGTTGTATTGTTTTGATGATGACATGGAAGCTTGGTTTGATATCACCACTTTTGGAGCATTATTAGGTATAACAATTTTCGATGCTTGCCTCCTAGTGACCAAATTTGTTGATGCTTCTCTTGATTTGCCTTTTATTATAACAACATTTACGCTTTGATCTTCTTCACTTATGGTATTTATTGTGTTGTCATAAGTGTGGGAAAAATTCACTTTATCATTACCCTTTTTATGGTTTTGATTTGTATTGGATGACTCCCCCTTTTCATGATTCAAAAAGGGGTTCTTATAGGCCATGTGATCCCCATTGTTTCGAGGTCCTTCAATTTTGATGATGTTGTTATTAATCAAATCTTGCACTAAGTGCTTCAATTTCATGCACTCATTGGTCGGATGACCTCTTTTTTGATGGTATTCACAATGATGAGATGCATTCCACCAATGAGGTTTAACTTCGGGTTCATAATTTGATATGTGAGGTAACATGATAACTTGATTAGCCAACAAGGTTCTTAGTACATTCTCCAAAGGTTCACCCAAGGGAGTGAATTTTGTTTTATTATAGCTGGAGTTTGATTTTGACTTATCCCAAGTCTTATTGTTGGAAGTGTTAGAATTGTTGTTGTTATAATTATTGGGATTATATGGAGCTTTATTTGCTTGGTTAACATTGTTTGAAGAATTCACTCCATAGGGTAGAATAAAAGGGGTAGACTTCAAGTTGTGTGACGCCACAACCCCATCATTCACAAGATTTTTTTTATTACTTTTGTTCCATGATTTTGATTTATCATTGCGATTGTTGGACCCTTGATTAAAATATTTAGGAACATAATTATTGTTATTGTTGTTGTTATTGTTATTGTTGGATTTATTGTCTTTAAATAATTTAATCTCACCTCTTTTGACCAAGACATCTTCAATCTTAACTCTATTTTCAATAAGTTTTTCAAATGTTGGAGGACATTGAAGTTGTAATCGATAGTTCATTTTAGCGGTCAAGTTATTGGTGAAGATCTCCATCTTCTCTTTCTCTAGGATACTTCATGGGTACCTTGCAAAAATGGTCCTCCACCTTTGTAGGAATCCTAAAAAGGACTCCCCATCTGTTTTTCTGGTATCACATAACTTGAGCATAGTGATATCATGCTCAATGTTGTAAGAGTAATGGGTTATGAACTTGGAGGCTAACTCCTCAAAAGACTTTATTCCGAGAGTTAGTTTTGAAAACCACTCCATTGCTTGACCTCCTAAGCTTCTAGGAAAGAGTCTCATTAGATAAGTATCATTGTGCATGAACTCTATGCTTAGGTCGCAAAATTCCCTTAAATGGTCTTGTGGGTTTGTTTTACCCATGTATTTATCGTATTTGGGAAAGATAGTATTAAAAGGAAAAGATACCATTGCTAAGCTTTTATCAAAAGGAAAAGGACACAAAGCTTCTATGGAAAAGGCCTTAGGTTCAGCTGCTTTCTTCATGGTATCTATTTGTTCTTGAAAGGCCTTAATCTTCCTAGTCATGACGTTCATAGGATCATCTTGGTGTTGGTCCTTCCTAAGTTGGTCAATGTCAAAATCATAGGGCAGCTTCACCCCCTTTTGTGCTAAGCTTAGGAAGAAGTTCTCCCTATCTTTGTGTATTAATTTTTCCATCACCTCTAGGAAATCATTGTCTTAGGCACCTTTCTCAACCCTTTCCTCAAGTGTCTCCCTAGGGTTATAGTTGGCATGGTTGATGTTGTGATGGGCTGAATTCATATCACCCATCTTTTCAAGTCGGTTCAAATAGGTTCGTGAAAATTTCTTCTTGATTAGGATCTTTGAACTCACTTTGGTACTCCACTTCTTGCCTTGGGTTTGCAAAGATAGTGCTATCGCCTAGTAATGATCCCCTATATGTTTGTGACCATGTGGAAACTGGCATCCAACAAGGGTTCATTTTTGGAATTTATCCTTGATATGAGAGTTGTTGATTTTATTATTGAGGAGATTTAAAAATATAAGATGCTTTTCAATGGATATCTCTCACTTGTTTATGTATTTCAAACACAACAACCACACATTCACTTGTCTCTTTTACCCACTTAAACACAAAATGTTTGATTTGTAGAACGTTGTCACGGGTTTTTCACAAGAAAACACTTCAAGCACCTACCTAGCACAAGATTTGGTTCGTAAACATGGCTCTAGAAGGTGGTCTTTGCTACTTTATCAAGGTTTTAGTATATATTCCATTCGAATAGACTTCAATCTCTCATCCTCCAAGGAGGCTTCCCAAATGCACCGAAGTATGATTTTGCACAATCCATGAGGACTACTAGAGGAAGGTTGAAAAATTAAAATTTGTTTGTCATGTACCTCATTAAGGATACATGCGTTTCATTTTAGAGTGGGTTGGATTCCCATGGCAAAAGTGAGCGTATCCCTCTTTGGGCTATCCCTCTCACTGGCCTCGTTAAGGCAAACTTGGGAGGCGAGCCCACTATTGCTCTAGCATATATATGAAAAACAAGAAATGAACTTAGGCCAACAAGTTTGGGAGTTTGGTTCACTCAAAGAGTGAAGAGCATATCCCTATTGTCTTTCTTTGTTCCACACACTTAAACACATGTTTGTTCTTTCCCAATCTCTTGACAAGGAGATTCTTAAAATTGAAGTGTGAAATTCATTTCCTATTTTATCTCAAGCTTATATCAAAATGAATGCCACAATTTAATCAAATGCAAGCTTGACTAGGAGAATACCTTTTTGTTGTAGCTAGCATAAAGCTAGGGGCATTTTTGAGAGAATTTTGTCATTTTTCACTCACCTTGGCAATAGCTCCTTCCAATGTGCTTATACTCCAGCAAGTTAGTCAACACTAACAATCAAAGTGAGGGGAAACCAAAATTGAAATTGACAACACAAAGATTTATGAAATGAATTTTGAGCACTCTAATTGCAAATTTTCAAATAAAAATTTGAACTAAGGGCTAAAGATCCAATTTAATGAAACAAATTTCTTTTTGTAAGCTTCAATCACAGCAAGGTATTTCTGATATACCTGATTGTCTTCATCTTGTGTTAACTCAAGAATAGCTTTGATGTGTGCTTTGTTTTCCCTTTTGATTTTCTTAGCTAGTGCCTTCCCTTCTTTGTTAAACCTAGTTTCTGGCTTCTGCACCTTTTGATGTCTGCTCATTTACTGTCAAAATGTACAAACAAAGAGTTAGATGATAGAATTAATCAATCTGCAAACAAATTCTAGCAGAAAACTAAAAGTGACATTGTCCAGCAAATAGGCGATATTAAATTTTTGACAGACATAAGTTAACTATTAGAAAGTGACACTGAAAAGTGCAATAGGTGAAGCAGAAACTTTAACAGGCGTAAATAATTTATTAATAAGTGCAAAAACTATTTAAAGATGCGTGAACTAATTAAGTCAAAGTGACACTTTAAAAATAACAAGTGTAAGAGAATGATACTAGGCTTGACTTGTTATCCAAAATGTTCCGCAAAGCTTGATCACAGGCGACAACTAATAATCAGCAGGCGACACTTCTTCACTCACAGGTGTGACTTCTTTATGCAAAGGCAATACAACTTTATCATGTAGGCATGATTTCTTCAATCACAGGTGATAGCAAAGAATGTAAGATAGAATAGAAAGTGTTAACCAGGCGTAAACTTTCAGCAATAAGTGGTGATACAGATCTGGTAGGCATCATCCAAATGATTACAGGCATGACAGAATTGGCCGTACATGTGATTTAACCTATTTCCTACAAAAATTCTATGGAAAATAGCAGATACAAGCATACAATAGATGATCTAAATGATAAAAATGATAACATGAGGCTTACTGCCCTATGGTGGGCACCATTTTGTATACAAATAAATGTACCTTCATAGAATTAGGGTTAATGATCAACAATAAGTGAAATAATAACTAAATACAACCACAATTGAGCAACTATTTAACAAAATCAATGATTAATTGAGCATCCTATGGCTCTCTAACTAAGATGTTAATGAGTGAGCTCTTAGCAAGCTCTCATTAATGACAGTCCTAGAATGAGAATGATAGAGATGAAATAATGCTAAATATGCTCTTAAATGCTTTTCTAAATTCAAATTGCAAGAGGTTTGATGCAATTCTCAGATAGGTGGTTGATGAATTATGAAGGATTTTATCCTTCCTTTTATAGATTTTCCAATGATAGGGTGTGTAGTTGTGTTTAATCATGATTGAGTTGGGGTTAAGTCTTTGGTTCCACCCTTTGAAGACAAAACAAAGTTTGTGTTCTCAAAGCTTGGGACAAGTAGACAAGATGGATGGTTGAGATTCATTTTCACTTTGAGTGAATGAGATTCAATTGGGCTTGATCCATGTGAATGCCTTTCCTCAAATCTCATTGGTTGATTGATTTTCCTCTCCTTTTGGTTTGTTGAGAGTAATTGATTTTTATTAATTGATTTAATTGATTTATTTTAGCCATGTACCCCTTGAATGGGTTGATTTTAATTTAATCCAAGACTATACAATCAATTGAATTAATTGTATTTTGATTTGATTGCACTTTATTAAAATGCTCTCAATTTTGACTGATATTGAATTAAGACTTGTTTTTCATTTTGATTGGCTAATTATGCATTGTGATTCAATTGATTCAATTTTGTCCTTGATTTTCTCTGATTTAACTTGATTTTCTTTGAATTATCATTGAATTGTCTTTGTCCATTTTTAGGTGATTACAAATGCCCCTCTTTGAGTTGACATGTGAAGCATGTCGATTCAAAGAATACTCTGATCTTTCTTGATAAAAGGTCTTGATTCATTGATGGTCGATCTTTGATGTTCATTTTTAATGTCTTTCGATGGTTGATCCTCTGATTTTTTATATGAGGTTGATGCAGATATGATTGATATGAAACTCTCTTGATATGGTTATCTGATGATCATTCTCAATATGATGGTTGATTTGCTGATTGATCTTGATATGATACCTGATTTGATGATTGTATTCGATATGAGGCCCCTTTCATTTGATTATGAAAAATTTTCTTAATAAAAGCTTTCGCTTTGATTTGATGATCGGTCTCTGATTTCTGTTGATGTTATTGATGATGTTGATCTGATGATTAATTGTACCCAAAATGCCCTATTTTTTGGGTAATATACTTTGTGCTATGCAATAGCGTAATTGTATATAGACTATCATGGCAGAAGGCTATTTTGATGTACTAGTTTATATGGATAGGGGTTGGTGTGGGTCTTTTTTTGTTGATATCGTTGTATATGGTATATGCAAGGATGATTAGATGTTACTATTGGCAAAGGAGTTTTTTTAATATAGATTCTTCAGTACAAGAATGTTTGGATCAAAGGTGACTCAAACAAAATCATTAAATATTTAAAAGGGGAAGTTCAAGCTTCCTGGTCGATTAATCACATCATTACAGGGGTCAATTATATCATTAATTCTTTTGATACTCATTATATCTCTCACATGTATAGAGAAGGAAACTTGGCGGCGGACGCCTTTGCTAACTTGGGTCTCAAATCACCAAAAATTATTATTTGACAAGGGGAAATGGATTTTAATAAGGATTTACTATCCCTCTTATGGTTTGATAAGACAAATTGTGAAGAGAGAGTGATCTTAAGTAATCATGATAATGACACATAAGCACTTTGTGTACAATAGGGGTTTATTTAATCGTCTGAAAAGATATGATATTATTAGGGTGATAATTGGTATCACAGATTGTGGGTGATTATTTTAGCTGGGCTCTTTCACAGTTTTCCTATTCAAGTTTTTCATTCTCTTCTCAAAGATGAGAAGTTTTCCATGGGAGGTGAGTTAAAATGTGAGGATCCGCCTAGTTGTGAAAAATGGAAGGAGCTGAAGGTCTGGAAAAAATTGAAGGAGGGGGGCATTTCGCCATATCTTCAAAGACTCCATGGCTTTGATATGGATATTACCAGACATTTTGTGGATGGATGGAAAGAGGAGTCTATGACTTTATGTAGAAAGAAGATTGTCCTCAATGAAGAGTTCATCACAGAGATTCCGAGCCTGCAAGATAGAGGTATGAACTTCTTTAGGGATAGGAAATTTTCTAAAAGGGGTGTAAATTTTTTCCCTAAAGAAGATATAGAACACAATAAACTTGCTAAAAGTAATTTTGGTTTCTATTATGTCGACCTTAATAAAATTATTTGGAGGAAGGTTCTCTTAGCCTTTATGGAGTATATCATATTTGATCATCATTATACGAGGGCTCACAATTGTCATTTTATTCTTTTGAACCATTTTAGGCACAAGATGTGTGTTTCTTTTCCGCATTATCTTATTTGTTCTCTTAATCACAATATTAGGAACCATAAGAAGAAAGCACATAATTTAGTGCTTCATGAAGGGCTCATATACCTTATTTATGAGCATGCACGTGATAAAGTTCCTGACATGATCTAGAAGTCTGTGGATATTAAGAGAGAGAAAGGGATAAGACAAATGGAGGAATCGGGGTTGATGCCCCATGTTGTCCTTAAAAAGCCTAAGTCTATCCCATAGATGAAAATGTATGATGAGGAGTAGAAGGGTATGTGTAGGATCATGGTATACCAAACTACGGCCTTAAGTGGCAATGAAAAATAAAAAAATTAGGGTTAGTCAACTTGACGTAAAAATTTGAACATCTTATCACCCTTATGTGAAAAATTTGTAAAAATAGAATCTGTAAAAAATTGAATGTAGTTTCTAAACTACTAGCCCTTGTCTAAAAAAAATTAATCTAATTGCTCAAAATTTTAGATTTCAATGCAGTAGTACAAAAATTTCAGGGAAAAGATAAAAAGTACATGTATGTCTAACCACCTTAATCAAAATCAAATGATGATATATTTTCCCAAGATTCTAGATATAAGTAGTTTGACTCATGCCTAGATGTGACACATATTTTTGTGTAATTTTTTCCTAAATAAATAATTAATTATGAATTTTCTGCTACAACTTATTTAGAATAAAAAAACTCTCATGTCTAACCACCTTAACTAATTATAAACTTTACAAAATTGAATTTTTTTTTCTTAGAGTAGGCAAAGCATAGAATGTGACACATGTTTCAAATTTCAAAAAGGTTAAACGGTTTGAAAGTTATAGTTGTTTTTCAATTAGTATGTCAATTATAAATTTAAAGATAACTCAATTAAAAAATAAGTAATAATTACTTACTGAACTCAAAATTTGACAGCAATTATATTGATGGAAAGCTAATAATGTCTTTAAGAAACCCTTTTCGTTTTATCAATTTCGAGTGAAAAAAAAGTCATTAGCTAAATGGTCGAAGTCTCGAGATCAAAACAAATCTTTTGAACACGCCTAATGGGTTAACCATTCATGTTTGGCATTGCCCAAGATAAATACCAAGCCTAATCGGATATCTGAAAAAATTGGATATCTGAAATCTCCCGCCCAAGTCAAAAGTTCAATTTGATTGCTTTTTTCAATTTTAAGTTACATATTAAAATTTTATTTTTTTATGTTAATATTAAAGGCGTTGACTGCTTTTTTCAATTTTAAGTTATATATTACCAAGAAAAAAATTATATTAATATAAAATGATAATAGCATAGCATTAGTATTATATAAATTTTTATATTATTGTATTATATTATTATTAATATGTTAGTATTGTATTATATTATTATTTATTAAAATATTTATATTATATGTTCAATAATACCTAAGGGGGAGAGAGAGAGAGAGAGAGAGAGAGAGAGAGAGATTTTGACAAAATTTGGGTGGGAGATTTCAGATATCTGATAATATCGGATATCTGATAATTTTGGATATCCGATTCTTTTTACTAGCATTGAAAAGTAAAATGTTTATTCTCTAGGTCCCTCAGCCCGAGAAGCACGTTTTTATGCAAAGAATCACAAGATTGCAGTTGTAGAAGACAAAAATCCACCTTTTCCCCCTTCTTGGCTGGAATTTCTCAATTACCAAAGGTTTTTGCATCACCTTTTTGGTCTCACTATGGGGAGTAGTAGTCGTCAAAAACATAAACGGAAGATGAAACTCACAAATGAAGAGATTGAAGTGTATAGATAAATGGATAGGGTTACCCATCGAAACAAGAGACATGGCATGTTAAATATTAATGAAGATGTGGACATAGGCCCACCCTTAAATGTGGTTTCAAGTGAAGAAGATCATGAATTTGAAATGATTTATGATAATAAAATTGAAAATGAGAATGTAGGGATTGAAGATGAAAATGTAGGTTTTTAAAATGAAAATGTAGATGTGGACAATGGTAGTGTGGACATTGACAATGACAATCCACTGATTGAATATGAAGGAATTGACAATGATAATGGTACACAAGAATCAAATCAATGTAACACATCTCCAAATTATATGAGAAATGAAGTCCCTTGGGAGGAAGAAAGACAAACTTCAAAATTGAGACCTTCAAGAACAACTAAATGGTTACTTGAAATTGATGAGAACATAATGAGCAATTTCGATGGCAAGAGATCAGAAAGAACCATTTGGTTGTGGGTTTCAAAACTTTTTGATCAATTCTTTAGCCACAAGACGTTGGTTGAGCAATGTCAAATATTTGTGCAATTGTTAAAGATGCAGAAGATGAATCGTATACTAGTCAAATTGAAGATTAGTGTGAACAAGAAAAAGGAGAGGAATGTTATTATTGTGATAAATCTTTTTAGTGCTCTCATTCCATTGGGAATACTACCAAGGAAAAAGATAAGAGAGCCGCCAGGAGGGTTATTACAACCTCCTTAGTAAGTCATCATTTGAGAAAGGCTCGTTTCATGAGACAAACTTGTGTTGACTTGAACCTAAATTGTAAAACTTTGGGTAGAGCACTTGCAAGAGAAGAAAGACTTGATGATCCTCTTCAACATGATACATTGGCTTATGGTGGGATACTTTCACATTGTGATAAGAAGCTTACCAATGGTGTGAAGGATTAAATTCAACTATTTTGGCAATCTAACTCAAGAGTGTCACCAAATGTGAAGGATGTCTTGAAGTTGAGAATTGGCATTCGAGACCGCACCCCGCATCCCAAACATTATTTGGAGGTGAGTCAAACAATGTTGTTCAAAAAAATTTGTGAGACACATCCAACATTGCAAATATCACAAAGATATTTTGAAGCCCTCAAGCCTTTTTTTTTGTGTCTCTTAAGATTCGAAATACTTGTTATTGCAAATATCATGTGGAGTTTTCAATGCACCATGAAGTGTTACAATCCCTTCGTTCTACTTTGCATACTAGTGAAATGTTGGAGGAGTGTGGTGCAAGTGCTCTTCCAAAATCATCAAGAGAATTGCTAGATCATTTTTTATGTCCTAGAGATGATGGATGTTTCTTTTATAGAAAAGATTACTTAAATGACAAGTGCTCAAAGTGTGGTGGGCTAGTGAAGTTTGTTGAATGTTTTCATGAGGGATACGAACACGATTTTGGAAAGATAATTATCCACAAAAAGGTATATGAAACTATTAAATATACATTGAAAAGTGGAGGTGAAGGCTCTAGATGTGAGTTGGTTACGAAAGAATGCAATGTAGCTGATTTTATTTCAGATTTTAGGAAGAATCTTTTTTACAAGTATGCAAGGCATAGTCACAGGTCTCAGTGGTTGGATCAAAAATTCAGGATGTGTAAGGACACTTTCCTGATTGACACTATTATATCAGTTGTTGACTTTGCAGAGAACTATACATTGCAGCCCCAAAATGAGTTGCAAGCTCAATATTACAATTCTATTTAGGTTGCTATTTTTGTGCACATAACATATAGACATTCCCTTGATAATACAAAAGATGACCGGAAGATAATCAGAGAGTACCATTTTTATATGAGTGATGATAGATCTCACTCTCACGAGTATGTCCAACATTGCTTTGAGAATTATTTTGAGTGGATGCGAGAAAATAATATTGCTATGGATAGGCATCTCATTTGGTCAGATAATTACACAGGGCAATTAAAAAATGCTCCTATGTTTTATTGGTTATGTAGAATGCATGTAGAGAGAGGTGTACCTCATATTTGGAGTTTTTTTGAGGCCAGTCATGGAAAATGGGAGCATGATGGAGCAGGTGCATGCGTAAAGAGAGCTCTAGTTAAGGATCAACTGAGGATTTTAGGTGCAGAACTCCTTGATGCTCATTCTATTGTTGATTGGTGTACTTCAGTATTGTCACATGGGGGGACTCTTGATTCAATGGTGTGCAGATTCTTTTGGTTGGTTGAATTGGGCACAGTAGGAGATAGGTTGGATTGTCAAACTATGAAAGATTCTTCAAAAATGCATTCATTTTGAAGCTCAAATGCTAGTACATGGACCATTTGGACATGAGAGTTGGCTTGTTATTGTCCTAGGTGTCTTCAGTGTGATTGGGATCAGTGTGAGTCAAGTGAGTGCGTTGATACATGGGTTCAACATTATCTAACTCCTTTATCTGTCACTGTCTCTGTAATAAATGATGACATGGATTGTTCACTTGACTATGACCATCTTTCAGATCTTCTACAATCAGGACATGTTTTTGCATTGGTTGTGTTAGTGATTTTTCTTGCAGGAATCCTAATACAAGCCCTTAATGCTTAAATGGAACTCTATGATTCCTAAACTCCTGATTCAAACAAGAAAAGACTAATTAACAAGGACCAAGTCCTTCTTCACTTAGAGCTCTTGGCTACAGGTGGGTGTACCTATTCAGATCTACTTCTTCAAAGTATTACAACATTATTTAATATCCTTGATACAAACCTAATCTTCTCAGCTCTACAACATACATGAAAGTAAATAGTCATTGATTTTGATTTAATGATGAAAGGTGCAGAAACAAATAGTGACCAGTGCCTTATTAATTGGACAATAGAGTCAGATGAAATTAAATCCCCAGAACTCCTATGATTTCAAAACAAATAAAACCTGAATGAAATGCCTTACAGATCATTCTCTCATTCCCCTACCCAGACATCAGATTCACATGCATTATTAAACTCTCAGAATTGTGCCAAAGATTTATTCACTCCTTGAGAGAAACTAAGAACACAAATTCACATTTACCTTATAACCAGTATATCAGATTTCCTTACAAACTAATACACAAGAATTTAAAATAATATACATGAAGACATCACCAATCTCAAATTGGGATTCCATTATTTTTCATTCAAAAATCCTTGGTTCATAAAATCAAGAAAACTATGAAAACCTCAAAAAATAAAAGCTCCTAAGCCAGAATATTGCCTCTGCAGTGATTATTCCATCATCCTTGTAAAAATGAAGAAAAAATGAGATATAAGGGAATGTGGTCAATTGGAGCCAACTGATAGCCAACTGACAGCTGTCCATTCTTTGTATAAAATATCTCCAAGTTTTTCCCTCAACTTTGATCTGCAACTGATCTTCAAATTGATCCTCTCCAACTGATCATGCCTACAATCATTTTCCAACAAACTTGATTCTGATCTTGAAATTCCATCCCTTACTACTCTTTCTCGCTTCTTAGAAACTAAAAATAATGATTTCCATCAGATTCCTTATGTCTTGCCATTTCTAGAAACATATTATATGCCTATATTCAAGTAAAAAATGAATCTCCAAGCATTAATTCTCTGAACAGGCCCTGTCATTTAAATTTTTGGATTTAATCCTATAGTCTGGACTTTGTCATATTTTAAATCTTTTTCATTTCAAATCTAGCCTTTTTATATTATTTATGCATTTTCCACAGAAACCCCCAGGATGCACCACTTATCACCAGTTGATTGGTCTCTAAGTTAACCCCAAGCCCTGACCTCTGAATTTGGAGATTGAGCGAATAACATTGATCTCTAAATCTCTGAATAATTTATCTAACCATGGTTACATCTGACAATTCGGCGAATGGCTTATCTCTGAATCTCTGAATCAAATTCTAACCATGGGTTAAATCTGGTGATTGGGCGACCAAGCCTATTCTGGCAATCTTGAAATGATTTTCACTAACTGTCAGGGATTCAAAGATTGGGCAACTAAGGCTATCTCATGATCTCTGAATGTCTCACCTTGACTGTCAAACTTATGGAGATTGCACGACTGATGTTCACATGATCGCTGAATAGTTAGGGATTAACCACCAGGATCTGATGACCTGGTGACTAACCGCACGCTAGTTCTCTGGATGCTTGCCTTAACCGCCAGTTGATCTCATGAATGTGTGACTAGGCACCACGTGTCACCTCTATCCAGTTGTCATCATCACTCGTCTGCAAAAAATTTTACATGTGGCCCACTGACACGCTTCCTAAGGTGCCTCCGTGCGAGCACATGCAAAGCCTTTGCTCTTTGTTCAATCTCTTATGTGTGCATTTTACCATTTAAACATCTGAAATCCCCATTTCATGATGAATGTGGGACTAATATGTTGAAGGTTTTTTAAAGCACTGTACTAAAATTGGTCTATAGTGCCCAGTTGGTACGCACACCAAGGCAGAGGTCACCACATGCCACTATCTTATTTCACTTTACACTACTCTTGAGTATCGTTCCTTATAAATTGCTAATACATACATGCCGGGGCAAATGTGGGATATATCCTATAGAAAAAAAACCATCGAAAGCTCCCTCTCCCTTGCTTGCGCGAATGCTTCCAGCAACTCTGATAAACAGCTTGATGGTCCCCCTACCTGCATCTTTTCCACGACAAGAACTCTAAGTGATGACACCAAATTGGCTCGTCCTATTCTTTCACAGGCTGAGATTCTCGTGGTTATGAGATCCATGTCAATGGTCCCAGTTGAATGATTTGTGGCAGATTGTTGAAGTGCAACTTCAAGAAGCCAAAATGCTTCTGCCACATCACACCTTTCAACCCACTCATAGAATCGGATGCGGGCTAGTGCTTCACTTATCCTTATCAAGCTTTCTATTTGACGAGGTGTTGTTGTGATAACCTTCTTACTACTGCTAGAGAAGTTACCCTTCCTATGCATTTCAACACAACCACGGATCAAATCCTCTGCAGCCTCATTAGATATTTTAGGATGTATATGTCATCTTGCATAAGTGATATATGAAGTGAGGGTTGGGAGGTCGAACGCATCCAGCATTTGGTCCTCTGGCTCGTCATAATGTAATGCAACAAGATGCCTTGCAAGGAACCTATCCATTTGTTCCTTGTGTTGCGCACTAGTCCAAACATGCACAACCACTTTCCATGGTGCATAACATGCAGCCAGTAAGTTGGTTTGACTAGCAAGCACCCCTTGCAACCATTACTTGGTGCAGAAACCTCTTTTATTGCCTAATACATGCGCCAATTCTCAACTTTCTGCAAGGCTCCATTGTCTCATACGCTACCACTCCACCTCAAATAGAATGCATATCTCAAACAAACCTCACACACCCCTCCTTTCAATTGGTGCGTGGGTCCTTGCTTCATGTGCAGGGCATTCTCCCAAATGCGTAGACCCTCTACCATATGCTCCATGCCCACGGCCCATTACAAATTTCAAACGTAGGTCCCTGGTGCCTGTCTGTCAACTCTCACGCACCCTTTCATTTATGTTTGCATTCACTTTGAGTCTGCTCGTATCTGAGATTAAAAAGTGTTGAATGTACCCACACAATCAAAAATTTCCACACATGGCGATGAAAAGAAATCATCATTACGTGATACTTTTGTTCGCAAAAAATAAACAACAACAACAACAAGGTACTTTTCTTTCTTCACTTGCCTCTGTCCCTTCCTTTCTAGGGCATGCTATTGTTATGACTTCTCCTAACCAATCCATATAAAAATCATAGAATACATCAACAATAGTCTCTATGGTTACTTGTTCGATATGCTGCTAGCATATGCACCACAAAATCAAGTGCACATAACACTTTACATCTTAATATGCACACCCTTCTCCTTCATTGGCATTCAGCATGCTAAGTGGTGTTTCCCCCTTTTGAACTTTGCTTCTCTCCATGTGCAGGCCATTCATCAAATGCACAGCCTCCAATGCAAGCAGTGGCTCCCAATTCATGCTAGCAGCCTTCATTCATGTGTTGCGTGACCTGTTTCCTATCTCTCATGCCCTTTCATTTTCTCCACAAGGATGATGGATATCATAAACTAATTCACCACTAGGCTTGGGTAAATAAGCCTCCTCATAAACTAATGTTGTAGAATCATAAATTTCTACCCGATACTTAGGTATGGATGCTTTATAAGGTATAGCACTTGTGGGCTCATCATATTCATCACGCAGTAATTGATCCAATTTAGGCCACACCAGCTCTCACCAAGCGGTAAAGTCATCTTTAATGCATTGGTCATAATCACCAAGGCCCACTGGAACAAGTTTCTTAACACCTTGTTCACTTAATGCTTCATTTACTACGTTTTCCACCTTATTGAAATGTTCATATTGTCGATTGCCTAATCCAAACACCCCATAACTAAGATCTGAAAGTCATTTCCCTCACTCCTTGATGCACAAGTCCTCCTTGATTTCTCATGCCACCTTCAATGAGTACTATGCACTACGCAAACTAGCTTGCACTTCTAGCCTTAGGACAAGGATTGACCCAAAATAGTCACATTCATTTAATCTATTTGTTGAGTGTGTGTATCACTTTGAGATAAGTGCACACACCATGGAGTAAAGCATGCATACCGAGAACAATATGCAATCTTCTAAAGATAAGTGCCTTCAACATATCAAGATGGAATCACTCAAAGACTACAAACCATGGCGCAATTAAAAATTAGACATATAATGTTGGAAAAATGGCCAGCACTCCCCTCGAGATTCATGACACAATTTAACAACCTCATGTGTCTTCTATAAGTCTAGTGGTTGTATCGAGCATTAACAAGTTGATCTTTTGGTGCAACGGCAACTACTACTTGTAACAAGTGGTATCAGAGCTTGGTCACAGGTTCGAATCCTTAAAACCCTCAGGTAACGCTGAGGGGGAGATTGTTGGAAAAATGGCCAGTGCTCCCCTCGGGATTTGTGACACGGTTTAACAACCTCTTGTGTCTTCTATAATTCTAGTGGTTGTATCGAGCATTAACAGGTCAATCTTTTGGTACAATGGCAACTACTACTTGAAACAATATAATTCACCTTTTCACACCTCAGCAAAACTAACCATGAGTATCAACTGGGCTCCCAAAATTGGCTTCAAAAACTGATCAAATGGCCTCACAAGATCACGCCACCAGGAAGACAAGTTCACCTCCAACATATAAACACATCCGCTAAAGGATAAATCATGAAAAGACACGAGAAAAAATATTTTAATAACCAAACAAGGCCACTCAAAAGATTGAAACTTTCCGCACCGCCAAAATCACATAAGTCACCTCCTGAACTGGCTTTAAAAAACTCATCCACTGAGATCTTTACGAATCGGCAATTTAGGCATTGATTAATCTCCACACAGTGAAAATGAATCCATCATTCTCTCACTCCAAAGATCAAGTGGCTAATTACAATCAAATGCCAAAGTCAGCTTGTTAGTAAAATTCAGGAATTAAAATAATGAAATGTGCATAAATCTGATTTGGAATTGGCCTAGAAAAGTAATCAAACGGATTGGAAAGGACCTCAAAATCCTTAGGAAAGGATACTTCTAGGTCTATAGTATGGAAAAATATTCAATTATCCCTAACCATGAACAAGGTGCGAACTAGGAAACCTCAAAGTAGGCCATTCAGAAAACTGGGCAATGCACTCCTGGCAAAACTTAACAATTTGCAAATGAAATGGCTCTGGCAAAGTGATTAAACGGGAACATGGGGGGCTGAAAATTGGCATGAATACTCTCTATTATGCCTAAAACATGATGCAACAACCCGCACATTATGATCACTCAAAGGGCAACAAATGTGCTTCCTCAAAGTGGGCTACTTAGTGAAAATCAGGAAACACACCTTATGCAGATTTTGGGAAACACCTTTAAACAACCACTTCAAAAAATGTCAAAACTAAAACCCAGGACCTAAAACCTATTACATATGTCAAATAATAGGTGGTGAACACCCTATCCAAGTGACTTCTCATAAAAATCAACAGGTCCATAGTTTTAATGCACTCAAACTAGGCATCTTTCAATGAATTTCAAAGGCACAATTCCGACACTTAGACAAATTTTTTGAACATGAACTCAAAAATATAGACTGAATTTTTTAGCTCCAATAGTGGTTCTGACTGGGGATGTGTGCCCCTTGCAGGCACACAGAGAATCCATAATCTTTGGTACAACAGACCACCCAAAGAGAATCAACTTGACTCTTTACTTCTTCACAAAACTCCGAAGAAGGAACCCTCTTACTGAAAGCAAAGACACACGATTGAAAGGAAAGCGACTGTACACAAATTTACAATATTTACAAAAAGGCTCAAAGCCCCAAAACTCTAATCAGTCTTTACCCCTATCAAACAAATGATTTTCATCTCCATACAACGGAGGCAAACAGGAATTACATGTTTCATTCAACCAATCAAAAATATTTTAATCCACTTTCAACATATCATAGGAAAAATGACCACTACACTCACCATCATCTGGCAAGATCAAGCCATCAGGCTGCCATGAATTTTGATCACTATGTGACATTAAAACAACACACTCTTCATTGTCAACATCATGTAGAAAAAGGAAACATTCCAACTCAACATCATGGCTGGAAAAATCAACATTTTGATCATTAGTTTGCAAAATAGAATAAACCATATCTATCTCAACACTTTGCAAACTAAAGTAGAAACTCTCAAAACAAAAGTCTGATTGCACAAAACTGGAAACAACTTGTTGATCACAAACTACATCAGCATCATTTAGAAGGGAACAAGCTCTGTCAGTGAGTAACTCATTAGTCATTTACAAATCTGAGAATACACATTCAGATTTATCATATTCTTCAGCATCAAAATGTAAACAAGAACCACAGACAACAAGCTCTTGAAAATCAGAACACTCACTAGTACATTTGTCATTGTACTCATCAAATATAACATTATCAAAATCATCACAATGATATGTACTATCCACTTGCATACCTTTTGACTCAAATACAGGATAAGGAAAATCAATAAATGTTTCATACATCATGCCATCATTTGAATCATCTTTGTCAAAACTTATATCTACTGGGCATGGAATTTTTGAAACAAACTTGGGAGCATAGCTCTGAAACTCAGTCTCCAAGAGATCTAAAATTTGCTCACTACTTAGTGAGCACTGAACATCACATTCCATCTCTTCGGTCTCACTACTGATGCTGCAAATCTCTTCCCCATTTGAAACAGGGACCGAAATCATTTGTTTCACATTACCTTGTGCAAAGTAATCACTGCATGAACTATCATCTGCATTATAATCATATTTTTCATGTTCACACAAAACATCATCAAGTTGAAACAAGGAACCATTAACATCATGCCGAGAAAAGGGGAAATCTATAAACTCAAGGGAATCATTATCAACTACAAATTCATCTTCTACTCCTTGATAACCATAAATGTCATCATCAACACAATAACCAGCACTATCAACATCACAAGACTCAACATCCTCAACACAACTAGATTCAACATGACTAGATTCAGCATTTACAAAGGAATCTATCCATTCTTTAATTTTTTCAAGTGCTTCTTCTCTAAAGGATGTAGTCCAACTAACTGATTCAGGCATACCAAGTTCTAGAAACATTTCAGCATACTGGGATTCTTGAAAATCAAGACCCATAGGAAGTCCACTACATGCAACAAGAAATTTCTTGTAATAAGACAATGTAAACTCCTCTTTTCTTTCTCCTATTGCACATCTTAAAATCAAAATGCAATTATGTTGGATTCTTTGATTTATCAAATGAATTTTATCATTATAACTTTCTAAATCTGATTGAAAACTTTCAGATCCAGAAACATCTTCTTGATCTATCATAGCTGGGAACTCCATTTTAACACACTGATGAAACAATAGAGTTTGTTCTCATGACATTATTTCTATCCAAATTCATGCAACCGATGACTTCATTAAACTTCAACATATTTCTGATACTCTTTACAATAACTGAAAACTTCAATCTGGAAATATGACTCCAACTTTAAGATTATTTTCCCTTTTCACTAGTGACTTATTCACCTATTTACGAACTGTTTTTACTTTGATAAAAGATTACCTAGAAGTGTTGTTGCTGGTGCAAAGCATTGATCTGAAATCTCTTCCAAATCACCTTTCAAACTGTGGTAAAGTCACCACCTCTTTGCAGAGAACCAATTCTGAATCAGCTGAGAACCTTTATCTCAAATCTGAACCTTCTTTACCAGCAAACACAAAACAACTTCACAGGATACAACTATTTTTCATGATCACAAAATACATTACAATTTCATATTACAAAACACTGATCAAACAGAGATTCAGAGTCACCACTCACATTCAGTGAGATAATATAACAATTTTTTAAAATAATTGACTCTATGATCACTTAACCAGACTCTGGGATAATTCAGCCAAGCAAGGAAAAAGCATATTAAACTTGTTGTCCTTTATTTCTTCCCCAACAGAGTCGCCAATTTGTTAGTGATTTTTCTTGCAGGAATCCTAATACAAGCCCTGAGTGCTTAAAAAGAACTCTATGATTCCTAAACTCCTAATTCAAATAAAAAAAGACTAATTAACAAGCACCAAGTCCTTCTCCACTTCGAGCTCTTGGCTACAAGTGGGTGTACCTAGTCAATTTTAATTCTTTAAAGTATTACAACATTAGTTAATATCCTTGATACAAACCTAATCTTCTCAACTCTACAACATACATGAAAGTAAATAGTCATTGATTTTGATTTGATGATGAAAGATGCAGAAACAAACAGTGACCAATGCCTTATTAATTGGGCAATAGAGTCAAATGAAAGCAAATCCCTAGAACTCCTATGATTTCAAAATAAATAAAACCTGAATGAAATATCTTACAAATCATTCTCTCATTCCCCTACCCAGACATTAGATTCACATACATTATTAAACTCTCAAAATTGTGCCAAATATTTATTCACTACTTGAGAAAAACTAAGAACACAGATTCACAGTTACCTTATAACCAATATATCAGATTGTCTTACAAACTATACACAAGAATTTAAAATAATAGACATGAAGACATCACCAATACATGATTGGGATTCCACTATTTTTCATTCAAAAATCATTGGTTCATTACAATCAAGAAAACTATGAAAACCTCAAAAAACAAAAGCTCCTAAGCCAGAATACTGCCTCTGCAGTGATTATTCCATCATCCTTGTAAAAATGAAGAAATAATGAGATATAGGGGAATGTGGTCAATTGGAGCCAACTAACATATGTCCATTCTTTGCATAAAATATCTCCAAGTTTTTCCCTCAACTTTGATCTGCAACTGATCTTCAAACTGATCATGCCTGCAATCATTTTCCAACAAACTTGATTTTGATCTCAAAATTCCATCCCTTACTGCTCTTTCCAACTTCTTTGAAACTGAAAATAATTACTACCATCAGATTCCTTATGTCTTGCCATTTCCAAAAAAATATTATATGCCTATATTCGGGTAAAAAATGAATCTCCAGGCATTAATTCTCTGAACAGGCCCTGTCATTTAAATTTTTGTATTTAATCCTATGGTTTGGACTTTGTCATATTTTAAATATTTTTCATTTCAAATCTAGCCTTTTTATATTATTTATGCATTTTCCACATAAACCCCCAGGATGCACCACTTGTCACCGGCTAATTGGTCTCTAAGTTAACCCCAAGCCCTAACCTCTGAATTTGAAGATTGAGCAAATAGCATTGATCTTTGAATCTCTGAATAATTTATCTAACCATGGTTACATCTGGCGATTCAGCGAATGGCTTATCTCTAAATCTCTGGATCAATTTCTAACCATGGGTTAAATCTGGCAATTGGGCGACCAAGCCTATTCTTGCAATCTCGAAATGATTTTCACTAACTGCCATGAATTCAAAGATTGGGTGACTAAGGCTATCTCATGATCTCTGAATGTCTCACCTTGACCGTCAAACTTCTGGAGATTGTGCGACTACTATTTGCATGATTGTTGAATGGTTAGGGCCTAACCGCCAGGATCTGGCAACTTGGTGACTAACCGCCCGCTGGTTCTCTGGATGCTAACCTTAACTGCTAGTTGATCTCGCGAATGCATGACTGGGTGCCATGTTTCACCTCTATCTAGCTGTCACCATCACTCATCTGCAAACTTTCTTACCTATGGCCCATTGACATGCTTCCCAAGGTGCCTCCACGCGAGCGTGTGTAGAGCCTCTACTCTTTGTTCAATCTCTTATTTGTGTGTTTTACCATTTAAACATCTGAAATCCCCATTCCATGATGAATGTGGGACTAATATGTTGAAGGTTTTTTAAAGCACTGTACTAAATTGGTCTATAGTGCCTAGTTGGCATGCACACCAAGGCAAGCCCACAAGGTAGAGGCCACCACATGCCACTGTCTTATTTCACTTTACACTACTCCTAAGTATCGTTCCTTATAAATTGATAATGCATATATGTCGGGGCAAATGTGGGATATATCCTATAGAACAAAAACCATCGAAAGCTCCCTCTCCCTTGCTTGCGCAAACGCCTCCAGCAACTCTGATAAATAGCTTGATGGTCCCCCCGCATGCATCTTTTCCATGACAAGAACTCTAAGTGATGACACCAAATTGGCTTGTCTTATTCTTTCATAGGCTGAGACTCTAGTGGTTATCAGATCCACGTCAATGGTCCCAGTTGAATGATCTGTGGCAGATTGTTAAAGTGCAACTTCAAGAAGCCGGAATGTTTCTGCCACATCACATCTTTCGACCCACTCAGAGAATCATATGTGTGCTAGTGCTTCACTAATCCTTATCAAGCTTTCTATTTGATGAGGTGTTGTTGTGATAACCTTCTTTCTATTGCCAGAGAAGTTACCCTTCCTACTCATTTCAACACAACCACAGATCAGATCCTCTACAGCCTCATCAAATATTTTGGGATGTATATGTCATCTTGCATAAGTGATATACGAAGTGAGGGTTGGGAGGTCAAATGCATCCAGCATTTGGTCCTCTGGCTCATCATAATGTAATGCAACAAGATGCTTTGCAAGGTGCCTATCCATTTTTTTCCTTGTGTTGCGCACCAGTCCAAACATGCACAACCACTTTCCATGGTACCTAACATGCAACCGGTAAGTTGGTTTGACTGGCACACACCCCTTGCAACCATTACTTGGTGCGACAACCTCTTTTATTTCCTAATGCATGCCCTCATTCTCAACCTTCCGCAAGGCTCCATTGTCTCATACGCTGCCACTCCACCCCAACTAGAATGCATATCTCAAACAAACCTCACACACCCCTCCTTTCAATTGGTGCATGGGTCCTTGCTTCATGCACATGGCATTCTCCCAAATGCATAGACCCTCTACCACATGCTCCATGCCCATAGCCCATTACAAATTTCAAATGTAGTTCCTTAGTGCCTGGCTATCAACTCTCACACACCCTTTCATTTATGTTTGCATTCACTTTGATTTTGCTCGTATCTGAGCTTAAAAAGCATTGAATGTACCCACACAATCAAACTTTTCCACACATGGTGATGAAAATAAATCATCATTACGTGATACTTCTATTCGCAAAAAATGAACAACAGCAACAACAAGGTGTCATGTCGCCAAATAATTAGTCATTATTTGGCTAAGGAAGAATTTGCAAGAAAAGAATTATTTAATATTAATTTGTTAAGGTAATTAATATTAAATAATTACATACATGAATTTTTAAAGAAGTTATGTATTTCTTCCATACACGTTGAATAAAGTAGTTCTTTTAAGGGAACTACAACTTATTTTTGGTTGAGGAACTGTTTTGTTTAGGAATAAAGAGCCGACTTGAAAAGGAGAAGTCATGCATAGATATTTTTGTAGAAGTTTTTTATTCTGAAGAAGAAACATAATTTTATTCCTTTCATCAAATTAATATCTGGCCTAGTGGAATTGGGAAGTGTGCAGGATTGGTTGTCGGGACCAAAGAGACGAGACTAGTCGAGTTGCTAGTTATTGATACAGACATTCTTGTCTATTTCTAGAATCAATTTGGCAGTACATGGCGTGAGTTCAAGCCTTGTTACATTCATTCTTGTCTGTTTCCACAAAAAGCTAGTTTGGCAGTATACAATGTGAGTTCAGGTTTTGAATGATAAGGCAAGGTTTGACATAAGTTCTGGCTAGATGACAAAGGAATCGTGTGCATTGTTGGGTAGGCACGATCATTTGGTTGTTATCAGTTGCCATAATTATAAGAGGAGGGAAGATTGGTTTGCGGGATTGTCATACAAACTGCCCAGAGTCCAGATGTCATCGCATAGATAGAAGGAAGAGGATTGCTATCCAACCGTCTAGATGCTAGTGCACAGACGGAACACAGATTTCTCAGTATAGCAGATGGTCAAAGACCGAGGGTTGCTATCCAACAATCTAGATGTCATATTCATTACACAGGTGCCTAGTCGTAATTCATTACTTAATGCTCATATGTTTTGAATTCAACTATTTTTGGTAATGATTCAGTTGTTGAAAGATGTATTATGGTGAATACTTTAATGCTTTTATCAGTTACCAGTGAAAGAACATAAATATTTACCATTTCCAATGTACCTCCACACATAATCACTTATTGGAAAGTTTAGAAATTAAATTTGTGATGCATCAGTGATTGGGAACTTCACAGTGGTATCAGAGCTTTTAGTCTTGCCAGCCTGTAGGGTATTTGTGTTGACAAAAATAGAGAATATGTTTATTGAACATGCCATCAGCCCATTACAACTTCTAGAATACCAGAGAATGTCAAAATAGAAACCCAACCAGTCCTTCTAGTTCAACTCCATAATTTGCAATTGAGGAAAGTCATACTGAGATAGAGGAAGAAATAATTTTTGAACACATGGGGGAACTAGAAAATAATAGGGATTTAATTACTGCATTAATAAGAAGTCAAAAGGACATGCAAAATAATATAAATACAATGACTGATCTGATGACTCAATTCATGGCTCAAAATATAAATCAAAATTGGAATGAGTGTGGTAGGGATGAACGTTCAGTAAATAACAATCAGCATGAAAGAACACAACAACTAGGCCATCCTTGCCAAATTTCACTCCTAGGAATTTACAACCTGAACATGAACCTATAGTTAGAGAAGTACAAGATGAAATTCTGACTGATTGGGAAGTAGTTGGGGCAGACTTCAAGTCCTACATGACATTCTAGGAATACGTGAATGTCAGGATGAAACATAGGTCTCATGGGGACAGAAATTACAACAATGAATTACAAAGGAAAATAGGGAAGATGTCCATACCTTACTATGATGGATCAGGAAAAACAACTGCCAAGGCATGGGTTCAAAAGTTAGATACCTATTTTCAATTAAACCCTATGATGGAGGATGAAGCTATTAAATATATAATATTACATTTAGATGGTGTTGCACATGAATGGTGGCACCATGGGCAGGTCACTTTGGGCCATAATCTGATAGAAACATATTTGAAATTCACTTAACGTCTCATTGATAGGTTTGATTCCAAAGATCCCAAATTACATTTAAAAGAGTTAACACAACTAAAACAAACAGGGGTAGTTGAACAATATATAATAGAATTTGAAAAGTTGGTTGTGTTTGTCATTGAAATCTCTGAGAGGCACAAGATTATTATTTTCATTGATGGACTTTCTGATTCATTGAAAGGTTAGGTAAAATCTTTAAATCCTCCCACACTTCAGATGGCTATTAAGAAGGCAAGAGAATTAGAACCATCCTCAAAGGGGAAAATTTGGAATAAAGGACCTTTTACAAAACTAGATAAAGACAAACAACCTTTCAATAAAGAAACGTTTCCAAAACCCACATTTGATAAAGAGGAAAGTGATGAACTTGGGAGACGCAAATTGTGCTTCAGTTGTAAAGAGTCATGGCAACCAGGTCATAGGTGTTTGGGAAAAGGGAAAATACATTACATTGAAGTAACATCAAATAATGAAGACGAGGAAAATATTGACCCTAATTTAGAGGGTTCCCAAACAGTTTCTTCTTTTGAAGAGGAAAATAAACAGGCAGGTGGTATAATGGCATCAATGATAGGAATTCCTCATTACAATATTTTCAGGGTTAGACAGGTGTTACAGGGTCAGCAAGTTATTATTATGACTGATAGTGGATCTACTCATAATTTTATTGATGTTGCTCTTGTTAAACAACATGGGTTACATGCAGTTAAACATGAAGGTTTTGATGTGAAAGTAGTAGGCAACACTAACCTAGTTAGTACACATAAGGTTCCACAACTGAAAATTGCTTTGGGTAATTATACAGTAACTGATGATTTTTATGTGATTAATTTGGTAGATACTAACATGGTGTTAGGAATCCATTGGATGGAAACCTTGGCTAAATATTCTCAGAGTTTCAAGCGCATGGAGTTTTCTTTCAAAGTTGATGGACAAAAGGTAATTCTTAAAGGCATGACAAACGGTGGTCCCAGGATCATTACTGCTAAAAGGATGGAAGCTATTTTCCATCATGGTGAGGTTGCATGGTCAGCACAATGCCTGATTTCTACTCAGGTAACAAGTTTTGAATCAAAGCATTATTCAGATGATTTGTTGCAGTACTAGATTCACATAAATTGGTTTTCAGTGATATACCCCCAGGAGTACCCCCTGATAGAGGTTTTGAAAATACTATTGAGTTGGAGGAAGGAGAAAAACCAATCATTACTAATCCATACAGACATCCTAAGGCTTTCAAAGATGAAATAGAAAAAACTATTAAAGAATTATTAGATATGGGGCATATTAGGCCTAGTTCCAGTCCATTTGCATCTTTAGTAGTGTTGGTAAAAAAGAAAGACAGAACCTTATGCATGTGTATAGATTACCAAGACCTAAATAAAAAGACCATAAAAAATAGGTATCTGATTCCTCATATTAATGAATTGTTAGATGAATTACATGGTTCTGTATATTTTTCTAAAATTGATTTGAGATCAGGATATCATCAGATTAAGTTAAGAGAACATGACATTCATAAAACTGCGTTTTGTTGTCATTATGGTCATTATGAATTTTTGGTTATGCCTTTTGGACTGACAAATGCTCCAGCAACATTTTAGTCTTGTATGAACCATGTTTTTAATAAGTAGTTGCAAAAATTCTTGCTTATTTTCTTTGATGATATACTAATTTATAGCAAGACTTGGGAGGAACACCTGCAACATATTGATGAAATTTTGGGTATAATGGAGTCTCAATCTCTTTATGAAAAAGCTTCTAAATGTGAATTTGGTATGAAAATTTTTTTATATTTGGGACATATGATCAGTGCTAAAGGTGTGCAGGTACATCAAGAAAAGATCAGGGCTATTCTGGATTGGCCAGCCCCATGGACTCTTTCTGATTTAAGGGGTTTCTTTGGTCTATGCAGTTATTATAGGCAATTTTTTATAGGGTTTTCATAGCTTGGAGCACCACTGACATATCTTACCAAACAAGGGGCATTCAGATGGACTGCAGAGTCACAATAGGTATTTGACAAACTCAAGGAGGTAATGAGTTCTTGTCCTGTCCTTGCATTACCAGATTTTGATCAGCCTTTTGTATTAGAATGTGATGCATCGGGTAAAGGAATTGGAGCCATGTTAATGCAAAATAAACATCCAATAGTGTTTGAAAGAAGGAAACTCACTAATACTAAAAAAATGTATTCCATATATGACAAGGAAATGTTAGCTATTGTACATGTATTAGCTAAATTCAGACAATACCTTGTTGGAGCCAAATTTGTGGTTAAAACTGATCATAATAGTTTGAAGTATTTTCATAGTTAAAGAGATTTAAATGATAGGCAACAAAAGTGGATCAGTGAGATTCAAGCTTATGATTTTAAAATTGAATATGTTAAGGGTAAGAACAATGTTGTAGCTGATGCTTTGTCTAGGAAACCGCAAATAAATACTTTAAGTTGGGTGTCAGCTAATTGGAGATCTTTGTTGTTGGTTGAATATTCTAAGAACTCCATTGCTTGTGATTTGTTGGATGGGAAAGTACAAGATGATAGGTACAAAGTTGTGAATGATATTATTTACTACAAGGATAGAATCTTCTTAGTACCCGAGTCTAAGTTAAAGCTAAAAATTTTGCAATCAGTTCATGATTTTCCCTAAGCAGGACGTCCAGGTTATTTAAAAACTTATAGGTGCATTCGAGAAAGATTCACATGGAAAGGACTCAAAAATGATGTTTTGCAATACGTCAATGAATGTATCACCTGTCAGCAGAATAAAGCAGAACACTCTTATCCAGCTAGGTTATTGCAACCTTTACCTATTCTGGATACAAAATGGGAGAGTATTTCAATGGATTTCATTACTGGTTTACCACGAGCTCAAGGTAAAGATTGTATTTTTGTGGTGGTTGATAGATTAACAAAATTTGCACATTTCTTTGCTATCACTACAAAATTCACAACAATTCAGGTTGTTGGGTTGTTTTTCAAGGAGGTTTTCCATTTACATGGTCTACCAAAGAATATAATTAGTGATCGTGACAACAGGTTTTTGAGTAACTTTTGGACAAAATTATTCAGGTTGACAGGTATAGAATTGCATCACAACACTAGTTGCCATCCGCAGACTGATGGTCAGATAGAAATAGTCAACAAGTGGATTGAAGGTTACCTTCGTAATTATGTCGCTGGGCATCAAAAGGCTTGGATTCATTGGTTGCATTTGGGTGAGTTGCTATAATACTACTTTCCATATGTCCATCGATATGTGGTTGTTTAAGGCATTATATGGGTATGATGCTTTATCTTTTGTTGATCTTGCCTTTGACGCCAGTAAAGTGCCTAAGTCACAGGATTGGCTTCAAGAATGTTAGGACATCTTGAAAATCCTCAAGGAAAATTTACATTGTGCTCAAAACCAGCAAAAGCTCTACATTGATACGAAGAGGATGAAATAGAGTTTTGAGGTTGGTGATTTAGTGTACCTCAAATTATAGCCTTATCGACAGTCATCTCTTAAATGGAGTACTGGGGCTGAGAAGTTGAAACCTTAGTTTTATGGGCCTTATCCGATTGTGGGCAAAACTGGTGAGGTTGCATATGAATTGGCTTTACCAATAGGTAGCAGGATCCACAATGTCTTCCACGTCTCTTGTCTCAAATGGGCTTTAGGTCAACGGGTCACCGTTTCTGAGGCTTTACCACCTTTGGATGAGGAAGACAAACTTGCCATGATTCTTGAGCAGATTGTAGAAACACGGGATCGACATTTGCATAATCACACTATTCAGGAATATCTAATCAAATGGAAGGACTTTCCTTTGGATGATGCTACTTGGGAAAATGAGCAGATTTTGAGCCATCCAGATTCACTATTGCTTGTGGACAAGCAACACGTGACAAGGGAGACTTGTCATGTCCCCAAATAATTAGTCATTATTTGGCTAAGGAAGAATTTGCAAGAAAATAATTATTTAATGTTAATTTGTTAAGGTAATTAATATTAAATAATTACATACATGGAGTTTTAAAGAAGTTATGTATTTCTTCCATACACGTTGAATAAAGTAGTTCTTTTAAGAGAACTATAACTTATTTTTGGTTGAGGAACTATTTTGTTTGGGAACAAAGAGTCGGATTGAAAATGAGAAGTTATGCGTAGATATTTTTGTAGAAATTGTTTATTCTAAAGAAGAAACACAATTTTATTCCTTTCGTCAGATTAACATTTGGCCTAGTGGAATTTGGAAGTGTGCGGGATTGGTTGTCGGGACCAAAGAGACAAGACTAGTCAAGTTGCTAGTTCTTGATACAAACATTCTTGTCTATTTCTGTAGGAGTCAATTTGGCAGTACACGACGTAAGTTCAAGCCTTGTTACATTCATTCTTGTCTGTTTCTGCAAAGAGCTAGTTTGGCAGTGTACGGTGTGAGTTTGGGTTTTGAACGACAAGGCAAGGTTTGGCATAAGTTTTGGCTAGACGACAAAGGAATCATGTGTATTGTTGGGTAGGCATGATCATTTGGTTGTTAGTAGTTTTCGTAATTATAAGAGGAGGGAAGATTGGTTTGCAGGATTGTCATACAAACCACCCAGAGTCTAGATGTCATCGCATAGATAGAAGGTAGAGGATTGCTATCCAACTGTCTAGATGCCAGTGCATAGATGGAACACAGATTTCTAGGTATAGCAGATGGTCAAAGACCGAGGGTTGCTAGCCAACAGTCTAGATGTCATATTCATTACACAGGTGCCTAGTTGTAATTCATTACTTAATGCTCATACGTTTTGAATTCAACTATTTTTGGTAATGCTTCAATTGTTGAAAGATGTATTATGGTGAATACTTTAATGCTTTTATCAGTTACCAATGAAAGAATATAAATATTTACCATTTCCAATGTACCCCCACACATAATCACTTATTGGAAAGTTTAGAAATTAAATTTGTGATGCATCAGTGATTGGGAACTTCACATAAGGTACTTTTATTTCTTCACTTGCCTCTATCCCTTCCTTTCCAGGGCATGATATTGTTATGATTTCTTCTAACCAATCCATATAAAAATCATAGAATACATCAACAATAGTATCCCTAGTTACTTGTTCGATATGTTTCCAGCATACGCACCACAAAATCAAGTGCACATAACACTTTACATCTTAATACGTACACCCTTCTCCTTCATTGGCATGCAACATGCTAAATGGTGTTGCCCCCTTTTGAACTTTTTTCTCTCCATGTGCAAGCCATTCATCAAATGCACAGCCTCCAATGCAAGCAGTGGCTCCCAATTCATGCTAGCAGCCTTAATTTATGTGTTGTGTGACCTATTTCATGTCTCTCATGCCCTTTCATTTTCTCTGTAGGGATGATGGATATCATAAACTACTTCACCACTGGGCTTGGGTAAATTGTAAGGAAACTCAGGTGTGAAAACAGCTTCCTACGCTAATCTCTATAGGAGAGTATTGTGCAAATTCTTATAAATCCTTACAATTTCAGATTCGTTAACTACTTTAACAAAGATATTGCAACCACATACAATGCATACAGAAAAATAGAGAATGACACAATGATATACCCTGGGGAAAACCTTTCGGTAAAAAACCCTAGCACTCCAAAACCTGCACAATGTATTATCTTCAACACAAAGATTACAATACACTTGCAATGCAAGTTCTTTCAGGAAATGAGAGACAAAGTCAACAAGACTTAAACTTTTGTTATATCACTCCCATAGGAGCAGCATCATATATATAGACTCCTCTGGACCCAAAAATAGGCACAACCACCAAGACCCATGCACAAAGCCACATGTACACAATTGTTACATGCAATCCCAAGAATAGGCGTCCATCCCTAGAATAGACTATGACAGCTTGTCATAGAATCCACCAAAAATAACGATCACAAGAGAAGTGTAAGAGAATCTGTCATACCAACCTATTTTTGGCATATTCTCTTACACACACCAACCACTTCTTCTTGGGCACCCAAATAGGCCCAAGTCATAAGATGCTCTTACACCTGTCATAGCACATTCCTTAAATAGTTCTTACGTGTCATAGGAATCTGTCATGACCGTTTCAGTCATGATCTCCTTACGCACAAGATGCTGACACATCAAGTGGAGTGACACATCAACATGCAAACTAGACATGTACACTCACACTTAATTACATTATTTGCAAAAAATACATTTACAAAACAAATAATAAGAATAGGAATTATCCAAGGTTGAGACACCTTATTCCTAACATTCTCCCACTTGTCGAACACCTTGTAAGAGCAACAGGAACATAACAAGAACTTTAACCACTATAGGCCAAAAGGCCCATAAACTCTGAACACCATCTGAACTTCTCAGTGCCCACTGGTTTCGTTAATGCATCTACAACATTCTTCACAGTATCTACCTTCTCCAAATTTACCTTTCCATCTTCCACCATATCTCTCACAAAGTGAAACTGCACATCAATGTGCTTCATTCTGGCATGGAAAGTTGGATTCTTTGCAAGGCAAATAGCGCTCTGACTGTCACACCAAATAGTAATTTGTTCTGCATCAACACCAACATCAGAACACAATCTTCTAAGCCAAATGGCTTCTTTACAAGCATGAGTAGCAGCCATGTACTCATCTTCTGTAGTGGACAAAGCAACCACAAGTTATCGCTTACTCATCCAACTGATGGCACCACCAAACATAGTGAACACATAAGCACTGGTGGATCTCCTGCTATCAATATCACCTGCCCAATCTGAATCCATAAACCCACGAATACAAACTGAATGCAGAGATCCAGAAGAGTTACCATGATAACATATGGAGTAATCTAATGTACCCCTCAAATATCTGAATACTCGCTTAACTGCATCCCAATGTACCCGTCCAGGATTAGCCATAAACTGACTCAGGACTCCCACTGCTTGGGCAATGTCTGGTCTAGTACAAACCATAGCATACATAAGACTACCAACTGCACTAGCATAAGGTACTCTACTCATGTCCTCCACCTCACTAGGAGATTTTGGACAATCATCTACAGATAACTTTGTTCCCACATAAATAGGAACACATAGTGGTCTACAATCTGCCATGTTGAACCTGTCCAACACAAACTTCACATACTTACTCTGACTCAACCAAAGTTTTCTGTTAGACCTGTCTCTACTGATTTCCATACCCAAGATGTACCTAGCTGCCCCAAGATCTTTCATCTCAAACTGTGCTGACAACTGAGATTTAAAATCAAAAATCATACCCTTACCCTTCCCAAACAGCAACATATCATCAACATATAATGCAACAATAAGAAGGTGATCATTTTTAACTCTGAAATAAACACAATGATCTGATTTTGATCTTACAAATCCAATTGACAACACAAAGGCATCAAACTTAAGGTACCATATCCTAGGAGATTGCTTCAAACCATATAGAGATTTCTTTAATCTGCAAACTAAGGATTCTTTACCTTTAACAATGTAGTGCTCAGGCTGTGACATATAAATCTCTTCCTCCAAATCACCATGAAGGAAAGTTGTCTTCACATCCATCTATTCTATCTCTAAATCATATGATGCAGCAAGAGATAACAGAAATCTAATGGATGTTAACTTTGCAACAGGAGAGAATATTTCACCATAATCTATTCCCTCTACATGTGAATACCCCTTTGCAACCAATCTAGCTTTATACCTTTCAACACTGCCATCTGCACAGAATTTCTTCTTGAACACCCATTTACAGCCAACAGATTTTCTCCCTTTAGGCAAAGGTACAAGGTCCCAAGTTTTATTTTTCTCCAATGAAGCCATCTCATCATCCATAGCCTCAATCCAGGAACCTGCATCTTCCATGCCCAAAGCCTCTTTCACAGATCTAGGCTCATCAATGTTAGTAATCAAAGCAAAGGCACAACTGGAATCTAACATAGAATAACCAAACCTTTCTGGTTGCTTTATTTCTCTCATGGATCTCCTCAAGGGCTGCAGTTGAGGTTGTTCTTCCTCTTCTTCTGAACTATTAGAGCTGCTAGAGCTCTCCTCATCATTAGGCCCAACATGGTCTCTATGTTCAGTCTTCTCAGGGGTAGGAGGCAACTAAACAACATCTTTTTCCTTTTCTTTTTCAACTGGTTGTAGCACAATAGGAGAAGATGTTAGCTCTCTGAAAATAACATTTCTACTATACAACACCTTACTAGTCACGGGATCCCAAAGCTTGTATCCTTTCACACCAGCACTGTATCTGATGAAAATACATTTAACAGCTTTATTTTCCAACTTAGCTCTTTTCTCCTTTGGAACATGTGCATAAGCTTCACAACCAAAAACATGAAGATGTCTAATTGAAGGCTTCTTACCAGACCACACCTCCATGGGTGTCTTACCAACAAGGGCTGATGTAGGAGATCTGTTAACCAGATAGCAAGTAGTGGCCACAGCTTCGGCCCAAAACCTTTATTCTAAACCAGCTCCACTAAGCATACTCCTAGCCTTCTCCATCAGTGTCTTGTTCATTCTCTCTGCAACTCCATTTTGTTGTGGGGTATAAGGACTTGTCTTATGCCTCTCGATACCTTATTCTTTACAGAACTGTTCAAACTCTGCTGAGCAAAACTCACCACCATTGTCAGTTCTCACACACTTAATCTTCTTACTAGTCTGATTCTCTACAAGAGCTTTAAATTCCTTGAACTGACTAAAGACTTGTGTCTTACTTTTAAGGAAATAAATCCACATCCTTCTACTATAATCATCTATGAAAGATATAAAAAATACAGACTTGGAGATTGAAGGAACTTTTACAGGACCAAATACATCAGAATGAATAAGATCCAAAACATCAGAAGATTTGTGAGAACTAGAGTAAAACTGAACACAATTTTGTTTACCATAGACACAGTGTTCACAGAAGTCAAACTCGAGATTGCAATCATTTAACCCCTCAATGAGATTTTTATTTTTCAGGGTTCTGAGACCCTTTTCACCAATCTGGCCAAATCTCATATGCCACAACATTGTCTTTTCTGTAGGAAGCTTACCTTCCAAAGTGTTTGCACTACCATTGGAACCAATAGCCACAAACTTTTTCACTGCTTTTTCAGATGGTGAGGATGAAGAACTATTACATAGAGGAATACATGCATCTAGCTGAAATAAGGTACTTCTCCTAGTACCCCTTGCAAGCACTATCGATCCTCTCATCATCTTGCATCCTTCTTTCAAAAAAACAACTTGCACACCTACATCATTCAGCATACTTACAGATAATAGGTTTCATGCCAAACCTGGAATGTGCATAACTCCGTTGATTCCCTTTACTCATCCATCAGAAAATTTTATAGTGACCCTTCCGCATCCAACTATCTTTAGGTGAGAATCATCACCCAAGTACACCTTTCCACCATCGAACTCTTCATATTTTGAGAACCAGTTTCGATGAGAGGTCATGTGAAAAGATGCACCCAAGTCAACCAACCACACATCATCAGATGCATGGGCTGCCAAAGCTACAATGAATGCATCGCCATCTTCTTGAGATCTTTCTGAAGCTGAATCTGAACCTTTCTTCTTCTTCTTCAGCTCTTTGCAGTCTTTACAAAAGTGCCCAGATTTATCACAGTTCCAACATTTTTCCTTGTACTTATTGGAAGTCTTTGACTTCCCACAGGATTTGGATCTACCCTTATTATCAGACTTATTGTCATTTTTCTTCCCTCTTTCAGTGGATCTCCCACGAACAGCAAGGGCTTCTTTTTCTGAAACGGAAGCCTTTCTCCGCATCTCCTCTGATAGCAGCGAAGACACCACATCATCCATTTTGAAGGTGACTAAAGTGCTTCTGAGAGCCATCACAAGATGGTCCCATGAATCTGATAAAGAACACAAAAGTGTGTAGCAACGATCCTCCTCTAACTTGACACCAGCTGATGTCAGTTGTGCAGCCAGCAGATTAAATGCATTTAAATGATCCGTTAAGGATCCACCTTCCTCCATTCATAGAGAGTACAACTTCTTCCTCAGGAACAACTTGTTCACCAGAGATTTGGCCTGATACATGGCCGCAAGTCTTTCCCACAAACTATTTGGGGTTTTCTCATCTAGAACATTCAGAAGAACTACATCGATTAAACAGAGTCTTATGAGACCCTTAGATTTACGGTCTTTGATATCCCAATCTACTTGAGCTATAGTTGCTGGTCTTGTAGCACTTGAAGTCACTTCCTATAGGTCACGATCTTCAACATGTCTTCCATCTTGAGTTTCCACAACTTGAAATTAGTGCCATTAAATTTCTCCACCTCCATTCTTCCATATGATGAACTTGCCATCTCAATCTGCAAATAAGATTCAGAATGCTCTGCAAAAAACTCCCACTCAAACTTGAGATCAGCTCAAAAAAAACCCTACCCAACAACTAGGATCAAAAGTTGATCAAGCTCTGATACCACTTGTAAGGAAACTCAGGTGCGGAAACAGCTTCCTACGCTAATCTCTATAGAAGAGTATTGTGCAAATTCTTATAAATCCTTACAATTTCAGATTTGTTAACTACTTTAACAAAGATATTGCAACCACATACAATGCATACAGAAAAATAGAGAATGACACAATGATATACCCTGGGGAAAACCTTTCGGTAAAAAACCCCAGCACTCCAAAACCTGCACAATGTATTATCTTCAACACAAAGATTACAATACACTTGCAATGCAAGTTCTTTTAGGAAATGAGAGACAAAGCCAACAAGACTTAAACTTCTGTTATATCACTCGCATAGGAGCAGCATCATATATATAGACTCCTCTGGACCCAAAAATAGGCACAACCACCAAGACCCATGCACAAAGCCACATGTACACAGTTGTTACATGCAATCCCAAGAATAGGCATCCATCCCTAGAATAGACTATGATAGCTTGTCATAGAATCCGCCAAAAATAATGGTCATAAGAGAAGTGTAAGAGAATCTGTCATACCAACCTATTTTTGGCATATTCTCTTACACACACCAACCACTTCTTCTTGGGTGCCCAAATAGGCCCAAGTCATAAGATGCTCTTACACCTGTCATAGCACATTCCTTAAATAGTTCTTACGCGTCATAAGAATCCATCATGACCATTTCAGTCATGATCTCCTTACGCACAAGATGCCAACACATCAAGTGGAGTGACACATCAACATGCCAACTAGACATGTACACTCACACTTAATTACATTATTTGCAAAAAATACATTTACAAAATAAATAATAAGAATAGGAATTATCCAAGGTTGAGACACCTTATTCCTAACATAAATAAGCCTCCTCATAAACTGATGTTGTAGAATCATAAATTTCTACCTGATACTCAGGTATGGCTGCTTTATAAGGTGTAGCACTTATGGGCTCATCATCTTCATCATACAGTAACTGATCCAATTCAGGCCACACCAGCTCTCGCCTAGTGGTAAAGTCATCTTTAATGCATTGGTCATCATCACCAAGGCCCCCTGGAACAAGTTGCTTAGCACCTTCTTCACTTAATGCTTCATTTACTACATTTGCCACCTTATTGAAATGTTCATATTGTCGATTGCCTAATCCAAACACCCCATAACTAAGATCTGAAAGCCTCTGCCCTCACTCCTTGATGCATGAGTCCTCCTTGATTTCTCATGCCCCCTTCAATGAGTACTATGCACTGTGCAATCTAGCTTGCACTTCTAGCCTTAGCACAAGGATTGACCCAAAATAGTCACATTCATTTAATCTATTTGTTGAGTGTGCGTATCACTTTGAGATAAGTGCACACACCATGGAGTAAAGCATGCATACCGGGAACAATATGTAATCTTCTAAAGATAAGTTCCTTTAGCATATCAAGATGGAGTCGCTCAAAGACTACAAACCATGGCATAATTGAAAATTAGACATAATTCTTCTTTTCACACCTCAGCAAAAGTAACCATGAGTATCAACTAGGCTCCCAAAACTGGCTTCAAAAAATGATCAAATGGCATCATAGGAACACGCCACAGGGAAGACAAGTTCACCTCCAACATATAAACACATCCACCAAAGGATAAATCATGAAAAAACCCGAGAAAAAATATTTTAATAACCAGACAAGGCCACTCAGAAGATTGAAACTTTCCACACTACCAAAATCACATAAGTCGCCTCCTGAACTGGCTTTAAAAAATCATCCACTAAGATCTTTAAGATCCAGACATTTAGGCATTGATTAACCTCCACACAGTGAAAATGAATCCATCAATTTCTCACTCCAAAGATCAAGTGGCCGATTACAATCAAACGCCAAAGTCGGCCTATTAGTAAAATTTAGGATTTAAAATAGTGAAATGTGCATAAATCTGATTTTGAATTGGCCTAGAAAAGTAATCAAACGGATTGGTAGGGCCCTCAAAATCCTCAAGAAAGGACACTTCCAAGTCTATATTATGGAATTAAATTCAATTATACCTAACCATGAACAGGGTGTGAACTAGGAAACCTCAAAGTAGGCCACTCAGAAAACTGGGCAATGCACTCCTGGCAAAACTTAACAATCTGCAAATGAAATGGCTTTGGAAAAGTGATTAAACAAGCACATGGGGGGCTGAAAATTGGCATGAATACTCTCTCTTATTCCTAAAACATGATTCAAAAACCCACACATTATAATCAATCATAGGGAAAAAAATGCACTTCCTCAAAGTGGGCTACTCAATGAAAATCAGGAAACACACCTTATGCAGATTTTGGGGACACCTTTAAACAACTACTTCAAAAGCATGTCAGAACTGAAACCCAGGACCTAAAACCTATAACATATGTCAAATGATAGGTGATGAATAGCCTAGCCAAGTGACTTCTCATGAAAATCAACGGGTCCATATTTTTAATGCAATCAAACTAGGCATCTTTCAATGAATTTCAAAGGCACAATTCCGACACTTAGACAATTTTTGAACATGGACTCAAAAATATAGACTGAATTTTTGAGCTCTAACAAATTTCACCACAAGGGAATGATGAGAGATCAGATTACTGGTTAGCACATTGTGTACAAGGAAAGCAGAACCTTGCACAACCGACGACAGATGATGATATGTTCACATATCCAACAAGATCACATGTTGTTGCGAGAACATAGTTGTGCACATATATGATTAGAAATAATGGCATTCTTGCATTTGAAGACCATGAGAAGTGCAAAACCATTCTCATGTATTCACACCTTGTTATAGTAGCCAATGTTAAGTTGTTGAAACATCAAGGAAAACCAAAGATAAAGGAACTTTGGACTATTAGTACTGTTGATCATGAAGCAATATTGAATACCCTCAAGCAGAGAGATGACCCTTCAAGCACACTTCAGTAGGTAAGTTCAACTCAAGTTGCAAGGTTTTCCATGTTTATTACAATTACTTTCAATAAATTAATTATAGTTTTTTGCTTTATTTGTTTGAGCCAATAAACTTGGTTTTGTATGTGCATTGTAAATGCAGTTGGATACATATATGATAGATATAGAAGATCGAGGTGTGCATTTGATTAGCCCATCTTTTATGATGTAAACTTCACTATGCATTGGCTAGTCATGTTATTTGGTTATTTTAGTTACTTATACATTCATAATCTTTTTGACAACCTATATAAACTTCTTATATTCTCTATTAACTTTTATTCTACCTTCCGAATGGAGAGATTGGAATGTAGATGTCATTGAGTACCATGTGTTAAACTTATACACTTTAGGAGTAGAAATGACACTTATGTTTTATATATAGTTGTGTATTTGAGATTTTGTATATCAAAATAACAATTGAATGTAATGTGCATATTTATATGCCAAATTTTGTATATAAAAACAACAATCAATTGTAATGTTCATATTTAGATGCAAATTTTGTAAATATAAAAACAAAAATCGAATGTAATGTGCATATTTAGATGCCAAATTTTGTATATTAAAAAATTAGATGCAAAATTAGATGCAAAATTTGAAATATAAAAGAGCCCATGGGGTTGATTTATAAATATTAAGAGCCCACATTTGTATCGTCTTAATGCCATGTAAATTGCAAAAATTGTGTTTCCTTACTATGAATGTTGTATCCTTATATTTGTATCATCTTAATTTTATATCCTTACATTTGTATTGTCTTAATTCAATGTACATCTGTATCATCCAATGATGTAATAGTTAGATTCATTGAGTCAAAATTGGTCAAATGTGTCCAAAGTAAAATGGTGATTCCATGGGGTGAAGGGACAGTGTTGAAGGATGCATCCTGGCACTGAATGGACTGTGCCATTAGCTCTAGTTGGGTGGGTAAATGCTAGTGACAACCCTATTTTGACCACCGAGTCACTAGAATGTTCACGACCATGCCGAACCAAAGTGTCCCCAAGGTGCACTAAGCATGATTGGGAAGCAATCTTTGAGGCTTGTATCTCGGACCCATGAGAGGCATCGATGAACTGTGAGATGCTACAAGACCATGTTTCTGAGGCCTACAACAACCTCTCTCCATTTTGGGAGATTCAAATTTGTTTGAATTTGGCATGCCAATCTTGCTTGATGCCAACATTTGCAGTGAGGGTCAGTTGAAAGTTGCACCACTGGATTTCTTCAAAACCGTTCATCCTGACACCGAATGGTGTGCACCATTAGCTCTCATTGGGTGGGTAAATGCTAGTGACAACCTCGTACAGAACATGAATTTAGTAGAACATTTGCGAACATGCCAGACCAAAGTGTTCCCAAGGTCCACTAAGAACCATTGTGTATGTTGGCAAGCATTCTGGTGTGTCAAGAGGCAAAGTGGGACCATTCCTAGGGTAAACCTACAACCAGATGTGATGGAAGCATTGGTTTGTGCCCACAATGGACAAATGTTGACACTCCAAGGGAGATGGGGACATGACCATAAAGGGTCATTGGCAAATGTAAAGAGACCAAGGTTGGTCATTTGAATGCATTGTGGAATGTGTTTGTGATTTGAAATGGAGTAAATTGATTGTCTATTGAATAGTGTTTGGTTGCAGGGATATACAAGATATATGGTGGTGGAGAGACCACAAATAGTGGTAAATGTTGATTAAAGGTGCATGAAGTAGTACCAGTCATTGTTGTGAGCATATACTCCACTAGATGAGTATATTTTGTGATGGATCTATGCTATTAGGGTCCATAGGGATGTGTTAGATCCATTGGGGGGATCTAGAGAGATTTGCAAGAGTCTTTTTGAATAAGCCCTAACCTACAGACCCTAGAAAGAAGGGTTTGGTACCTAGAATGATAGGTCATTGTTTTCTCGATAATAGCTTGACAAAATCTTGATGTAGAAGCATCATTCCATGGATGTGCTTACTAATTCTCATGGAATGATGTGTCTTTGACATGTATAACAAAGTTCTAACCTGATACATTACATAAGAGTTGATTTGACAAGGTGATCACCAGATTTTTGAAGTGAACTTTGAAGGATTTTGGTGTAGGAGCACCAAGGTCAAGGACATGACCTAAGGAGTGCACCGGGGTCATTGATAGATCCTTGGGTGGAGGTGAAGAAAAAATGTCCCTCAAGGGTCATTTGATTTTGCAATAGACCAATAATGGTCATTTGATGATATTTTGTATTGATTGATAATCCTTTGTAAAGGATCATGCATTGTAAGCCATTAAATGGCATTGGGAAGGGATAAATGTACCTAGGGGTCACTAGGGGTGATTAAGTTAATCCTAGGTTAGTTCGATTGATCTAAAGTTGACCTATAAGGTATATAATGGATATAAAATGGCTAATAGAGTCAATCAAATGATGTAAAAGCACTTGAACTGCTAAAATATGGAATTTGCCTATATTGGCAAAATAAGCCTATAAGGCTCATATGGGGTTATAGGTTAGTTTGGATTACAATGGTTATTTTAAACCTTTTTAAAATTTATAAGAAGGGGTATTAGATTCAAGTTGTTGAGTTGACAACATTAGTTATCAACTTGACAACATCTTTAAATCATACTTTGGTTATGACAGTCAGTTTGGGACTGTTACCAGGCAGTTAGATAGTTAGATAGAGGTTGCCGTCGGGTTTTGAAGGAGTTTTGAGTCTTTTTTGTAGGGTATCCATGTGATTGAATGGGGAATGTCAAGTTGGGAGTGTAAGGAAGCAAAAATGTAATGTTTTACAATCAGTAAACAAAGATTTTCTATGCATGTTGTTAACTGTCCCGTGGAACAATCAGTGCAACAAAAACTTAATGTGCTTGACTTCAACGTGATTTGGGTTGGGTAGTGAATTAAATACATTACTTTGATTATTTTTTACATCTTCCATGCATTACTTTCAGTCTTTTTATTATTCTTAAAGAAAAACAAGTGAATGTTATTCTGTGACTATGACCGGTTGAAGGGTATAGTCATCGTGTAGGGATTGTAGTCTCCTTAAGGGATTGAATCTCCCACCTACTATGACAAATGTAATTGGTGGGAGAAGTCACTGATGTATTATATCCTTTTATTATAATTGTTTTATGCAGGGATATGTGAAGTGATGGTTGAGAGAACACTGATTGATGAAGTTTACTGATTGAAGGAGAGCTCGTCTTCACACCAGTCATTATGGAAGTTGAATACCCTTGAGAAGAGTTGTTCTTATGATGGAATATGGATATTAGGATCCATAATAATGTGCTAGGCCAACTGGATTGTCTTGGAGAGAGTTACACATGTTTTCTTGAGTAGACCCTAGGTATATGACCCTAGAAACAAGGGTTTGGTGGCTAGAACATTTGGTGAGTGGTGAAACCTTATAAACTTGAAAACCTTGTGTTTTGAAACCTTAAGAAATACTTTTTCATGCTTTTGAGTGCAGGGATTAAGTGCATATATAATTTTCTTTATTATTTGGATGAAATTAGGCCTAGTTTATGGGTGCTAGGGTAGTGGATATGGCATTTAGTCCAAAGGATTCTACCCTAATTCTTGGGGAGGATTTAAGGAATCCAAAAGGGTATCTAGATCAACCATCAATTTCTTGAGTTGTTTGGATAATTATGGAGAAAAAGGCTGATTTATGACTGGTGAAGGCTACAAGCCTAGAAGGGCTATTGGAGTGGATTGGTGGAAGATGCATTGACCAAAATTGGTAGATTGGTGGAACATATTAGATGGACCATATTAAGATGTTATATGGTGTTAGAATCAAGGTGGAAGACCTATTTCAAGTTTTGACAAGATGAAGGCTCTAGGTGCACTGAGAGGCCTAGAATGGAGTTGGTGCCAAGAGAAGTTGGGATAAGAGGTTAGAGGAAGTGAACTTGTTCAAAATGTCTGATGTGTTGGTTCTTTAAAGTCAGAGAACTCTATTTGACCCTTGAGTTGAGACTAACTCCTCGAGTAGATTCCAAGATGCTTGTAGAATCCTCAAGTTGAGTTGGGTTCCTTGAGGGGATAGTAGAGGGCTCTACATCAGATTTTCTTGGTTGAGAGCATCATATACACATGAATAAAATGTAGCACATAAATTTTTAATTCACTTAAATGATGAATTACACATGTGAACACACATAGTACATAAAGCGTACACATAAATTTTCTTAAGTCATGAAGCATACATGTAGCACATAGATTATAAAGCATACACATGAATTCACTTAAGTCATGCACGTAGCCCATACACATGACTTTAGGTTATGAAGAATGTACTTGAATATACATTAATATACTTAAGGTATAAATCATACACATGAGTACATACACACAAGCATATTTACATACTAAAAATGAATAAATGAACACACAATTAACAAATTGGATCGAATATCAAGTTTCATATATATCAAAATGAACAATAATTATGTACATATTTACAAAATCAACATATCTAGATACAATGTGGCATACACCATCTCAAAATGTGTCATATGACATCTCAAAGTAAGAAGTTCAACTACAAATATTTCTAGGACATCCTATTCTACTGGTGGATCATCAAAATGCAGCCTCTTTGAAGTACTCTTTGGCTCTGATGGATCCTGCATTCAAACAGAAAAGTGAAACCCCAAGTTAGATTACTTAATTTATATGGTTTCTACAAATAAAAATTCAAAATTCAAAATCATAGTCAACAATAATAAATAAAATTTAAACTAAAATTGAACTCTCATGTACCTCGCCTCTCTGTCTCCTCACACAGACATGAGACCTAATATATGTCCTTGGTAGCAAAAGAAAAATGCTACCAATGTTGACTCTGACCTGTATATGTTTGTGAACATGAGATTGATCTATGAGTTATACTATTTAATGTTAAATCCTTGGTAGCAAATATATGTTTACAAAATAACTGAATTAACATTTAAACTTACCTGTGTTGAACTTTCTTCAGGAAATATCGACTGAGTCATCAATGATACAAACCCTTGGCATTCTACCTCCCTCAAACTAGGGGTGACCTACAAAAGTCAAAGAGATACTTCATACAATCATGACTTGATCATATTATATATACTTGATAGTAAAATACACACAAATAACTTTAGAAATATATGTACCGTGGGGCTATCACTATGAATTGAGATGCCTGTGACTTTATCGTGGTGAAAGGGCCCTCTGTCAAATAAACCATGTAAATTAAAAATGAGTACGCACAATTGAAAAGTATACATGTATGCATACACAAACTAAATTATCTAATTACCTTCCTCTTGTCAATGCCTGACGCCTTAACCCCCTCACATTGCCCCCTAGTGGAAACTGGTAACACCTGCATCAATATGTAATAAGATGATCGTAAAAATTAGAAAACACATATACATATACTATTATAATATTTTAAGGAAACCAATGAGTACATTAAAACATATGTATCATGGAAGTGTCAAGGCCAAATGATAAGGTCGAAAGCGTGGTGCCCTCCACCTGTGCCATCTCCTCCTCTTTCATCAACTGAACATAAATGTAACACATAAAAAAATATAAGTGGGAAATCATTATAAGAAAATTCTACTAAAAATACGAACATTTAAAATTAAATAAAATGTAAAAAGTGAACTATTTACCCTTACCGTAACAATAGGATTCCATGGTTCTCTATGCACCTGATGCACATCTTCATGAGGTGCTTCAGTGCCTGTACTGTGTTGTGTAGTACTGTCCACCTTGAAGATGTAGTTATATGCATAACTATCATTCAGGGAACCTAAGCACAGATTCTTGTACATAATGCAAGTGTGGGGCACACAAACATTTGAGCTTGTGGAGGATGTGGAAGGGCTAGAAGCATCAGGATGAGGAGGCAACAATACCGACCTCTGTGTAACTAGCAGATCACTCAAGGTTTGAATGGCTCGAATAGTCTATGAGCCGGCCTCAGCAATAATATTAGGATGTTGCACTGTAAGAGGTCGTGAAATCTTAGGAGGGGGAACATATGTGCAGGATTTCACCCAGTGTGCCCATGGCCTATCCTGAGGAGCGCCTTAGCCTACACCCTGGTTCAGTCTCATACTCCAATAATTTACATTGTGACCGAGCAAAAATTCAGCGTACAATTTTTTAATGAAATAAAATGGGACATCCAAATTGTTGTGAGGTGATCTATCAAAAACCATCCACCAGCGGTCCCAAAAGTTGTCACGTATTGCATCATTTATGCACCATTTAATTGACAACTTGTGTTTTTAGGGTCCACTTTTAAACCGATTTTGGGATCCACAAAAAGATTACATATGTCATGTTTTTTTATGTTTAGGTTCATAACTTGATCATAGTCAAGCCCATCGTCAAACTGGGTGTGCATGGAATCGCGCCAAAGAAGTGCAAAATTATGTTGCTCTGTAAGTTTCTCCATGTTTTCAATAATGGAGTTCAATGTGGAAAACATGGGGCACAATATGGGGATATTAGCATATGTGGTCTGATATCCTCTAAGCTGGTTTAGATTGTCTCCTATGAGATCCTCTAAACAGTGAGGGTTTGAGACTGGTTCATCTTCTGAAAGTGGGGGATTGTTTGGAGGTGGTTCTGGATTATTTGTGGGATCATTGGGAGGTTTTTATGATTGATTTGAGTCCATGTCTAATTAAAATTAGAACCCAAATAGACAATTACAATCAATTTTTAAAAATAATAATAAAAATATCATTTAAACCCTAGTTTTTATATAAAAACTATAAATTTCAATTAAAAACAATAAAAAATACAAACTTAAAAATTTAACTTGCCTATTGATGTTGAGATAATCAGATATGAGATTCTATCAAATATCTGAAACCCCTAGAGCTGTGTTCAACATTTTCACAATGAAAATGTTGAACGCGGTTGCGGGCTACAAATATAATTTACTGGCAAAAATCGGATATCCAATATTATTAGATATCTGAGTAGGCGTGTTCTTTGGATTTTGGCTTGGCCAGGTGTACTGACACCCAGGCCTACTAAAAATTCAACAAAAATTTTAGTGCGCTTTTGGACGAGTGAAAAGTTTGTTTTTTCACATCGCCACTTTTTGGCATACCATGATCTTACACATACCCAGAATATGGATACTGAAGAAGACAATGAGGATATAGAGAAAGTTCCTTTAAATTCCCCTTTAATTACCCCTATGAAGAATAAGGACGATGAGGGGGAGGGTATGAAGACTGAAGGTGATGAAGTAGATGAGGAGGATAAAGATCATTATGATGGTAAAAGGGAAATGGGTATTCCTAGAAATGTTGGTAAAAAGGAATAAGGTAAGGAGCAGTCCCCTGAGCTCTATGGGCTAGAACCTATCCTCCTTGTTAAGTCAGATATTCTTTAAGAGACTATTAAGGAGAAGATTGAGCCTTTTGTGCCTGTGAAAGAGAAAAGCCCTTATTCTATGGATTCTAAGAAGAAGACGAAGAGTGTTGTGGAGGAGAAGGTTCCTATTTTGGTTGACTATGCCAGCTCAGTGGATCATGACATGCCTAGTTCTCCTGAAGAGTCTATGGAGTAGAAAAAGGCTTCCAAAGGTGAACAAGGTCCTATGTAGGAAACTGACCCTAATGAGGCTAATGTGCAACTCATTTTGGAGGATTTGTGAAGGATAAGAGAGAACCCTCCTTAGGTGTTCTATAGACAGATAAAGCTATGTCGATGTATTCTTTTTTCCTGGACAGATGGACATTCCATGAGATCAAGATCCTCAATCTAAAGTTTAGGTCCCTTTCTGCTAAATTCAAGAACATTGAGTCAAATGTTCAAGGGGGAAATCTCATGGCTGAGAATAACCTAGCTAGCTTGCTTGAGGAGAAGTTGGAGGGGTTGTGTACTAGGGTGAAGAAAACTAGAAAATACGTAGAAGGGGGTTCTCCACCACAACCATGAAAGCATAAAAGCCTCTGCAAATAATTTCAATGCTTTGGTAGGTAAGCTTGATCATTCTCTCTGTGAGAAAATGGTTGTGAATTTGGATTCTGATCCTGGTGATGCTTCTAGTTGGAATGTTGGACCTAGGAAAGGATGAGAGCAAGTATGAAAAAGAAGGATTTTGATGTTCCCAAGGACATTCTGGGTCTTAGGGTAGCAACTTAGAAGATGTACAAGCTTGAAGAGGAGGTGACGAGTACCCTCAAGGACCTTTCCTAGTGTTCTAGGTTTTTTCCTTTAGTTTGTTGTTGTTGGTTTCTTCGTCTCTACTAGTTTTTTGGGTTTTGGGTGTATGTTAGTTCTTTGGCAGCATTTTGTTTTGGGATTTTTATTGAAAATCTTTTTATTTTAATGTGGTAAAGGGTTTCAGGTCCCTTCAAAACCTGATTTTTCCTTTAACCAAAAGTATTACTATTGGTTATCTAACACTTCAACTATTTTAGCTATAATATTAAATAAAATGTGAAGGCAACAAATAGTCCATAAAATTTAATTATATTAACAAAAAAAACATATCCACTTAAAATTCTTCAATTCAATAAAAAAATTCTAACTATTAGTCAATGGAAACTTTTAAAATTATTACATTCAAAATGATAATTTCTTGTAAATATTATTATCGCAATATCCCTTTTTAATATCCAAAAGTGAATTTTCATACCTCACTTTTGTACCTTGAATGGATAATGTAGTTGATTTTGTCATCCAATCTAGCAACTTATAAAGCATAACTAGAGAAACATAATACAAACCAATCTACGATTGAAGAAAATGGTCTCCACCAGAATGCACATTTAATCAAATTTATTAATTATTATGTCTTCTTTTTTTAAAAAAAATTGAATAAGAAATTGAAAATTACAAAGAAATAGATATAACATTAGTGCATCGACCAAGAAATAGTAGTCTACAAAGTATAACTAAAACATCAATTATAGTGACAAAATCACCTATTATTTTTTGATCTTGATGGTAGAATAGTACAAATCTAAGCTTGAAAGCTCATTCCACTTTCTTTCAAAACAAAAGACACCTCTCAATTCTATAATCTTGCATGTCAAGAAAAACTAGAAAAAACATAATATAAATCAATCCATATTTGAAGAGAATATATTTACCCAAGAATGAGGATGCACATTTAACCATATTTATTAATTATTTTTGTATCTTGAATAGACATTCTAGTTGATTTTACCTAATTGAAATTTTTAACGTTATAAAATAGAGCTAACAAAACTAAATTGAAATTATGTCCTTTATTCATGGACACCTCCAAAAGAAGGATGGCATAATTTTAACTTTGATGGTGCTTCTAGAGGTCACCTTGGAGTGTTAGGAGTGTGGTGTGTGATTCACTCATCAAATGGTATTTTGGTAGCTAAAATGTCTAGCCCATGGGAAGAGAACACCAATAACATTACAAAAATTAAAGCCCTTATAGAGGCTCTTGGTATGCATAGAATTGGGTACGAGGAGTGATGAGATAGAGGGAGATTCACCAATAATTATTAATGCTCTTGAAACTTGAAGTAATTGTAATGACTCTCTAACCCTAATATGTTCCAATAGGTATTGTGATCCTAAATTTATATTTTTATGTTGTTGAGTTGAGTCTATTGGATGTTTTGAGAATCTTTCTATGTTTTCCTAGCTACTTATGTGATTATTTTGATTGCACTAGGTTTTTGCATGAAGGTAATTATCTAATCTATTTTGGTAGTTTAATTATAAATCTATATTTTAGTATTTGATGATGCTACTAATGAAATAAGTCTTGAATGTTACAAAGTTAATTATATAATCTATTCAATGACTTTTCATTTCAATATTTTATGATTCTATTATCATATAGACATAATGAAACTATTAGGAATATTGCTTATAGTTCAATGATATCCTTCTGTGTGTATTTATCTCTACTGATGTGTTGAGGATATTTTAGAATCTTGGTGTGTGTGGTTAGGAATTCTTAGGATATTGATGGTTTATGATAGGCTATTTATCATGTTTTATGACATTACAACTAGACTATGATGATGTAGATGACTTATGTTTTATGCATTGATATGGATAGGATCATAACTATGTTTATTTCCATGATTATTATGATGATGATATTATTTGATGATGATGCTCTTGATGAACTCTTAGACATTGATAGGACCATTACTCATTGTACCATCCTAAAAAGTTAGCACCCATTATTGGTGGCTTTAGGACCTATTAGAACCCATTTTAGTAATTTCAAGATCTGAATGTCTTTATGCTTGATTTCCTGTATCTTTCATTTTATCTCCTTGAAACTTTTCACACTTCCCAAGATTTGGATCCACTTCAAAATTAACAATGTCAGGACTAGGTCAAACTAATTCAGCCTTGTCTAGGACAAGGTCGACCCAAGTCGACCTTGTCCTAGGACATTGCATTTAAGTGATCTCAGTGCCCAATGCAAAGGGGTTTCTTCTCAATCTTTATTTGTGTTCGACCCGACATTATTGAATCCCAAAATGAGTATAAAAGGACATCAAGGCCTCTAATTTTGACATCCATGACTATCCATTCTATGTGCAAGTAACCCATTATTTTTGTGTTTTGAAGAGCAAGTGCAATCAAGTTAATCAAGGATTTGGATTCAAGATTTGAAGGCAAGCATCCAATTCAAGATCTCCAAGTCTTCATACATTAAAGAAAAGTAAATATTATCTCATTAATATAAATTTATCTCCCATGATGGCCAAGTAGAGGAATCCTTAAGCAAGCAAGAAGATATATTCCTCTTCTCAATTCTAGATTTCAACCATACATTCATTCAAGATCTAGGACTAGAAAGTGTAGATCCATGCATTTGTAAAGGAATCCTTGATTCTAAAACACATTCCAAACATACATTTCAAGTATCTTCATGGATTTGACTGATTTCTACATCCATCCATGAGGGTTTTCATACAAGGTAAATCTGACATTTATCTTGTTTACATTAATTTCCTTATGTAATTTCTATTACATTTCAAATTTGATTCCTATACAGGGGCTAGACCAAGGAAATCCCCTTTCCACAACCTTTTTCCACTTCTTCTTGTGTACAAGAATAGCTTTTCAGAGTTTCAGATACAAATTTTAGGAGTTTTAGAACCAGTTGCAGATCCTTCATAGATTTTATCAGATTCAAAGTCTCTAGGACAAGGTTGATTTTTTTGGATAAGGTTAACTTGTTCAACATTGTCCTTTAGATCTAGAATTTTCACAGTCAGAAGTTATAGGTGTCAGAGGGCTAGATCCAGAACCATTTTTTATTCTGACATATCTATGAAAGTCAAAATTAGATTTGAAGTACACTCCTCTCCTAGCTTCAAGGTGAGTTCATTCCTCCTCTTTTCATCTTGCACTTTGATGCAGAGCATCCTCAAACAACCACCTTTCTTCTAAGATCCTATTGATCCATCCTTTATTTCATCATATAAACACCATTTCAAATCCCAAATTCATTATCCTCAACACTATTTATGTAAGACAACCATCCGTCATTTCATCTATGCAACTTATCACCTTACTAGGTCATTGTACCATTCATCAACATGTAAGTCCTATAAACTGTCCACAAATATTACTCTTGAAAGATTAGTAACTTGATGTCACTATTCATAAGAATCATCTCATTCTACAATGACAATAATCTCAGTCCCTTCAATACTTTATCAAAACTTTATTATTGTTAACATGTCGAACCATAAACAACTCTATGACTATTATTGACAGTTTTATAGACCCCAACTCAAACGATAGTAACTTTAATTCCATAAACTATTTCAAAGATCTCTCCAGTCCATTTGTACAAAATTATTTTTTAAAACATATCCAAAACTTAAAGAAAATCCAACAGTTAAAGTTGATTTTATTGTCCCCGTACAAAGACTAAATTTTACTGTCAAAAAATAAGAAAACTATACATTTCCATCCATGTTGGGCACCACATATCTCACCAATGGATAAATCATCTAATGTTAAAATGATTGAATATCAAAGTGTGTTGAGTCCACTTTCAAATAAATTAAGAACAAATTTTTTCTAATGTATAAAACCAAAGATATGAACAAACCTTTGTGACTGACCCAGAGAAGAGGGTTTTATAACAATTTTTAGTATTTCCATTAGAACTCTTACCATACTCCTCATAAAATGCCCAAAATTGACTCAAATGAAAACTAGTTCATTCTTCTAAATCATCAATCAGATTTATGATGCATCCAATCCAATTCTGTATACAAAAATTCTTTGAAACAATGGGTAACATGTCTGTGAACAATAAAAAAGTTAAAGACAAGATATCAAAACAATATTTTTATGCATTAACCCTCCATTCAAAGTTCATGGAAATTGATTATCATGTAATATAATCATTTTATATTACTTTAATGATCTACACATGGAAGATCAACAACAAAAATAATACATTATGCTCTTAACTATCCACCAAATTCCTGCAAGGTGGTGACAATTAGAGGCTTAGATTTTGCCTTAAAAAAATCTTCCTATAACTTTCCCACCAATGCTTGAATCAGCTATTCAAGAATTTTAATAGTCTTCTCTCATAAATTAACTACTATAACTAACTTTGGACCAAAAATAGACCCTTTGACAACCTTTTTTTTGTTTTAATTGTTACATGAGAACATTTTATGCACTATGACAACTTTTCACATTTTGAACAAACTTTTACCAAACTTGTTCTAATGGTTTTTGGACACTTCAAACATATTTATACGGATTTAATAATACCTTTAAATTCATTACAAAACTTTTTTGGTCACTTTTCCACATATTGACCCAATTGACCCTATTAACACCTAGTTGAACAACTTCGACAATTTGTTACAAATAGCTTGCATGGTTTACATAATGACTCATAGTTCATCAAAATATCCTTACAAACCTTAACATTAATGAAATTTATCATTACATAACTCTTGAAATCTTTTAGCCTAGGCGCATCCTTGTGCCTAGGTGCTCCTACATCATTCTCCTGGCTTTGAAAAGTTTCCAAGTCCCTTGGAAACATGGATGTAATGACCTGGAAGAAAAAAAATTAGACTAAACCATCTGTACCTTTGTATTTGTCTTTTCCTCTTCATGCCTCTATTGTACCATGTATTCAACCTAGACTCCCATCAATGGAGTTAATAGGTTGCTTCCAAGGTTCTTCTCCAAACCCAAGTCCACCCTCCAATGTTGCTCCACTCACCAACAACTTGCCCCTCACCCAAGACTCATTTCCTTTCCTCTCACCCTAGGACTTTTGGTAACCAATTGGACCATCTCCTCTGGCCTTGGACCATCTCCTATAAATACCTTTGACAAACCTCCATTTCTACCCATCTGTAGCTACTGGACATGCACCTACAACCACAAAACTCATCAACAAAAATCACATAGCCATCTTCATTTTCTCAGTCCAGATCTTTCACTAAGTTCTGATACCAATTTGATGTAGATAATCCTCAAACAACCACATTTATTCTAGGATCCTATTGATCCATCCTTCATTTCATCATATAAACACCATTTCAAATCCCAAAGTCATTATCCTCAACACTATTTACCCAAGACATAACCATCTGTCATTTCATCTATGCAACTTATCACCTTACTAGGTCACTGTACCATTCATCAACACGTAAGTCCTATAAATTATCCATAAATATTACTCATGATAGATTAGTAACTTGATTTCACTATTCAAAAGAATCATATCATTATACAATGACAATCAATCTCAGTCCCTTCAATACTTTATCAAAACTCTGTTACTGTTAGCATGCCAAACCATAAACAACTCTATGACTGTTATTGATAGTTTTATATACCCCCAACTCAAACAGCTATAACTTTAATTCCAAAAAATATTTCACAGATCTCTTCAGTTAGTTTTTCCAAAACTAGGTTTTGAAAACATATATAAAAATTAAGAAAATCCAACGGTTAAAATTGATTTTATGGTCCTCGTATAAAGACTAAATTTTACTGTCATAAAATAAGAAAACTATACATTCCCATCCATGTTGGGCACCACATATCTCACAAATGGCTAAACCATATAATATTAAAATGACTTCATATAAAATTGTGTTGAATCCAATTTCAAATAAACCAAGAACAAAATATTTCTACTGGATAAAACCAGAGATATGGACAAACCTTTGTGACTGACCCAAAGAAGAGGGTTTTATAACAATTTTCAGTAATTCCATTAAACTCTTACCATACTCCATGGAAAATGCCCAAAATTGACTCAAATGAAAATTAGTTCATTATTCTACATCATCCAATCAGATTTATGATGCATCCAATCCAATTTTGTATAGAAAAATTCTCTTAAACAGTAGGTAACATGACTGTCAACAATAAAAAGTTAAAGACAAGAGATCAAAACAATATTTTTACAAATTAACCCTCCATTCAAAGTTCATGGAACTTGATTATCATGTAATACACTCCTTTTCTATTACTTTAATGATCTACGCATCGAAGATCAACAACCAAAATAATACATTATGCTCTTAACTGCCCACCAAATGCCTACAGGGTGGTGATAGTTAGAGGTTTAGATTTTGCCTTCAAAAATTATTCCTCTAACTTCCCACCAATGCTTGAATTGACCATTCAAGCATTTTTATAGTCTTCTCTCATAAATTAACTATTATAAATGAATTTGGGCCAAAAATAGACTCTTTGACAACTCTTTTTTTGTTGTAATTGTTACATGAGAATATTTTATGCACTATGGCAACTTTTCACATTTTGAACAAACTTTTACCAAACTTGTTCTAATGGTTTTTGGACACTTCAAACACATTTATAAGGACTTAATAATACATTTAAATCCATTATAAACCTCTTTTGGTAACTTTTTCACATATTGACCTAATTAACCCTATTAGCACCTAGTTGAACAACTTTGACAATTTATTACAAATAGCTTGCATGGTTTACATAATGACTCATAGTTCATCAAAATAGCCTTATAAACCTTAACACTAATGAAATTTATCATTACATAACTCTTGACCTCCTATAGCCTAAGTGCATATCCTTGTGCCTAGGTGCTCTTGCACCACACTTACTTTTATACATTAAATCTGATATCACATCTTGTTAGTTATCGTTTTATTTATCATAGTATCAATTCCTTTTATACATTTTCATATCATTTTTACATATCATACACATCTTAACATTAAAGGAACCCATCCCTGAATCACACTCCATCCTCAAATCTAGATCTTGCATTAGCACCCCTTCATCCTTTTGGGTTGTGCTAATCTGATTTAGGTTTGAGGGTGAGCCTTTTGGGGGTGCTGCTAATGTATCATACCCCCATCTATTTGATTTGGTGAGTGATATTCCTCCATAGAATTGGTCACCATTTCCTATGATACACTCTTGTTTCTCTCTCTATGATTATGATTATGATTATGATTAAGAAGGATAAATTATATGATTATTATTTCATGACTATTGGACTAACCCAAGATTATGACTATATTATGATTACGTGATGATTATTTTTATATCTCATATCAAGGTTTTCTAATGCATACATATATGGTTATGTTCTAACCCCTGACTATATTAACAACATGATGCTTATGATTCAATGTATTGTTGTATGTGTGTGTGTGTGTGTGTGTGTGTGTGTGCATATATATGTATATATGCTTCATCTTTTGTGATGCAAGTTTGCAGGTATCAGGCATTGACTTCACCTGACTCCACAGGTCTGAGTATGCCCTCAAAATCCTAAATGGTTGTCTAAGGGAGATATTAAAAAGGCCCACTTGAGCTTAGCCCATATTTTCATTCTAGTTAAAGAGAAATTATAGTCTTGTGTTGCTAGTCAAACTGTCAGGGTGATAAATCTTGACCCACCTGATACTTGGTTGTGCATGGTTTGAATTGTGTATGCTTTTATTAAGGTTTCTTGGTATTCATTGATTCTTCATGGTTAGGGTTAATTATATCTTGGTTGGTCTTGCGTCAAGATGTTGCACTCTAAATTTTTCATGGTTAGTCATTTGGGGATCATTATTGCTATTTTGGGTTATTTCCATGTTTCACGACGTGGGTGCTTTTGGCTTTGTTATATTTGGTTATTTGCATCTTAGTCATTTTGATCCTTATTGCTTATGTCTTTATTGGTTTATATGTTGATTGAACATGTTCTTCTAGTGAGGCCTTGAAAGAATGTCATTATAATATTTATTGGTATGTATTGATTAATTATATCCTTATTTAAATGTAGTCTCGAGTGATTTTTTATTTATTAATATCAATTGGTACACGCACATACCTTTGTTTGTGTAAAGTATTATTGTAATGTATTACTATTTGACTATTTTCTTGAGATCGCTATATTATATAATATGGGCTATTTGAATGTGGATATTATTTAGTTATATTATATGGTTTTATTACATGGTAAGAGGAGAATATATAGTTTATTAATAAATACTGGTTGAGAGTCATTATCTATATTTATTTATACCTTTGAGGTATAATAAATTATTGTAATTGTTATTTATGATGAGATCATGAGATTATATATATATATATATATATATATATATAATTGATTATTATATTATACACTTCTTATTATTTAAAGTAAGGTAAATATATGTGTGATATACATGCTTATGTATCTTTTATAAATTATAGCTTTAATTCAATTTTTAGAGTGGGAATTAGTTGATTCTCATACAACTTCCTCCAAAGGGGATTTAATATTGAAATTTAATGGATTTCACATGGTTTTTACTAGAGAAAAGAGGAGAGAACTTTTGAGAAATTTTAGAGAGAAAATGGTGATTTGATTTGGGAATTTGTGTGATTGATTGAGAGAAGATTGTTGCTATTTCATTTCTTTCTTGAGGGATTCAATTTATTGTTTGAGGGAAATGAATTTTGCGATTGGAATTTTTTTGAAGTGCTGGAAGTGTTAGAGATTGGATTTGTTGTTCGCATGAAGATTTGATTGTTCTCCATTGCTTCTTTCCTTGATGGATCTTTGTAGGACCCAAGGTAGGATCTAATCCCTTGAATTTTATTGTTGCTTTGAATGTTTGAGATGATCTCAATTTTTTTTTAACGCCTAAAATGTATGTTCTTCATTCTTTAGAAATATGGAAATGGCAGTGTTAAAATGATGCATTTCTATGTGATTTTTTTTAAAGTTTTAAATGAACCTATTCTAGAATTTGGTTAATTGCACTTGCATAAATAAGACTAGGGTTACATTTGATTATTTTTTCTAGGAAAGAAATTTAGAGATATAAAACATGTTTCTCTCATATTATATTCCTAGAATCTAGTTAATACCCTATTATTTATGTTTTTATAAACTATTATGTGTGTGTTGTTCAAGGTTTAGTAGGTAATTACATTACATAAATATATCAATTGCATTGACTATTTATGTTAGCTATGTTGCATCACGTGTGTTGAATGCATGATATAGTTGTGTTGCTTCATTAGAAATTACGTTGAATATTCATTTGGTTAATTATGGTCAAAATCAAGGTTTGTGGCTTATACTAGAGGCAATGGGGTTGCATTAAATGATGTTTCTTAGTTGTAGATGATATGTAGGGCATTGATATGCTTGATTTATGTGAATTAAATGGTTTTGGAATTTCATGAAGTTGATTTGATTCAAAGTTGATTCATATTGGATTCTTGATTAGGGTTTAGGATTGTCCATGGGGAAGGGCAATATATGTGTTCCTAAACCTACATTTTATTATTATTATTGTATAGGATTCAAATGTATGCATTACTTATGTATATGATTCATGCATGTATCTATTTTTATGATTTTAAACTTGAGGGTTAAAGAACCTAGGTTCAATGTAGGTGAGTGGCTCTTAACGAGGGTAGGGGCCTTAAAGTGTCAAGTACCAGGGAAACCCATTGATGAATTTTATAATTAAGTGATAACCTAATAAATGAATAAGGATAGATACACATTAAACAAGATAATTATGTTGCCTCAATCATGCCTTGAGTGCTAGTATAGGCTAAGGATGGGAGTGGAAGAAGATGTTGGTGGAGACTAGCATAGCTGATGGAGACTAGCATAATCAAATATCCTTGTCCTCACAAAAGGTTGCTCTATTCCACATGAGTCTCACTTGGGCATTTGGATTTAGAGTGACTAGTACCAGGGTAACCCAAGAGGGAGGATATGTGATGATACTCACCCTACTTGTGACCTAGCTCTCTTTATCCATTTGGTTTTATGCACCACCTCTAGTATTCTTGTCTTTCTTTACGATTCTTAGTTTTGTTGAGCCTTGATTGGAGATTGGTTACCACCTTATATATTGTTTTGGATTGATTGATTTTGTGTGGGGCCTTAGTGTCCACCTACTTAGCTCAGGGGAGTGGGCCTCTAGGTTCCACATGGTAGGTGATAAATATTTTCTCATTGAGGTTTAGTATGTTCGTATTGCATGGATGGATAGCCTTAAACATCACACACTAAGCATTGACTTAGTGTGTGTTGTCCCTGGGGCCCACTTCAAATTTCCAGTCTCGTTTGCTAAGATTATCCCGTTAATACTCCTGTCAGTCCCATGTCTCACATACCTTCGCTGGAAACTGAGCAACCTCTGTATTTATGGCATAACGAATGTACTTCATTTATTTTATAGAAAATTAGATACTTATTAAAAAGAAAAAATAATAAATGTTTTAAAGATATATTTGCATGAAGTAAATTATATGTTTGTATTTTTTTATACAAATATATTTACTTGTGCTAAATTATATGTTTAGAAGTTTTTAACATAATTATTACTTCTATTTTTTAATTTCTTCATTGATTTCATTAATATTTTTAATATAACAATTAATAATTAATATGTAAAGTTGTATTTAAACTTAATAAATAATTGATTTTTTTAAAGGATAATAAGTGAAGTTTTATGATTTTTTTCTAATATATTATACAATATGTTAATTTGAACATAAATCTTTCTAATTGATTTTTAAAATTTTCCTAAACAAATTTAAAAGCAAGGTAGAAAAATGTTCTTAATTTAGTCAGTTTTATAAATGAGTCCATTAATAACATACATTTTCAAATACAAGACAAATAAGTTGTAAATTTCAAATTCAATAGAATTTAGATTTTTCTATAACATTTAAAATTATATCTAAAATTTATTAATTTAATGATTCAATATCAACATAAAAATGATATTTGTCACAATAAAAATATATATAATATGGATACTTAATAATATTAAAATATTAGTAATTTTTAAATTGAAATTGATTATAAAAATTTAAGAAATAAATTTATTTTCTATTTTTTTAAACTTCTAAATTAATATTTAAGTCGATAATTAATTTAATAATTTTTTTAATAAAATAATATAAATTAGATAGTCTACACAATCCAATATAATTTTTATCTTAAAATCCAATATACTATTATCTTAAAAATATAATAAATGTCAAGTCTTCTTATATCCTCAATTATTACTTAATTTTACTACTAAAAGAATATCTATCAAGATTTCACATTGATTTTTTAAAATAATTTAAAATTATATGTAGATAAATACAAAATTTATTAAAATACTATTTAAAACAATAAATAGACAATTTATTAATTCCATCATTCATGTAACAACATAAAAATGAATAAAATAATTGATTGATCATATCTATTACAATATATTTTTAACAAATTTATAATTAATATTATCATTTAATTATTTATAACTGTTAACATTTAACATATTTTATGTTCAAATTAATTCATTATAAATATCTTTTAAAAAAATATATAAATTGTCATCTTTAAATATGTTAAAAATATTTAATTATTTATATAATTTTTATATTTAACATAGTTTATGTTCAAATTAATTTATTAAATATAAACTGTCACTTTAATAATGTTTAAAGAATTTAAATATGTAACAAATATATTTTATATTCAAATTAATTATATATTTAAATAATAAATAAATTATTATTTTTAGATATATTACTTGTCGCATTAGAGATGATAATAAAAAAATAGAAGTGATAAATTAAATATATTTATAGACATTATTTACTGTTTTTACTTTCTAAAAAGTTTGTTTTAATTTTCTCTAAAATAATCAACGTACATTTTCATCTGAAACTTTAGATATTAACAACAAACTTAGCTCTCTGATAAGAGAACTACACAGGACCAATGGAGTATTAATGAAATAATCTAAACAAACGGGAATGACAATTGGAAGTGGGCCCTAGAAGATAGCACACACTAGGTCAATGCTTAGTGTGTGATGTTTAAGCCAACCTTGCATGGATGGATCTTTGTACTTGTAGCTTCATTGTTCTGCATGGAGATCTACATCTTGGATATGGTGTTATCATCTGCTATATTGTACTTATGTATATTCAATGATGTATTTTGTATACTCCTAGAAGGAGACTGATGTATTAATGGACTTATCAATGTAATTATTGTTAAAATATGAGATTAGATGTGATATATGTTTAATTCTAATTTATATTAGATTGTGTGTCTTATGTATATGTTATATTCAATATATAAATCTGCATTTGAGAGAACACTGCTATTTATTTTTGTGTCTTCAAGTGTAGATCCAAACTCCATATAAATATGAGATCATGTTTCATGTAGAGACATGCCTCTACTTATGTAGAGACACATCTCTACATGCGACATGCTCTATTAACGTTGTAACATTTCATGCAGTAATAATCATCGCAGATTAGTATTGCCTTTGTATCTTAGTTACAATACGTAACACATAATAATATATGTGTTATGATACTTATTAAGAATTGTAACACATATATTATTATGTGTTACTTTTACTTCTCTTAACAATGATCTCAAAGACCCGCATGATAAGTGCATGAAACAATCAAATGCTATGTTTTACTCGACTTGTTAATATTTCCAATAATATTCATTATTAATTATATATATATTATTAATTTTATATATATATATATATATATATATATATATATATATATATATATATATATATATATATATATATATTTGTGTGTGTGTGTGTGTGTACCTTCATAAAATTAGGGTTAATCATTGACAATAAGTGAAATAATAACTAAATACAACCACAATTGAGCAACTATTTAACAAAATCAATGATTAATTGAGCATCCTATGGCTCTCTAACTAAGATGTTAATGAGTGAGCTCTCAGCAAGCTCTCACTAATGACAATCCTAGAATAGAGATAAAACAATGCTAAAGCTAACAATTATCAAGATAAATGCTAAAATTGCTCTTAAATGCTTTTATAAACTCAAATTGCAAGAGGTTTGATGCAATTCTCAGATAGGTGGTTGATTAATTATGAAGGACTTTAGCCTTCCTTTTATAGATTTTCCAATGATAGGGGGTGTAGTTGTGTTTAATCATGATTGAGTTGGGGTTAAGTCTTTAGTTCCACCCTTTGAAGACAAAGCAAAGTTTGTGTCCTCAAAGCTTGGGACAAGTAGACAAGATGGATGGTTGAGATTCATTTTCAATTTGAGTGAATGAGATTCAATTGGGCTTGATCCATGTGAATGCCTTTCCTCAAATCTCATTGGTTGATTGATTTTCATCTCCTTTTGGTTTGTTGAGAGTAATTGATTTTTATTAATTGATTTAATTGATTTATTTTAGCCATGTACCCCTTGAATGGGTTCATTTTAATTTAATCCAAGACTATACAAATAATTGAATTAATTGTATTTTGATTTGATTGCACTTGATTAAAATGCTCTCAATTTTGATTGATATTGAATTAAGACTCGATTTTCATTTTGATTGGCTAATTATGCATTGTGATTCAATTGATTCAATTATGTCCTCGATTTTCTTTGATTTCACTTGATTTGCTTTGAATTATCGTTGAATTGTCTTTGTCCATTTTTAGGTGATTACAAATGCCCCTCTTTGAGTTGGCATGTGAAGCATGTCGATTCAAAGAATACTTTGATCTTGCTTGATAAAAGGTCCTAATTCATTGATGGTCGATCTTTGATGTTCATTTTTTATGTCTTTCGATGGTCGATCCTCTGATTTTTGATATGAGGTTGATGCAAATATGATTGATATGAAACTCTCTTGATATGGTTCTCTGATGATCGTTCTCGATATGATGATTTATTTTCTAATTGATCCTGATATGATGTTTGATTTGATGATTGATATTGATCTGATACCTGATTTGATGATTGATCTTGATATGATACCTGATTTGATGATTGTATTCGATATGATGCCCCTTTCATTAGATTATGAAAAAATTTATTAATAAAAGCTTTCGCTTTGATTTGATGATTTGTCTCTGATTTCCATTGATGTTACTGATGATGTTGATCTGATTATCTGATGGTATGCCCCCTCAGAAATGAAACATATTGTTGTTTTCGATGAATAGGTTTAAATGTTTGATTGATATATTTTCATTTCTGAAAAACACTTTATGATATGCCACACTTCTCAATTTGCCCCAGTAAATGCAATACATTCATATAGGTCAAAGTCATTTCTTACCTCAAAATTAGGTCAAATTTAGCTTAAATAGGTTGAAAAACCTAGATTTACTATTCATTTTCACTTTTGATTTATGTGATTTTGCCCTGGTTCTACTTGGATTTTTGAGATGGTTGTGCCTATTCGAGAGCATCGATTTGAGCGGTGTCAGAGATATGCGAGGCCACTTGACTATGGACCTTCGGTAAGTACCTTTCAAACCTCAGTATTGCATTTATTGCTCATTAATTAGCATTTATTGCATTTCCCAATTTTATCGCTGCTTTGAAATATTTAATTCACACTTATGCAAATTTCAATGTTGCCTAACACTATTAAATGTCGCATCCACGGTTTTTAGTATCGCTTACAAGTATTTCAATGTCGCTTATCAACTTTTCATTGTCGCCTAAGGTTAAATGATTCACAAATAGCTGTAGGTTTAAAAACCAAATTCCTTGTCAAGAGATTGGGAAAGAACAAACATGCGTTTAAGTGTGTGGAACAAAGAAAGACAATAGGGATATGTTCTTCACTCTTTGAGTGAACCAAACTCCCAAACTTCTCGGCCTAAGTTCATTTCTTGTTTTTCATATATATGCTAGAGCAATAGTGGGCTCACCTCCCAAGTTTGCCTTAACGAGGCCAATGAGAGGGACAACCCAAAGTGGGATATGCTCACTTTTGCCATAGGAATCCAACCCACTCTAAAATGAAATGCATGTATCCTTAATGGGGTACATGACAAATGGATTTTAATTTTTCAACCTTCCTCTAGTAGTCCTCATGGATTGCACAAAATCGTACTTCGATGCGTTTGGGAAGCCTCCTTGGAGGATGAGAGATTGAAGTCTATTTGAACGGAATATAGACTAAAACCTTGATAAAGTAGGAAAGACCACCTTCTAGAGCCATGTTTAAGAACCAAATATTGTGCTAGGTAGCTACTTGAAGTGTGTTCTTGTGAAAAACCCGTGACAACGTTCTATAAATCAAACATTTTGTGTTTAAGTGGGTAAAAGAGACAAGTGAATGTGTGGTTGTTGTGTTTGAAATACATAAACAAGTGAGAGATATCCATTGAAAAGCATCTTATATTTTTAAATCTCCTCAATAATAAAATCAACAACTCTCATATCAAGGATAAATTCCAAAAATGAACCCTTGTTGGAAGCCAGTTTCCACGTGGTCACAAACATATAGGGGATCATTACCAGGCGATAGCACTATCTTTGCAAACCCAAGGCAAGAAGTGGAGTACCAAAGTGAGTTCAAAGATCCTAATCAAGAAGAAATTTTCACGAACCTATTTGAACCGAGACTTGAAAAGATGGGTGATACGAATTCATCCTATCACAACATCAACCATGCCAACTATAACCCAAGGCAGACACTTGAGGAAAGGGTTGAGAAAGCTACCCAAGATAATGATTTCCTAGAGGTGATGGAAAAATTAATAGACAAAGATAGGGAGAACTTCTTCCTAAGCTTAGCACAAAGGGGGGTAAAGCTACCCTACGATTTTGACATTGACCAACTTAGGAAGGACCAACACCAAGATGATCCTATGAACATCATGACTAGGCAGATTAAGGCCTTTCAAGAACAAATAGATACCATGAAGAAGGCAGCTGAACCTAAGGCCTTTTCCATAGAAGCTTTGTGTCCTTTTCCTTTCGACAAAAGCTTAGTAATGGTATCTTTTCCTTTTAATACTATCTTTCCCAAATATGATAAATACATGGGTAAAACAGACCCACAAGACCATTTAAGGGAATTTTGTGCCCTAAGCATAGAGTTCATGCACAATGATACTTATCTAATGAGACTCTTTCCTAGAAGCTTAGGAGGTCAAGCAATGGAGTGGTTTTCAAAACTAACTCTCGGAATAAAGTCTTTTAAGGAGTTAGCCTCCAAGTTCATAACCCATTACTCTTACAACATTGAGCATGAGATCACTATGTTCAAGTTATGCGATACCAAACAAAAAGATGGGGAGTCCTTTTTAGGATTCCTATAAAGGTGGAGGACCATTTTCGCAAGGTACCCACGAAGTATCCCAGAGAAAGAGAAGATGGAGATCTTCACCAATAACTTGACCACTGAAATGAACTATCGATTACACCTTCAATGTCCTCCAACATTTGAAAAAATTATTGAAAATGGAGTTAAGATTGAAGATGTTTTGGTCAAAAGAGGTGAGATTAAATTATTTAAAGACAATAAATCCAACAATAATAATAACAGCAGCAATAACAATAATTATGTTCCTAAATATTTTAATCAAGGGTCCAACAATCACAATGATAAATTGAAATCATGGAACAAAAGTAACAATAAAAATCTTGTGAATGATGGGGTTGTGGAGTCACACAACTTGAAGTCTACCCCTTTTATTCTACCCTATGGAGCGAATTCTTCAAACAATATTAACCAAGCAAATAAAGCTCCATATAATCCCAATAATTATAATAGCAAAAATTCTAACACTTCCAACAATAAGACTTGGGATAAGTCAAAATCAAACTCCAGCTATAATAAAACAAAATTCACTCCCTTGGGTGAGCCTTTGGAGAATGTACTAAGAACCTTGTTGGCTAATCAAGTTATCACATTACCTGACATATCAAATTATGAACCTGATGTTAAACCTCATTGGTGGAATGCATCTCATCATTGTGAATACCATCAAAAAAGAGGTCATCTGACCAATGAGTGCATGAAATTGAAGCACTTAGTGCAAGATTTGATTAATAATGACATCATCCAAATTGAAGGACCTCGAAACAATGGGGATCACACGGCCTATAAGAACCCCTTTTTGAATCATGAAAAAGGGGAGTCATCCAATACAAATCAAAACCATAAAAAGGGTAATGATAAAGTGAATTTTGCCCACACTTATGACAACACAATAAATACCATAAGTGAAGAAGATCAAAGTGTAAATGTTGTTATAATAAAAGGTAAATCAAGAGAAGCATCAGCAAATGTGGTCACTAGGGGGCAAGCATCAAAATTTGTTATACCTAATAATGCTCCAAAAGTGGTGATATCAAACCAAGCTTCCACGTCATCATCAAAACAATACAACTTGGTTGACCAATTGCAAAGAACTCCGGCTCAAATCTCTATTCTTGAGTTGCTCAAACTATCACCAATCCATAAGGATATCTTGGAAAAAGCCTTGTTGGAAACAAATGTGCCTCTAAATTTGGAGGTAGACAAGTTCCAAAACATGGTGGGGCATTTAATTGCACCTCATTGCCTATCATTCTCCAAACAAGATGATATGTCTCTTAATCATCCCCAAAATCTGCCCTTACACATAGAAGTGTTGATCCACAAGCATAGGGTGAAAAGAGTCCTTATAGACGGAGGTGCTGGCCTAAATATTTGTACCCTTAGCTTGGAAAAAGCCTTAGGATTTTCGAAGGAGGCTATTGACCCAAAGAAAAATATAACCATAAAAGCCTACGATGATGAAGAAAGAGTGTCAAGAGGAGTCATAGTCTTGCCCATAAGAGTTGGTCCTATGCAAAAAGAGACCATATGCCAAGTATTGGACCTAAAATTGACTTATAACATTTTTTTAGGAAGGCCATGGATCCATGAAATGCAGGTTGTCCCTTCAACTTACCATCAATGCTTAAAATTCCCATATCAAGGGCAAGAAATAATGGTAAGTGGAGAACTCAATCCCTTCCAATATTGTAATAACGTCAAACCTATAAATGACTCATTGGTTTGACATAATGATAAAGGGTCTATACCAAATCAAATGGAACAAGGCCAAATTTCTAAAGACATCCCTTTGCTGAAAGGAAAAGAAAAGATGGAAGAAGAAATTGTTGTTAAAGAAACTCCAAAACTCATTAACCAAACTACATCGACTAAAGGAAAAGAGAAGGTTAATGAGTATGATACTATGGAAGAATCAAAAGAAGACACTATCAAAGCTATTCAAAAATATACTAAAGAGGCCCATTATCAAAAGATGGATAAAATGATGAAAAACTTTGATAAGCAATGCAAAATCAAACAACAAGGAGTGGGTGAATATTCCTTATCCATGATAGACCTACCCTTATCACCAAAGTCCATTGGAAAACCTCCAAGTCTACCTCATAAATATAATGAAAACTTTGTAAGGGAAAGTACATCATCCACCATGAGTGAAGAGGATAATGAAATTCTAAATTGGTTATACAAGGATGAAGAATCAAGTGCTCACATCAAGCACATTCAAAATATAACCATCCCTACTCATCAATATGGTAAAGGTTTTGCAATCATGCAAAAGATGGGGTACAAAGGTCAAGGACCTTTAAGTACAAGAAATGAAGGGCTAATTGAACCCCTAGAATCCACATGGTGAGATTCTAAGCAGAAAACAAGTTTAGGATATCTTGAAGAAGGATATACACAAAAACATTATCCCAAAGTGTATGATCAAATACTACAATTAGAATCTCATAGTGATGAGGATTCTAATGAATGGGAATGGGAGACTTTATTAGATGAGTCATGTCAAGACAAGGGTATTGATGTCATTCATACCTATGCTTCTACCAAAAATAAAGGACTAATGGCGGAATCAACTCCAAATCAAGCATCTAGTTCTAGTCAAGAGGGTCCAAATAATGTGCCAAGCATAGAAATCCAAAATCAATGGGTAGGTGAGCCATATGTTCCTTCATGGAGACCTACTATGGAAGAATCGAACGCTAGGTTTAATCCCCATGAGTTTTATCCAACAAAAACCATAGTGGAGTCTAGTGAGGAAGATTTTGATCCTTCTTCTTTAGATCATTTAGAGGAAGCCCATGTCTGAGATCTTCAAGATACAATGTGTGAACCCTCCAAAAATGAGATATACACTTTAAGCCCAATTGAGACAAACCCAAGTGTTGACCCTTTAACTCTCATTCGGCCGGATCTAATTGAATGGGATACTATTGAACCCGATACCTTGCCAACTTTCATGAACGACAACACGCTATCCCAATACCTCCATGCAGTTGAACCTTATTTTACCAAGGAATATCAAGAAGAAATGATCAAAGGAAGCATCCAAACTCTTAATCCGAGAAAAAATGAAAAAAAAAAAAAAATAGAAAAAGAAAAGAATCGAGTGTTGAAAACCACTTTGTGAAAACATTAGATTCAATAGAAAGAAAAAAAGAAATAAAGGATGTTTCTAAAGGTGAAAACCCAATTGAGGCACCTATAGAAGGGATTTTGGATGTTCTACTATATCATTATGAAGAAAGGTCTCCAATTCTAATCGAGCCAACAAAAAAGATAAACATTGGAACAGAAACAGAGCCAAAGTTCATCCACTTAACATCATCCCTATCCAGCAAAGAAAGAATAGAGTTCATTAAGTTCTTTAAGGAAAATCAAGTTAACTTTGCATGGTCTTATGATGATATGCCAGGGTTAGACCCAAATTTGATAATACATCACCTCAATATAAAGGAAGGAGTTAAACCAGTCAAGCAAAAACTAAGGAAAATGCACCCTCATATAGCCTTACTTGTCAAAGCGGAACTAGAGAAGCTATTAAAGGTGGGGTTTATAAGAGCCATTGATTATGCACAATGGATCTCCAACATAGTGCTGGTATCAAAAGTGGATAAGTCAATCAGAATCTACACGGATTTTAGGAACTTAAACTTGGCATGTCCTAAAGATGATTTCCCACTTCCAAGCATTGATGTTATTGTCGACCTAACAGCGGGACACTCCATGTTTTCACTAATGGATGGATTTAGTGGCTATAATCAAATCAAGATAGCACCCGAAGACCAAGATAAAACTACCTTTATGTGTGCATGGGGTACATTTTGTTGGAATGTCATGCCTTTTGGCTTGAAAAATGTCGGAGCAACCTATCAAAGAGCAATGACTACATATTCCATGATATGATGCATAAGTTCATGGAGGATTATGTGGATGACATACTAGCTAAGTCACATTAAAGAAAAGAACATCTACCTATTTTGGTGAAATTTTTTGAAAGGTTAGAGGAGTTCAAAGTAAGGCTTAACCCAAAGAAGTGTGCTTTTGGAGTTCAATCTATTAAACTTCTAGGTTACATTGTATCTGCCAAAGGGATAGAGGTTGATCCCACTAAAGTGAAGGCCATAATGGAAATGGAAGCACCTAAAACCATTAGTCAAATGAGATCTTTACAAGGAAGGATACAATCCATTAGGAGATTCATCTCTCAATTGGCAGAAAAATGTCATAATTTCACCCAACTCTTGAATAAAGATACCATCTTCTAGTGGGATGAAAAGTGTGAAGAGGCTTTCAATCTACTAAAGAAATACCTCATGAATCCACCAATATTGATGCCACCTATTAGAGGTAAGCCCTTAATCTTGTACATTTCAGCAACAGAGAATTCATTGGGGGCACTTCTAGCACAAGAGGATGAGAATGGAAAAGAGAAAGCAATCTACTACATTAGTAGAACCTTAGTCAAATATGAGCTGAACTATACCTTCATGGAAAGGGCATGCTTGGCTGTATTTTTTGCTTCCCAAAAATTATGCCATTATATGCTAGCCCACAAGATAAGGCTCATTGCTAAAATTGACCCTTTGAAGTATCTATTAAGCAAAACAGCATTAAATGGAAGATTAGCAAAGTGGGTGATGATCCTAAGTGAATTTGATATAGAATATGTTGACAGAAAATCAATTAAAGGACAAGTCATTGCAGACCAATTAGCAAAGGCACCACTTAATGATGATCATCCTATACAAGTTGAATTCCCAGATGCAAAAATTGTGAATGTTGAGGCAAAAACATGGCAGCTCTATTTTGATGGTTCCTACACTCACCATGGGTCAGGGGCAGGCATACTTTTAATCATGCCTCAAGGCTCCACTATCCCTAAGTCATAAAAATTTCTATTTCCATGTACAAACAATATAGCAGAATATGAAGCCTTGGTTATTGGAATCAAGTTGGCATTAGAGTGGAAAGTGACAGAATTAAAGGCATATGGAGATTCACAATTAGTCATAAATCAAGTCAATGAAGAATATCAGACTAAAGATGAAAAATTGGTACCTTATAAAACCATGGTGGATAATCTCAAGAAGTATTTCATAATCATCACATTTGAACAAGTACCGAGAGAAAAGAACAAGGCAGCAGACACCATGGCAACCTTAGCATCACTTTTGCAGATGCCTGATCAAAGTGATAGATACGAGTTCTTGGTAGAAGAAGCGATTCAACCCACGTATGACCCAACCCATCCTTACACCATTTTCCTACTTACTACAACTGACTCACCTTGGTATGGACCCATTTACACCTATTTGAAAGACCAAACACTTCCTATCAATCAAACCAGAAACCAAAAGAAAAGTTTCATTAGACAAGCCGCCAAGTACACTATAATTGTTGAAACATTGTATCAGAAAAGTCTTGACAGAATGCTCCTTAGGTGTTTAGAAGAGGAAGAATCAAACTTAGCCTTACGAGAAATTCATGAAGGAATTTTTGGATCACACTCAAACGAATTATCTTTAGCTAAGAAACTTCTTAGGATAGGATATTTTTGGCCTACCATGGAAAAAGATTCTTGTAACTTTGCAAAAATTTGTAAGAAGTGTCAATTCCATGGAAATTTGATACATGCGCTGGAACAAGAACTTCATCCAATAACCACACCTTGGCCATTCTATCAGTGGGGTCTAGATCTAATAGGAATGATTCATCCACCATCTTCGAATGGGCATAAATTCATCAAAATGACCATGGAATACTTTACTAAGTGGGTGGAAGTTGTACCCCTATCGACTTCAACATGAAAATAGATATCCTTGTTTATCCTAAATCATATAATTTGTAGATATGGTGTACCTCATTCCATTATAACGGATAACGCAAGGCATTTCAAGAACAAAGACATAATGGAATTGTGCACCGAATTTCATATGATACATCATTCATCTTCAATCTATTACCCTCAAGGTAATGGACAAGCTGAAGCAACAAACAAAAACATATTGAAAATCTTAAAGAGAACAGTGGATAATTCTCGTAGAGATTGGCATATCAAGATAAACCCAACCTTGTGGGCTTATAGGACAAGCATAAGGATGCCAACAGGGGCTACACCCTTCTCCTTAGTCTTTGGAACAGAAGCAGTTTTGCCTTTGGAGGTAGAACTTCCATCCTTAAGGATATCTATGCATGGATTGATAAATGAGGAAGACTATAGGGTTGCTAGGCTACAAGAACTAGAACTCTTGGATGAAAAATAGAAAGAAGCCTTTGATCACTTAAAGGTGTACCAAAATAGAATGTCAAGATCTTACAATAAACACATCAAGCCAAGGACATTTTAAATAGGTGACCTAGTGCTGCGTGAAAATCCCAAGAACCAAGCAGAAAGAGAGAAAAAAGGAAAGTGGGAAGCAAATTGGTTAGGACCATTTCTCATTGTTGAAGATTTTGGGATCGGCACATACAAGTTATCAGATTGTGATGGTGAAGAACTCCAAGAACCCATAAACAACATACATCTCAAGAGGTTCTATACCTAAGGTAGACGAAAGAGTATAAAGAGTATCAAATGGAGAGCATCATATTTATTGTACATAATTCAAAAGAGATCTTGAAAATACCAAAAACATTGGAAAATTTGAAAATATCAAAAACATTTGAAAAGCACAAAAGATCAAAAACAATGGAAAATTGAGCATGAAGAAAGGAAAAACATTCAAATATGATCATCAAAAAAATGTTGTTTTGGTGAAAACCTAGCAAATAGGCGCCTTGATAATATGAAAAAAAATTGAAAAAAGAAAAAATACAAAAAAATTGAAAAAGAAGAAAAGTGCCTTGGTGAAAACCTAGCAAACGGGCACCTTGGTAGCAAAAAAAAAAGAGAAAAGCTTTAAAAACAAAAAAAAGAGCTTGATCCATTCAATCAATGAAAACCTGGTAAACAGGCACCATTGAAAGTCCAAGTCAGTTGCATACTTAGAAGGTCACCTTGTTAATATTGCATTCGCCAGCATTTGTATATATTGCATAACAAAACCCCACAGTTGCATTTCGAAGTACCTTAAGATTTTGGTCACCTAATCAAAAAATTGTCTTAAGTCCCATAAACGAAATCAATATCAAACTAGGGTCAATCTACTCTCAAGGAGCAAGGATTCATCAACAAGCTCTATTCAATCAGAGAATCAATTCATCACACTCGAAAGAAGAACACTTAACCAAATCTACATCCCAATCCATTTTGAGCCTAAAATGAAAATTTGATCCAAGAACTTAAATTACCTTACCTTTTATCAAGATTAAAAATTTGAAATGGATGGAACTACACTTGAACTATGGATTTGAAAAACATGGCCAAAATTTTTTCTAAGTGTTGACTCAATTGACGAAATCATTTCTTTCTAGCGAATCGATGAAAGTTTTGTAGGATTTGACAAACATGCAAATCCACAGACCCCGAATACACCTGCATGCAAGAACCTGATACAAAGTAGAAGCACAAAGATGAAAAATCAGAACTCAGATGTTCACTCAAAATGTGAGAGCAAAATTGTCAACTGAATTAAAAAAACAATTACAAAGTTCAACCTTAAAAAGGTGAATGAAACCCTAAAAGGGAAATACTAGGTTGCACATTATTAATTAAGAATTAATTAATAATGCACCTAAGAGACGCTTAAGCAACTAGAGTAAAAGGAAATAATACTCTAACACCCCCCCTTAAGCTGAACGCAGGGAGAAAGTAGACCTAGCAAGACTAAGAAAGCAAGAAATGGGTCCCGGCAACAAGGAAATCTCTGTAAACCGGAGACAAAGGAGAAAACCCAGTGGGAAAAACCCCTCTCCAAAAAGAGATATAAAAGCAAGCAAAGACAAAAGGCATGACTTCAAGAGACTCTCTCAAAGCCAGTAGTACAATGCATGCTGCTAACCCCCCCCGAGAGAGAGGGTTGATGCTCCAAAGCCCCCCAGAATGAAAGAACCCCTGGAGCAATGAGCAAACCACTGTGACTCCAATGCAGAGGAGTGAAGGTCAGTGGGTGCTGAAGAGGTGACCTCAAAGGATGAGGTGTCATTGGAAGGCCGAGCTGATGCTCAAATGTGAAGACACGAGGATCCTGAAAGGGAATCCCCAATGCAAGTGGTATGACAGGTGTGCTGACACTGTCATGAGAGAGGAGATGAGTGTCCTCTGAAGAATCCTCAACAACTGCACCTGGTGGCTCGATGAATGGAGCTGGAGGATCAAGCAGTGCTGAAGAAGAATCCGGCTGAAGGGAAAAGTACTCCTCAGGATGTGGTGTAGCAGTCACAACACGGGTCTCAGGAACAACACAGAGGTTCAAGCTACCTGACTACACCACATGATGCTCTCGTGAAAGAGGAGAGCTGAGCTCCGACAATGGAGATGGTGGACCAAAATGAGAAAAGATGTAGAGATGGGAGGAATGATCAACTGTCCCTGTAGCAATAATGCCTCCTGTCACACTATCCCTGATGAAGGCTGAATCGGCCGTGAACTCAACTGTCTTCCCTGACCCACTGCGAGTAATCTGATAAATGGAGAGAAGGTTTGCAGAGAGAGATGGAACATACAATACATCATTGAATGTGCCATCCTGAATGCTGACTGAACCTGTCCCACAAACTGTCTGTACAGTGTTATTCCCCATGAGAATATGAGGAATAGGAGAAGTCTCAAAAGAAGAAAACAACTCCTGAGAAGATGCCATATGGTGAGAAGCACCGGAATCCAGTATCCAAGGGACCTGTAAAGGAGATGCAACAGATGCCCGTAATGCATGACCCTATCCAAAATCCTGTCCAGATGTCGAAGAAGATGCAGAAGACTGAAAAGCAGACCCCTGTGAGGTGGAAGAGGATGGAGAGGAAATAGTGCTCTTCTAAAGGAGAGCTTGCAAATCTGCAATCTGTTTCTCATAACCATCACATCTCTTCTGAAAACACTGTGACTCATCATGGTTCCTCTTCTGACAATAGGAACATGTGGGGATCTGAGTCTTCTGATTCTCCTTCTTAGAAGAAGATGGTGTGTCAGTAGAGTGCTGAGAGGAGGAGTCAGATATCTGCTTCGGCTTCGGCTTCTGTGTGTCCTGAGATGACTTGGCAAGCAATGCCTGTGACTGTGAACCTGCAAGTGAATCCATCTGAGTGATCTTGGACTGCTCACGAGTCAACCTGTCACAGAAATTCTCAAAAGAGGGCATAACATGTCTGGTACCCAAAGCATCCATGGTGGAGTAGAAAGTGGAAGAAAAGATCTGGTACTGTCCTCGCAACTTTGAGAGTATCAAATAGATACACTCATCATATGTCTTGATTTTTCCACATCCCTGCAAAACTGTACGCAAAGATTTGAACTTCATCAAGAAGTCCTCTATAGTGGGGAAATCAGAAGGAGTCAAAGAGGTCAACTCTGCATCAATCTGAAGCTTCCGGAATTCGTTGACTGTACCAAACAAGGTTGAAAACTTGCTCCAAATAGCCCTAGGAGTGGTCAAACCTTCCAGGTGAAATAAGAGATTGTCAGAGATGTTCAGTGCAATCAAACCCATGGCTTCATCCATTTTGTTCCTGTGCTGAAGAACCTCAAAGGGACGCTGCAGGACAGGTTGGTGTTCATCCAGACATGACCATAAGCCACGTGACATGAGCAGCCTGGTCATGTGTGCTTTCCATGTGTGGTAATTGTGCGGTGTTAGCCGGGCCACAGAGGGATCCGACATTGAGAGAAGAAGAAGACAGAAGTAGAAGGGTCTTTTCTGAAGTAAATTACAGAAAGGAAAAACACCCCCCCACAATGTATAAATCAAACCCCCGTACAGCAAATGACTGAAAGCACAAAAAATGAGGAGAAAACCTGGACTCCAGATGCAGAGAAGGAGGAAAGGAGAAGCCTTGACTTTGATGCTAAAAAAGAGAACTCAAATGGCTGAATCAGCAAACCAAACCAGCATCATTGCGTCCATCTCGGAAAGACCTTTCCGACGATATATCATATGTCGATTTTCGAGTCCGTATGAACCCTGTAGGAGCAAAAAATGCCCAAGTACCCCCAAATGTAAGCTCTCTGGAAAAAACCAGGGACGGCAAAAAATTTGACGGCCGTATGACCGTCACTGGGCCGTCGCTGACGTCAGCATGACGTCATAACCGTACTGTCAGAAAATTTTTAAAAACCGCCGAAAAAAATGGGCAGATGATGTCAGATGACGTCACCTGCGTCTGCCTCGGGTGGCGGGCCGGTGGCCGGAAAGCGGCTCCACCAGCTGCGGTGGCGCCCGGGCGGAGCGGCGGTGGGGCCTGGACGGAGCGCGGGGTGGCGGCCGGGCGGTGGCTGGCCGCGGCGGCGCGGCGGGGGCGCGCTGGCGGCGCGCTGCCCGGCAGCCGCTGCGGGTGGCGCGCTGGCGGCGCGCCGTGTTTTCTTAAAAAAAAACCTTTTTTTTTCATTTTTCGAGATTTTTTTCTCGATTTTCGAGCCGTACGGCCCTGGTAGGGCAAAATTTTTTTTCCCTGTGGTCACGGGGGCCAAACTGAGTCGAGTTTTATATGATTTCGACTCTCCCGGACCTTCTAAACGCAATGGCGGAGTCCGTTTCTGCTCAATCTGCTCCAGAAGATCGTGCCTCCTTCAAAGTGACAGAAAACCCCAGAAACAAGCTGTGGCTGTCGTCTTCGAATCGTGGCTTCAAAAAACTTTGATCAGGCAGCAACAGGGCGGCTCTGATACCATGTAGGATTTTACAAACATGTAAATCCACAGACCCCGAATACACCTGCATGCAAGAACCTGATACAAAGTAGAAGCACAAATATGAAAAAGCAGAACTCAGATGTTCACTCAAAATGTGAGAGCAAAATTGTCAACTGAATTAAAAAAACAATTACAAAGTTCAACCTTAAAAAGGTGAATGAAACCCTAAAAGGGAAATACTAGGTTGCACATTATTAATTAAGAATTAATTAATAATGCACCTAAGAGACGCTTAAGCAACTAGAGTAAAAGGAAATAATACTCTAACAAGTTTTAGACTAGACAAGCTATGATGAAAGGATGATATTTTCTTGATTTCTGAATGACTGTCTTAAAATCAAAGTTTTAAATCATGTATTATTTGTCTAAGGACGTGATCATCAAAGAATCATTGAGGACTTGTACATAGGATAAAACAGAGATTTTTGCTTGTTTACGCAAACGGATACCTTGGCTATTTTGATCTTCAATATCATAATACCAACATCCACTTGCAACATAGAATCCGACAAAATCGGTATTTGCACTCTCATGATTGGCTTCAATCAGTGATAGTCATACCAAAGAGACCGATGGGAAAGCAAGGAAAAAGGCAAAAGTATTCATATCATCATAGTGGAACTAGTGATGATTGTACTAAAAAATGGGATCCAAAAATGCTCAATGATGAAAATAAGCTCTAAATCTTGAATAATGACAGTTAGTTGCATACATGTTAGATTAAGTGCATTGTATATATGTGTTTTGCTTTTCTTAGCTTAAATTGCAAAGGGAAAAATGAAATGGGAGGGTTTAATTCAAACATCATGATTCTAGATTCAAAACAACGAAAATGAGATTATCTTTTGCATACATGCATATCATTAATCATTAGTCATTATCCGGAAAAGAAAAAGAATCATAACTCATACATCATTTGCATACATGTAGTTACGGATAGAATTGCATACATTTGAAAAAATAAAAAAACATAGGATCATCCATATCCATATCCATCTGATTATAAAACAATTTGCATCTATACATTGAAAAATAGAAAACATCTCATAATATCCATACATCAATGCATCCATCTATCTATATCATAAAAATAAGATACTTTGCATCCATCACATAAAGGTAAATGCATCATAAACATCATATAGTTGCATATAAAGATAATCTCATAAATCAACTCATCAAATAGAGACAGAGGAATAGATCATCATATATCATCAAAAGAATGTGTCTCAAAGGATCCAGTACATCAAAGTATATCCAGATACAATATCATGAAAGTGGTACATCAAAGGTTTCGATAAATCAAAAAACATGAAATGTGCAATAAAGGACATCAATGATAAATGAATCTATCATAAATCAATCAAGATTTCGTAGCACCAGAACCACCTGGATCTCTATCATCCTATGGAGGAGGAGCCTGAGAAGTGCTCACTCCACTCGGTCTCTGAACAATCATAGCTGAAAGAAACTGCTGCATCAAGGTAGCAACCTGATCTAAACACCCCACAATAGTAGATATCTTTGTCCTCATAGACTGCATATCTCGGGCTAAAGCACCAATAGTGGGAGAATCCTGTGGATCCTATCCATGATCTTATGGCTAATGAACTGCTGTGCCGGAACCTGCTGTGCCTGATCCTGCTGAGCATCATCATCCTATTGTGCTAGGAAAACTCTCTGTAACTGCACTAAAGGATCTAAACCCCCAGGAACCTATCTAGCAGCCTCAACACGAGCCTGTCTCTGAGCTCGTTGTTGTCGATGAACTCTATCCTGTCTAACTACTGCTCTAGGATGAACTATCTGGACTACATCAACCTATCTATCTTTGGCTCTATCTCGATCGTGTCCATCCCTCATCCGTCCTCTACCAGCAATAACTGGAGGATCTCTACGTCCTCTACACCTCTGATGTCTACCACCACCATGCCCATCATCACCACCATCGCCACCACCATGTCGACTAGGAATAAGCTCTGTTGAATCTGTGAAATGAATAAACCTGTTTCGAGACCACCAGTCTCGATACTCATGGGACATCCCTACATCAGACATACCTATCAACATCTCCCATCTACAAAAAGGCATAGCAGCAATCTGAGCCAAGGAAAACTGGTAATCAATACAAGGGCCCCATAAAGATCTCTCGGCTTGAACTCATGCATATAAGGCATTGCCCAGAGGTATATCCTGTATCCTACCATACTGTCTGGAAACTTGACCAAAACAAAATTGCTCAATAACAGTATTAGATCGGCCAATCATCCAACAAGGACTAAACATATAGGGAAACTCATCATCATCCTCTCGCCACAAATCACAATCAAGGTAAGGACGCCATGTAACCTGATCAAGATCATCTATCTGATGTCTCCAATAATCTAGATGACTTAAATGATGCTGAATCACCATACCAATATATAGAAAGGCATAAGGATATCCACGCGGCTGTCTCCTATCAGAAATAGGCCTGGTAATAGGAAGATGCTCCCAAATCCATAACTGGAGAATAATAGCATCGATAGATAAGGAAGAACTCTCTTTGTACACCACCTCATGAAGATCTTGATATAATTGAGCTAGCACGCAAGAACCCCAATCAAAACATCAAGGCTGTGCTAGTAAATCCTCTAAAATCCTACCCCAACCAATGGAAAAACTGCGACCTCATCGGTCAGGAAGAAATAGACCACCAATCAATCCGCTAAGAACTGCAAGCAATGTAGGAAAAGAAGAAAATTGTGGCCATGTGATCATATCATCATCAATCAAATTATCCCCGAACACTCGTCGATAGATAGTAGAATCATACACAGAATCATAATAAACAATCTCTCCTCAATAGGGAATCCGTAGCAAATGATACATGTCCTCGGGCGTGATCGTCATCTCACCATGAGGAAGATGGAAAGTATTGTGGTCGAAGTGCCAACGCTCCACCACAGCTGTCAATAACCCACGGTTCAGCTGAAACCGGGGAAGATCGAGAAGGAAGCTCAAACCACAAAGCTCTATAACATGGTACTCAGCCGCAGTCAATGTCTATCCAAGGTCAATAACCCATGATGGAACTGATCAGATATATAACACAGGGAAGTCAACCTGTTTGGCAAAGAACAAAAGAATCATATCAGCATATTATATCAAGGAACACCTAAAGTCGATCAAGTTATTTTAAAATCCATTTGCTCATCATGAGCGCATCAAAACTCCTAACTCTATATCTTGAGGAAGGAAAATCTTTATTTTATATCTCTAGATCTTGAGAGTAAAATATTAGACCATCACCCTATCATAACAGATTGACAAATCAACTTCATTGGTATTACTATATTGATATCCTAATCAATTGTTTAGTTCAAATGTCACTGACCTAATCATATTATTCCAATCAGTCATCTTGACGTACTAAATATTTTAAAAATGAAAAAATTTAAAATAAAAAAAATAGTCAAGTACAAGTGAAAATTCTACAAAAAATGCTACAGGCGTGATTTTATTCATCACAGGTGACATTTCCTTGAGCGACACAATTTTTGTCAAGCGACATTACTTTTGTCTTACGCGATAAAATTTTCACAGGCGACACTGAATTGACTTAAGCGACACTAAAACATTCCTAGGTGACATCGAATTGCTAGGGTTTCATAGGCGTAAAAACTTAAGGAATCTGGTTTTTAAACCTACGGCTACGCATGAATCATTTAACCTTAGGTGACAATGAAAAGTCGATAAGCGACATTGAAATACTCGTAAACGATACTAAAAATCATAGATGCAACATTTAACAGTGTTAGGTGACATTGAAATTTGCATAAGCATGAATTAAATATTTCAAAGCAGCGATGAAATTGGGAAATGCAATAAATGCTAATTAATGAGCAATAAATGCAATACCGAGGTTTGAAAGGTACTTACCAAAGGTCCATAGTCAAGTGGCCTTGCATATCTCTGACACCGCTCAAATTGATGCTCTCAAATAGGCACAACCATCTCAAAAATCCAAGTAGAACCAGAGCAAAATCATAGAAGTCAAAAGTGAAAATGAATAGTAAATCTAGGTTTTTCAACCTATTTAAGCTAAATTTGACCTAATTTTGAGGTAAGAAATGACTTTGACCTATATGAATGTATTGCATTTACCGAGGCAAATTGAGAAGTATGGCATATCATAAAGTGTTTTTCAGAAATGAAAACATATCAATCAAACATTTAAACCTATCCATCGAAAACAATAATATGTTTCATTTCTGAGGAGGCATACCATCAGATAATCAGATCAACATCATCAGTAACATCAACGAAAATCAAAGACCGATCATCAAATCAAATCAAAAGCTATTATCAGATAATTTTTGTAATCAAATGAAAGGGGCATTATATCAATCATCAAATCAAACATCATATCAGGATCAATCAACAAATCAACCATCATATCAAGAACGATCATCAAAGAACCATATCAAGAGAGTTTCATATCAATCATATCTGCATCAACCTCATATCAAAAATCAGAGGATCGACCATCGAAAGACATTAAAAATGAACATCAAAGATCGACCATCAATACCTTTTATCAAAAATCAGAGTATTCTTTGAATCGACATGCTTCACACGTCAACTCAAAGAGGGGCATTTGTAATCACCTAAAAATGGACAAAGACAATTCAACGATAATTCAAAGCAAATCAAGTGAAATCAGAGAAAATCAAGGACAAAATTGAATCAATTGAATCACAATGCATAATTAGCCAATCAAAATGAAAATCAAGTCTTAATTCAATATCAATCAAAATTGAGAGTATTTTAATCAAGTGCAATCAAATCAAAATATAATTAATTCAATTAATTGTATAGTCTTGGATTAAATTAAAATCAACCCATTCAAGGGGTACATGGCTAAAATAAATCAATTAAATCAATTACTCTCAACAAACCAAAAGGAGAGGAAATCAATCAACCAATGAGATTTGAGGAAAGGCATTCACATGGATCAAGCCCAATTAAATCTCATTCACTCAAAGTGAAAAGGAATCTCAACCATCCATCTTGTCTACTTGTCCCAAGCTTTGAGGACACAAACTTTGTTTTGTCTTCAAAGGGTGGAACCAAAGACTCAACCCCAACTCAATCATGATTAAACACAACTACACCCCCTATCATTGGAAAATCTATAAAAGGAAGGCTAAAATCTTTCATAATTCATCAACCACCTATCTGAGAATTGCATCAAACCTCTGGCAATTTGAATTTAGAAAAGCATTTAAGAGCATATTTAGCATTTATCTTGATAATTGTTAGCTTTAGCATTGTTTTATCTCTATCATTTTCATTCCAAGACTGTCATTAATGAGAGCTTGCTGAGAGCTCACTCATTAACATCTTAGTTAGAGAGTCATAGGATGCTCAATTAATCATTGATTTTGTTAAATAGTTGCTCAATTGTGGTTGTATTTAGTTATTATTTCACTTATTGTTGATGATTAACCCTAATTATATGAAGGTACATTTATTTGTATACAATTAGAAATATTTTTTTGCTCAATATCTCATATTTACATGCATGGTTATACATGGTTTCTAATCACATTTTTTATTTTGTACTCAATTTAACACATACTATTATATTATTATATAAAGATAATTCTATCTTTTAATAGTATTTCGAGACAAAACACAATTCTACTAATTATTCTTCTTTGATTCATCTTTTACAAAGATAAAATAATTGATAAAAGATTATTAAAATACAAACCAATTTCTATAACTATCAAATAGAATTAATGAACACTTTTAAATAATAATACACTATTTTCAAAATATCTAATTATATTTTAAAATAAAAATATACTTATTTTACCGTTTTACGTTTATTTTTTTCAATCTTACAAATCTCCAACAAATCTATTTTTCCTCTGTTTTTGCTCATCCATGTTTGCTAATCTTGAATTTTACAAGTTTTTTCTATTTTTTACTCTTATAAAGGTCTTTGTTTCTATATTTTTTTAGTTTCATTATTCATTAAGTTTTTATTTCTATAATCATTTTTAGTGTTTTTTTTTTTTCTCTTTTCAATTATATGTTGAAAACAAATATTTGAATGATCATCTATAATTTTTAAATTTCATTTTCTACATTATTAATAGTCATTTCACATTTTTTGAAAATCTAATTTCCTATAGCACATGGCAACTCCTAGTTTTAAAAAAATTAATATACCAAATACCAAAAACAAAACTAGTGCAACTTACCTTGCCCCATGTTAACATGCCCTCCATCCACAATATCAATTTCACATTAATGAATGGTACGGCAATATATCACCATCAAGTGGACCCAACTGAAATGGGACTCTGCACATTTTCTGGCATTAGTTAAAACCCACACAAACGTAACCCTAAATATTCTGTCCTATTACTTTGTCACGAAGTAACTAAGGAGAGGTGAGCATACATGGGATCGTATTTTCACAAAACAATGTGCCCATTTTCATTGCGGGCATATCACGAGGCTTGTACAACAAGAAATAAATGGAAAATCTCACATCAGAAGACAAAGACATTCACCAACTCATCTTTGACGAAGAAACTACGTAATCTTCTTACTGACTTCCACTCCAAGCAAGCTTTGGCATCATGGCTGACATGTGTGTGAGGCCCACCCACTTCCACATACATTATAGTGGAAGCATCTAGGTAAAGCTAGGCACTATCTCCTTTTACACTTTTTTCCCACTTACTTTTGTAATTATTCCAAATGTTTTCTCATGCTGTTCAATTTGTCTTAAATTCCAAATGCTATTTCATTGTGTTCAATTTGTCTTAAATTTGTACTTTTCCTCCTAGTTTGATTTTTTTTAGGGTTTTAGTTAATTTGTATGCATAATTTTAATTTTTAGGGTTTTAGTCTCTTTAGACTAATTTGTGGACATAATTTTATTTTTTTATTGAATAATATTAAAGTATTATCAAATAGTTGTGGAATTACTCATCATAAATCATTTACAAATATTGCATCGACAGCATTGAATTATATTCAATTGTATAACATTTTTTAAATTTCTTTCTATCACCTTTACCACAAACTCAATTATCATTTTCTCAAAAATTCTTATTAAAAATACTAAATAAATGAATACCAAACAAATTTAAACAAAAATATATCATTTATATGCTTATGATTCTATGTATAAACAAAGATCAAAAGTCCAAAACAATTTAATTTTACAATGTCCTCCATTATATGTATAAACAAGCCTATACCATTAAATATCCAAATAATGTTACAAAGTAGGCTAAATATTTTTAATATTGACCACTATTAAATTCCAGTAAAATAAATAATCACAAAATTATGAAGAACCAAAATAAAAATAAAAATAAAAATATAATAATAATAATATTGCTGCTGCTCTAGTATTTATCCGATTACTTTCGGCGGCCGAAGCATAATTAAAGTCGGCACCGTTCGAATCAATTAACACGTTCAAAAAATGGGTCGATGAATAAAAAATAAAAAGACACTAGTCTCTTGTCAAAAATAAGCATGCACGCTGAGCATTATAAAAGCACGCCATTATAAAATATGGATTATTCCCCCGTACCAGATTAAAAATTATTGTGAGATATGAACGAGTAATTCTCTCTGGTCATCTGTACCAATCTTTCCGTAATATTTTTTTTAAGAAAATATATTAAGGAAACTATAATTAAAAAAATATAGTTATGAAGTTTGCAATAAATTTATTTACATTTATATAATTATATAATTTTAAGGTCAATATTGAAACATTCAAAGTAATCTAAATAATAGAAAATAATAAATTTAAAATTTGTTGTTAATTAGTAAATATTAATCATTTAACAATAAAGGAAATGTCTTTTTTTAACTTTTATGATAAATTTTATATTAAAAATGTAAGTAGTGTTAATGAGTTCTTGGTCTATTAGTAAAATTTAATGGTTCTAAATGAGCTCAGTAGAGATCAAGTTTTGATGAGTGCAAGGTCTCAACGTTATAAGAGATGAGGTTGGATCCTACATCAAGTGACTTTAGTACAATGTATGCTCCTCAATTCTTTTATATAAGTTGAAGAGGTTTTTGTCTAAAGCTCATACTCTTATATCAAATACTTAAATGGATTCATGTGAATTTGATATAAAACCCTCCAACAAAGAAAACAAGGTGAAAATATGTGTGCCTATAAAGAGGAATCTATGGCTATGTGACATCTTATTGATCATGGCTCAAGACTAATTAATTCATTTGCATCTCCAAAGGCATGTTGATCAAGTGTTCCCATCAATCTAGATACCAAATGCTCCTAGATCAGAATTTTGCTTCTAGATTCGATTGTGTTAGTGTTTTTATCATCAATATTTCGAATCACACTCTATGATCCATCATTTTTTTACATTCTCTATCATCCTGATGATGGATCACAGGGTGTGATTTGAAATGCTGACGCTAAAAATACACAATCAAATTCAGAAGCAGCATTCGAATTACTCATGGATTGTGGAAATCTACTCACTCACTTTGCTCCCAGATTATTGAGTACAAATAGAATCTAATAAGTATCACGTTTCTCCCTAGCATAGTTGTAAGTAATTATGTACATAGAGGGTCCTAAAGAGAGGTCATAAGGACCATTAATCAAATTTGATTTAAGGTGTACATTATGGCTCATTTTGACAACTCCTTAACAAATCTTGTAAACAACTACAATCATTGATTTTAGATTTACATGGTCAAGTCAATGACAAATGGGTGGCTAGTAAAATAACCAATAATGAATGTACCTAGAGGCTATTGGAAAGCATCAAGACCTAACACAAAGCTTGAAGGCATAAGGTAGTGGGGTCAAGTAGATGTGATGCCACCATGTGTCGAAACTAGCATATATTATTGGGTTTCCTTGTTTTAGCCCAAGTAGTTGATATGGTATTGTTCAACATAAGCAATGAAATCTAGTCACAATGTAATGAATTCAAATAATATTATCAAAAGACTATATCAATAAACTTGGTTCATTTTTCACAAAGAAAACCATTTCTGCAAAAGGACTTAAGACAACTAGGATGATTGATCTCATTTGTGATGGCATATATATTCTTGAACTTGGGACAATATTTTATATCATGTACCTTTGAAGAATTTTGCTCTAAGAAACATGTTTAAAACCTATTAACTTGGGAAATTTGATGAAGGTGGTGATGTTCACCTTTGTGTTTCTTCATTTAAACCACAATTATTGATCTTAGTGTTGATCAACATTGTTAGTCCTAAGATCAGATCACTGAGAGGGAGGGTGAATCAATAATCTACCAATTGTGCAGCTTTTAACCTCTTAAACTTTACCACAACATTCACGAGATTATCTTTAATAGTAGAAAATAAAAAACATAACCATAAGCACATTCACATAGCAATGGAACACTTGACATAGAGATTTATCTCATAGAAAACCAAATCAGGAAAAAACCACGGTGGAGATTAGTACCCACTAAATGATGTACTCTTTTGAAGTATGCCATGTGAGGAGCTTAGCCCTGTTAGGAGTTTACAAAATCATTGTTAGGTGCTACCCAGTTAAGGGATTTACCTCAAGCCTATTAGGACCTTTACCCTATTAAGAGTAGTCTTGTTAGAGGACTTCAAACACAAGCTAATGTGCCACCTTGTTAGAGGATTTACAATAGGCACCTACTAGAACCCACCTAATTAATGGATTTTGATTGTTGTAATTGTTAGGGAACAACATAGAGAATGATCTATAAAATAGCACTACCTTTGCTTGATCAAATCCACTAAAGCACAAAATCTCTTCGCAACATAGCTAACTCTATCCTGGCTTCATCACAATTTGCACTTTACACTGCACTTGCCCAACACACTAAAAACTTTCAACTTAATCACTTAAATATTGTTCATCAAGCCCTAGAGTCTTCCACCACCTTAAGCAAGCCCTAAAATTTAATTTACAATATCTCGCTCAAACTTAACACGCCACAATACAAAATTAAATGTACAAAATAATTTTCCAAAACCGCATCGGCCAATACAATGATTTTACATAGAATTTTGTGACATGGGGTCTAACACATTTTTCCCAAACACTTGCTTCCTCAAGAATCTTCTCCACATGCTAGCATCAGACAATGTGATGCCAAATCATCACCTCCAGTCTTTAAGACATGTCACCAGATCGTAACTGACTCAACCGAATTTGTTGTAACCTCTACACCGATCACTGATCAAAGATTCATCAACCGTCGCTCAAGAACATAAACACTTCAACCTGTAACATCTTTGTCTCTACTCACCATTCATATATCCTTTACATCAATCATTCAAATTAGTTGTGATTGCAACCATAGCTTCTACACACTATTGTTCACCATATCTTGTAATGACACCACAAGACACAACAAAGATTTGACAAACCAATCAAATCACCTATCGTCTATCACTAACTATTCTAGAAATTACTTTGTCAACCTTCATCTGATCATAACTTTCTTACCGGTCCACATCAATAGTAGCATTCATGCATTTGACATTCAGAGACATCCCCAAGTCTTGCATAGAAATCGCTACAACTGAATCTGATAATCATACTTATACTTAGCAACATATTAGGAATAATAGGTCAATACTTGACATCAATGACAACCCAATAATTGATCATCATGCAATCAAATCTATATCATTATAGCTCAAAAAGTCACTTACCATCACTGCATTAGTTACGCCAACAAACATGAGACATCAATCAACATGAACTAAAAGGATTTTTGGAAACCTTATGTCAATATTGTTCAAAGGTGCTACTCCTTCAATATGATCACATGTGCACATGCACACACGCATGTATGTGTGCACATACACACACACACACACACACACACACATTTTTTGTACATGTGTGCATGTTGGAATGAGAGTGTAGGGTAGGTGTATATTAGACAATCTTTGAGCTTTTGATACTATTGTGAACATTGTTTGGATTTATGACCACATTCCTAATATCACTCTTTGGTTATTTAATTATACCATTAAATAAAAAAATTACAACATAAGGATGATTTGGGTTGTTTAAATGCTCAATTGTCTTTTCACCTCATGCAATAGAACAAATCTTCACTACATTTATGCTAAGATAAATAAACTTCCATTTTTCTTGTTATTAAATTACATGATAGTACCACATTTAATATTTATGTCATAGGTATTTTTTATCTGAAATGCACAACCTACTTTATTCAATCAATGGTTGAAATAGCTAGAAAATAAATGGACTACCGTTAGGATGATCCTTGCAATTCATGACCTTATAATGTGTCTTGCATTAAAACTAATTGGAAAAATGATGACAAACTGAAGATGACAATATATAATCTCGATGGAACAACGTCACCTTGATATATGGGGAAAGATGTGTCAATCTTTTTTTTATTTTCATGCTCGATAATCTTGTTGTTGCTATTAATTCAGTGAAGTGTTGGCAATAATTTGATGTCTGGCTGACAATTATTCATTTCCATACATTTTTGTCATTTGGGATTTTTATCCTGTTTTCGTCAAGAGTTCAACTCCTGCTAGAAAATGCCCTTACGATGTGATGATAATAGCTTGGGTGAGGGATTTTTATAGGATTTTATTTGGATTCATGATAATGGCATATCAATGGTGCAAATGGTTGAAAATCATTGAAACCATAGATTTTTGTAGATTTTTATGCATTGGGATGTTTGAAGGTGGTGTCTACCTTAGTTTAACTCGCCAAATTTGACACTTTCACTTTCTTTATGGTGATTTGGCATGGATGAAAGATGAATATAGACATTGAAAATAGTGATAGTAGTTCAAGTCATCTATAATTTACAACATAAGAAATGTAGGAGTGTCTTGGTCTATTTCATTGCAATACAAACATTCAATCTTTCTAAATCTAACTAGAAATGAGTACATGAGAAGTAATATTTCCAGTTCCTCAACTTCAACTTAACTAAACATCAAGTGGTCTAAGGATAATATTGATCTGATAGATGCAAATGTGATTAGCATGTATGGATATAAGTTAAACATGTCATGAAACAAAGATGATTTAGAAAGATATGATGGAGAGATGAATGAAAAGGCACAAAAGTTGATAAAAATTATTATGGTATAGTAGCTGGATGTACAAGGAATGCATATGTTTGTTAGGTAATAAAATGAATAGATATGAAGGGGAGATATATTTAGAGAAGAAAAGGGATAGATAAAGGGAGAGGAGAAAGGGGTGGATAGAGACGGTACATATAAATATATATAGAGGAGACATAAGGAAAGAATGAGAGAGGGAGAGATAGAAGTTGAAGATAGAGATATGAAGTGATATATAAATAGAGATAAAGAGAGGTATGGCTATAGGGATAGAGAAAAATGGAGAGATTATGTGTGTGTGTGAGAGAGAGATATATATAAAGAAGATAGAGTGAGAGATGGAGATATATAAAGATAAATATAGAGGTAGAGAGGAGGAGATGTATATGGATAGAGAGGGATAGGAGATAACAAGATAGAGATAGAGATAGAGATATGTTAGGCATGAATTCTGAATATTTCCTATGGGGGAGAATTCGAGTAGTTCTATAGAAGTTGTATTTTGCATTCATGACTATGTTTGTCATTGATGTCAACACATTGATCTACTAAATATTAGTAGAGAAACAGACAATGTTTGAATTAGTGTAGGTAGAGAATTGCAGATTAAGATATGCGGCATTGAGGACATGTTCCGTATTGTATCCTAAGATTATGGTTAAGGGCGCATACGAAAATTCAATTATTCATGACAGTTATGAGTAATCTAGTGGAAACAGTATTCTAATAGTGTTCCTGAGAAGCGGATTGTGATAACCAAATTATATCTCCTAACAGGGATAGAATCTGGATATGGGAAGTTGTACAGGGGTTGAAGACATTTTAGAGGTGACCTAGATAAGACAACATAGTCATAGGTTGCACGTGTCAAGATTTATTAAGTTTGGAAGCCGACAATTTTTATGTGGTTATGGAATATTATGTAACGTATAATGATTTATATTTTGTAATTGATTAAGCCTAGTTGGCTGACTCAATTGTAAATTATTTGAGTGCGGTATAAAGAAAGGATTGCTTTCCTTGATCGTAATGATGTTGAGATATATGAGTATGAAAAGTGATGATGTTGATGTTGTAAGAGGATATGCGAATTGAGCAGATCTGGTAAAGTATTTGGTGTGGTTTTGGCACAGAAAAAGGAGTGGAGATAAGTTGTTGAGATCAATAAGTGTTGGTATTATTCTATTTGGATAATACAAAGATCAGTTGGACAGTGAGTTTAGTGATCTTTCCACTGAAGTTATTTGGACAGTGGGTCCTTCTGTCTTCCTTAACTCCTAAAAGGGTTAGAATCTTTTAACAAGGATTCAAAGTCTCCTAACAATGACTGATATGTATTGAATGTATTTCATAGACTCCTAACAGGGTCCATCCTCTCACAAGGAATTTTTATATTAGTACATCTTTTGTGGGTACCATCCCCACCAGAGTTTACTCTCTGATCAAGAGGTTCCCTAGTAAACATATCTCGTGTCATTGTGTATGTTTACCTTTCTATGGTTGGTGTTTATTTTGGTTGTACGTGTCTCAGATCTAATAAAGTTATTAAAAGTTGGTTTTATTAGATAATTGATTCACCCCCCCCCCCCCCCCCCTTATCTTGGTGGACTTTACTTTCTAACAATTGGTATCAGAGCGATAGGTCCTTGAAGGAAAAGTTTAACAACTTAAGGAGATCTATGGCAAGTCATTTCAGAAAAGAAAGTCCTAAGTTTGATGCAGTTAACTATGATAGCTGGAAAGAAAAGATGAAGACACATCTGCTATGTTTAGGACCAGGATATTGGTTGATTACAAAGAATGGAAAAACTATCATTGAAGAAGACAAAATTGAAGACTGCACTAATATAGAAAGAGATATCTTTATGTGTAACATACTTGACAAAGAAGCACTTTTGTCAGCTCTTCCTGAGAATGAATATAGTCAGGTAAAAACTCTAAGGACATCTCATGAATTTGGTTAGATTTACAATCTACTTTTGAAGGTGATATACATGCTAAGAGAATCAAATTACAGAATTAGATATGTTTATTTCAAGATGCAAAGATGATGGAAGATGACTTTGTTAGAAGTTATATTGGTAGGATATCAAAGATTGTTGCAGGTATCAAAGCTTGCGAAGGAAACAAAACTGAAGATGAAATCACATGGAAGATCTTAAAGACACTGACTGCTTATTTAAGCAGACAACACATATGATTGAACAAGTTATACCTTGTACTAAAACATTCACCAGAGAAACTCTTCTTGGAAGATTAGAAGCAGCGGAGATAGGCTTGAGACAATCTGGAGATTTGCCTAGAATTGAAACAACATTCAATGCACTTAGTGTTCACCCTACTTTGTCAAGAAGTACAAGTGTCAGTGGATCTAAAACTAAAGAAGATAGAAAGATTGAGGAAGGAATTGCCTTGCTTGTGAAAAGAGAACTGGAAGGTAAGAAAATATTTAAATGTTGGACATGTCAAGAATATGGTCATTTCACATCTAAATGTCCTAAGAGAGTAAAGAAATATAAGAAGAACTTTAAACCTAGGAGATCTAAAGAATGTTATTATGCTAATGATGAAGAATTTGAGGCTAGCATTGAGAAAATCTTAAGTGAAAGTGATAATGAAAGCACGATGACATATAATTTGTTGCAATAAAAGAAGAAAACTCTGAAATTGAAGTTAAAGAAGAAAAAACTTTAGTTTCTCAAGTTGAAAAGAAAATTGATTGGATTATAGACAGTGGTTGTTCACATCATATGACTGGAGATATAATTTTTTTTATAAAGTTTAACAATTATGGTGGAGGAATTGTTAGAGTCGGAAACAATGCACCTTGCCTGATAAAAGGAATAGGATCTATTACTCTTGATGGAAAAACTAACACTGATGATGTTTACTTTGTGGATGGATTGAAACATAATCTTTTAAGTGTTGGATAGTTAGTTGACAATGGATATCAAGTTTGGTTTACTGAGAATACTTGTGTGATCAAGGATAAGAATGGTAAGACGATTGGAATAGGAGCAAGAACCAGAGGTAATGTATTTCAGTTGAATCCTACTGAGATGACATGTTTGATTACTAAGATTGATGACAGTTGGTTATGGCACAAAATATTTTGTAACATAAACTTTGATAACATTGTGAAAGCAAGCATTACATTTGCAGTAAGAGATTTGCCTAAGATTATGAAACCTACTAACATGATATACAAAGAATGTGTTATGGAAAAGCATAAAAGAAGTTATTTTTCCAGTAAGAAGTTCACCACAGTAGCAGAATTGGAGATTGTTCATACAAATCTGAGTGGTCCCACAAGGACTAGAGGATTCTATGGTGAAAGGTACTTTATGATTCTTGTTGATGATTTTACTAGAATGATGTGGGTAGCATTTCTTAAAGAAAAATGAGAAGCATTTGACAAGTTTAGATTACTTAAGAACAAAGTTGAGAATGAATCAGGAATGAAGATTAAATGTTTAAGATCTGATAGAGGTGGATAATTTACTTCAAAGGAATTTAATACTTTTTGTGAAGTGAATGACATTAAGAGACAAATTCTAGCCCCTAGAACACCTAAACAAAATAGTATTGTAGAAAGAAGAAACAAATTAGTGACTGAGGCAACAAGAGCTATGTTATTTGAGAATGATATAGCGAAGACATTTTGGAGAGAAGTAGTGAATACAATAGTGTATACAATGAACATAGTACAAATCAGAGAAGATAAATACAAGGCACCTTATAAATTATGGTTTGGACATGCACCATCAGTTAATTATTTTAGAATTTTTGGAAGTAAGTGTTATATTAAGAGAGATGATGACATTGGTAAGTTTGAGCCGAGAAGTGATGAAGGTATATTTCTTGGTTATTCATTGAAAAGAAAAACTTATAGATGTTTTAATAAAATAACTAAGACTATTGTTGAGAGTGCAAATGTTAAAGTAGATGAGAAATTCAAAATTTAGGAAATAATACTTGATTATGATTCAGATGAAGAAGTTCGCCATAGAGTTAATTAGGAAAATGTTGAATTGTTTTATGAAATGATAGTGATTTGCAGAATGAGATTCATATTGAGGAAAGAAGAGAAGAACCGAGACCAAAACCTAGAGTTGAAGCAAGAACTGAGATAGTGACACCTAATAAGAATTTGATGAGGAATCATCTTGCTGGTCAGATTATTGGAGGCAAAGAAAAAAGAGTTAAGACAAGAAATCAGGTACAAGAAGAACTATGTTTGATTTCTCAAATTGAACCTAAAACTACTGATGAAGCCTGTAAAGATGATAATTGGATTCAAGCAATGAAGGAAGAACTAGATCAAATTGTAAAGAACAATACTTGGTGTGTGTGAGTGATTTACACCTTCATGAAATAACAAGATTTAAAGAGAATTTACACTATTCAAAGCAAACTAATCTAAATAATGCACAAATTAATCTAAATATCTCATGGTTCTCTAAATTGAAGTGGTAAATGAGGCTCTCAGCTGCAAATCCTCACTAGTGACACTCTAATTATGAGAATTGAACTAAGAATGATATGCAAACTAGATCTAATTATCAAATTCTAGCTCTATTTGATAAGAAATCTACAAAATGATCAACAATTGAAGCTAATTATCAATGAAAATTGCTAAGTGAGTGATGTGGATGCAAATTGCAAGAGCTTTGCTGCAATTCAAAGATATGGAGTGGATGATTAATGCCTCAAAATGCCTTCTATTTATAAGATTTTCCCAAGGGTAGGGGGTAGAGTGAGATAACCATGGTTATGCTTGGGTAAGGTCAATTGGCTTTGCTTTGTCCCTAAATTGTGGGGACAAACATTTAAATGGTTTCAAAAAGCTGGACCATTTCAATAAAAGTGAGTGATTTGTGTCCATTTTGTCTCCTTTTTTTGCTTTGTTGAGGGAATTTAGTATTTATTAATTAATTAAAGTAATTAAATTTAGCCATGAAGGGTAAGAGGTTCATTTTGATTTTTGCTTTCAACAACTATGTCATTAATTGAATTTAATCAATTTTGTAGTGTTTTTCCCCTTTTCAAGCTTTATTTAATCATTTAATCATTTAATTAAATTTTCCTTTGATTTGAATTGCCTTTGTTCCATTTATTGATTTTTCGTATTATTTTGATGATTTGATGCACCTTTTGATCGATTTAAGCCTTTGCCAATTTTCTGTGTCTACACTTGGGAGTTGGTCCCTAGACCTAAAGATAAAAATGTTATGGGAACTAAATAGGTTTTCAGAAATAAGATGAATGAACAAGGTGAAGTTATAAGAAACAAATCAAGATTGGTTTGTAAAGGATACTCACATCAAGAAGGAATTGATTATGAAGAAACATTTGCACCTGTTGCAAGAATTTGAAGCAGTAAGAATGTTTTTGGCTTATGCAGCTTATAAGAAATTCAAAGTGTATCAGATGGATGTGAAGTTAGCATTTCTGAATGGAGAATTGGAAGAAGAAGTCTACATTGAGCAGCTTGAAGGTTTTCCTTTGACTCAACAAGGAGACATGGTATGTAAACTAAACAAAGCCTTATATGGACTAAAACAAGCACCTAGAACATGGTATGCAATATTAGATAGATATTTGATAAAATTAGGATTTTCTAAAGGCATCGTAGACAATAATCTATATCTAAGAGAAATTGAGAATGGATTATTGATTGTAGTTATTTTTGTTGATAATATTATCTTTGGAGGTGACGATAAAGCTAGTGATAAATTTACTGATGAAATGAAGACAAAATTTGAAATGAGCATGATTGGTGAAATGAAATTTTTTCTAGGATTACAAATAGTGCAAAACAGCGATGGTATTTTCTTATCTCAGACAAAGTATCTGAAAGATTTATTGTAGAGATTTGGTTTGGAAAATCGTAAGCCTATTGGTACACCTATGGTAACTCCTATAGTTGAACAAAAGAAATATAGATCCATGATTGGAGGTTTGCAGTATTTAACTCATACAAGACCAGATATATCACATGTAGTTGGCATTGTTGCAAGATTTCAAGCTGATCCTAAAGAGTCACATTATGCAGCAGTAAAAAAATATTTTGGTATTTGAAAGGCACAACTAACTATGGGCTGTGGTATGATAAATTAGATGATTTTACCCTATGTGCATATATAGATGTAGATTGGGGAGGTAGTGTTGATGACAAAAAGAGTACAAGTGGTGGAACATTTTTTCTTAGAGGAATATCAGTTTCTTGTCTAAGAAAGAAACATAATTGTATCTCATAGAGCACAACAAAGTAGAATATGTAGCAACAATGAATAATTGTAATAAGATAATATGGATGAAACAAATGTTGAAGGATATTGGAATCAAGTTCAATGAGCCTGTTATCATACATTGTGATAACACAAGTACAATAATTATGTCTAAGAACCCTGTGTTGCATTCTAAAATAAAACATATAGAGATCAAATATCATGTTGTAAGAGAGAAAGTTGTAGAAAAAGAAGTCAGACTTGAGTATATTAGTATAAAGGAGTAGATTGCAGATATATTTACAAAGCCCTTACCTAAAGATACATTTGAGTATTTGAGAGGTATGATTGGGGTTATGCCCTAGCCTACTTTTGAGTAGTGATGCAGAAAGTTGCATCAGTCCAATGGTATAAGAACACTATCTTTTATGGACTATATGTTGATGCTTCCTCTATGGCGGAGTATGTGTATTTTGAGCTGAGTCATGAAGGACTCTTGTGAAGGTATTTTTTGAATAGTTTCTTTTGACATTCGAGCTTGTATTGGATTGACATATTGATGTTTACTTTGTCATTGATGTCAATGGGGGAGAATGATACATAAAAAACATTTGATGATTGATGAAGAGGATTTGAAAAGATAATGTAGAACAACAGTGTTGCAGTTTTGGTATTCATGGAACTTGGATGTTTTTTCATCATTTATATTGCCATCAATTCCAATGGGGGAGATTGTTAGGCATGAATACTGAATATGTCCTATGGGGGAGTATTCGATTAGTTCTTTAGCAGTTGTATGTTACATTCATGACTGTGTTTGTCATTGATGTCAACATATTGATCTATTGAAGATTAGCAGAGAAGCAAACAATGTTTGAATTAGCGTACGTGGAGAATTTTAGATTAAGCTATGTGGCGTTGAGGACATTTTCCTTATTGTGTCCTAATATTATGATTAAGAGCGCGTACAAAAATTTAATTATTCATGACAGTTATGAGTAATCTAGTGGAAATGGTATTCTGACAGTGTTCCTGAGAAGTGGCTTGTGATAACCAGATTATATCTCCTGACAGGGATAGAATATGGACATGCGAAGTTGTACAAAGGTTGAAGACATTTCAGAGGTGACCTGGATGAGACAACATAGTCATAGGTCGCATGTGTGAAGATTTATTAAGTTTGGAAGCCAACTCTTTTTACGTGGTTATGAAAAATTATGTAACATATAATGATTTATATTTTGTAATTGGTTAAGCCTAGTTGGCCGACTCAATTGTAAATTATTTGAGTGTGGTATAAAGGAAGGATTGTTTTCCTTGATTGTAATGATGTTGAGATATATGATTGTGAAAAGTGATGATGTTGATGTTGTAAGAGGATATGCAAATTGAGCAGATCTGGTAAAGTATTTGGTGCTGTTTTGGCACAGACATAGGAGTGAAGATAAGTTGCTGAGATTAGTAATTGTTTCTATTATTCTATTCAGATAATACATAGATCAGTTGGATAGTGAGTTCAATGATCTTGCCCCTGCAGCTGTTTGGACAGTGGGTCCTTCTGCCTTCCTTAACTCCTAATAGGGTTAGAATCTTTTAACATGGATTCAAAGTCTCCTAACAAGGACTAATATGTACTAAATGTATTTCATAGACTCATAACATGGTCCATCCTCTCACCAGAAATTTTCATATTAGTACATCTTTTGTGGGTACCATCCCCACCGAGGTTTACTCTCAGATCAAGAGGTTCCCTAGTTAACATATCTTGTGTCATTGTGTATGTTTACCTTTCTATGGTTTTTGTTTATGTTGGTTACATGTCTTAGATCTAATAAAGTTATTAAAAGTAGTTTTTATCAGATAGCTGATTCACCCCCCCCCCCCCCCCCCTCTTAATAGAGATAGAGATAGAGATAGAGATAGAGATAGAGATAAAGATATAGATAGATATAGAGATAGAGATAGAGGGAGAGATGAGGGGAGAAATATGAATCTATGTATAAATTTAAAGGTACAAGAAGGGGGTGATTGAGAGAGATGGATTGATAGAGAAAGGGAGATGTGTCTAGATATGTAGGGAGGAGAGGAAAATAGAGATATATATATGAATATAGAGTGAGAGGATGGGAGGAAAATAGATAGAGAGATAGAGATAGAGATAGAGATAGAGATAGAGATAGATCAAGAGGTAAAGACATAAAGAGATCTAGGAAGAGATAGAGGAAGACATATAGAGGGAGAGATTGAGAGGGAGAGATGGAAGGAGATATAGAGAGGATGAGAGGGAGAGACAAAAAAGGGGCAAATACTTAGTCGATCTTCCATAGCTCGAAGGGATGTACCCATTGCACACTAAGGTGCGATGACTAGTTTATACTCTTAGTTGATATTTTCAAAACAATAGTGTTTACATTGGCCTTGACTTCAATCTTATCTCTATATTTTTTTGTTGATTTGGTCACTAGAAGGGATAGGAGTGGAAATATCATAAGAAAACCTATGTATTAAAAGGAATTTGAAAAAAAAATCCAAAAAACCTTATATCGTATAATTTTTTTTTAAAATATATTTGGGTAAATGGTAAAAGTAAATGGATAATTAAAGTTTCTTAAGATATTGTGAACAATGTAAATGAAAAAGTAAAGTTTGTGTTTTGATGTCACCAACTTTTAAAAACTTGCTATCAATATTAAATGCTAAATGGATGAGATGTATTTAGGAAAAATCAAGGAGAGAATACACCCACATTGGATAATGACAAATGTCAAAATCAACATCTAACAACCGAGATCACTTTAGAAAAAAGTGTGGACAAGACCAATTTGATGATAGCCCTTTCAATGTGCATGTTCAAACACAACTATACATGTACTTCAATGTAAGTGTTCTCCACTACAATAATGCCTATCAACATAATTGTGTGATGGTTAAAATAAACTAAGACATTGTCCTTAAATACAAATCTTAACAATACCTATCACCTAAGTTGATAAGTCAATAAGTAGTGATCATATTCCTAGATTGTTGACTTTAAAAAATAGGATTTTGAATTTTAAAACTAGAGGACTAGGTTGTGTGCATAGTTTTGCCCACCTAGGACAATGTTTATATATACAACTCCTATACCTTTTGCATTTAAGCTGAAGAATAATTTAGTCACATTCCCAAAGAATCGATGAAAGAAAACAAGAGATTTAAATATTAAAATTAGAGGGAGTTAGACTCTTTGGGTTGTTTTTCTTAAGGGACAAAAATTAGAATCATTGATGCAACCTACTCTAAGAATGCAAAAACTTTAGAGAATAAGCTAATCTTTATCTAAAGTTATGGTTTAGTAGAATGAGATAACATAATAGGTTTTAAATATCTATGATCTTTACTCAAAGTAAGATTATTGTTGATGTTTGTAGCTTCGATCAAATAAAAATATAGTAGACATTAAAATTATGAGAATAGATCAATTATGGTATATCAATATATAATAATAATAATAATAATAATAGATATTCTTATTGTTATATATACATTAATATATACACATACATTCATATTCATAATTAAAGAGAATTGTAATTAATCTCTTCTCATATTATTAATAGATCTAAGATCGAATGACATCAAATACAAATTCATTATATAAATCTAATGATCGAAATGTTTCTAGATTGAATATATTAATCGATCTCTATGTTCATCAATTCAAAAGGAAACTGATATTGATTATCACATCGCCGATTAGAATCAGCATATCATCCTTATCGACTTGGCATTAATATAGCACTAATTTGTATCGATTTATTTTAAACACAATTTATATACCGATTTGTATCGGTTTGCTTAAACAAAGTTTATACAATGATTTGCATTGGTTTGTGTAATCGTTGTACTTACATTGATTACTATCGGTTATCAGGTGTATTTGTTTAAGAGATATTATGGGGAGACATGCCTATAGAGATACATGTCTCCACCCGTGGAGGCATGTCTATCTATCAACATGGCTCCCCACATATATATACCAACATTCTCATGAATCGAATGAGGACAAGTACATACAACAAATAAATACAATTCTCATCCATTTGATCTGCAGTTCAAGGATTATAATTTGAGTACCATCATTATACAAAATATAAGAAGATCAACTTTATATAGTGCTGCAAATCTGCAAGAAGAAAACCCATTATTAAACATATAGATAAAAGTAAGAAAATAAAATTACATTTATTTTTCAATCTAATCTAAAATTTAACATGGTATCAGAGCCAGGTTCATTCTATAAAGTCTAACCACTTGAAGGAAGATCTAATTAGATTGAAGGAAGATCAAGATCAATTTTTTTTAAAATCTATATATTTCCTTTTGGAAATCTTGTACCTACAAAAATGGTGAATGGAATCAAACTTGAAGACAAACTTGAAGGTGCTTCAAATTTTGAATCTTGGAAACTATGAATGATGCTAATACTAAGAAAGAATGAGTTAAAAATAATCGTAGAAAATCCTCCTATTGAGAATGACGAGAAGAGCCAATAGGAAAAGGACAATACCAGAGCAATGGAACTATTAGTAGATGGAGTAAAAGATCATCTACTACCTATTATCACAAAGATAGACTCTCCATATGAAATGTTCAAAGCCCTGGAAAACATGTTTGAGATCAACAATACTAGCAGGATTCTTACTCTTAAAAATCAACTCTCTAATATTAAAATGAATAAAGGAGAGACCATCACCTCATACTTTATGAGGATAACATAATTAAGAAACCAACTCTCAACAATTGGTCACATCTATGATACTAAAGAGTTAACTATGGATAACAAAATTAAGAAACCAACTCTCAACAATTGGTCACATCTATGATAGTAAAGAGTTAACTATGGTAACTTTAAATGGACTCCCTATCTCATGGGAGAAATTTAGACAAGGAATAAGTGCTCACTCCAAACTCTCCAAATTTGATCGACTAAAAGCTGACTGCATTCAAAAAGAGTGTAATCCACAAATGAAGATATTCAGATTCTCACTACTAATTTGAAAAGGAAGAAGGGCGAGAACTCAAATGGTAAACAATCGTTCAAGAAACCGAGAGACTTCTCTACTATACAATGCTATAGAAGCGACAAATATGGTCACACTGTAGTAAAAATTTCCTAAAAGGCTCAAACATCAAGCTTCCCTTGCTGAAGTTAGTAATTCAAAATTGTGTTCAAAGAAATTTGTATTCTAAAGAAATTCAAGATACCTTGTTATTGAGAGGGAGTTCACTGATAAAGATGGAACACTTCTGAGGTAAACTTGATATTATTGTAAATTGATTATTATACTAATGTTATTTCATTATTATATGCACCCTGTGTAAATCATGAGGAAGCGATGACTTCCAAATGATTATCACTTGTATTTGTTAAAGTTATTGGAAGGTGACGATCTTACACTAACTTGATCTTCTATCATGATAGACATCTTATGATGGTTGAAACATATCATGATAGATGATATCTTGCATGGTGGATTAAGTTCCTTAAACAAACCATGACATTTTATTATGATAGACATCTTATGATGGCTGAAGCAGATCGTGATAGATGATATGAATGCTCCTATGGTAAGTATTATTGAGGATACACATGCACATTACCTACTGACATTTGTTGAGTACTTGGTGGACATCATGAGACTTGATGTTGGTAGGCCATTACTCCGAGTACTTGGTGAATATCATGCGACTTGATACTCTATGGCCAATGCTCTCAAATATCATGAGATGATATTTATTATGAATCTATGAGTTATGGTGAATATCATGAGACTTGATATTCTTGGTCAGACCATATCTCTGATATCACAATGATGTGATACCAAAATGAACTTTCACACTTAACTTTGTGTTGCTCTCTTAGATGATGGATTTTATCTTCCCTAGCTAAGAGGGAGTGTTGATGTTTGTAGCTTCGATCAAATAAAAATATAGTAGACATTAATATTATGAGAATTGATCAATTATGATATATCAATATATATAATAATAACAATAGATATTATTATTATTATATATATATATATTAATATATACACATGCATTCATATTCATAATTAAAGAGAATTGTAATTAATCTCTTCTCACATTATTAATAGATCTAAGATCGAATGACATCAAATACAAATTCATTATATAAATCTAATGATCAAAATGTTTCTAGATTGAATATATTAATTGATCTCTATGTTCATTGATTCAAAAGGAAACCGATATTGATTATCACATCGCTAATTAAAATCGATATATCATCCTTATCGACTTGGCATTAATATTACACTGATTTGTATCAGTTTTCTTTAAACACAATCTATATACCGATTTGTATCAGTTTTCTTAAATAAAGTTTATACACCGATTTGCATCGGTTTGTGTAATCGTTGTACTTACACCGATTATTATTACTTATTAGGTGTATTTGTTTAAGAGTTATTGTGGGGAGACATGTTGATAGGGAGCCATGTCTCCACACGTGGAGACATGTCTATCTATCACCATGGCTCCCCACATATATATACCATTCTCATGAATTGAATGAAGAGAGTACAACAAATAAATACAAGTTTCATCCATTTGATCTGCAGTTCAAGGATTATAATTTGAGTACCATCATTATACAAAATATAAGAAGATCAACTTTATATAGTGCTGTAAATCTGCAAGAAGAAAACCCATTATTAGACATATAGATAAAAGTAAGAAAATAAAATTGCATTTATTTTTCAATCTAATCTAAACTTTAACAATTATCAATAAACTTATATAAACAAAAAGATTCTATAAATAGTGTGTACAACTCAAAAGTAGACTTAGTGGGAAGGAATGAATTCTATAAATGCCATGTCTTGTTTCAAAGTAAACTTAGTGGCAAATGAAAGATAACATTGGAGAAAATCACAATGCAGAAGGAGAAAACCCACATGTGATTAGAAATTGATATATTGAAGGTACACATAAGGGTTCCACGCACAAAATATTTAACTTAAAATGCAAGCTATCATTTTAGATTTTCTCAATCAATTGATTTGTTGTTTATAACCTTTTATTTAATGGCGTGAATGAAACAATTTGTTAAAGTGAAGACTAATTTTTATGAAAGTAAATACTTCAAATCTTAATGTTGTTTAATTAGATAAGGGAAAGGAAGATGGATGGCATTCAAGTAAAGAGTACTAAGATAAGATTTGTATCTTGAAAATATTTAAGGGACATAGTGTTTGTATTCTTTGCACTACGTTTACAATAAAAAATTAAAAACATTTCATCCTTGAATGTTTAAGGCATACAAATATATGATTAAATATAAGATACAATGATCAAAGCTATTAGATTTCCACAATCCTTATGAATGCTATAATATTTTTTTGGATTCGATTGTGTGAAAATATTGTCATCAATGTTTTAGATCACACTCTATGATCCATCATCAAGATGCAAGAGAACATAATGTGAAGAAAGATGATGGATCACCGAGTGTGATCTGAAACATTGATGACAAAAGATACAATGATTCAACTAAAAACATATTTGGAATAATTGCTTATTAAAAGAAACAAGGAAAAAAATAACCTTGTAAAAATTACCACATATCCCACAAATCTTTTAAAAAATAAACAATTCCACAAATCGTCGATATTCGATAGCTTTAAAAAAGTTAATTAATTTTTATCTTATTAAACAAGAATAAGATTAACTCTCATAATAAAAATTGGTCCCCACCCATAATTAAATGAAAGACTATTCATGACAAGTTGTTTGGTAAAAGGTTAATTGTAATTATTTCACTCCTTTACATCATGATAAGAAAGATTCTCAATTTGAAAATGGAGGTAGGAGATATATTATTTTTAGAGTTGTTTTGAGTAAGTAGTTTTTTAAATTATTTTTTATTGATAACTGATGTTCTTGTGTCTTTTGTCGAGTCACTTTGAAAAAGCTATCTTCGTATTCAAATTGAGAATCCTTCTTATCACAAAGTAAAGAAATGAAACAATTACACTTAACCTTTAACCAAACAATTTGCTATAAATAGTCTTTATTTTGGTAAGATTATCGAAACAATTTGTTATTAGTAGACACCAATTTTTATTATGACAAAGTTAATCTTTGTTCTTATTTAATTAGATAAAACATAAGTAAATAGATGATATTTAAATAAGAAAATTTTATGGAAAAAAATTCTTCGAAGAACATTTAATCTTTGAATATTTAAATTATACAAATATTCAATCAAATATAAGAATACAAATAATTAATAAAAAATAATTAAAAAAAGTACTTACTCAAAACAACTCTAAAACCACCATATATCCTCCACATTTAAAAAAAAATCAATAATTCTACAAACCGTTTTATCTTGTAATTGATAAACTGATTTTATTTAATTCAATCACTTTGCAAAAGTCGCCTCACTATTCAAACCGGGAATCTTCCTATCGTAGAGTACAGACATGGATAAACAAAAAGACGGAGATTTAATTTTTTTCAAAACAAATATAAACCGCTGGGTTGGCGGGGAAGTCCACATCAAGCACGTAAAGAAATGAAAAGTCATAATCAAGATTTGACTAATGGATAGAATAATCTTCCATCGATAGAACTTCATCAGAATACCAAGTCAAAAAGGCATTTTTACGGCACAGTAAATAACTCTAGTTCTCTTTTTTCGATGATCTGTAGTTTGATTTGCAGAAGTAAAGCTGCAAAATATCATTTGATCATGAGAATTTAAGATAAAGTTGAAGATAGAAAAGCTTGGTAATTTGTGTATTTCAGAGAATTTTGGCGGATCTGTGAGTTTATTATGCCTTGTAGCTTATAAATCTGAGATCTTCACTTAGTAGATGAATACTTTTTATTATTGCTTGTAGCTTCTCTTTATTGTGTTTTATGATCCAGTTATTTTGAGCTCTTCTAGATTTATCTTGATAGTTCAGAACGGAACGCTTTTGACGAGATGCCGTTTGTTGTTGAGGCTTACCAGGGAAATAACGGTGTTTGCTGAAGGTTACTGGTTATTAGTATATGAGGTTAGATTAGATTAAACTGTACTTTGGAAAGAACTTTAGAGAAAACGTTTTACGCAGATGGATCGAGAGTAATATGTGGTTTATCTTTGACTTTAATGCACATTAGTGAATCTTTACATCTATTGTGCCATCAGAAAAGTTTAATTACGCGTTTTCTGGTCATATCTAACCACGATCACGTGCTTTCCCTGAAGCCGACTTCATTTTTTCTTTGTACAGATGTTGAAAGGCTCACGCGGTTTGAGCTTGATAAATAAGTTTACAGTGGTTCGAACCTGCGATCTGGAGTTTGGAAGGGAGTCTGAAGGTGTACGCTTTTTTAATTTTATTTTAATTTAGGCCAGAAGTTGTAGGCAGTCTTCCTTGGTATAGAGGAAGGAGGCGAGAAAAAACAATGAAAGCCGCGTGAAGATTTGTAAACTTTAATGATTCTGGTATTTTTCCATCATTTAATGTCTTATCAATAAGTCGTTTTGCGGGGCCGACTGATACGGCTTTAGTCATATTGGAACCCGCGGTGGAAAGAGGTAGGAAGTTCCTGATACCCCAGGTCAAGATATTTCTCATGTTATCTTTTCTTGTATTTATAAAATGTTTCTCAAATTTTCTTTCTTGTATTTATAAACGGCTTCTTCTGCTTGAGGCATTTAGTTTGGCATTTGTTGTTGACGAGATTTGTAGGTGTGGGAGACCTGTTTGAAGATTTATGGTTATTTATAGGCTTCTTATGCTGCTTGGCTCAGGGTAGTTTGGTATTTTTGTTGTCGTGTTGTTTGAGGAGATTGTTAGTGAGTTTTTGTCTGTGTGGGGGGATCTGAGAGAAGATCTTGTAGAGAAAATGTCGAACTTCCAGCAAAATGATGATGGATGGGAAGTGGCTTCATCTCGCAAGGCAAGAAACCCTGCTTCAAGCTCCGCAAACAGGCAGAGGGGTGGAGCATCTTCTAGTTCTTACGCACCTGAAAGGCCTGGAGTTGGGTTTTCCAAGGGTAAATCAGGATATAATCCTAATGGTGAGGGCCAGAAGAGTGGAAGACGAGGGGATAGCTCCAACAATGTGCAAGACCACGGCTATAAGCAGCCGGGATGGAGAGAGGCCGGGAAAACTCAGCCAAAGAATGGAAATACAACAACTGTTATTGGTACTACTTCAAGGAATGGTGGTGACAACATGAATCAGGCATGGCAGAGCCAACCAAAGCCTGAAGCCTGGGACTATGCTGCTTCTGCAAGGGTAGGCGTGCAGGATACTGGTGCACGTCCCTCTCTTACAAGTAGCTGGCAAGGGGGAATTCGCAGCAGCAGCAGCAGCAGCATAGGTGGCGGCAGCTCTAGTTGGAGCTCCGTAGTTGCATCTGCTGCTGGGAAAGGAGAAGGGAGTGGAGGAGCAAATGGAAGTGGAGGGAATTCTGTAAGTAGTGACAAGGTTATGTCTACACTTCTTCCTTTTGAGCAATCAGGGGAGCCATCTCAGAGCGAAGCTGGCAATCAGTCTAGTGAGGGGGAATCTGAGATTGAACATCTAGATAGTGATGAGGATCTGTTGAGCAGTGATGGATTTGATTCTGATGGCGCTGATGTAAGCCACGAGACTAAGAAAAAGAATAAATGGTTCAAGAGTTTCTTTGAATCTCTTGATAGCCTGAGTATTGAGCAAATAAATGAACCTGAAAGGCAGTGGCACTGCCCAGCATGCCAAGGCGGGGTTGGGGCAATTGATTGGTACAGAGGGATGCAGCCCATCCTAACCCATGCCAAGACTGTTCGGTCCAAGAGAGTGAAGCTACACAGGAAACTGGCAGAAGTATTAGAGGAAGAGTTGAATAGGAGAGGAGCACATGCCATATCAGAGGAAATGTTTGGCAAGTGGAAGGGCTTGCGAGAGACAGTAAATGATCGAGAGATTGTTTGGCCCCCTATCGTCATCATTCAGAACACAGTCCTTGATCAAGATGAAAATGAGCAGGTACATATTTTTGAGCTTGAGATTTATTTACTAGAAGTAGGCGAGTCACCCTGCATATGACAGAAATTTCATTGATGATGGCATGGAGGTTTTCTCTTCATCATTACACTTCTCGGTGTCACTCACCTAGTTTTTTGTTACAACACTTTTTTGGGGATGTCAATGTTTGGTTAGTGAAGGGAACCTGAGACCTGGGGCAACAACTGACATTGATTCTAGATCTCATTTCTTTTATCTTTTATTCTGCATCACTCAACGAGCGTGCATAACTAATTGCCTTATAAATTCTTTTGATCTGCCCTATGTTAAGAGAACACATTAAGTTAATGTTTACATTTCAGCTATTCTAATTTCATAAATGTTCCTGATAGGCTGTTATTAGTTCAACCTCAATATGTATCTTCATGGTTCAAGTCAACCTTGTAGCATACTTGCATGTTATATTGTCTAATGTTCAAAATCACTTAGCTTGCAAATTATGCATGGTCAAGCTGTATGATTATGTTTATTGTCTATTCTATCTTTCCAGTGGATTGGGATGGGAAATAAAGAACTATTGGAGTATTTCAAAGGATACAAAGCTATGAAGGCAAGACATGCATATGGCCCAAAGGGTCACCGTGGAATGAGCGTACTTATATTTGAGGAATCGGGAATGGGATACATGGAAGGAGAGCGTTTGCACAGGCACTTTCTGAAAGAAAAGAGAGGGAAAGAGGAATGGGAGCGGCACAAGGTATTGTTCCACCCTGGTGGACAACGAATATTATATGGTTACTTAGCAACAAAGGAGGAGATGGAGATTTTCAACAAGCACTCCAAAGGTTTGTACTTCTTGTCCTTTCAGAAGTTCTTGGTGTGCACCGCAAAGGGGTAGACTAACCACTATTTAATAGGGGTTTAAGCATTCATCGAATGCCTGGCAAGTTATTGCACCCAGGCTGGAAAATTTTAGTTGTATTGTACGGGACAATCTATAGGGGCACATTTTGTGTTATGTGGTTCTATGTAGCCTCTACTTAAAAGGTTTTTTAAGATCTCGTGTCTTCCTTGGAAGAATCTTACCTTTCTGTCATCTTGCTTTGCAGGAAAACAAAGGTTGAAGTATGAGATGAGGTCGCATCATCAAATGGTTGTAGAATCAATGAAGCAAATGAATGAAGACAATCAGAAGCTGACTTTCTACAAGACTAAAGTGGCTAAAGAACAGGAGCACAGTAAAACATTGGAAGAGACAGTTTATCAAGTCTCATCCAAGCTGAGACTGAGAGAAGCTGAAGTCAAAGTTATTAGGAAAAGAGCTACAGAGCAGCACGAGGAGTCCAAGAAGGAGGTATGCTCAACAATTAATTAAGTTTGAAGTAGATGAGAGTTGAAAGGTTGCAATTGGTATCTTGTAATATCATCCTATGTATATCATTCGGGCAAGGCTTATATGATTATATCTGTTGTTGTCCATTGGTCATACCATTCAAACAATACCTAATGATAGATGAAATCCAATTTATTTTTTCATACTCAAACTTTTTACGACTGATATGACTACAATTGTAATTGGATATTTTGTCCAGATGGATTCTTTGGAGCAGAGTTACAAACACCAGATTGATCAGCTGAATGAAGCTATTGCAGAAAGAGAACAAGAGTTGGAAACGGTACAGGAGGAGTTCAAGATTTCACATCTTGACCGCTGCCATCAGCTTCAAGTTGATTCTGCAAAGCTTCCAAAGGATAAGAAAGTCAGCAATGACAAGCAACAAGAACAGATCAAGTACTTTTTCCTTTTTTTCACGAATCTTTCCTGTTTTTGTTTTGGCTTGATTAAACATTCAATGAGTATGATCAATGCTATAAGGTTCACCAAATACATATGGTGTGCAAGATCAGCTTGAGGCTGCAAGGCTGACAAGATAACACCAACAATTGAGAAATTTCCTCAGAACAAAGGCCCTTAGGGTAGTCACGTAGTTGTTATGCAGGCCACAGATTATTGACGAATTGACACATTAATATTCTGCAGACATGCAAGGTGACCTTGAGTACATAAGGCTGACAAAATAGCATTTGCAATTTTATTTATCACTAAGAAAAACTTAGGAGAAAATGATAACCCATGAGGTAGTTCCAAGACATGCTATATGTGGTTGAACAATCAGCATGGCATATGGGCATTTAAGAGGTTGAGAGGCTAAGAAAAATAAAATTATTATAATAGCAGCTTTCTGACAAGGACAAACTTAAATATTAACAAATTAGAGGCATGCAGTGTGATTTTGAGGTTGTGAAGTTAAACAAAATAGCATAAAATCTTGGAAATTATGTCATGAGTACAAACATAGTGTAATGGTTAGTTATGTATTTCCACACAGGGCATAGATGGTTGAAGTGATTGAACAATTTTAAAAAGAACAAATGCCTGCATCAAAGTTGAGGTCAAGGCAGTGCAATCTGGAGCAGAAGAACAATGACATCTCAGAGATTGTGCCACATAAGGAAATTTAGGCACCAAGAATGGCCACTTAGTTTCTACAGAGACCCTAGATATTTAGGTTACAGACATACTAATAAACCAAAGACATTGGACAAACATGCGATCAATGATGGCCATCTAGTTGCCACATAGGCTGCACACATTTGCCCAATTAACATAGTAACAATGTCAAAGAGGTGGTTTGACATGGGGTCTAAGCTTGAGTCAGCAAGGCTAAAACTACAATCACCAATAAGAACCTATTATAATATTGGCATATTACTTAGAAAAGAAACCAAGAAAAATGATTTGATCGACAGTTGAAATCCTGAATATGGCCAGTGAGATCCTACTTGTAAATGTCTACTTAAGTGACAGTAATTTTGTTTGTGTGCTTAATAAAAGAAATCTGACTGGCATATCATACCGCATACCCATCCATAAGTAATGCAAGAACATTCCCAGTGCCAGGGACAACAGCTTAATCATGAATCCGAGGGGTGTTTGGTTTGATTATGATATGAAAAGATGCAGGCCATACACATTCTCTCAAGGGGTAGATCTAGTAGCAGCAACACTTGGTAAACAAGAAATCATTCCCAAACCCCTATAAAGCATTACAAACATAATTGTGTAGATGTCTCGTTAATATTTTTTTAATTCAAGATAAGAGAACAAGTAGTAACAAAAATAGAAAACAAGTGAAGACATTCTTTTGATCCAAGGTTTCCTGAGGTCAAGCGAATGTCTTCCGAAACTCTCCTCCATACAGATTATACAGATATACAGCAGCTGTAGCACTTTGACTCACATTATTAGACTTTTCAGGATCGCTTTTATATCAAATATTTAGTGAGATAACATTTGTAGTTATCAATATTTAATATCTCATTTGATTAAACCTGACCAACATCATATATAAAAAAGTCCCAGCTTTTCAAAAAACATAAAGATATGCCATTTGCAGAGAATTTCTTGATATTTACTTTTTTACTATATATAGCTGACGTGTTAAATGATAGAAGAATATTTTTTTAAATAGGTAAATCAAGGGCAACAAAGACCCAGCTGTCGATGGAAAGCATTGAATGACACCCCCTTAGGTTGTGTAATTAATATTTAATAACAACAAAAACCTGGAGGGAAAGCAATGCCTCGGTCTCATAAACCAGTAGTTTACTGGAATAGTGAAGCCTAAGTCATCAGAATCAAAACCATAACTGGAAATTATCAGTCATTTTATTTATCATAAGAGTTTAAAGGAGTCTTATCAGTGCAATGCTGCATCTCAATAATTGATCAACTTTAAACATGTTCTTTTCAGCAGTCCATAAAGGCTGCACATATGCTATATAATAAAGTTTTAATTTCCTAATTGCAAAAAGAACTGCAGTCAGGCAGAACAACTGAGTCACATGGAAAGTCCAGTTCAGCATCTCTGTTGTGGTATAATGTATCATAGCCTTTCAGTCCACGTAAACATAACTGGGTTGAAATTCTTGTCACCAATTAACAAGGCAGGTCTGCATTATAAGTCTGCTATAAAAAATTCAAAGGTGTACTTGCTGTTGTTGCTTCTTTCTTTATTCCTCCAAAGCACCATCGACCTGCACAGATGCTGATTTAGTATCCCCTAGTACTAGCAAGTCTTTCCAGCTGCAAATTCTTAAAAGAGAAGCTCAATCAGATTAGCTTCCTCCTGTTCTACTTACAGGCCAAAATTAGGTTTCACAGAGATGGCATCAATTTTACTACCCATGGCCATTATGTGATAAGCCTGTCCACATGTTTTGAGCTTGTCCCTTTCATCAGCCCCCAGACACTGTCCAACTGCATGATGATACCATCCTGCATCTGCCACATATCTTGGTAAGTGTGTATGGTCAAAGTATTGCAGGAATTGAACACTCCCTGCACCCCACTAATGTATGCCATTCTCAATGTTAATCACAATCAGCCTAGTAATTGACTGACCAGGATCTGCATGGCTTGGATAACTACATCCACATAGCTAGATGGATCCAGTCACAGGGAAATTCATAGCTTTAAAACAGATAGTGCCAACCCATGTCATGAAACTCAAGGTCCTGAATTTCTTCTTTCAGAGCATTTTTGTTTTCTTTCATGGTAATCTCTGCAGTGATACAAAGTCTTTCCTTCACAATCACATTCTCTTCAAGTACATTTTGCAGTTTAATATCTTCCACCAGCTCAAAACAAGCCTTATGCCCATCATCTGAAGTGTAGTAGGGAATAAATTGTTTGATTTCCCCTTTCACAACTTCCTAATTTCTCAATGGCATTAATTTTGGTAATTCTTTTGCTCTTTCTTATCATGGAGGTCTTCCTTGGCCATAGGGCTGTCTGTAGCATCTAATTTACAAGAAAAAATATCTCCTCAATTCCAAAAATAAAGAAGTTGGGCACACTGCAATATTAATTTCAAACCTTGAAAGAGGGGTAAAATACTGATTCATTTTGACAATTGGGTGATTAGGTTGAGAAATTTCCCAATGCAAACAAGCAATAGACCCATGCAGAGACAATATGCAGCCATATTTGTTTTCATGACACTGGGCAAATAGAGTTTTTGGCAGGCTAACAAATGAGAAAAAACTAAAGAACTTTGAATTTCTATAGCATAAATCTAGTAGTAGACCAGCTTAATAAAAGAATCCCCAATCTATTCCTTTTCCCTCTACAAAATTATTTCAAGCAAGTTCTGCAAAACTGAAAATATAAAAATTCTTTCCAATCGTATCCTCATCCTGCAAGCAGAGAACCAAGTAAAAACACAATTTTAAAGATCTAGACCAACTGCAAACCTTCTCATAAGGTATTATCAAAGATATTAGTAATGAATATGCAATACCTCAGATTCGAAGAATATAAAGAGATGGACATGGTGGATATTAGTCTTGCATTTTCCTTTCTATTTTGAAATTTTCTGTTAAAAAAATGCATTGAATTTCTATTTGAAAGATTGCATGAATAGCTCTGAGAGTTTAAGTACAAGTTCTTCACACAAATTCTAACAGAAGTCTGGTAATGACCATTGACTATCAACATTACCTTGGCAAGATGGTATTCTAATTCATCATAGGCATTGATATTTTAACTAGGAATAAAAGAGTTTGTATTGTCATCTATTTTTGCAAAATAATTTAAGCTTACTATGTTGTTTCGCTATCTTGTTGCAGAATTGATGAGGAGATTGAAAGACACAAAACAATTGTCGAAAGCAGTGTCAAAGATTCTGAGGAGTATGAACGTGAGCGGCAAGAACTCATTAAGGTGCATGACAAGAGAAGAAAGGAAATTAAACTAAGGCAGCTGCAGGAGGAAGTAGCATTTGAGAAGGAATTGGAGCAAGAAAGGGTTAAACTTTTGGAAAAGTATGCGAAGAAAAGGGAAGAGGCAAGTTATAGTCCTTGTTAGCAGCAAGGTGCCTGTTGCTTGTTCTCGACAACCAATGAAAAAGTAATCCTATATAGCTATGCACTTGCTTTCTACCTTGTTGCCTAGTGATAATATTGAAGAAGTTAAAATGTATTAAGTTATGAAGTGTCTAGATTCTGCTGCTGTTTAAGCCATGTTTGGACATTGCAAGCCCATTTTCTGTTGGCACGTTCCTTTCTAAAAAAAATTTAGTCAGTTGTCTCTTTGAAAAACGTATCCTTTGAAAGGTTCTAAGAAAGATGTTTAAGCCAACGTTTGGACATTGCAAGCCCATTTTCTGTTGGCACGTTCCTTTCTAAAAAAAATTTAGTCAGTTGTCTCTTTGAAAAACGTATCCTTTGAAAGGTTCTAAGAAAGATGTTTGTGGGAGAATTTTCTGATTTTGGTACCATTTTTGAAGTTCAGGCAATGTTTGAACATTACGAGCACAAGCTGTAATGGTGCTTTCCTTTTTGAGAAAATCCTTAGCTCAGAGTTTCCCTGTAACAAGTAATCTATCAAATATAATTTGATTAAAATTTCAAGAAAACGATTTGTGGGAAACTTCTTGATTTGGTATCCTCTGTGAAGTATGTCTTAGTTTGTTTGATAAGTAGGATATATTTTCGACAAGTCAAATTATGATATTGCTATCAGGTTGCAACTGTGTAGTTTTCAAGTCAAACTCATTGACACATGTTTCATGAGTAGTGGTTCACAAGAACCCATCTCTTATGAGAATGAATGGTACACTTAGCACTCATAATATCTTTTTCATATAGTTTTTCAATGAGTAGTGGTTCACATGTAGTTTTGGAGTCAACTAGTTTGACTCGAAAACTACACCATTGAATCCTGATAGCAATATCATAATTAGTTTTGGTTTCTCTATAGAAGGTTGTGATTTATAGCATTTCATTTTGACTTAACCATTCTCTCTATTGAGTAAGAAATATTAATAAAAGTTATTTAGTAAGATTTTGGTCCAGAATGATAATTATTAGAGTTGATAGAGTGAATGTTATTGAGTAAGATTTTGGTCCAGAATGATATAATTATTACAGTTGATAGAGTATACAGGGCAAAAACTATAAATTTTACTTCAATACTTGCACTTATAAATGATAATTTTAGACTATATGAATTTGGAATAAGATAGAATGGGACTGGATGTGTTAGAGTTGCCTTGTGCTTGTCTACAAAGAAGCTGTATTTTTAGGTTGATTCGTTGGGCTTCAATATGCCTGTAGGAAAAAAGATTTGTTCACAGATAGACATGTGATCAGCATGGACTTCCTCAAGCGGCTTGAAATTAAAAGTTAGTATATTGATGGTGGCTGCTTTAGCTTCTACTTTCAAGGGTTCATATCTTGAAATAATTCTATGTTTTGCGGCTTGAAATTAAAAGTTAGTATATTGATGGTGGCTGCTTTAGCTTCTACTTTCAAGGGTTCATATCTTGATAGAATTCTATGTTTTTTTTTTCTAATTAATTTATGCTTTCTTCCAATAAAAAAGTAATTAGTATATTGATTTAATAAGCTTTATTCTTAGGGAGTCTATTTAGCTAAGCTAATAACAAGTGGCATTTATGCATATTTGCTTATCTAAACGTTCTTTATGTTAGTCACTACTCACTTTTTTTCTCTGTGAGATTATCTTGTTTTACACAGCCAATTAGATCCAGTTGCAGGTTACAGACAGATGAGAAAATGCTTTAAAATAACTCTGAATTAGTAAAGTCATATGGCTTAATCCAATCACTGCCTTCCCAAACTAATCCACTCATCTATGATGCTGAACATTTGTTGCAAATTTGGCATTGTGCAAGGTGCATTTGTAAATATGCAGGCTGTAGGAGAACATTGAAAACTCAGCTTTTAGAGCATTAAAAATGAGGATGTATTATGACAGAGCATATACAGACTTCAAATAACGAACAATACATTTAGGTGCTACCCTTTAAAACCTAAAGATATGCATTTAAAATAAAATAAACTTACTTTCACCTGTAAACTCAAGAGTACTGTTCCCTTTGTTGGGAACCTTCCAGCAAATGCAGGTCAAGGTCAAGGTTAAGTGGCTTCTGCTTTCACTTTACAAACAAAATAACTCATGATCATATCAAGGGATCTTAAAAACAAAATAACTCATGATCATAAGGAAAAATAAACAAGCATGGATAGTAGCAATAAAAGACTTAGAGAGGGGCTATGGCAACAACTAAAATAATGTTGACTAAACAAGCATGGTAAATAAACAGTAAACTTAAGTACTTGGCTAAGCATGAAAGAAAAGCCTAAAAACATTGTAGCAAATGTGCATGCAAACTTGAAAGGGAATAAGGTTTGTTGATGGCTGGTGAAGGTTAATCAGTTGGTGGGCTCATTTGCACATGTTTGGCCTAAGTTGAGATCTTGAAAAGGACTAATATATTTTCCCTTTAATAATTGTTCTACCATCTAAATACAAATGAGGCCTTTTTGGGGTCTTCAACAATATTATTACAGCTAAACTGAGGCAGGAACTGAAACCAATAATATTGTCATCATTTAAATGTAAAATGTTTTATATAAATATTTATTGAACTGATAGTATTTGAACAATGAAATAACATCAACTATGTGTGATATTTGGGGTCCTGACTTTATTTTATTTTTACCATGCATTTATTTTTAAGAAACATCGAAAATATAATGCATGTTTGTAATGTTCCCGTTTTTAAGAAGTGATTTGTGAGCATTTAACTCAGTTTCTAAGTTTTCCCTTACGCTACTTGGCGAGTTGGAGAGAAGTCCAAAGTTCATGGAGTGCTTAGGTGGGTGTCTTGTAGAGATGTTGGTAGTGAACTTAATTGGCCTTGCCGAGCCTAGTGATTCTTTTGAGAATCAATTTTTGACCTTTTGGGAGCTCTCCAAACTTCTTGGATGAACGAATTGTTTTTAGAAAGTCACTTGATGGCCTTTGATTTTCATCCGTAGTCTTTAGTATCAAGGTGGTATAATTAGATTTGCATAATTATGTCATTTTAGTCCTTTTAGTGAATTGTGTTGATTATTGAACTATTAATTAAATATTCATTTAATTTCTCTAACATTAGAATATATATGAATGACAACTTAGTGAAATAGTTTATTGGAAAAGTATTAAGTTGTACTTTAAGTTGGATGTCTAAGCTTAGGGGTCTTTTCTCATGAAAAGAAATATAATTTTTCTCAAAAGGTCTTTGTGAGGGGAAAAATGAATTATTGCAATTTTAAATTTGAATATTTCCTTGTGAAAAGTTATAAAAGGAGGTGGAAGGCTCATTTGTTAAAGACTTGTGAATATGATATTATTATGTTGCTAAATTGAACCTGATTTCTACAAAGCTTTTTGAAGATGACAACCCTTTTGGAGTTATTGGTTTTGGAGACACCCCCTAGCAACCTAAGCGATTTCATACATAGATCACCATTTTGTACTTATTTGAAGTTTCATATTTATGATTTGTTGAGATGAAGATGGATAAGTAGGAGATATTTTCCACAACAAATCAAATTGTGATATTGCTATCAATATTCAATTGTGTAGTTTTTGAATCAAACTCATTGACCCATGTTTCATGACTAGTGGTTCACAAGAACCCATCTCTCATGAGAATGAATGAAAAACTTAGCACTCATTGCATCTATGTGATGCTCATAGAGGTGAAGCATTGAGATTTCCTAGGTCACCTATACCAGTACTCCTCTAGCTCAAGCGCACTTAACCGCGAAGTTTCCTCCAAGGTTAGCCCACTTAGCTTGCAACCCCATTTGCATAACCTTCAACAAGTGTTGTGCCTTCTGAACCTTCATTATAGAGCCCATTTAGCTCATCAATTGATAAGTATGAGATATTTTCCACAAGTCAAATTGCGATATTGCTATTAGGATTCATTTGTGTAGTTTTTGAGTCAAACTCATTGACCCATGTTTCATGAGTAGTAGGTCACAAGAACAACACTCATTGCATCTAGGTGATGCTCACAAAGGTGAGGCACCGAGACTTCTCGAGAGGTCACCCATCCCAATGCTTTGAAGCAGATTTATGGTGTAATGCTTATAATTTTCAGAGTTTAATTTACACATGTTTGAGGCAATTTGAAGAGAAGATTTGTTTGGCCATACCCTTCAAACCAAGTTGTACAAATTATTGCAAGTATATTGGTGACTTTGAAATGATTTAAATTCAGTTTTTACACACCTTTCAATGCTCTTACATGCCATACATTTGAAAAGGAGACAAAAAGTTGGGTTATACCACTCGGTATAGGTCGTAACACTTAAGTTGTGCACTTAGGTTTTGGTGTTGATTTCCTTTTGTTTGGGGCCACCCTGACATTGTTGCAAGATTCCAACATTTGCAAGGTGAAGAATAGTGTATTTGATAAGTTATAATGATTTTCACTTACCCTTCTTTCAAGGAGTTCTAATGAATTATCAAACTATCTCATAAGGGTATAATCGATTATGTTTAGAGTTGGCTTTGTTGGGTGTAAATGGTTGAGTTATTTGGTAGTTTTTTGTTGTTGTTGCCCAACCCATTGAAGCATGGTTCAATGCATCTCCAAATCCATTCAAGGTGTCTTTGTGTTATTTCATAACTAAGGTGTTGGGTACATGATGTTTGTGACTTTTTACCCAAGAGAAGATAAAGTTATGAAATAGCCCTTTAGTATAAAAACAAAGGATATTATGTTCCTTTGGTTGAAGAAGAGACTAATAAAGAATATTTGTAACAACCCTTTAAAAGGGAGATGAGTAATTATTTATTTCATAATTATTTAAAGGAATCCCACCCCCTTAAAAGGTTATATAAAGCATTCATGCAAGACTTAGATGACATGAAGGTCTTTCAAGAAAGGAGAAGATTTGATGGTTGTTAAAATGATTATGTAATGTTTTTATGATGGTCATTCAGTTAGGATCTTTCATTTTCTCAGTTAGTTCTTACTCAAAATGTTTTTTTTATCTTTCATTTTTGGATTTAGAAACTTTGCTTGTAATTGTTAAGGTTCATAGGATCATTGCAAAAATGTAATAGCACTCCTTATGATTGTATGTGTTTTCCAAATGCATCAATCTCTTTGTATTTATACATGACAAGGACAAGAAAAGACATGTCCCTTCATGGGACATGTCTATTCATTAATTTATTTTATCAATTTAACTATTTAGTTATTATGAGAATATATATAATAAATCATTTCTCATAATAATCATATAGTCAGTATTATTTATCTGACCAATGCTACAAACATCAACACTCCCTCTTAGCTAGGGAGGATAAATCAATCCAATGTCAACACTTAAGACACTTGACAACATCAATTATATGATGTAAGCAATAAATGCATCATCCTCATGATGTAATCAATAGAAATAGTCTCAATGTGTGGATTGACTCCATTGGCGATTCTATCCACAAGTCCTCAGGTGGATTGCCTCCATTGGCGATTCTATCCACAAGTCCTCAAGTGGATTGCCTCCATCAACGATTCTATCCACAAGTCCTCAGGTGGATTGCCTCCATTGACGATTCTATCCATTTGATATCTTGAGTATTGGCCTATCAAAGTGTCAACACACGACATTCACCTAAGTACTCAAGATTTCATAAAGATATCATCTCATGATATCGAGAGAATTGGCCCGCAAAATATCAACTCTCAAGATATTCACCAAGTGCTTAGAGTAATGGCCTACCAACATCAATTCTCATGATGTCCACCAAGTACTCAAGAGTTCATAAAGATATCATCTCATGATATCAAGAGCATTGGCTTGCAGAATATCAAGTCTCGTGATATTCACCAAGTGCTAAGAATAATGGCCTGCAAAATATCAAGTCTCATGATATCCACCAAGCACTCAACAAATGTTCATAGGTAATGTGCACTTACCATAAGAACATTCACATAATCTATTATGATTTGTTTTAGCCATCACAAGATGTTTATCACAATAGAAGATGCCATCTATCATGATTTGTTTTAGCCATCACAAGATGTCTATCACAATAGAAGATCAAGTTATTGTAAGATTGTCACCTTCCAATAATTTTTGCGAATACAAGTGATAATCATTTGGAAGTCGTAACTTCCTCATGATTTACACAAGGGGGCAGACCCATTAAAAAAATTCATGATTCATTAGTATAATAATCAATTATATCAAGTTTACCTCAGAAGTGTTTCACCTTCAATAGTGAACCCCCTTTCAATCAATATGATCAAGATTGTCACAAGTTGAATGAACCATCTTGTTGTGGTCCCACAACCACGCTCCCCTTTTTGCCTTTTGGCTTCAGGGGCCCCCCTTCTTTTTTTAGCTGGTCCTTAGGTTTTTTGTTTGACTATCTTTTTTGTTCTTTAGGTCTAGTTTTTCTTAGTTTTCGGTTGTGTCGTAGTTTCGCACTTCCGGAGGTCCGAAAGTGCGAAAGGTTTGAAAAGTGCGAAAGACTGGAAGTGTGAATAACAATCATATGCATTCCGAAACCACCTGGGTTTCAGACTTTCAGATGTTCAAAAACTCGAGAGGTCCGACTCCCCAAAGGGAGTCAGCCTTTCAGATGTCCGAAAATTTGTTGATGTCACCCATCGATTTGCCTATATAAGGCATGAAAGAGGTTTTAAACCCCCCACTTGTTCGCTATGTCTTCACCGTTTTCGGAGCTCTCACCGCATCTTTCCGCTTTTCTCTTTGCTCTCACCTTTAGCTTCATTCTTCTACTTCTTTGAGGTTGGTTTCTCTCTCCCTCTCTCGTTCTTTCATTTGTTTCGTTGTCTTAGGTCGTTTAGGCTAGGGTTTTCTGGTTTGTTTTGGTCTAGTTAGGGTTTTTCGAGTTGTTGCTCGGGTTATATGTTTTTGTTTAGTTTGGTTTGGCCTCGGGGGTTGTGAGGTTGTCCCCTCTGACCCCTTGGCCCAAGTTTGTGGTCAAGCTCGTTGTCAGACTCGTTTTCGAGTCCGACATCCAAACCCTTGTTTCAGTGTTTTCGGGCATCAGGGTTTCAGACCTTCATGGTTCGAAACTTTTAACAATCTCCAAGAAAATCTTCTAAGTGCTCAACTTTCGGTGTTTCGGTGTTTTCGCACACTGAAGAAACCCATCACCCGATTCGCCGAAGCCAAAAGGTCCAAAACTTTCCGCAGTTCAAGTGCCAATTCTGCCTGTTGGCGTTTCAGAGGTTTCGGCCTTCTAAACTTTTTCACCTCTGATTCGCCGAAGACCGAAAAGGGGACCAATTTTCAGCTCGCTAGCCTCTTTTCGCTCTTTCGGCCCTTTCGGCCTTTCGGAGGTCTTGTACCCCCGAAGGTTCGAAAGGCTGAAAATGGCTTTTAGAGCTTTTTCAAGCTTAATCTGTCAGAACGCTTTGTTTTTTTTGAGATGCTCCTCTTTTTTTTGCAGTTTTATATCCATTGATTCAAGTCTTGTTTTTTTTGTAGAAATGGCAGAGAAGGTTATGTCACCATCAATGAAGTATCAATTCAAGGGTTATCATCCGCCATCAAAAGTGAGCAACCTGCATTCAGAAATCACAGACATTGACATCGGCCACGTCAGTTGGAACAACTACTTGGTCAAATGCGCCCAACCAGAAGGGAGATATGAGGACTGCACTTCATTAGTGCACTGTTCTTTGGTGAATGCAGCAACGCATCCAGTCTCCATCTTGTCTTCAGACTTGATAAACACTTTGGAAAGTCACTATGTACCTGATGAAAGAATGGTAAAGAACAACGTGGGTGAAGTGGTCTTGGATCTGAGGCCAGATAATATTGAAGATGTCTTCCACTTACCAAAAGGGGTCGACAAGTTTTACAACTTTCACATCAAAAAGGGAATGGAATTCTACAACAAAGATGTTTCACGAGCTCATGACATAATAAATAATGAATACCTTATACAATCACTACCCAAGAACAAACTGGACTAGATAGACATGCGAAGAGGGTATATGAAAGAAGATATCCAAGCAACCATCACCATGATCAGTCGGGTGTATGGGATGCCTAAGTCTAGTCAGTTGGAACCATGGATGATCCTACTCATTGAGAAGATAAGGGAGCGGCAGGCAAGGTTCGATTGGGCCACTATCCTCAGTGACAACTTGGATGAGTAGCTGATTAGAGTAAAAACTGATTCACATTTCTACATGACATCTTATGTCGTGTATCTATTAGCTACCAGGGTGGTATACCCAGGGTTAACAAAGGTTGGGGTTATGGGAGAGCTGCATACATGGCCATTCACAATGTACCCACAATTGGTTAGGAAGGAGTTTTACACCCACAACAGTCCGAATTTCTGTATAGTCAATGATGCCTTCATTTTTGCCATCATATGCTCCATAGAGGGAGACTATGCTAAAAGAATGTCGACTGAGGCTGCTGCTAAGGTGAAGGCCCTCAGGGCATTTTACATTCAGTTCAGAACCTTCACATACATCCAGGTGGCGGGGTGCACCCTAGCCCCTAAGAAGTTACCCAGGTATTCTTCTGACAGAGTGATCCTGCTGGAAATTGCAAGACAATTATCAGATGCCCACGAGCACAAGCACAAAAAGAAACACTATTGGGACTTCCCAATTTCCATAGGGCCCCACTATGTACTTGACATGAAGATTTGCAAATCTCTATCCTTTGAATGGGATGAATTCCCTTTGCCAAGTTACAACTTAATAAGAGCTTGTTTTGATCCTATTGGTACTTACAATCATATAATGGGAAGGCATTATATACATGAGCCGCACATTGAAGACCATTGGATAAATTGTGTGGATGACTACAAAGTCAGAATCCGTGACTATTTCCAGATGAGTCTAGAGCTGGCACAGACCGCCCTCTCACTAAAAATCCCTCCAAAGGTGAAAGAAGTTGACTCCGAGGATATCTTAGATCCCATTTACAATCGGGATAAGGTATATGCCAGGGCTATTCTGAATGTAGAGGTGGATAGAGATGAAAATGATGATATCAACTTTAAGGGTAGGCATGTCATCAAGGTAACAAAAGCATGGATCGCTCTCCCATTTCATATGGAGCCCATGCCTATGAAACAACTACCAAAGTAGCCTTCCAAAGAGAAGAAGGGTGAGAAAGTACTGAAGCCGCAATTCAAAGAGGTTGCACCCTTAAAACCATAAACAGTTTATAGGCATGAGCGCTCGACAACATATGGCTCGGCTACTCATTCTAAGAAAACTAAAACCAGAATGACAGGGAGCATAGCACCTCCAGATGCACCTTCTTCCAGTGGTCACGAGTCTCCAAGTGCAACGAAGAAAACCCCAAGATTCAAGGTAATAGGACCTAAGCCGGCTGGCGTAATAGCACCTCCAGATGCACCTTCTTCCAGTGGTCACGAGTCTCCAAGTGCAACGAAGAAAACCCCAAGATTCAAGGTAATAGGACCTAAGCCGGCTGGCGTAATCAAAGGGAATGTGTACAAAAGAAAGAAAGGTTTAATGCCTACTCAGATGGACACCCTCTTAGAGGATGATGAGGATGATATGGATCAAATACCTCTGAGTAGAAGAACCCGGTCCACAGGATCCACGAAGAAGAGAAGAATAATGAAAGATGATCAGGAAGATGCCAAAGGGGCAACCCAAGGAGAACCAATAAATCTTGGTGCTTTGGGTGACGATGAATTTGATATCTCCACTTTCGAGGGACTTCATGGTTTCCAAGAGTCCGAGCAAGAGGCTCCAGTCACAGGACAGTCGGTGTCTTTTGGTTCTTTCCCCGCACAATTCACTAGTCCCCATGACAAGGTGAGAGAGGAAGCTCCACAAAAATCCCAAGAGCAAGTTGTGGAAGAGACAACTAAAGTGCAAAAGGAAACAACAGAGATAGGAAGGAACTCTTCCATTGGTATCACTTCTGAAGAAGATGTAGCTACACAGGTCCTCTTGGTTTCACACATAGTTCCACCTCCACCTCCGCCTGCACATCAAACTTCGCTCCTGCCTCCGCATCAAACACCACCAACAACTCCGCTTCCACCTCCATTTCATACCACTCCGTTGCCTACACAACCTCCACCTTCCCATATTCCTATGCCAACTCACCACCTCCACTAATGCCTTCAACTACTCCCTTTGTGTCTCCTACTCCTGCACTAAATATTCCTCCCCAAGTTCACATGCCATCATTGGTTCATGAGGAAGCAGTAGCTCAAGGTCCTCAAGAGCCTGAGAAAGAAATAGAAGAACACAATGGATCAGAGGAGCCTGCGAATAAAGAAGAGCCACTGAATATAGAAGAGCCACGGGATGAGGAAGAAGAGCAGACCAATGAAGAAAGACAAACACGAGGAGGAGTTGAATGTGATGGGGGAATAAGAGATAGAAGGAGAAGGAGAGGAGAGTCACGAGGAAATGGAGATAGAACACCCAACGACTACTTCAACTCTCGCAACTCCATATGAACCCTTGAATGCCTTCTCAAAGCCCACTTGGTTTACAAAGGAAATCCAACCAATGACTAGGGTATACACAGATGATGAGACAAATATGGTGGCATTAGGGCAAGTGTTCCATCATGCTAGATCTAGCACCTGAGCAAGGACACTGTCATATGTCACGCAAGATCAAGTGGGGAGATGGAAGGCTTAGGTAGCAGTTCCCATGATGAGCATCAATACAACTGAGGTCACTCTTGATGACTACGTGTTAGAGGAGGTAGATTTGGGAGAGTCGACAGAGAGGGGAGTAAAAATCTAGCTACCCTCGGATTGAAACACGCTCTTAGGTTCATGGACAAGGATGAGGAGAAAATAAAGACATTAATGGAGCAAAATGAAGCTATGAAAAGGTTCATTCTCAAGACAGCGGGTCCCATTGACCCTAATAACCCCAAGGCCTCATTACAAGCCATTTTGGAGAAGAGGGGTGAAGTAAATACAGACATTCCACATTCTTTTGTATAGGCTTGTGCAGACTGTAAGGAAGATTTTGAACAGTTCACAAAGGTGGCTCTCAATAATATTCTAAGGCCTTTACGAAGTATTCTTCAAGGAATCGCATCCTTAGTGGAGATCATGAGTGAAGAGGACGGTTTAGAGGAGAAAATCCTGAAGTGGCAAAAGACACTGGATGACCTCGTGGTAATAAGGAAGCAGTGCTTCCAAGTTTTGGTTAAGATGTATGAAGGGTCAGAGCTGGACAATTTTGAGGAATGGATCCAAGAGATAATAGGAGCTCTGACTATTTTTGAAGAGGTACTCAAAAGGATGGACAAAAGGAGGGACAACAATCTACTTCTTGTAAAGGAGTTACATGAGTTCTTTGACGGATTGGACTTAGATTTATATGATGAAGATGATGACAAGACAATGCATTCCGTGAATGCCATTGTCAATCAGTACTTAGCTATATTTAGAGGAGTCAAGATGAAAGAAGACCTCCAACAAATGTTTTATCAAAAGGAGGAGATCCAGAAAATGCTGTCTCGGGAAGAGGAGATACAGGGGTTCACACTCGAGTTGGTCGCCTTCCGAGACAGACAACAAGAAATCCTTGAGGGGGTCAAAATGGTTGACTTTGAAGAAGTATTAGAGATTGTGGACAGGTTCCGCAAAGCCCATCCAGAGATACTTCCAAGTCAATAAGCAGCCAATCCAGACTTAGTCAAATTTTGTGCAGAGAAAATGCAGTTTTGTACTTAGCCATTTTTGCAAAGCCTGTTTTTTGGCTTTTCGGCCTCCGAAAGTCCAAAGTCCGAAATTTGGGAAGAGAGGACTTGACACTTAGTCAATTTTGGAGCTTGGTTTTTTCAGACCAACTGTCGGGATTTGTGTGTTTTCTGGCACGTCCGTCATTTAACTCCAGTTATCTCAAACTTGATTTTTCAGTCAATTGGACCTCTTGTATGGGATCGTTCCTGCATGATTTTGGGATCTCTTTCAGTTGAGTCCACGTGGAGGATTTACAACCAAGGATTAAGGGTAGGATCGCGAAGTTATATGAAGAGCATGCACGAGTTCCAACTTCATTTTGAGATGATTTATGCATGATTTGTTCTAGTTTTTGTAATGCACGAGGTTTAATTTCGTGCTAGGGTAGTTTAACTTGTTCTTAGAAGTAGTTTCATTGATGTAATCTTTAGTTTAGATTTTATTTTCGAATTTCATGCAACCGAAACCCTAGCTGCGAAAATAAGAGCACAACTCTATACATTGTAATAACACAATGTAATGGGGGTCGATTTGATCATTAATGCAATACATACAGTTGGTGCTTCATTCATAGTGTGATATTTCTGCTATCTTTGCGAGATTTATGAATGTGTGATTTTCTCATTTATTTATTTCAAAGAGCCAATTGATTGTGTGGTGGTTTCAAATCTGGGATTCTTAGTTCGGTGTTTGCTGGTGTTATACTGCTTTGTTGTGACGAATTATCGAGAAGATCTTTCTTTTGGTGCGTTTAAGATAAACTTGTCTCATGTGTGCGCACATCTATGGCAGCTTCATGATTCGATGAGTTTTGGCTTATCATACGTCTGCGTTTGTTTCCGTTGATGATTGCATCTACGTAGCTGAAAATTGTGATTTATTCTGATCTCTGTTTTGTGGGTTTCCTCATCTTCTTGATCTTTTAATTCGCAAATTGGTGTGATGTTGGTTTATTTCCATTAGATTTCTTTTTGAAAATCTCCTTCACATTCCTGTTACCCTACTCCTTACCTTTTCTTTGCAAAAATCAATTACAGTAGATTAATTAGATTAATATTGCTTTTATTCTAAATCTAAAAATCCAAAAAGAGAAACATTGTGGTGTTCTAAAGTTTTTTTTGCAGCCTTCCTTAAAATACGAACCAACAAAGGCCTCCTTGTTAACAGATTCACATTTGTCTTCAGTTGAGCTATCCAAGCGGTTGAGACCCAACCCAGAAGGAACCTTGAGATTGATTCCCATCAGTCTTCCAAGAGGGGAGTTTACTTCCATAAATTCCTAGCCGTTGTCTCATGTAAAAACGACGCTCAACACATTTGCTCCCTCTAAAGCTCAAGTTTATCAACTTCTTGACCTCTTTTGAAATGTCAGACTCACTTTGCATCTAGTCTCAATTATCAATTCATTTGCAAGCATCAAGTTCTTTCTCCCTTGAATGCAATTATCTTGTGATTCTGTCCTAAAGGTATGTTAGAAAGAGATTACAAATAACTCACTAAACTATCTCGATCGGAAATAACAATGATAGAAGCATAGAAGATTTTACTAACCAATAGTATGACATGAATTACAAACTCAAAAATTATGTGCATTAATAAAACATGAAATACTTATCTTTTATAAATTTTAAGTATTTCATTATGTAAGGTGAGCCCATATAGAAAAATATCATGCAAATTCATAAAATGATGTCGCCGTTCTTGAACATTACCATAATTCTTCACATGACCTATCTTGAATATCCAAAGGTTCTATACACTATGACAACCTTCAATATGATCAGATCTCCCTTCAAGCAGTTAGGATTTTAAAGAAGGAACCCTGCTCTTTTATAGATTTTTCATAGACCCGTACATAGTCGGTCATAAATTTTGAACCTGACATTTTCTCTTCAATTGCTCCGGTGAGATTCTTCTAAATTTGTTTATCACCAACATATCCAAAATTCAATGAAATCCAATGGTGCATTTGGGAGATATGGTCCTCGTACTAAGACTGTATTTTCTGATACAGTCACACATTCACCATCAACAAACTACTCTCTTACATTTACAACTTGGCTCTGATACCATGTTAAGGTTATTAGGATCATTGCAAATGTAATAACACTCCTTATGATTGTATGTGTTTTCCAAATGCATCGATCTCTTTGTATATATACATGACAAGGACAAGAAGAGACATGTCCCTTCATGAGACATGTCTATTCATTAATTTATTTTATCAATTTAACTATTTACTTATAATGAGAATAATTATAATCTAACTTTATATATATATATATATATATATATATATATATATATATATATATATATATATATATATATATATATATATATATATATATATATATATATATATATATATATATAGTCAATATTATTTATCTTACTGATGCTACAAACATCAACAATAATCTCTATTTAAGAAGCTTTTGTCTCCTTTGTTTAATATTGAAAATCAATCAATTGTCATTTCATGGCGAGTTACAATTTTTAGAGAGTTTTCTTAAAACATTATGGGTATTTACCGATAATTTTCTTTTAGTTGACTCGTATAGAGATTTTAAGGTTTGTTAAATGTTTTTCAACCATGCAAAGTCTGTTGTTCTGCAAATTTTTTTACACAATTTTTTTTGGCAAAAATCGTGAAAAAATCTCTATTTTCTATGTGCCCAGTTTTTTGTTTTATTGCATGATGGTCTTTGGCTGTAGTGCAAAGATTTCTTTATTTTCTGGTGTTTTGCACGATTCTTCAAAAAATGTGGGTTCTTTCTCTAGTAGAATGTTTTTTATTTATTTTCCACAAAATCATGTAAGGTTTTCTAAAAAAAAATCTACAAAAAATCATGAAGGGTTATTTGATTCTTTTCCACTAAAAATCATGGAGGGGTTTTTCATTTTTTCCAACAAAAAATTCATGGAGGGCTTTCTGTTTCTATTTTCCATAAAAAAACCATGAAGATTTTTTTGATTTTTTTCTACAAAGGCCATGGAGGGTTGTTTGATTTTTTTCCACAAAAAATCATGTACGGTTTTTGCATTTTTTTCCACAAAATATCATGCAAGGTTTTTTTAAAAAAAATTTATATAGAAAAATTATGGAGAACCTTCTAATTTTAAATCATGCAGGTTTTTTTTTATAAAAAAATTATACACAAATTATGGAGGACATAATTTTTTTCCCACAAAATCATAGTAGGGTTTTGCATGATTCTCAAAAGCATCATAGTATTTTATGGGATTTGTATGATTTTTTTTCACAAAAATCATGGTTTCTTGGAGAGTGTTTTGAATTGCACCTCATGAACAATGTTATTATGCAAAAGTATTTCATGAGTTTTTAACAAAATAGTGGATGTTGCTCATTTGGACATTTTTTGGCAAAATCATTGTTTATCAAAATTGTGAAGTTTTTTCAAGCTTATCTTAGTGTTTATGGATATAGGGATGGATATCTTTATTTCCCAACATCACGTTGGAAGGATTATGGTAAACTCGGTCATACTCAACAGTTTTGCAATACTAATGAGGTCTCGACAATAGGTTCATGTCGCAACACGTTCTTAAGAGAAGGAAAATGAGGCAACTTTCTATGCATTTATGTGGAAGGATTATGGTAAACTCGGTCATACTCAATAGTTTTGCAGTACTAATGAGGTCTCGACAAAAAGCTCATGTTGCAAAGTGTTCTTAAGAGAAGGAAAATAAGGGGTCAATCTTCTATGCATTTATGACCAAATAACTTGTAGATTATGTCAAGTCTTTTGTAGGGTAGTAAAATGACCATTAGGGAGGGTGTTAAAATACTTATGTAATATTTCTATAATGGTCACTCAGTTAGGATCTTTCCTTTTCATAGTTGGTTTCTATATTAAATATCAATCGATTATCATTTCAATGGCTTGGTGGGCTATGGGCACTTGGAAAAGGGACACATAGTGTGTCCAACTCAAGGTACAACATATACTCAAGATTGTCTTGGCTAGTGTTGTGCATGTTGAAGTAATACTCTAGAGCATTTTGGTGTGATGCTTGGGAAACATTTGTGTTAGGTTTGAATAAGAATTGATTCCTCTTAGATGTGTCATACATATAAAGTTCAAAACCACATAAATTTTCTTGGAGTGAGAATGATCGTTCCAAGTACTCAAGTTTAAGATAAGTTTTATATGTGATTTAATGATAATATGAGTGATTTTGGGACCATGTCATTCAATTTATTGTGCTGATTATTTACTTTGAAATTCTTAATTAATTGTTAGATTGTATTTTACATTGGTTATTCATGTGTAATTAAATAACACTACATCTTGTAATTATGTTAGCACTAATATTAACCATTGTATTTATTAAATTGACTTTGGGAGAAAAGTGCGATTACACATGTTGTTTGACATCAATTTTGGGGTGTAACAACAATTTGTTTTATATCAACTCTTATCATCAACTAGTAGTCTTATTATGATATTTTTGCAACAATGAATTAACTTCTTGCCTATACTTTTGTCTTGGATGTGAGAATAAGATTGGTAACAACTCTTGTCTTACAAGCAAGATTTTATAGATTGAGAATTAAAACATATAAGCAATAACACCACCTATATAAGACTAAAATTGAGAATAATGAGTAGATGTAAGCACAATTTAAAAGGAATAATAATATGGATCAACAATAGTACACAATTCTTAGAATTGACAAGTTATGTTACATGTAAAGCTATAACATAGATAGATATATTGTTGGCAAAATGGTCAGTGCTCCCCTCGGGATTCATGACATGGCTTAACCGCCTCCTGTGTATTCTATAAGTCTAGTGGTTGTATCAGGCATTAACAGGTTGATCTTTTGGTGCAACGACAACTACTACTTGTAACAAGTTCTATCAGAGCTTGGTCACAGGTTCGAATCCCCTCAGGTAACGCTAAGGGGGAGATTGTTGGCAAAATGGTCAGCGCTCCCCTTAGGATTCGTGAATGGCTTAACCGTCTCCTGTGCATTCTATAAGTCTAGTGGTTGTATCGGGCATTAACATGTTGATCTTTTGGTGCAACGACAACTACTACTTGTAACATATATGACTAATACAAAGCTTAATGATGTAATCTACTTTCAATTCAATTGATGAAATTAGAAACAAAAATGTAAACAAGGTCAATATATTGAACGATATTTAAACAACGTACACCTAGCATCATCTATCATTAAAAATTCTTTTTCTCTACTCACTTATTTATAAAGTTACAAAATACCCAATTCTTGAGATTTAGGAGAATAATTAATTCATCCCAAGAACCAATGTTTCAAATAAAAATGCTTAATGCTACCTAATAGCATGAAAGAAAAAACTAATCCTAAACAAAGAGTGCAAAAAAATTAATAAACATTTTAAACTTTTAAAAAGGCCCGTAACCATCTATCCAAGAATATAACCCTAGAAAAAGCACTTGGCAAATATAGCAATTGATTGTAGGAATATTTTTGAGATCTTGATCTAGCCCCTTTCTTTGAAACTATATATCTTCTAATGAATACAACACCTTAGATCTTTCTTTTGATAGATTTGTTATTGATTTCACCAATCGTCTTGGTGACTCATTTTCTTTACAAAACAAGGTAAATTTATTGATATGAACCCTAGGTCCTAGTGTTGATTTCACCAACCTTAATTGCTTTGATCCACCCTACAAACTAAGAAATACTTAGGTTTTTGATAATGTTGAAAAATGTGTAATTAAATACACAAACATTTGAAACAAAGACAATTGAAACATTAATATTATTCCTTCAACCAAGTAAATCAACTACACAACACAATAAATAAAAAAATGATCATAGATTGTTGCTAAAATCATTGACAATTGTTGAATTTTTTTGTAATAAATGGTTGTCTCGAGGAGAAATGTACACCTAATGCAAAGAAACAATTCAAATTGATCATATTATCAAATGAGTAACTTTTTATGTCACCTAAACACTACTGAAATAATTTGTTTGACACATAAGATGATATTTGCCACTTGGAAGTGTGCATACCCATCTCAACTACACCTTTATGCATTCCTAAACAATAAAAACCTATCATAAACTACCTAGGTGTACTCTTCTTCCATTATTGCAACTTAAAACAAAGTAAAACATACACAATCACACTTCTATACTAATGTCACCCCTTTAAAACATAGCAAAAACCACTCAGGAAATGCATTCTTGCCATTTAAACCAATCAATATCTAACAAGAATAGTCTAAGCACACTTGTTTACACACCCTATAAACCTACTTTTGCAACTTAGGACTTGAAGGAAACTATTGTCACTCATACTTGGCAAATAACATGTAGGTGCTCGAAGACCTGATTTAATTCACTCATCACTTTTAAATTCAAAAAAGGCATTCAAGTGTGCTTCTCCTTCATTTTACATAAGTCATGTTTAATTAGCTTGATTCAATTCAAGTTTGTTTATGCAACATGTGTTAGGTGCACCACTCCTATGATCTTTCCACTAAAATTATACATCTAAGTACTCATATGGCGAGCATTTTCCACTTCAAAGTGAATTAAATGTTCCTAGGTACAACCTTTAATTGCATCTACAAATACAATCATGCCAAATGTAGAGCAAGGGATTTGCTACCTTCTGAAGTGTAAATCTTCCTTACACTACCTAACTTCTACTAGCGCTCTAGTGAGCTAGGGGTCATGACACTTGAAATAAAGTAAATCTAATCTTACAATACAAGTGAAATAACTTGAGTTATCAATGTAACATAAAGGAAGTAAATATACATGTGAATTGTAGTAAGGTATTAAATAATGTGCTAAAACAAAAAAGTTGAATAATCAAGACCTGTTTACATATATACATACTCTAACTACAGAAGTGTAAAATTTAAACATAAAACTCCATACCTGGCAAATTTGAAGATCTCAACCATGAACAAGAGCACGCCACACGGATAACTGTGTGTCGTGTTGGAGTCCCTTCTATCAGAAAAATAGGGACGCCTCTAGTCTACTTTTCAATCCCGATCTCTTCATTCCATGTACCTTTTCATTACCTACACACACAGAAACAAGGAAAATTGTTGTGGTTGTATAGGAGCTTAACCCTATCAAGCCTCGCTTTGGTGTTTCCACCTCTGCGGACAACCATATAGATAGATTGTGATTAAATTTATATAAAGATAAGTGATAGAAACAAACCCTGCTAGTAAAGGAGAATCCTTATTACGCAAGACAAGCAATAGAAATAAACTTCACTTGAGGGATAAAAATCCCTAATGCACAAAAGAGATATGATATAAAGACAAGTAGTAGAAATGAACCCCACTAATGGAGGAAAGCCCCTACTACACAATAGATAGATAATGCATATAGACAAATAAAAAGAGATCGATTTGATCAAACTAATATCATGAGTGAATGGAAGAGATGAGAACTAACATTATGTAATGTAGACCCCTCTTCGGGAATGATGAGAATAATATGCTATGTGAAGAGTTTGGCAAAGATTCACTTCGAGTGACTAAGAGTGAGAGTTAGAGCCTAGAATTCGAGAGCCTAAGAGAGGGTAAATGAGGAAAATGAAGTCTTTTATTGCTCAAAATGGGCGGTGCTAGCCGTTTTGTATGTGCTCTAGAGAAGGGGCACATGTCAAAAGAGGTGTAAGATGCAAATATGCTCTTTTAGAATTTTTTAATTTCACGTGGACGAGTGTGTTGCACTTTCATCCGACCATATTTAATCCAAATTTGGATGAGGGGTTGTGGACACTTTTATGTTGAGATTCATGATGTCAAAATATGAAAATTTGACCATGAGTGTTTGTCATAAATGCACGAGGTTAAATGCTGAGGTGTTATAAATGCAAACAATGCAATTCCAGAACAATACATTTTGCCCAATTAATTTATGGAGGAGGTTCCGGTTTTGAGCCTAGTTGCGTCAGCATCTCCCGAGAAACCTACTATTGAGCCGGAGGAGGTTTCGAGGCGGCTTCTCTCGAGAAACCTAGTGTTGAGCTGCCCGCGCTCGAAGGTTGGAAAAAAAAGATTTTTCCAAAGAAGCGAAAGGATGAGATTGTTTACTACGCCCCATCGGGGGATGGGATCAAGTCACGAGTGCAACTGGACCACTTTATGATAACACATCCTGGTGGCCCTACTAGTTCGGACTTCAGCTGGACTACATGCAGTTTGAATGCTTGCTCACAGATTTCCAAGCCTGGCTTCTTCGGAGATCGTGGCGGAGGGGCTTCTAGGCCTTCTACAGTTACCGGGAAGGGGCCCTGTGCTCCTGGGGGACTGGTCTCTTTGGTGTCGACTTCCTCTTTGGATGCTAGTTCTGGGGGCCATGTTCTACCTGCTACTTCCACTTCCTCCTCTCTGTCTCCAGCTGTGGATGATCTTAGGTTTTCTGGTCAGCAAAAACCTCTCTTGGTAGGCTCTTATGCTAAGGCTGTTACCAAGGCTCTAAATGGGCCTAGGGTTTCTTCTGATAGTGTGCCTTCCATTGCTATGATTCCAGTAAGTGATTCTCTTTCTATCAAGCTTTCTGCTATTATTGAAGGGGACTTGGAAAATAGTACTGAGGTCTTTAGGACTCGTGGTCTGATATTCCATTTTCAGGGTTTCTGGCCCAATCTCCCTCAGCTGCATGATTGGGTGTTTTGAAGATGGGAACCAATAATAACAGATAATGTTCATATTTTCCCTTTAACTAAAGGGTTCTTTGTAGCTAAATTTGATAGAGCTAAGGATAGATCTAAGATCTTGTGTGAAGATTCCTTTAGCTGGGAGGAGGACAAATTTATGCTTTTGGTTAAACCCTAGCACCCCAATTTCAATTCTTTCTCTGAAGTCTTCAGTAAGATCCCTATTTGGGTTAGGCTCCCTAATCTCCCTCTTCATCTTTGGCATGATTCCGTCCTTGAGGAAGTGGGGGAGGCTTTGGGGGAGTTCTTGACAATGGATCATGACTCTTCTAATATTTATCATTCTACCCTTGCCCTCAATCTAGTAGATATTGATACTATGATGGGTCTTACAATAGAAATTAAAATTGAATCATCTATGGGATCTTGGACCCAACAACTGGACTACAAGGGTATTCCTTTTAGGTGCAGAAAATGTTTTAAGATTGGTCATATTGCTTCTCATTGCGGCACTAATTTTAAATAGAAGAAATCATCTAATACTTGGTGGAAGGGTTCTTCCATCTAGCATTATACAGTATTGAAAAACTCCTCTCAGCATTTGAAGGAGGTTGCTCCTGTGTTGGGATCTCAAGTGCCTCTTGTGGCAGTATAAAGCTCGTGCCCTATTCTGCCTCTTGATGATCCTATTGGGCTTGCTAATGCTGTTGGTACTGATCACCCTGCTGATCTTGGACCTAATCTTCCTTCATTGGTTGATGCCAGGCTCTCTACTGGCGGTTCTATGGTTGTTGCTTCTGCCGGCTCTGTTGGTGTTTTGGATGCTAAGGGCTCTGGTTCTCATGTCCCACTTATTGGGACCAATTTTGGCCCTGAGCTGGATGTCCCGTTGGCTGGTTCAACACCTTTGTTGGGTGCTGGATCTTTTGTCTTGGATTCTTTGTGCTGGTAGGATGAGGCTGCAAGAGTTGAAGAAGGTTGGATCATAGTTAAAGGTAAACAATCAAAGAGATCCTCCTCTTCTTTTGACATGACCCTTCAATCCCATAAGAAGGGGACTAATGGATAGCATGTTTTATCTCCTTTGGACTGTTGTTTCTCAATGTCTTATTGTGGTAGTGTTCTTTGTTTGGTGTAAGGGTTTCTGGCCTTTTGTTTTGGCTGGTCTATTTCGGTTTGGGAGCTTTTAATGTTCTATCTTAAGTGTCATCTTTGTTAAAGGGTTTCGGGGTCTCTTCAAAACATGTTACCTTAATAAAAAACACTACATCTTTCCTCCACTTTAGTGAGCAGAACATCTCAAGGGATTGATTGCACGTTTCTTAGAAGATAAATCCATTAAGCTCATTCTTGCGATATGATTCACAAAATAAAAGAATTGTCAATGCCAAAAATAGAAGCTATCTCAACAAGAAGAATGCTTAATAGTGTTGGCAAAATGGTGAGCATTCTCCTCGGGATTCGTGACAAGGGACTAATTGCCGCATGTGGATTCTATAAGTCTAGTGGTTGTATCGAGCATTGATAGGTCTATCATTTCGTGCAACGAAAAATCACAGTTGTAACAAGTGGTATCAAAGCTTGATTACATGTTCGAATCCCCTAAGGTAATGTTGAGGGGGAGATTGTTGGCAAAATGGTCAGTGCTTGCCTTGGGATTCGTGACAAGGGATTAACTGCCTCTTGTGGATTCTACAAGCCTAGTGGTTGTATCAAACATTGATAGGTCGATCTTTTGGTGCAATGACAATCACACTTGTAACAAATAGACATTAGTTCCACTTAGAATGAAAAATTAGTTGTAGGAGAAATATATGCCCTCCATGTTTTTGCCCCTGGTAGGTGAGGAAAAATGAGACGAAATTTGAAGCCAAATCATTTTTCACATTTTTGGGCTAATTCTAGGCTATTAATGCATGAAGTGGGCCGCTAGATGGGTCATTTTCAATATTCATTGTGAGAATTTCATTGAGTTTTCATAGTATCTCAGTGAAAATTTCTTGCAAAGGAGACTTTTGAGTGACTAGGATCGAGGAGCCATGTGTCGTTGTGGAGCAAGACGATCCATTTGACGGGGTAGGCCTCGTTTGATCCTCTTTGGTCATTTTTTACACATTTTGTAGCTAGTTCTAGATTAGGTGTATCACATGCATCTAATTTATGTACACATGTATCAAACTCATGTGTTAGTCCCATGACATTTTTTGTGTTGGTTTCCAGATTCTGCATTGCCATTTGTACACCCCAGTCATGCTAGCATCCTCAGGTCGCACATGCGTCTAATGAACTGAGAGAGAAAAGTTAAGTATGCATAATAGTTTGTTTGACGATTGATTGAGCACATGTACTGACACATCACCATTGTGTGTGTGCTAGAAAATATTGCCAAAGGTTCAAGAGCACACCTCAAGGCATATTCTACCTATGCTCCATGACTGTACACACTAGTACATTTGACCTTAAATTTTGACTAAACAATTTGACCATCAAATAGAAATGTTTAGGTTGGTCGCATTATAGAAGGAAAACTTTTTTTTTTTTTAATACATGCCCGTGTTGGTCGAACTTTCGACTAACACAATGTTAGTCGAAATTTCGACCAACACGGGCATAACTTAAAGTAAAAAAAAAGGTTTGAAACTTCATTTCAACACTTCATTTCATTTTAGTGCGCGCAAAGGAAGAAGCTAGAATAGGAGGTAGAAGCAAAGGAGGTATTTGCTGAATGCGTATGTGCTGAAGGTCGAAAGGAGGTAGAAGCTAGAACAGGGTAGAAGCGAAGGAGGTACGTGTTGAATCCGTATGTTTCCAATTTCTATCATTGAGCATTATAATTTTGAACGGTTTGCGTGCATTGTCCATGACTTCACATCGCACATGTATCCTTATTGGCATTCTATAAAACATTACAGTTTAATTGATGTGCCACTTAGTTCCAAAACCCTAATCTTTGCATCGACTGGAAGCCGCATCCAAAGGGGTGCCCAATCACTGAGCCTCGAATCAAGCCACAGTTCTACCAATCACTGGTCAACAACCCGCACATAGAATAAATTCACATGGTCTAGGTTTACTGCAAATGAGTCCTAAAGAATAGGGTAACCTCACATGTCATACATTACTTGTAATTCAGCTGCTCAATCCATTCCTCGACAATTCATCAATAGGCGTCAGAGAGTGAGAGCTTTTAATCCATTCATCCATAGGTGCCCTTGTCAAACTACTCTTAACATGAAGAGATAAAGAAATGGTGAGGCAGACGAAGAGGGGCATAGGAAGAGGTCCAAGCAAGGCTTAATGCCCAATAAATCTCAACAATCATCTTGGAGAGGGAATAAATTACACATCTCCAATCTGGATTACAATGTTAGTAATAAATCTCAACCATCATCTTGGAGAGGGAATAAATTACACATGTGGGAGGTACAACAAACTGATCAATCTACTTACCCTAGTTGCAGAGCGAAATCCTCTTCATCATTTCCTAATTTTTTTTTACAAATATCATTTTCTTAATTAATTTTTAATTTATATTTCAATCTCCACATTAAGCTTATAAATCATTAGTTTGAAGATCTTGAACAAAATAAAATGATACATATTCCTAATAATTTTTAAAATTAATGGATACACATACCTTATAACTATTGAAATTTATAATTTGAAATCAAACATCAATACACCAATAGAAAACTGATTACTTTGTAAAGATTTTAAGTTAAGATAAACAAGAAAGAAAAGGTATAGTGAGAAAATAGGTGTTATTATATTTAAACATAGACATTTATTATTTAGTGAAGAATACTCAAAATAGAGATCAATGGTGAAGACAAAAGGCATTCTTACATTTAGTTAAGGGTAGTACTTAAAGAATAATATAGATCAATAGTGAAGATTAAAAGTCACCCTTACATTTAATGGAGAGTACTTATTATATAGAAGAATGAAAGAAATTAGAAGCTGCACTCCTCCTTACTGAAGAGTATTTATGGAATATAATGAAGATTCAAAACCATCCCCACCCTTAGTGAAGAGTATTTATAGATCAATCACAAAGAGCCTAAAAAAAGTACTTAAAGAATTATATAAATTGATTATAGAAATTAAGAGTGTTAGAAATAGGAAATACTGAGAGGGGGGGGGGAGGTGAATCAATATTTCACAAACTTTTACTTTTTCCCACTTATGGATATAACAGATTACTTTAATGCATACAAAGCATAAGAAACTAAATAGCATACACAACAGTAAATGTGAAGAACTCATAACACATGATATGTTCTTGAGGAAACCCTGGCCAAGGGAAAACCCCGATGGAGATGGTACCCACAAAGATCCACTAATCAAAAGATATCCGGTTAAGGATGTTGACCCTGTTAGGAGCCTGTTACAATCATATAGTGTATCAATCCTGATTAAGGGACTATAGGCCTTGCTAGAAGCCTCAACCCTGTTAGGAGTTGTAGATACAAAACCTGATTACTAGATGAGCTCACTGCCCAAACAAGTAATACAAATGTTTACTGATTACAATATGGTACTACTTACAACTTCGCATCAACAAATTTCGCTACTATCACAATTTACATATATTACATGTTACTTTTCATGTCGTCTCTTTATAATATTAAGTCATTATTTTGACAAGCAAAATAATCCCTTAATTGATTTACTAGTTTTGTCTTCAAAACTGCAATGTTGGCTGTACTCTGTCATCGGTAAAACATTCATAAATTTGTCTGTACTCTTTTGCGCACTAAGATGGGGTATCCTTAGACACCATAGAGTCTATGTTCAACTGCGCAAACTCTGATCATGCTCCAGTGAACGTTGCCAAAACAAACTGTATCGGGTGCTCTGTCAAAATCACTGTTTCATACTTAGACAATTTTAGTCTGCGATCTTCCATACTTACTTTCTAGCTTATACGCTCTTCATAGGGAACATATGTTGCCATAATGACAACATCTATGTACATACCTCAGCCAAATTGCCAACAATCTCCCCCTTTGTCATTGGTGGCAACATATGAGAAAATTGGCTAAGTGTGCAAGTCAAAATCTCAAAATTTGTATCAAAATTGTGGCCATAGTATAAAATAAGTATACTATCCTTATATCTCCTCAAAATATATACAATAATCTATAACACTTCATAATACTCCATAGAATTCCCCCTATGAGTATCCTTCCTTATCATATATAGACAATTTTCTAAGTATCTCTCCCCCTTTGACAACAATGACAAAATAAAGGGTGGAAAGGGATATACAAAAATTGTGTCAAAACTTTTACCTTACTGTTTTATTGCAAAGTTGGTAGGCTTGCAGTACAATCTGCAAAATCTATCTTCCAAGTCTCAAAATCTTTCTCCCATGCCTTCTTAATTGATTCTGCTACATTGAGTAGAGTACTCAATCCGTATGCTGCAATCTGACAAGCTTGGAGGGACTCAAAATTGAATTTCTGAAATGCTGTCTTAGCAGTAAGACATTCATCTAGCTACTCTTCTATTATAGTCAACTTGATTGAGACATGCTCTCTCAAGATGTTTATTCTGATAGATTTCTTGTTCTTCTCATCATTCAAAGTCCTTATTTCATCATATAATTTCTCGATCTTATTCTCAACTGTACTGATCTTCATGTTTAGGCTGGCCAAAGAGTTTGTCCCTGCTGCAATTTCATCTTGCTTCTCTTTTATCTTCTTTTCTTCTTCAATTAAAATATTCTCAGATTTTGTACACTGAATGTACAAACACTTTCCAGTCTCAAGATGTTTCCTTAAGTCCTTAATGTGTCTATCAAGGTTGTCAATACCATTTTTGATATTCTAACTTATGTTCTGCAACATCTCAGCTTCATAAGCTGCCTGAGCCTTAACCTTAGCAATATCAGTTAAATTAGTGAACTCAACATCAAAAGATTTAATTACCATCTTTGCTCTTTCAAGTGGATCTGAATCAAAGACTTTTGTAGATATGACACTTTGTAGCTTCTCAGTCAAGTCTTTTAGACTACCTTCCAAATTCTTAACTTTCTTGTTCTTTCCAATAATTTTGTTTAAAGAGGTGATCAACTCTATTTGATCATTGTCATCAACTTCCTTGCTCAAATCTTCAAACAATGTTTCTATTCCTTGCTCCTTTCTAGTCTTAGGAGTAAGACTGATGTCTTCTTGTGTTTCAGTAGGTGTAGGGGCCTCTGTTTCCATTTGCACTTCAGTATGTGTAGTCTCTGTTTCAATAGTCCTTTCTTGCTCTCCCAAATCCAAATTGTCAACAATGTTATCCAAACTGTTGAGTACCGCATCATCTGAATCTAAAGTAAATTTAGTTCCTTCAATGTCCATAGATTCTGTGCCAATGTTTATGGAAGAAGAGGGAATATCTTCAACTTCAACTACCTCTGCTGCTGCCTCTGCTTGTTTTGAACTCTGTTTCTCTGCTGGTTCTACAATTGCTTGATCTTTGCTATCTTTTCCTGCTACCAAGTTTGCTAGCACTTGCACAACTGCCTGTTCAATTTTAGTCTTTACTTGCTCATACTGTCCTCCCATTATTTGTATAATTCTTCTTTTGGTTCTCAATAGGGTCTCAAGTGGCTTGAGGATCTATTTAAGATGGTCATCATCTCTTATCTCACAGAACTGTCTAATCACATTCTCTCTCATTTTGGTATCTTCTTCTTGTGCTCTCATCTTTCTTCTCACAAGTTTGTTGTACAAATCTTCTAGTATCTTTCCATGAATAGTATCAAATTTCTTGCTTGACAAAATCATATGTGTAACCATTGCATTCTCAAGATTCAATCTGTCAGAGGATCCATATAAATCATAGTATTTATTCATTTTGGTAAAGTGTCCATGCTGCATTATATCTTCATTAACTCTTTCTATCCTTGGTTTCCATGATTTCTTCTTTGTTGTCACTTCATCATCTTTTATCTCTGCAACTCTTCTAGGTACTGGTGGAACAATTGTTTTCTGTCTTTTACCTGGTCCTAAAGCACTTGCCTTCATTCTTTTGCTCGATGCTGAGGAAAAGGGTTTCTCTGTCTGGCTGATTTCTTGTTCCTTCTTAGGTTCTTCAACCTTTACCTTTACTTGAATAGGTTCTGCACTTGATGCCAAAGGTGGGACTGATAATATCTCACTTTTCCTTATTGCTTCTGCAGTCTTCTTTGCAATATCAAATTCCTGCTCACTCATACCTGATTCTTTTAGATTTTTCTTTATTGTAGACTCCACTCTCTTCTTTGATTGTTTCTCTTCCTTAAGTGCCTTTGCTGAACCAAAGTTTTCATCATATGTTCCAAATCTGTTGCTATGAGCATCAACTTTACTTTTCAACAATCTACTAACATAACCTTCTGTTTCAACTTCAAAGATTTCATAGCCAAGAGGGTCTATGAATTCATGTCTAGGTTCTACTGCCTCAATGTAAGTGAAATCAGTATCAACCATAAAACATATATCATCTTTGTATTTCTCAACTAGGGATGGAGGAATTCTTGATCTATTTACCACAATGTTCTGAAAAATTTTCAATACTAACTTTACACTGTCATTAGCCTTCTTAATAAGATGTTTCATGTAGACTTTATTGATTCTTGCCATAGTATTCTCACCATCATTCCATTCAATAGTGTAAGGAAATCTTCTTAACAAGTGGAAGAACATGTAAGTAACCAATGAGGAAAATCTAAAGTGAGTGTATTTAGCTTTCTTTATCTTCTCAAAATTCTCAAACAACTGTATTCTCAGAATTTCACACATATCCACAGGCTTCTCCTCCACACATGTCAAATAAGCAATGTGTACCATACTTGCTGGCATATCATCTTCTCTAGAGCTTCCACAGAACTTTGTTGTTTTACATCATCTTGTTTAATCTTACTAATGACTATACCTCTGCCATTGTATACTGAACTGGTGTTTTCAATCACAATCTTTCTCATGTTTTTCTCATTCAGTGGGATTGCACCAACTTTTGATAATCCAGTCACATCATGAATTAGGTCTGCAGTTATGTCTATAACTCTGTCTTCTAACCAAAATTTGCCATTATGTATCCTACTCAAAATGATCTTAGTACACTCCTCATCATCAAATTCATATTTCATAGAGTACTCAATGATTTCATTGTTTTCTAGATGTTCATAACCTTGTTTCACTGACATATCTGAGTTGTACAATTTCTTATATTCACCATTAAAATCACTCTCCCTTAGGGTTTCATACTTGCATCCAAGATAACTTTTAACATTCTCTAAATGAAGAACTCCGTTTGGTACGGATGATAAGGCTAAACTAGCATCTCTTTCTGAGGGTTCAACTGGATCTTTCTTATTTCTAGATCTGTTCTTATCCTTAATGTTGTGAATCAATGACACATCCATGATTATATCTAATTTCTTAAGCTGATTCAAGATCATAGTCGGATAAATACCTTAAATTCACAAAATTAGGGCTTTCGCTAGACCGACACTTCAAACTTCTGCAAATCGCTTCCAAACTTCTTTCTTCGCTTCCAAATCACTTCTAATCGCTTGATAATCATAATAACTTCGATTTCAATCTTTTAACACTTAGCATTTACTCGATCTAACATCGCATTCAATAATTTTGCCACCAAAATGCCAAAAAGCTGATTCTGTAAACCTGCAACCATAAATCTTTTTGCGACCTCGCAAAACACAATATTTATTTTTGCGCACTTAACCATAGCATTAGTATAACATAACAAACCTTCATCTAACTACGCAAAACTTAACTCATTCAAAAACTAACTCTATACTAATTCAGAGTTCCTAGACTATAGAAATTTACATAATTTAAGTGCTTAAAGAAGGGTTAGGTAAAGACTCATTCTTACCTTTAGATACATTACCTTCCTGATTACCTTCAATGCTGAATATACCTCCTTGATCTGTGCCTTTAACAAATTTTACTTCATCTTCATTGCTACAACAACCTTTCTCTTTGTTTCCTGCATTTTCATTCCTTCTTACATAGTTTCTAGGGTTAGGGTAATGTTGATAACCTCCATTGTTCATTCTGCAAAATCTTGCTGTGTGTCCAATCTTGTTACATATCTGACAAGTGATTCCATTGGTTCCATATCTAGGTATTTGCTGATTGATTTGTGTCCTGCAATTTCTAGCAATATGTCCAATTTTGTTGCATCTAAAACATACTATTCCATTTCCTCTTTTCATGTCTTCAGTTGATCTCTGATCTGCATTGTTAGTATTTCTAGGCATTCTTCTATTGTAATTATTCTCAATAACTTTAGATCTTCTACATTCAATAGCTCTATGTCCAAAACCATGACAATTATAATAATAACCATTTAGAGGTTTGAATTGTTTACCTGTACAATCTCTCTTCATATGACCAATAGTATTACAAGTAAAACATCCACCTTTGAATTCTCTTTGCATACCTTTGGATGATTCTTCTTGCTTCAGTGGTTCTTCTTGCTTAGGTGCATCTTCTTGCTTCGGTGATTCTTCTTGCTTAGGTGCATCTTCTTGCTTCGGTGATTCTTCTTGCTTAGGTGATTCTTCTGATTTGTTCTGATCTAACTTCTTTTCTTCACTGCTTTCACATTCATTCAAATCTGGTTTCTTTCTTTCACTAACTATCTTGAATATGTTAAATCCAAGACTAGTTTTGTCATAGAATGGTTTTCCATAAGATACTTGCTTATCAATCTTTTCACTGTTTGAATATAGCCTCTCAAGTTGTTGTTTAGATTGAGTCAATTCACCTTTCACAATTTTGTTGTATTTCTCAAGTTCTTCATACTGCAGTTTGACTTTATCAAATTCAGATGTTACCTTGCCAAGTTTAGATTTCAGATCTTCATTTTCATTCTTTAAACTTTCATTCTCAAATCTCAAATTGTCATTTCCATCTTTCAAGCTAAGCTTCAGATTTGCTATCTTCAATTCATGTTTAAGGATCACATTTTCTTTTTCTAAGTCTTCACAATCTTCAATAAGAATTTTAGATTCTTTCTCAGATTTCAGATCTTCTATCTTACCTTTCAATTTGTCAATAAGATTCTTTGCATCATCATACTTCCTTTTCAAAGTGTTTCTTTCATCAATAAGCATATCAATTTGCTCAAGAGCTTCTTCAAAATTCTTCTGTAATTGATCCATATCCATAGAGATCTTACTCAAGCTGCTAGGCTTTCCTTGAATGTTTCTTCTCCAAGTAACTGTGCTCTAATACCAATTGTTAGAAATAGGAAATACTGAGAGGGGGGGGGGGGGGGGGGTGAATCAGTATTTCACAAACTTTTACTTTTGCCTACTTATGGATATAACAGATTACTTTAATGCATACAAAGCATAAGAAACTAAATAGCATACACAACAGTAAATGTAAAGAACTCATAACACATGATATGTTCTCAAGGAAACCCTGGCCAAGGGAAAACCCCAGTTGGGATGGTACCCACAAAGATCCACTAATCAAAAGATATTCGGTTAAGGATGTTGACCTTGTTAGGAGCCTGTTACAATCATATAGTGTATCAGTCCTTATTAAGGGACTATAGGCCTTGTTAGAAGCCTCAACCCTGTTAGGAGTTGTAGATACAAAACCTGATTACCAGATGAGCTCACTGCCCAAACAAGTAATAGAAATGTTTACTGATTACAATATGGTACTGCTTACAACTTCGCATCAACAACTTTTGCTGCTATCACAATTTACATATATTACATGTTACATTTCAAGTATGTTCGGTACATCTTTATTTATACAAGATACAAACATAATATCTTTCTCTTGTCGGATTGCATATCTTTATCCAAGAGTAAACATCTAGGATGTCGTCTCTTTATAATATTAAGTCATTATTTTGACAAGCAAAATAATCCCTTAATTCATTTACTAGTTTTGTCTTCAAAACTGCATTGTCGACTGTACTCTCTCATTGGTAAAACAGTCATAACTTTGTCCGTACTGTCCGTACTCTTTTGCCCATTGAGATGGGGTATCCTTAGACACCATAGAGTCTACGTTCAACTGCACAAACTCTGATCATGCTCCAGTGAACGTCGCCAAAACAAACTGTATCGGGTGCTCTATCAAAATCATTGTTTCATACTTGGACAATTTTAGTCTGCGATCTTCCATACTTACTTTCCAACTTATGCGCTCTTCATAGGGAACATATGTTGCCATAATGACAACAGCTATGTACATACCTCAGCCAAATTGCCAACAAAGAACCCCTCATCCTCTTCCTCTTCCTCCATTCTCAAGAAAATTCCCTTGAGCATAAGATTTCCTATTAACAATATGAGATTTATCCTCTTGCAAAAACAACTTCCACTATACCCTACATTATCTAATTTATTCACCAATTTCTAAAGACAGTGACTCAGCAAGTTGTGATTCTCTAGTTGGGACAATCATCACACTATTCCCCTAAGCACTATGGCTTTGCCTTCTCATCCACAAGAAACTCTAACATCATTCTAAACTCTTCTATACTCTGCCCATATCCATTCCAATCCATTGATCCAATCCATTCATACTTTTCTCATTGACCTTTCCATCATCCATCATTACCAAACTTCTCATTTTTTAGTATTGTCCTTTGCATAATGCTGCCTTGGATGAATGTCCTTTAGTGGACTGTCACCTTATCCTCCATACTGTTAGTGAGTCATGCTACTGAGCCTCTAAAATCTTTCATGTACTTCTTGCAAAAACTTGACTTGTTGTCTACTCTCCTTTGATCTTCCATCAAGAACTACTGCATGCTCATTGTTGTTTGGCATGACTGTCATGGGATGATTGTCCTCATTGTGATGTTTGTTGTGGCTATACTTGGATTGTTGGTTGTCTTCAGCTGTCTTCAAAATTTTACCTTCACAATTAACTAAAAATCCTTTGAGATCAATGTTCTTTTGACACCAACTTGTTTAACACTGACTATTATACCTATTAGTTCATCATTCCCTTGGCCTAGTTTGCTTTGTTCAACTCCAACAACATTTGTGATTGTCACATGACCATTTAGACTGTCTTCCATTTTAGCCTTTTAAATTCTTCATAGGACTGACTGTTCTATGGTTTTCCTTTTCTGTTTCTATATGGCAACCATTATCAACATGCCATCCAACGTTTTCAAAGGCTGTTCTTGTCTTGCTTGTAAGCTTTTATAGACTGTTTCTACACAACCTTAATGTTTGGACTTACAATTGTCCACTATTTTCTTAGGCAAGACTGTCACTTCAACATGAAGGCTGTCATAATTTTGTTTTAGCACTGTCCACTGATATTTATGGGACTTGAATTTCCATCTATTGGACTATCATTTTTGTTCACCATCCTTTTATAGACTGAATTTCTCAAAAATAATGACAAATGCCAAGGCAAAAAGGTAGTAAAATATTGTGCTTTTGCACTTCATGGATTGTCTCTCCTCACAAGACCCTGCAAAACATTTTTATAATAATCTTGATTTCAATGTGCAAAGTAATGCCAAGAGAACAAATTATTAATCAACAAATATAGTCTATGACAACAAAGATGTATTGTCTTGCATATATTGAAATCTTTTTATAGGTCACAACAACAACTTTAGAAGCTGGACCAAAAAGTTTATGCCCTCTGCATGTGGACTATCAAAACAAACCGTGTTTCTAGCTTTTCACAGTCTTCTTGAAGGCACAAGACTAAAAATCCCTACCATTATGAATCAATAAGCTTAATTTTTTCAACACCTATCATGGTCAAATGTTATTTCACTCAACTATTCACCTCAACAGGGTACCACAATCATGTTTTCTTAAGTATTTATTGTCTTTTGATAAGACCCTCAAATTCAACTTGTCACACTAGCTACTGACTGTCAAAGTACCTACCTTCATTGCATGAATATCATTCTCTTCACAAGTGTATCATTGAGTGACTTTATTTTTAGTTCTTAGTTCATGATTGATCTCTCTTATAACCCCTATTGAGCCATAGTGTCCTTTGCATCCAATCTTTACTTCAAGCTATCATGAAACTGATTTCATGGCTTTCTATCCTAGCTCAACATTATTTCTTCATATTCTTTTCTTCTTGGCTGCCTTTCCTTTTTGGGCTCCTTCATGCATTGTCTCTTGTCTATGTAAAGCATTTGTTAAGCAAAGTGTTCTTCATAGCATCTTTTGAGACAATCAATCTCACTACTTTTCCATTGCAGACCACGATTGTTTTGAGACAATCAATCTTTGTAGCAATATGACTACTCGGTAATAGTGATTGCATACTCCAAGAATCAATAAACTCATCTATCCATGACAGTGAATGGACCTCTTCTAAATATTTTAGTGTTGAAAGTGTTTCTACCAAACATGGAAACCTAGGTGAATGTAGAGATAATGCTTGAAAATCAAAGAGGATTGTAGGAAAACATGAAAGACATGATGAAATTAGGAACCCTGCCAAATATTGACGGATAACCCTATTTAAAGATAGCTGCCCCTGTTGATATAACAAAGACTTTAAACTAAATCTACTGCTATTAATCCAACTCAACCAAGTTTTGGAAGGAAACAACATGAAGGATGAAGAAAGAATGGAAGGAAATTGATCAATGAAATTCTTGCATAAAACTTGATTCTTTTTAATTATAATTCTAATCTAACTCTTGGTTAGGTGGAAGTAAGAGATGCTTAGTTTCAATCGTATGCACTATGAAAATTTAAACTATAATTAGTTTGTGAAAAAATTATAATACAAGCGTTTCTATCCAAGCATATGCACACTACACATCATGGAAAGCAATTGTGTAATGATGCATGTCATGAAAGTTATAGCCTAGTTACTGAACTCACAAAGTACAAGAAAATTTCACCTCAATGGTTAGGCAGGTTATGTGTGTGAATTTTGTACCTGATCTATAGAACACAACACTTCAGTAAAACATTAGAGGTTAGCTGAAATTGAAATCGTGCAATAAATGAAAAACTAAACTAACCAGGTGATTTACTGTCTTCTAGTAGATGCCAGTATGTATTCTCAGATTATACCGAGATCAGTGACCTTGACAACACTTAAACAAAGGATTTGAATGCAAAATCTAGATATGGAATGAATGCAATTAATCTATTTTTTTGGTTTTTCTGTGCAATTATGATGAAAAATGATATGAAACTATTCTATATGAAAACTTGATATGATATGCTAATCTAGAAATGAAATTCTAATATGATATGCTAAAATATAAATGATCTCACAAAGTTGCTTGATTTGCAAAAGAAGCTCCAATTCTTCAGACACCAATTCGCCAGCATAAGTTTGCACAATTATGAGATGATTTGAGATGAGCTGAAGCCTTAATTTATAGAAATCTAGGGCTTTGGAGGTGCATGAAAGAAAGCCATAAATCACTCAAATAACTTAGGTTGATTTTTGAGTTATTTTTAAATAAAGGATAATTAACTCACAAAAACATGCAAAAGCAGAGTTAAACTCAAAATAGAGTTTAGATTTTATTGATAATTGATAGTTGTCTGCTTTTCTGATTGTGCATGTTTTAATTATGAATTAATTTAATAATAAAGTGATTTATTTCCAACTTAACTGATTTTAAAAAATAAAACAATTGATTTATGGGTTAATCAATTATTTTTCAAACTTTTATTCAAAAATAATATTATTAAAAATTGACAACTTGCTTTAATTAATTAAATAAGAATTTAATCAATTATTCATAAGATTTTGGATTTATTGTCAAAATTAAATAATACAATTTAGGAATAAATATAATTAACTTCAATTAAATAATTAAGTGGCAGAATTAAATCTAATTAATTAAATATTTAGAATATTCAATTAATCAAACTTTAGGACAAATTGGATTTATCGCCAAATAATCAATTAAATTAAGAATAATTATGATAAATTAGGAATATTTCTAAGAATATTCCCCGATGCAAAATTTAGGATAATCAATTAAATTCGATAATGTTTAGATGTGCCTTAGGTTAGGACTTCGATGTTGATTTCATTCGATATGTCGATGTAGGAGGTTAATGAACCTATAGCTCATTTTTGGGGTATTACATTTTGCCCCTCTTTGAATTACTGTGCGAAACGCAGTGGTTCAAAGATAGTCTGTGTATGATATTGAAACTGATGTTTGAATTTGATATTTGATACTGATTGAAATTGATTGAAAGATTTGATATGAAGATAATAGGTCCTGAATGACCAAAGATAATGTTAACTATAACAGCAATGAACCGATGATTGCGAAAAAGTGTCAAAACACCTGATTCTGAACCTTATGATTGCGAAGAAGTGAGTGATCGATTCCAGACCCGATCGTCCTTATATTGAATCACATTGGTATCACATCTGAACCCTTCAGTTTTCGAAGAACCAAGGACATAACACAATTGAACCGATAGTTGCAAAAACTGATACAATTTACAAGATTAGGAGAATACCAGATTGATATGGATCTTGATGAATCTGATATGCCCCAAGCGATGATTGATTTGCCCCAAGTGATGAGGTCTTTTTGATGAATTAGTAACTAGATGTGGTTGTTGTCTTGATTATTGAGGAAAGATATGATTTTAGATTTAGATTATAGACTTTGAATGATATGCAATACCATGCCCCCTTCGGGATAAAAATTGAAATCTGACAAGAAAAGTCAGCATTGATAGTTCATAAGCATGTTGATTGATTTGAGAAGTGGTTAAATATGTTTGAGAATGCATTCTGCATCGTTTGGAGGTCCAGAAGACCAAGTTTGACTAGGTTAGATCATGAGTTGACCATGGTTAACCAAGTTGAAATTTTGATAGTTTGATGGAAGATAATTAGTTAAGTTGAATTCTCGATTTCTTGATGATTGACTGTCGATTATGCAAGCAGTTGACCGTCCTGGGTCCAAAAATTTTAAATCACGATTTTGACATAGTAAATGATCTCAGATTTTGATTTTGATCCCGAAAATGGATTCAGAACGTCGAAATTGGCCAGGGGTGCAATTTTCGTGAAAAATAGAGCACTTTTGAAAATTAGGTCAAAAAGCTATATAAAGGCCCGAAGGGTCATTTTCAATTCATTTCAACCTTTTGACTTTGGAGATTCTGTGGAGCCCTATGAGTGAGTAAATGGCAGAACCAAAGGTACCTGTGAGTTCGCATCGATTTAAGTGCAGTGGAGACATGAGAGACCTCAGACCTATGGACATTTGGTAGGTGGACCTCTGTACCTTGCTGAAAATTCCATTTTTGCATGTTTTTATAGCTTTTTAGAATCTTTTCATATGTTTTTCCATTTTTGAATTTTGTGTGCACGGAAAGTCGTACGACTCCCCAACGGGACTCGTACGATTTTTCAATGGTAGAAATGTTGTCGTTTCATGACCACCCAAGAGTCGTATCAGAGGGACCCATGTGTCATACGACATTCCGTTGGGTCCCTCATAACTCGTACGAGGGTCATTCCAGTGTCATCTGACTATCTTTTGTCGTTTGGTTATATACTGAAAGTCGTACGACTTTTCATGCCAGTCTGTATTGTCGTATGGAAAACAACGAGCTAAAAACTCAACTTTAGGACCAAATTTTGAACTTTCTGATGCTGTAACTTGATTCTGGATCTATCAACGTACCTTCTGATATATCAAACTGCCCCTTGTCTGTACTTGTGATCTGGTCTATGATTGAATTACGGATAGGATTCCCCTCCTTTTTTTGTTGGTTTGTGTAGGTTACATACCCTGATGTTCATGTTCGACACTCATATCCTACTACTTAGAGGCTATGCATATCACTTCCTGACCCCATGAGAGTACACCTTGCTGCGTGTGGTTTTGAGTTCTTGATTTAGTTACCCGATATTAGGGTAAATCACAGTTTATTGACAGCTCTGATTGAGAGATTTCATTCGGAGACCCAGACATTTCACTTGCCTACAGGGGAGATGACTATGACCCCTGAGGATGTGTAGAGGATTTTGTGTATTCCATTTTACGCTAGCAGGAGACTCGAGTACGTGAGTTTTGGGAACTCAGGATTAGTTTCTTTTAGACATATCTTCGGAGATGACACCTAGATGACTTCTTCGATTTCCTGGGAGTTACTTGTACAAAGATATGGCCAGACACACCGATTGGAGTGTATTATAGCTGATATGATCGGTGGTATCATCATGTCCGACCGTCAACAAAACGGTCTTTTGATGGGCTGGGCACCCATGATAGAAAGTTTGATGGCCACTCCCTCTGAGTTGGCTTGGGGTCAGTGCCTCCTGGCACACATGTTCTCGGAGATGCATGAGATTGTATACCATGAGAGTAGATCATTTGCAGCGGGAGCCCTTGTACTACAGATATGGGCGTGGGAGCACATCCCAGCAGTGAGACCAGTGTATCAGACACAACGGCAGCCTCAGGAGCCGATTATATATACATACGTAGGATATGTGACACATGTACGAATGGGACACCCTGAGTACTGGAGGCGGTGTCTGGATGATATGAATTTTGTGCATTGGAGACCATATATAGACATTGAGCCTTGGCCTACCGCTCGGGAGCAGTTCAGTTATTTATTTCAGAGCAGGATATTGATAGGTCGAACCTCTACTATCCTTGAGAGATTCCTTATCACTAGAGTATGGCGGCAGTATGGACGGATTCAGGATGCCCCAGAGGACTACACCGCTTTACGCTCGAATTGCGCGGGAGCTTGGTTTAGGTTGGTATGCCAGATTATCTTACGCTTTATGCTCATAGGAGTACAGTGCCATAGTTGGTAGAGATTGGGAGTACCGTCCTCAAGTACTGGATGCAGGGGTCACAGATAGATTTGTATCATGGTTAGTAGACCACCCCATTCACAGGTTTTCAAATCCTACCGAGCTGATTCCCTCCATGGAGGAGGCGATGGATATGACAGGTGCTCCTATGCCACAGGGTCCCAAACTAGCACAGGCTCTGATGATACATCCTACACCCTCGAGACCCAGAGCGATGGCTCCACCACAGAGACCATCCAGACAGATGAGGCCCCCTCGTCCCACTACTTCTTCAGCAGGGAGATCTACCGATACACAGAGACGAAGCGGAGGAGAGAGAGGTACATTGGGCGGTATTGGTGCAGTGGATGATGTTTTAGCAGCTGAGAAGGTACCAAGTGGTGTGGATATTAATGCGGTACAGGATGATGCCACTTTTGATTTAGGTGCAAAGGTCAGACGCCGCAAGGCGCAGAGAGTAGAGACAGGAGAGCGACCTGCAGAGGACACAGAGATGCCAACAGCTAATGTTGATCCAGTTGTTGCTCCTACCCCACAGGAGACCATTAGATGTCTCAGAGTTCAGGTTAGGGACTTGAAGATATGCAGTGCTAGGTGGGAGGAGAGATTCAAAGAGGCTGATAGGCAGTGCACTGCACTCACGAGGGAGGTACAACAGTTACAGGCAGAGGTGATTCATTAGACCTCGAGATCGTCATATTATGTATCAGCTTATTATTCTGCCATTCCTGTAGCATAGAGAGTTCCTACCTACTCATAGTTTATGATGGCATCAGAGGGAGCAAGGGCACCCAGAGTAGAGGCAGTACTAGATGCACCACCTCCTCCTCTACCAGATGCAGAGGATCATGTTGATAGTTGATTGATTTGTGATATGTTCTGACATTTTTGATTTGTTGATTCTGATATACTGTACTCTTTTTGATCATTGATATACTGTACTGATTCTGATAGCTCAGCTGAGCTCATTCTTTTGTACACTGTGCCAGTAGTGCACCCCTGACTAGTTCAAAATTTTTTGATATATATGAGATCGATATGTTAGTTTTGACTTCATATGTACTTGTCATGTTTCGATTTATGATGATATCATGTGATGTTTATGCTATGGGTAGTGTAGAATGTATGTATGGATCAATGCAATGCAATGATTTCTTTCATATGTATGGATGTTATGCAAATGTATTTGATTATGGAAAGATGTATGTATGATTTATGCTTATGCACATGGACGAATTGTAATGCAACAAATGATTATGATATGTAAATGCAACGATACACATGATATGTCTTGCAGGTATGATGAAGACAAGTACTTAGTCTTATGTCAAAAAGGATATTTAACCCAGGAGGATAAGTGCTTGCAATTCGGTGAAGAGACCTTCAAGTTTGGTTTCAGGTCTTGTTAGATTTGAAGAGACATTTGAAGAATCATTTAAGCATTGAAGTTCGTTGAGTCATTGTGAGATCATGCAAACATGCAAAATGCGAAGAAACATGCAAAATGAAATGCAACCTAAGACCTAGGACCTAGTCACTGATCATGTGTCGATTATTCTCATCATTGAATTTTTAGGTAACCAGATAAATCAATACAATGACCACTAGTTATGAAACCATAGACATATGAATATCGATTTGTATGCGCAAGAATCAATACAACATCCACTGATTAGGAAACCATAGATATATGATATTGATTTTATTTTTGGAATGTCGGATTAGATATAAGCATCAAGGCACAAACGCTAGGATGACCTAAATATCATGTCCATTTTGATATAGCAATTTGTATAAGCATCAAAACATAAACGTCGCGATGACCTGAATATGCCTTGTGTTACAAACACATCAAGCAGTCAAGAGATCATTCTAAATCCAATGTGAATTACTCGTAGTGACCTTTTATCATTCACATCCTTAGGTTAGATCGCATTTCACAATAGGAGACATAACTCACTCCAAAAAAATAATAGTTAGATCAAACTTCCTTGAATTTTCTGGGTATAAATGGTCGAGGTACGCATGGCCATCCAATTCAAGATAGAGGCTCTTACAGTCAGACACCATTTCAATCCGAAATTTCCAAAGTTGTTAGATTTTCACATACAAGCAGAAAATAAAGAAAAGATTATGCCCTCAGTCATCACTCTCTAAATCCTGTAAAGGACATCATTGAAGAGCTCGAAGGGACACAATATGCAAAAATCTCAATATGAATCAGTAAGCATACAAGGAGATAGAAACATGAAAAATCATAGATTGTTTTCAGTTTGATGTTTGATTGCGTTGTTGTAGATGCAAAATCCTTTTTGGAGAGGAGACAGACTAAATGACTGAAATGAAGCTTCAAAGGACTTAGACTGGATATGACACGTCTAAAGTATACTGGAGACCATAGGATATGACATTGATTGTCCCCAAGTTTTGAACATTGATAAGATACAGACACTTGAGCTGATTGATGTACAAACCGACTTATTGAAAACAAATTGGGAGATATGTACAAACTAAAGCAAGACTGAAAGCTCGGAAATACCAAGATTGCGCTGATAGATGGAGCATTTTGAAACAAGTGGCACCTGTTTGCCGGGTTTTCACCATCTTGGCCAAGATTCTATTTTTGCTACCAAGGCACCTGTTTCTAGGTTTTCACCAAGGCACTTTTTCTTTTTCTCATTTTTTTGTATTTTTCATTTTTTCAATTTTTTTGATATTTTTGATATTTTAAATTTTTTTGTGATTCATCAAGGCGCCTATTGCTAGGTTTTCACCAAGATGTTCCTTTTTTCAGGACTTTTGTTGATTTTTAAGATTTTTTCAAGATATTTTACTGTAGACTGAATGTCTTAGGCATAGAATTTTTTCAGATGGAGAATGTTGATTGGTTCTTGGAGTTGTTCTCCTTTAGTCGTTGAGAGTTGATAGGCACCATAGCTAAAAGTAGAAGTGATTACAAAGGGACCCAGCCAGTTGGGTTCAAACTTCCCCTTGCGTTCTCGATGTGATTGATTTTTAGGATTCTCTTTCAAGACTAGATCACCAACCTGAAATTCTCTGTGTCTGACTTTCTTGTTGTAGCCTCTAGACATTCTTTTCTGATACACTCTGAGATGATCATACGCTGCTTGTGTACACTCATCTAGTAGTTCAAGTTCTTGGAACCTAGACACTCTGTAGTCATCATCAGTTACTAGACCACGCATTCTGATTCTTAGGGATGGGATTTCAACCTCAATAGGTAGTACTGCTTCAGACCCATAAACTAAAGCGAAGGTGTAGCCCCAGTAGGTGTTCTGATACTTGTTCTGTAGGCCCAGAGAGCTGGATTGATCATGAGATGCCAGTCTCTTCCTATCTTATTAACTGTGTGATGCAATATTTTCAATAGATTCTTGTTAGAAGTCTCTGCTTCTCCATTCCTTTGGGGATAGTAGATAGAAGACCAATGTTGTGTGATCTTGAATTTGGCACATAGATCATCTAGGTCTTTGTTCTTGAATTGTCCACCGTTATCTATGATTATGGAATGAGGTATCCCATATCTACATATGATATAGTTCAATATGAACATAGATATTTGCTTTCCAGTTGCTTGTGTCAAAGGGACTGCTTCTACCCATTTTGTAAAATAATCTGTAGCTGTGATTATATGGGTATGTCCATTAGAAGAATGAGGATGTATAGCTCCTATAATATCAAATGCCCATTGGTGAAAAGGCCATTGTGTAGTAAAGGGAATTAGATCTCTCCTTGGAGCATGAATTAAGTTGCCATGCACTTGACACTTTTGACAATTCTTAGCAAATTTGATAGCCTCTTTCTCCATTTCAGGCCAATAGTACCCAACCCTAATAAGTTTTTGAGCTAGTGTTAAACCATTCGAGTGTGACCCACAAATATCATCATGGACTTCCTCTAACGCACGTTGAGACTCTTCCTGTTCTAAACATCTAAGTAGCGTACCATCTAGACCTCGTTTGTACAGATCGTAACCAATGATGATATATCGGGAGGCATTATGGATAAGGTATCTCTTTTCATAGTGGTTGAAGGTATCGAGAATGATTTGGTCTTGGAGATAGGAAAATAGGTTTTTGTATTTGGATGAATCATGACCTACAATAGTGCAAATTATGCGGGTTTCAGGGGAGTCATATGCAGGATAAGATAGTGGTTCCACTAGGAACTTGTAGCGTAGCTCATGCTCAGGCTGCTGTAATAAAGTAGATAGTGTTGCCATTGCATCGACAGCCTTGTTCTCCGTTCTATGAATTTGCTCAAATGTGATAGATATGAAATATTTCTTAAGATCATCTACCATTCTCTTGTAAGGAATGAGGTTGTCATCTTTAGTTTGGTACACATCATTGACTTGATAAATAACAAGTTGAGAGTCTCCATGAATATGTAGCTTTGTCACTCTCCACTCAATTGCTAGTTTCATGCCATTCAAAAGGGCTTCATATTTTGCAATATTATTTGTCCAAGGAAACTTTAACTTGAATGCTTTTGGAATTGAGTATCCTTGAGGAGTTATGAACAATATGCCTGCTCCTGATCCATTCTGTGTATAGGGGTCGTCAAAGAATAACTGCCATTCTCTATAAGAAAGAGTCACGATAGAGGAATCTGAAAATTCCATTTGCATTGGTGTATTATCAATCATAGGTCCATCTGCTAATTGATCAGCAATAACCTGTCCTTTTATAGCTTTTCTTTCCACATATTCAATGTCAAATTCACTTAAGAGCATGACCCATTTGGCTAATCTACCTGTGAGGTCAGCTTTGCTTAGTAGGTACTTTAGGGGATCAATTTTAGCTACCAAATGTGTGGTATGAGCTAACATGTAGTGTCTCAGTTTCTGTGATGCAAAGATCACAACTAGACAAGCTTTCTCAATCATTGAATAGTTCTTCTCATATGCAACCAATGTTCTACTGATATAGTATATAGCTCTTTCCTTTTTGTTCTCATCATGTTGTGCTAGCAATGCCCCCAGTGATGTATCTATAGCGGAGACATATAAGATCAAAGGCTTCCCATGAATAGGAGGCATCAAGATAGGAGGATTTGATAGATACTTCTTGATATGGTTAAAGTTGTTCTCACATTCTTCATTCCATGCAAAGGTCACGCCTTTATGTAATGTTTTTGTAAAAGGTTGTGATATATCTGCTAGCTATGATATGAATCTTCTGATAGATTGAACTCTTCCTTGCAACATCCTCATTTGACTGATATTCTTTGGAGGTTGCATTTCTATTATAGCCTTTACTTTAGCTGGATCAACCTCAATGCCCTTCTTTGAAACTATGTATCCTAAGAGCTTTCCAGAAGTGACACCAAAAGAACACTTCTTAGGATTTAGTCTGAGACTAAATTTCTCCATTCTATCTAGTATCTTGCTCAAGTCATCTAGATGTGCAGCCCTAAGCATATATTTTGCCAAAGTATCATCAACATAATCCTCCATAGGCCTATGCATCATGTCATGAAAAATAGATGTCATGGCTCTTTGATATGTAGCACTAGCATTTTTAAGCCCAAATGGCATGACATTCCAACAGAAGGTACCCCATGCACATGCGAACACAATTTTCTCTTGATCCTCTGGAGTAATTTTTATTTGATTATATCCAGAAAAACCATCCATTAAAGAGTACATCTCGAAACCCACAGTCATGTCCACTATCATATCAATGTTAGGTAGTGGAAAATCATCCTTAGGGCATGCTCTATTTACATCTCTAAAGTCTGTGCATACTCTGATTGATTTATCTGGTTTTGAAATAGGTACAATATTAGAGATCCACTCTGCATAGTCAATAACTCGGATGAATCCGGATGAATCCGGCTTTCAGGAGCTTCTCTAATTCAGCTTTTAACAAGAGTGCAACATGAGGATGCATCTTTCTCAACTTTTGTTTAACATGTTTGACATTTGGAGCTATAGATAAATGATGCATTATAAGATTAGGATCCAATCTTGGCATATCTGAATATTTCCATGCAAAGTTGATCTTCTTCTCTGTTAGGAATGTTGTAAATTTTTGCTACTCTTCTTCTGATAAAGATTGTCCTACATGAATCAACTGTGGTTCCTTTGTTGTTCCCAAATTGATAGATTGAGTGGGCTCAATTAGAACTGGAGATCTGTCTTGTAAATGACTTGGAAGGACATCAAATATCTCATCTTTAGGCACCTCGGAGAGGTTTTCACCTTCGGATACATCTTTTATTTTTACTTTTGTAGGTTCTAAGATTGCCACAAAGTGGTTTTCACCCTCAGAACTCCTTTTCTTTTTCTTTTTATTCTTATTTTTCTGACTAAGATATTTGATGTCTGACTCCATCATGCTAATGCTCAGTTCACTAATGGAAGTACTCATAGGTTCAACTGCATTGAGGTAGCAAGCAAGGGCATAGTCATTTGGGAAGGTATAAATACCGTGGCTCAAATTTGTGGAGGTTTGATCAATAAGTTCTGGATATTGGATAGTCAAAGTGGGGAAAGATTGGGAGATAGTGTTTACGGATATGGATCTGTCATCATTGGTCCTAACCCGACACTCAAGTTCAAAGCTGATATTACAACTTAAGACATTCAATTCGTGAATAGGCTCAATGTCATTGTGGGAGTCCAATTCAGCCATAGGTGGATCAGACTCGATAGGTTCATCATTTCACTCTAGACTTACGTTGGGTTGAGGTGCATATTAGTGAATAACATCAACATGTTTCTTGGTGATAAGCTCATCTGGTTCTGGAATGATTCCCCATTCATAGTCATTAGATTCATCTTCTAATTCAGGATCTCTAGGAAATCTTAGAACATGAGTAAAGTCCGGGTGAATACCCCAAGAAGGGTTACTCTCAGATTCTGATTTGAATTCATACTCATGAGAATCTGTCTCAGAATGACTACCACCTTCCTCCTCTTGATTGTTTTCGAGATTAGCTGGTTCTTGTGTTGCAACTATCTCTCGATTGATAGTAGGTTCTTGTGTTTCTACTACATTAGTTCTTTTGATTGGATCATCTTTATCATCAAGAAGGTCTTTGATCTCCTTAGGCAATTTTTCATAGGGGATGAGTTCTGAGCTGTCTGAATCACTATCTGAAGGTTCGGTTTCTTCTTTCTTAAGAAGGGCTTCTCCTAGTGCGATCTGCTCTATGACATGGGAACAATTACCTTTGAGGTGAAAGGGTTTCTTTTTAAATCCTATGCTAACTTTATCTTTATTTGCTCTACCAGTATGTGGAAGAGGTGCCTCAAGACCTTTTCCTCTGACTCCTAGAGGTCCTTTACCTGAATATCCCATCTTAGCTATTAATTTATCTCCTGGGCCATATGACTTAGAAGAATCTTTGGATACTGTAGAATCATGAGTTTGGACAACTTGGGATTCAGGTTCATCTTTGTAAATCCATGCGAGCACAGCTTCATCCTCTTCAAATTCTTGCTTGGAGACTTGTTCTACTACAAAATTCTTTTTATATGCCTCAAGAGGTTCTTTAGATTCTGGTTTGGATTGTTTCAAAGATTGTCCATAAAACTTAGGTGAGATAAGGAGAGATGTCAAAGATAAGATCGGCTCCATAGTATATTCTCCCATACTATTTTCTTTGATATTAACCTCTTTTGCAAGATCTTCAATTTTAGATGTGGATGCTTCTTTAGTTGGTTCAATGGAAGATTCTTTGTTATTAGGCACAAGCTTATCTGCACTTTCCTTCAATGTATTGCAAGTGGTGGATATGTCTACTGGAATAGTGACCGCTACTCCTTCATAAGAAAATTTCAAGCATTGGTGAAATGTAGAAGGAATATCTTTCATCTCATGTATCCATGGTCTCCCTAGAAGAATGTTGTAAGCCAAAGGTAGAAAAAGAACTTGACATATAGTATCTCTGATAATTGGACCTACTTTGATAGGTAAGACAATCGTGCCTTTAGAAGATCTTTCTTGTTCATCATAGGCTTTGATAGTTATTTTCTTTCTAGGATCAATAGCCAATTCTGAAAATCCCAATTGTGTGATCAAGCTGTAAGAACAAATGTTTAGGCCAGCACCCCCATCTATCAACACACGTTTGACTCTACGGTTCTGGATCAAGACTTCTATATGCAAGGGCTGGTTATGTGGGTGACTCAAGGAGTTGTCATCTTCCTCTGAAAAGGAGATCTATTGCGGAGATGTAAGATGTCCAACCATAGTCTGGAACCTGTCTAAATCAAGGTCATTAGGAACATTGGATCCGAGCAAAGGTTTATCTAGAATGGCTCTGCGAGCTGGAGATATTCGAAGCAACTCAAACATGGAGATTTTTGCATTAGTGTGTTGGAGTTGTTGAACAATGCTATAAGATGTTGGCCTTGTATCTTTAGAATTGGAAGATTTAGAAACAACCTTCTGTTTGGAAGCGGAAGAAAGATTGAAGGGCATCTTAGGGACATTTGATGAATCTGAGATTTGTCCGTTCAGATGTGCCTAAGCTTGTGATCTAGTAACTGCATTAGCTGAAGAATGATCTCTATCTCTTCGCACAATTGTGATGACATTGCAATGTTCAGAGAGACAAGGTTCAACCATATTGATAACAACATTATTTCTCGGGTAAGCATAATTGACCTTTGCCCCCATATTAGGTTGAGAAGATGAAACTTCTTGACCATGTTTCAGAAATGGTTCTGTGAATGCCGTATGATCATTATTGCTCTTATGATTGTCAATGGTGATATCTCCCTTATCAATTAGATCTTGAATAGTATGTTTCAACCGTAAGCAGTTATTCATTTTGTGACCTTTACCTCGATGGAAATCACATAATTCGTTCTCTCTCCACCATTTTGGTTTAGGCTCAGAATCAGGTGGTTAGATCTCAGGCAAGGAGATGATGTTATTAGCTAGCAGAGTTCTCATGGCTGATTCCAAAGATTCTCCAAGAGGAGTGAACATTCGTTTATTATCAGTGGACCACTTTTTATACTCTGGCTTCTTTTGAGATGATTCAGGCACCTTTTGTTCTGAAGCTTTTATGGCTTGGGTACCAATAGTTAGATTGAAAGCTGGTGCCTTAGATGGGGCACAGATGGTATCAACAATGCCATCTGTGATGATGCCTTTATTTTTGTTCCAATTTTTGTTCTTGTCTTTAGAACTGGATCTTGATTCGTACTTGTCTTTTTGAATTGTGATTTCTTCTTTTTTCACAAGCACTTTTTCAATTTTCATAGCATTGTCCACCATCTTATCAAAAGATGTATGATCTTGCATTTGTAGAGGATAATTGATTTCTAGAACAAGGTTATTGATGAAGATTTCCAATTTTTCTATTTCTGGAATAGGTCTGGCATATAGAGAGAACTTCTTCCTCCATCTCTTGAGAAATGTTAGGAATGGTTCCCCTAGATATTGCTTGAGATTACAGATATCAATCATGGTGACTGGATGTTGAATATTGTAGGAGTATTGCTGATAAAACAATTTGATCAACTCCTCAAAAGTTTTGATAGTAGAAGGCAATCTAGAGAACCAATGAATGGCCGCTCCACCTAGAGATCGAGGGAAGAGACGCATCAGATAGGTTGGTTCATGCATGAACTCCATAGATTGTGTACAAAATTCTCTGACATGATCTTGAGGACTTGAGTGTCCATCATACTTATCATACTTAGGCATCTCCACTCTTTTCGAGAATGGTGGCATGTACAAGTCTTTGTCAAATGGAAAAGGACATAGGGCCTCCATGGAGAACTCCTTGGGTTCCTTTTCTTTCTCAAGGTTATTAAGTTTGACTTGCATGGCATGCATCTATTTCATCATAACTGTGAGTGGAGTTTCTTCCTCATGCGTAATGATATCTTCAACATTAAAGTTGGGAGGAAGTTTAGCTCTTTGATGAGCTAATTGCAAAAAATATGCCTCTTTGTCTTCTTTCAAGAAATGCTTCATCATTCGTTTGAAGTTATCATCGTTTTGATAGAGCAATTTCTTCAGGTGTGGGTTCCTGATCTGCACCATGTTGAGATTGAGCTCTTTGAGAGCCAAAGTTTGTCTCTGCTTGAGACATGATAGGAGTTTGTGGACTCCCTGGAATAGATTGATGAGGAGTTCGTTGATTGCCTCCGTGAGTTGATGGAGGAGGTGCGTAACCAGTTTTTAATCGAAAGTTGCCAAGACCGTCGTCTTCGTAAAGACCCGAATTGTAGAGTTGTTCAAGAGTTGGACCCTTAGTAGTGGTAATAGGTAAGGTCTGGGATGCTTCTCCAGATTTCTTGTGAGAGGAAGCTCTAGTTTCCACCATTAACCTTGGGTGAAGCAAAAGAATAAGATGAAGACAATTGAAGAATGAATTGAATCAAGATGATCAGATGACACAACCTTGTCAAGGTTTGATTGATTGAAGTATAGATGTGACTTAGATGAGGGATACTGTGCCCTAGATGTGTGGGCAGATGCCCAAAAGATAGCGGACAATATATCACAACACTTAGTCATTTTGAAGATTGATTGAAGATTGATAGTTATGACAAGGTTTTGACACAAGATGATAAAGACTCAAATCGATTAAACAGAAGGCTGGATTAGATTCAAAAGACCACTTTGGGATAATGATTGGGTTCTCAATATTTGCTGCTATGTTCCTAACACAGTGATTTATTTGATAGATTTTGGAAATAGGCTGAAAAAGTTGGATATCTAGCAATTTTGACAACTTTTTGGCAATTTTTCAAAACTTCTCAAACGACTTTCTGTAGACTCATACGACAGTGGGTATGGCATGAAACGACAATTGCTAAACTCGTATGACAGTTGACAATAGAAAATTTATTATGACTGGCATAAACACTCGTACAGAAATGTACCTAGTATCATACAACACTCAGGGGTAAATGAAACGACTCTTTCCAAAACTCGTATGACTCTTTGACTGACTGAGACGACAGTGGACTCCAGAAAAGAATTTTACTTCAGATTTTACAAATTTTGAGTTTTCAGATTCGGTTTCTTTGCAAATTTCAATGTCCAGATTTTGAGGATGGTAACAGATTTGTTTGTTTTCAATAACTAGATAGATAAGCAAGCACACAAAATAACAAGTAAGTGATTTCAAGCATGTTTGAAAATAATGAACAAAGGAAAAAGCAACCTTGCGCATGAACAATCAAGTGATTTTATTTGTTCTAATCCTCCGAAGTGCTAATTGTGTATGTTCCAAAAAGTTTTACAATAATGCACATATACCCTAGAAAAATGAAAATTTGGCCTCTCTAGGGTTTTTAGTAATGGTTTGACTCTGCAACTTTTATGATCCAAAGGGGTGAACTCCAATCCCGGTGCACCAGGGTTTTGACATAGTCCGAGAATTTAATCAATCAGGAGCTGCTAGGGAGATCTGACAACCCAACAATGAACCACACCTATGAAGATTTCTTCCACAAGGACATTTATATAGTGACTGTCACTACCACGATGAAAATGGCTATTACCGCTTGAGGTTCCGTCAACGTGGTTGACCCAATTAAGGGAATTTCCATTACAGTTAACCCTCTCTAAAGGTGACTCACAAAATATACCACATGGAGAGTGGTTCCAAATTCAAGGATTTAGGTTTTTGGTACTATCCAAAAAGGAAGTAGAGCATAATCCCCTAGCCTTTTCACTTTTAACCCAAACAAAGCAGATAGATTAATCTGACACGCTAAGACCAAGATAATCTCACAAAGATCTATGATGTCAACCCCTTACGATCTATCAACCTCTCCGGAGAAAGAATGCATCAATCAAAAGTTGAAGACACACGGATCTAGTGGAACGTGAGACTCCCTCAATATCCTCCCTACCTACAAGGGTTCCTTTGTTGAGAGGAGCTTCGCTGGAAACTCACTCTCTCAAGAGCCATGAATAGTGTTCATAGGGCCTATTTACTATGTGTAAAAAAGATGTTGAAAGCAAATCTATGTTTGTTTTTATAGCTCAAATGAAATCTATGATGTGGAAGAAAAAAAGTCACTCAAGCTAGACACATGAGATGTTTGTTTTAAGTCCAAAATTGAAGTCTTATCAAATGAGAAGATTACTTGAATTTCTCGCAACGTGCTTAGTAGATTTTTACCTATTTTTAGCAATTCTTGCGCTTTTCCCAATCAAAACCAGCAGGAGTCAATAAAAAATAGAGAATTTCAATTGTTAAGATTAGCTGTTAGTCCAAATCTAGAAATCAAATCTGACAAACTGCCCTGAAAAATGAAACGACAATTAAAACTTGGTGCCAAAAATCGTACACCAATGGGTGTGCTTCTAGACGACAGTCCAGAAACTCGTACGACACTGGGTGTCAAATCATATGACTTTCTACCTTTCAAATGATAGTGTGTACAACCTGACAAGATCCTCGATAAAATAAACTATCGTACGACAGTGGGTATAGTCTGGTACGACTTTTGTCAGAAACTCGTACGAAAATTGTACGGATAGAATATCAAAATCACAGCTTTGGCTCAGAAAATGATAAGAAAAGACAGAAATTGATAGAATTGAATTGGAAACCCGTATCAAGGCCCCACAATGGGCAGCAAAAATGTGTGTGAATTTTGTACCTGATCTGTAGAACACAACACTTCAGTAAAACATTAGAGGTTAGCTGAAATTGAAATCGTGCAATAAATGAAAAACTAAACTAACCAGGCGATTTACTGCCTTCTAGTAGATGCGAGTATGTATTCTCAGATTATACCGAGATCAGTGACCTTGACAACACCTAAACGAAGGATTTGAATGCAAAATCTAGATATGGAATGAATGCAATTAATCTATTTTTAAAATTTTTCTGTGAAATTATGATGAAAAATGATATGAAACTATTCTATATGAAAACTTGATATGATATGCTAATCTAGAAATGAAATTCTAATATGATATCCTAAAATATAAATGATCTCACAAAGTTGTTTGATTTGCAAAAGAAGCTCCAATTCTTCAGACACCAATTCGCCAGCATAAGTTTGCACAATTATGAGATGATTTGAGATGAGCCGAAGCCTTAATTTATAGAAATCTAGGGCTTTGGAGGTGCATAAAAGAAAGCCATAAATCACTCAAATAACTCAAGTTGATTTTTGAGTTATTTTTAAATAAAGGATAATTAACTCACAAAAACATGCAAAAGCAGAGTTAAACTCAAAATAGAGTTTAGATTTTATTGATAATTGATAGTTGTCTGCTTTTCTGATTGTGCATGTTTTATTTATGAATTAATTTAATAATAAAGTGATTTATTTCCAACTTAACTAATTTTAAAAAATAAAACAATTGATTTATGGGTTAATCAATTATTTTTCAAACTTTTATTCAAAAATAATATTATTAAAAATTGACAACTTGCTTTAATTAATTAAATAAAAATTTAATCAATTATTCATAGGATTTTGGATTTATTGTCAAAATTAAATAATACAATTTAGGAATAAATATAATTAACTTCAATTAAATAATTAAGTGGCATAATTAAATCTAATTAATTAAATATTTAGAATATTCAATTAATCAAACTTTAGGATAAATTAGATTTATTGCCAAATAATCATTAAATTAAGAATAATTATGATAAATTAAGAATATTTCTAAGAATATTCCCCGATGCAGAATTTAAGATAATCAATTAAATTTGATAATGTTTAGATGTGCCTTAGGTTAGGACTTCAATGTCGATTTTGTTCGATATGTCGATGTAGGAGGTTAATGAACCTATAGCCCATTTTTGGGGTATTACAGGTTAGTCCCAGTCTCTACTACATACTTGTCATCAGTACTGAGTGATGGAGAAAAATACTTATTACTTATTACTTATTGCATCTAGGTGAAGCTCACATGGGTGAAGCATCAAGACTTCAACTATCCCAATATTTCTCCTACTCAAGTGCACTTAACCATGGAGCTTCTGCCAATGTTAAGTCCAATTAGCTTGCTACCCCATTTACAAAACCTTCAACAAGTGTCATGCCTTATGAACCATTCGTTATAAATCCCTTTTAGCTCATCAATTGATAAGTAGGAGATATCTTCTACTTATAAAAGGATTCTTAATCATCTTCTTCTTCTTCCTATTTCACTAGTGTATCTCATCGCCTCACCATAGTGAAGCATAGATCATCACACTGTTTATTGTTGTTGGTCATCGGGTCATGAATTTTTAACCAGTCCAACACTTGAGACCTTAAATGTATTGGATGCTATATTCATATCCACAATGAAGTTTGAATTTAGCTGATATGATCCTTTCTGTAGATAGATTACTAATATTGGAAGTACTATGGACTTGTAGAGGCAATTTAACAGTTCAGGAAACTAAGAAATGAGTTGTCATTATGGTAAGCCACAAGAATGGTCTTGGGAGTATTATTGGAGGTGCTTAACTTTGGAAAGTTACCATGTTAATGTCATTAAAAAAATTCAAAAAATAAAGGCCTACGAGATTTTATGATAATGTTCTATTTGTAATAGGGTGCTCAAGTTAACAATGAAATAAAAAAATCCATTCTTGTATTCATATGATTAGGAGAGGTTTTTTTGTGTTTTCATTACTTAAGAGCAGCCTATATATGGAGGTAAGGAGGCCTACAATGTTATTGAGTTTCCCTAGTTATTTACTTGATTTTATTTATTTAAATCTACTCTTTACAACTATTTTTCTATCTATACACCCTCTATTGCTATTGTAATGGCAAAGCATCAGAACCATCCATTTCTAAACTTTGATTTGGTATGATAAATGTCTCTTTGCATTGAGAAAATTATAGATGAAAAAATGGTTGTTCAGTAACGATTTGTATCTGCAGGTTGCAAACAGATCATCCTTCTTCCACCAACGAGTCATTCCATTCAAGAGAGACCATGTCTGATGATATCAACACACAAAAAAATAGAGACAATTGCTAGACTGTGGTCTAACGTAAAAAGAAAAGGTGATGGAAAATGTTATTGTCCTTGCAAAATTTGTAAGGGCTTAAAGACTCGAAGATATCTAATCAAAATAGATGAGAAACATTGTAGGCAACATGGTTACATTGAAGGGGGAAACGAATTTCGTCCATTGGTATGTATTTTAATAATTTATAAAATACATAAGACATGATTTGATGATGACATCATGGTCATGGTTAATATAAGGTCATCATTTTCATATAGGTCAACCTCCCCGAGTTTCATGTTATGGACCATGACAATTCGGAGAATGTGGATTTCCGAATGAGGGAACATGGAGGTGTGAATATAGAAGTAGAAGGTAATGATACCATGGAAGAAGACCACGATGATGAAGAAGATCACGATGATCAAGATGATGATGATGATGTTGACGCAGACCTTGATGTACCTATACTTGAGAAGGTACACGAGCCCCTATATGAAGGCTCCGAAATAACTCTTCTTACCACTGTATTGTTGTTGGTGAACTTGAAGGTTATGAATGGTTTATCCAACGTAGCAATGACATGTATGTCAAGGTATGTCATCTTTTTTCATTATTTTAGTCGTAATTCCCTTACAATTAACATTGGGTGAATCGTGTAGCAATTAATATTCTTTAATTAACAAATTATATTTTTGGTTGTAGGTTGATAGGTGAGTGTTTGTTACCACCATCAAACATTCTACCTCGCTCGTATCGAGAATTATGTGCCATTATGAAAGATATTGGAATGGAGTATCAAACAATACATGTATGTCCGAATGATCATATTATATATCATAAACAACATGAATTTGCAACAGAATGCCCTATTTGTCATATTAGTAAATATCAATCAGATCGAATAACAAAAAAGGGTGCCTCGCAACGTTCTTCGACATATTCTCATTATTCCACGTTTGCAACGATTATTCAGGTGCAATAGCTTGGCACAATTTATGAATTACCATGCACGCAATAGAAGTCAAGATGACATTATGTGAATGCCTATGGATGGTTCGGCATTTAAGGAAATAGAGAAAAAATGGTCACACTTTAAAGAAGAACCTTGTAATCTCAAGCTTTCATTGGCAGTGGACGGTGTCAATCCGTTTGGAGAGATGAGATCTACTTACTCGGTGTGGCCTATTTTTATTATCAACAATAACATTCCTTCTTGGTTGTCCATAAAGAGGGAGCACATAATGTTGGCATTGATTGTTCTAGGTATTTTTTGATTTAATGGTCATCTAAATTAATTTATTATTAATAATCCATCAAAATGGTCATAATAATTATGTAATATTTTTGTTCATTCAACTAGGTAAGTACTAAGTTAAAGATATCAATGTATATATTGAGCCCCTTATCGACAAGTTGATGGTGTTATGGAATGAGGTCACTATGTATTGCATCTCTAGACCAATAAGACAAAGACAATTTCAATTCCATGCAATGTTTGTATGGACAATACATAATGCCCCTGAGCTAACACATTTTTGTGGTATGTTCTCTTCTTAACACCTCTTTTTTGGTATGTTATAGTGCTAACACAAAGTTAACACATTTAATCCAATTATACACGATCTTGTAGGTCTTTAGACAAAGGGAAAATTTGCATGTCCAGTTTGTGGTCCAAAGATGAAATCTCGTCATTCAAAAAGTTTAAGAAAACAAGTGTTAAATGAGAATAGAAACTTTCTCCACAGAAATCATAAGTACCAAATTACCAAAAAATATATTTTCAATGGGAAATAAAAGACTACAACAAAGCCATGGAGAATGACCTCGCCTATGGAAGTCGACATATAATAAAATAAATCGTCGAGGTAATGTCATTCCATCTGATGGTTTTTGTTTCAAATTTATATTTTGATATTGTGTTTTGTTTACTGATGATGTAATTGATGCTTGTGAAGGTCGTCAAGGCATCAATGACCAACTTCCAAAATGACTAAAAAATTATCCTACACAATTTACTAGGTTGCCATACTATGAGCAACTCCCAATCGTGCATTTGTTTGATACTATGCATATTGAAAATAATGTAACAGAGACATTATGAAAAATCTTGGATGAAAGACGTGACAAAGACCAAATTGTCAAAATTTGTAGTGACATTGAAGAATCCAACCATGCAATGAAAAATGTCATTCGATCAAATAACAATGGAGACCAGATTGATACAAGTTCCCTTAGTTGGTTATTGTCGGAGCAGTAGAGCAATGCTATAAAAGAAGTCATAAAAAAAATATGTTTTCCCATAGGATTTGCTGTGAACATAAACGATCTCATATCAAAGAAAAGTGAATTTGGGCTAGGGATGAAAACACATGATTGACATACATTTATTAAGGTAATTCATGTTATTTTGTATTCACTATATATTTGTATACTGCATGTAGTTTTCATTGCATTCTCTTATAAAATATTGACAAGATCATTTTACAAATATTGCAGTACGTTCTACTTCTATTTCTCCCACACAACTTCGCCAACAGTGTCAAACAAGTTATATATGATCTTGTAAAATACATGAGGTGGTTGTCATGTAAAGAAATCAATAAGGAAGATATAAAATATTGGAAGAGAAAAATTCTTCTTTTTATGTGTGAAATGCAAAAGTGTCTACTTTCAACTTTTTTCAATGCACAAGAACACTACCTCATACATCAAGTTGAGGAGATTGAATTGTGTGGACCTGTACCAACTAGGTCAATGTGGATGGTTGATAAACACTTGAAATTTTTGAAAGGCTTGGTTTGATAGAAAGCACATCTTGAGGGTTCTATGCTGGAGGGATATATGGTATACCAGACTATGGTGTACATTAGTGAATATCTTCCTAAGTTTGCAGCAAAGATCCATATAGATCGTATTTGAGATCTCAACTCCATTAACAAATTCGAAGGGGAGTACTTGATGGGCAAAGGTAGATTGAGAAAAGTGAGAGGTAAATCTAAGATGTTATTGTAGTTAATTAATTCTTATAAATCTTCAATATAAGTTATTTATAATTGATGTATTTTTTTTGATACAGTTGGTCGAGAGTGGGATGCAATACATTTGTATATTGCAAACAATCTTGATTGGATGACGGTATGGATTGAACGATGTCAACAAAATAGTTGCTCATTAACATGGGAAGGTGTTGCTTCATTGGTTAGAGAAGCTCATCGTAATGGAGATTCCAATGTTATGCCAATGGTAATTGATCTAGCACATGGTTTAAGAGGTGGTGAGGTACATACAAATTTATTAATGATCATGACTCGTATGTTTCGTATCAACTCACGATGCAAATAATTTACACATGCTTGAAAAATTGCAGGTCAAACACTACAAAACTATGTACTATCATGGTCACAAATTTTTCATAAAAAAATTGGATGACACAAAGAAAACTTGTGATTCTGGAATAACTGCAATTTTCGAGGTCACCAATATATCATCTAGAAACGACATACATCCTCAACAATCTCAAAATCAATACTATGACATCTTGGATGATATAATTGAGTGCGACTTTAACTCATTCAAAGTAGTTCTATTCGTCGTCAAATAGTACATGCTATGACTGAATCAAAATGATCCAGATAGAATTGTTATTCAACATGATAATGGATTTACAATGATTAATACAAGGTCGTTTGAGCCAGTTAGAGATGAGCCCTATGTTCTTCGAAGCCAATGTGAGCAAGTGTTTTACTCAGAGGTTCCACATAAACAGGGTTGGTCATTTGTTGTTAGACATGATCCAAGAGGAAGACCGATAAAGTATAATGTTATGGAAGAAGAAGATATTGAAGATGATGAAGAAGTGGATGATGAAGATCAAGATGATGGTGGTGATGATGATGATAATGATGATGATGATGATGATGATGCTGATGATGATGGTGATGGTGATGATGGCGATGATGATGATGGTGATGGTGATGATGGCGATGATGATGATGATGATGATGATGATGATGATGATGATCAATGACATAATTGAAATGATCAATGAAATGATTAACATGATTTATTGCTTTCAATTGTAATGATTACATATTTATTGTGTTCAATTCTAATGATTACAACATATGTGATTTATAATTACCAATGTTTTGCTTACGATACTCAATTAATTGCTGCTGATACATGTATATATTGTGTTTGATTATCACCCTTTTTGCAAACAGGCAATTGACTACAGGCATCATCACCCCTTTTGTTGACGATCTTGCATTCCATATATAAGGTAAATTTGTTCATGTTTACGATGTTGCATATTGTTCATGTTGTCTTCTAAGTTATTTGTAGCATACGTATCATGTAATTTTTAGCTAACTTAAGATAAATTATTAACATATGCAGAAAATTTAACCCCTTTGGTGTGGATCATGCACAGTGACATGGATCAGCAAGTATAAGTCAATAAATAGACATAATTTTCTTATATTCTTCTTGTTTATCATCGAGCACGTATGTTATAAATAGACATATTACATAATCATATAATGTATATATAGACAAAGAAGAACCGTATAGAAATATAATTATATAATCACTTTCAACTTAGTACATTTTATATCTCTCATGTATAGACAAAGAAGAATCGTACGTATGGGTCACAACTTGATTATTCTATATATATTATTTAAATATTATCAAAATTTTATTTGAAGCGGGGACATGACAATATCTCATTTGATGGATTGTAGGACCCACCAAATAGGTACTTGTCAGATCTATCTACATCGAATGAGGGAATGCTAGATGAAAGTTCTACATGTAGTATGACTAAAATAGGAAGATCAACTAGAGGTCAAAAGATTAGAAAAAAATTTGATAAACGCATGCAATTTTTCCTTGCTAATGGAGGGTCATGTTCTTATGATGATGAGACCAAAGGTGACATCAAGGTGCCCTTTCGGTACACACACATTGAGAAAGAATGGGTACCCAATGAGCTACCTCCAATTAACACTAATTTTTGTGTTAATGAGAGGATATATCGCATTGCTCCATCCTCATTACATGGTTTTGGCCTATTTTCCATGGATGGGATAAAGGTATGTTACAACAAAGTTGTTGAATTGTTCAAGTATGTCGGTCCGTGTTACAATTACAATGATTGGATGCAGATTGTTCAATATAAAAAAAGTATGCGTAGGTATGCACTATCAGCTAATTATATACAATGGAAAGAAAATGATCAAAGTAAAAGATTTGCAATGTACATTGATAGGAGACCAAAAGCAACAGGTAATATTACGAGTTTTATAAATAGTACGCGACCTTCCTCAACTAATAAGCAACCCAATTGCATATTTGAGGCGTGTGAGGGGAATCAAGTTTTTGTATGTGTGATAAAATCAATAAGTGTAGGGGAAGAATTGCTAATAGATTATCATTTAAATCGCATAGATACAAACAAAGTTACTATCATGAGGGTGGTAAGTACTATATACCATTTTATTAATAAATTTTTTTTTGCTAAGTCTATTGCTTTCAATTCGCTGAAGTTTTTATATTTAATATTTGTCACAGGACGATATGGATCCCGCACATGATAGAGGCCACGAGGATGCTCCTCCCACCCATTCTTCAGCAAGGGTAAACCTTATTGAAATTGTACAAATTAGATAGTTGAAAAATGTTATATTATTACGTTAATTTATTTACGGTTTTAAAGTTTTTATGATAGTTTTACTAATATTCCTATCACAATTTGATGTTCAAGATAGGGGAAAAGCACCTGCAGTAAGTACAGAGGCAATAGCTACCCCTTCTGATGATGATATCGCAAAAATGCCTAATGTAACAATTATGTTGAGGAAAAAATTTAAAAAAATCAATTTAGAAATAATGAGAATTTTGGATGAAGCAAATATTCCAACCGAGGAGATGATGAAGAGACTATCTGAATTGAGAGCGCAAGCACGTCGTTATGAAGTAAGCAGTAATGAATCTTTAGTTATAACAAAAGTTCAATAAAGGTTTATATTTTATACTCGTTTATGTTGTGAAGTAAAATATGTAATATGTGTTCTTGTTACAGAAATTTTTGGCAACTGATCTAGAACCTGGTCAAGGACAACGCGGTGAGGCTGGTACTAGCAAAGCTCCGACTGCCTCAGGTAAAATAATCTTTTAGTTGACAAGTTACAAGGAATTTTTTTTGAAACATACAAAAACTTCTTAAGTTAACTCTTACTTTTATTATTTCAGAATGTCTTTGTTAACAATGTATTGTTTAGGTCATCAAGTGTAGGAGACTCCTCCTAGGAGGTCGACGGACATCCATTCGAGATTGCCAAGTGCAATGTTGACAACAAGGGGCATGCAAACATCGACGCTTTCACGGTCTATGCCAGCTGGTAAATCCTTATTTTTCTATATTTAGTTTTGTGTTAATTATGATTTGATAATTTGTACTTTAATCTTGGGTGCATCACATAGTAGATTATTTTTTTGGAGTGAAAGATACACCGGCGGCACCATCTGGTACGCTAGATACAGATCAGAGTACATGTATTGGTCATAATTCACCATCATTTCTTGGATCTACCCGTGTTTCTAGCACTGGAGTTATGCATACGTCATTGTTGATTGACAATAATGAATTGATGCCTTTAAAATGTCGTAAGCTTCTAGGTACTTTAAATAATTATTTTTTATATTGTAATATGCATTTACCTATTCATAACAAGTTTTGGATTGATTATCCCATGACATTTTTTGCAGGAAATGATTCATTTTATAAGAAACTTTATGACCTCGCACTGCATATATTCGGGCCCACCATACGTACAAGGTGGAACATCATAAGTGAACTAACTTTATCCCACTATTTTTTTTTCATATCATTAATTGGTACAATATTTTTCCTTTCATTTGGGTCTTTTCTTTTACTAGCTATATCTAACAATTTTGCGTTTTTTCTTAAAAGGTGGAACTTGCAAGAAAAAAAATTAAAAGATCATCTCATTAAAGATTTAGAGCATGAGTTTGGTAATATTTTTGACGAGAAGAAAATTTTAGAAAGAGCTTGCAAACATCTTAAGACTGTGAGGGACTCATATAGAAAGAGTCTCGTCCATAACCCAAAGTACGAGCATCCTCCCTTTATTCAAGTGAGGGATTGGAATGAGTTCATTTTGGATGCAAAGGAGAAAGGGGATGCTCAAAGAGGAATTACACCAGCAAATGAGAGAAGGTATGCAATAGTATTAACTACTAGTACAATGTAATAATGCACTAATTAGTGATCTTTATATCTATATCATCTAACATATTTCAAACTTTTCATAGGTTGCAGGACACATCAAAGGCAACAAAGGCCAGGCTGCAAAAGATTGGGCATCACAAACTTGACTCTGGTGGATATTCAAAAATTAAAGCATGAATTGTAAGTAGCAGTAAATGAATTGCAGAGAAAAATTATTTATAAAATGCAAATAATTTTGTTTTATCAAAAAATGCAAGGCTCTGATTTTAATTTAGAGGCCACATAAGAACACAAAAAAATTGCCTTCAAGGAAGGCTATTAAGTCGTGGCTGAACACCTACATCAAGCTTCCACTGGCCCAACCGAAGAGTCTCTTGCATCATGTGCACAAGTAAATATGCCAAAAAATATATTAGAAATTGAATACTTGAGCAACAATCTATTTGATAATAATGTGCATGACATTGTAATGCAGCCTCTTAATCGTGACACAAATCATACGCCACATCATGAAGCCCTTAATATTCATCGTACTGTCCATGGAGGTACTCATTTGCTATTTAAAACTAATTATGTAATTATTAATACAATTTAACATCTTAAATTGAACTTGGTGTAACCTTTTTGTGTATATTTTAGAGGATACAGAATCATGTCATGCTGAACGAGTGCCGAAGGATGTTCAGACTGATCACCATATAGATCATGTGGCACATTCAGGTAAAGAAAATCTATGTTTTGTTCTTTTAAATTAATTTTTTGATTTAAAGTTCTTTTACTTAAATAAATACTTGTAATTCACTAATATAAAATGATGTGAATTTAAATCATGAAGTAGTTGTTATTGCAGCGGACCCCTCTTTGGCGCAGCGACCTCCTATTCCTGAACAGATGAGGAGGAGACATGCATTGGAATTAGAATCAATAGAGGAGGGGAATGACGAGGACATTGATCTTCCTCTTAGAAATTACATGATTTAAAAAAATAGCAAGAAACCCAAAAAGAAATGATTGTAATTAACATTTTTTGCTAATGAAAGAACGTTGTCTTAATGGATGTAATTTTGTACTAGTAATGTTGATGAATGATGTGTTAATGAATTCTTCATGAATGTTGTGTGTTAATGAATTTTATGTCTAAATGAATTATTCATGAATGTTGTGTGTTAATGAATTTTGTGTTAATGAATTATTCATGAATGTTGTGTGTTAATGAATTTTATGAGTTAATGAATGTTATCATGTGATTATAATGATTGAATGTTATATTTCAAAAATGGATGAATGAATGAATGTTATTAAATGTTAATGAGGAATTTAGAGTGATGTTACGGGGGGGGGGGGGAGGGGCCAAATGAGCTTCCACTTTCACATGGTTGGCCTTGTTTAGTAGAGAATATTAAACTATTCTTGAAACCAAGTGAAGCTCAAACTTTAAAGATAAGCTTAAAGTTAATAGTGACAACCAATTAGCAAGTCGAAATGAAGTTCTTCGTTACAGGTACCTTTTTAGTTTTTAAAGCACAATGTCATGTTTTAATATTGTGTAGTTTTTTTCTTATGTCAAAGTATTCTTTTACTATAAGAACATAATTTATAACCATTTTAGTAACTATTCTAACATCGCTTTATGACAAATCCTATTTTGGCAAAGATGGTGATAAGTGGTGCTGTCTATTCCTTGGGAGATTGGATTGCACAGGTCTATATCTCAAAATCATTTGCATGTGGCAGAAATGCTTACTTACAACCATTTCATTCTACATTTAAAAACATTGATGACACTCTAGACACAAAATAATGCTCATGCTGTTGACTTGACAGTGCGATGAAGGCAAACCAATTTTTGAATTTGATCGAACCCAGATGTTCAGATCTGGTCTCCTTGGATTTAGTCTTCATGGTTCTTTGTCTCATTATTACTATCATCCTAGTGAGGTAACACCTTTGCCTTCTTTCTTAGTCTCTTACAGTTCATACTTGTTTAATTTGAATAATTTTTTAGTTCCTTGCAAAAAGGGTATGACAAACAAATATGGTTATACAGGCTCTATTTCCTTTACTTGAACTTGATGTTATGATTTATCATTTGACATTTTAATATTTTGACGTTGAACTTGAAGCATATGATGATACGATGGTATGATCATGATGCTATGATTACAAGTTTATGGTGTTTTTGTTGTTTATATGATATTATGTGACATTCTAATCTGGATTCATGCTTATAGCCAAAATTCCTCTTCATAATGTTTCTCCAAATCATCCCTTTGTTGCTGCATTTTTGCTATCAATTTGTTTGCCATCTTCTATTGAGATTATGGAGATAAGTAAGATCAAGGTTCATGAACTTCTAGAGCTTACTTTCTCCATGTGGACCTTGTGTGAGTAGACATGCAAAATTTGAAGAAGGATTTAGATGAGCAACTCCAATACCACTAGGATTTGATAGACAATAACGAGGTGCTCTTATGCTATTGCCCTGAGGCCAAGTTGTGCTTGAAGGACAACACACTCAAATGAATTCACATTTGTTATAAACAAAAATGAATATCATCTCCCTAAAATCCCCTTTATTTCCCTTTGCATGGGTGAGCTTTGATACTACAAAAAAGAGTAGTAGAAGTGAAGCAGAGACAAAAAGAGACAACTTGGTTCAATCCTTCATTATATCTTATGAATAGGCAATGTAAACAAGGGAATAAAAAGTATATGTATGAGTCTTTTGATTTTGTAGATTGTGATGTGAATACAAGCAGAAACAAATAATCTCTTAGATGTTCTGTAACACATGTATTCATGATGATATCCAACAACCTTTATATATGAATTAATGTAGTACATTTATGGTTTTATTTTTGTGTGATAATATTTTTTCTTAAAAATTTACCTCCATGAATTATATTGACCTCAAGTTCACTATTTTAGTGATTTTCATTTTATTTATTCAAGCCTTGTACACTTTTGGAAGCATCTTGCTTAGATTTGAGTCAAGATAGATAATTTTTGTTCACCTATTGAAGCAACTAGGGTTACTCTAATTATTTGATTTGAAGCTACAAGCAACATATATGCTTCTTGTCAATTTTGAAGAAGTGGCAACTGGTATTCTGAAGATTATGAATAATTTGGCTCACTTGAATCTTACTGTTGTACAAAGTATGCTGGTGAGTTGTGTACTATTTTGAGTAACTAATCAACTAAAATATTCAATGTTTCTTTACTCTTCTAAAGACATTTATTTATCGTCTTGCAGAAATTATCTTCTTTATTATTTGGATTTGATTATTTCATTGCCGTTTAACATATTTTAATAGCTATCATCAATTAAATATTATTAGGCTTCCATGTATACTAGTCAATTAAAGGATTCAATATGCATGATTTGAAATAGTTTTTTTTTTTAATTATTTGGTCTGCAGGTAAGGCCAGACTTACAAATGGAGTTCTTCCATTTGATGAGCTTCCTTCTTTCTCATTGTATAGTCAAGTGGAAGACTGCAACTGATCAAGTATTTTTGTAGGGAACATAGTTTGTAATTTTGATCATAGTGATGGCTTTTAATCTTCTTGAGTTATACGTGATGTTTTGATTCTGTTTATTGGATCTTTCTCTAGTATTTCCATGCTATTTATTTTCAAAATTACTGATAGCTTTGGTTCATATGCACCACATTTGGAATTTTTGCACAAAACTTGTAAGTTTATTAAGATATATTAGACAAATAGGCTTTCCACAGAGTTGGTCATGAGAAGTATACTTTTGCTTCCTTTCTTGCATGTTAAGGCATCTATGCTCAGGTGCTTGTTTGACACAACTAGTTTCTTTAAATTCATTGTGTTCATTGTATGCCTATGCTCCTTTGGACCATACCCAAGATCCAATACCCCTAGCCTATCCTCACTAGGCCTAATTCTCCACTTTTACAAAACAACCCCTAACTCCACTTGCTCCCATGACTCCAAATACTCAAAATAGTCTTTCTAGAGGTTGAGAAATAATGGATTCCAAACTTACAAGGTTCTACCCTTCACCCAACTCATTTGCCACCAAACCCTTGGTTCTAGGGTCACTAATCTAGGGCCTATTCAACAAGACCTCTAAACTCACTCCCAAATTAAAAAAAATAGCACAAACACTTCATAAATGATCCCCCCATACACATTCCATCACCAAATCTACACTTCCATGGATCAAATCTCTTTCATAATGACTGGTGTCTCAATCCGGGCTTAGTCTCCATCAGCAAACAACCAACTTTTGTGGTTCTTCCAACAAATCTGCACTTCCCTGCATACAATGGATATAACACAAGTTGAACAATACATTTGCATCCTCTCCCACCAATCGCAGTGATTATAGAGGGTGGGAGAGGTTCACCATCCTTAAAGCCTCAGAACAAGAAGTATTTGATTGTGCCCAACCAGTCACTGTTCTTGAATGCACCCGTCTTTTATTCTTGCCTAAGACACGATGAAATTAATAAGAAATGAAAGAAAAGGGTAAATAACAACTAATACAATGCCCTATGGCATTTCTATGCCAAGAAATCACTTCAAACTATCAAGACAATTCACTGTTTCAGACTGTACCCGTGGAATAGTGATTAGATATTACAGAGAACAGTTCATTTTTTATTAATTTGATATTCTTTACATTGCTTGTCGATACTCCACCATCTCTCCATGCCTCCTACACACGCCTACACCTACCAAATAGGCTTTCAAAAGCAGTTTATCCTCCTGCATAACCGTAACAGTCAGTTATCTGACTGTTGCTGGTTAGTTACAAACTAATACAAACTAAAATTTTGTTGTCTAGTTGACACTAAAGTGTCAACTTCGACAACTTATAACCATTAAGTGTTTATCTCTATTCCTTAGCCTTCTTAAAGGCCTATAAACCTATCAAATCTCCTAAAACTTCCTAAATCTCCTATAAGCCTTATCAGGCCTTAATTGCCAACATGGCACATTACAACTTTGGGCACTCTTTGGTGCTTTCACAACCTTTTAAATTGTCCTTAGAGACTCTATTACATTGGTCAAATACCTTCTAGGCCTTTAGATCCCTTTGATAGACTAGGATAAACAAAACAACCTTTAATGAACCCCTTTAGGTACATGTTGACCTTTCAATGCCATTTGCCTCTGTTACATGCCTTTATAGTTTAGGCTTATCACATTTAAAACATCGATTACAAAAATGGACCATAGGTCCAATTACATTCAAAATTTGATCTTCCTAGATCATTAAACCTTCATGAGTCTAAATGACTCTCCTTGCATGCTTTTGCCAAGGTGCCCTACACCACGTTCCTAAATCATAACCAAGAAAATACTGCTTCAAAAACAATTAGAACAACTTGTTGTTACTAGACTGTACCCGCAGGGATAGTGAATCACTAGTTTGTAGGAAATTTTCAATTCTTATTCAAAATCACTTGTCTTTTTCATTCTTTCTGGATACAATGACCTTGGATCATATCACATTGCCTTCCATCGTGCCTCCCCTATCCAAAAGACACTAACTCCTCAAATAACCCGAGAGTAACCACCCAACTAACTCCTAACTGTCTGCAATAGTAAAAAACTAACTGTTCACTAACATAACATATGAAAATGTTGTCAAGTTGACAACAAAGTTGTCAACTCGACAACTCAACATTTCTATACTAATCTAAAGACTCTTAAAAGGTTTAAAAACAACCTTTAATAACTTCTTACCTCTACTAACTCCTAACTAACCCTCCTTAAGCCCATTTTGGCTTATATTGCCCTCATAGGCAATTTACAAGTTTTTGCACTTTTAGTGCTTTTAACATCATTTAGAGGCTCTATTGGCCTTATTACATTGTTATAGGCCCTTATAGGTCATTTCCAACTATCACTAACCTAGGATCAACATATCATCTATTCCTAGTTTTGTAAGCATAGCTATTGATTTCGTATTCTCTAGTTTCGGTCCTTATACCTTGTCCATACAGGATGCATGCATCTCATGTTGGTGTCAAGAATCCACATTATAGTCCTTGACTGGTACAAGTATTTAAGACAATGAACTAATAAAGCCCACTAGTTAATCTTAATCAAATTCTCTTTCATTTCTAGTAGACTAAATATTTTTTTTAATCTCTTAGTAGCATAATGTTACTTATATTTTATGTATTTTTCTGTCACATTAAGCTTATATCCACTTTAATTAATTGATCTCTCTAGCTCACTAGAGTGCTAGTAAAGTGATGTGGAATCAGGCCGATTCATCCCTTGAGATTCCATCAATCTTGAGCTTGACAAATTTCCTTCTCCATAAACTCAAAGATAGGTTATCTGACAAAAAAACCTCTTATGGACAATATAATACATTTAAACATCAACCCAAGGACGTAGGCATGCCATGGCTTAGCACTATATGTGCATGCTTTTACTTAGGTTGTCGTCTATTGTGTTAAAAAGAAAATTGCAATGAAAACCATACACTTAACGAAATAAAACTATGAACAATAATGATTAATGCAAAACAATGAATTGAGTAGTTCTCAAACAATTAATAATAAGTAATAACATATGAAAATTAAAAGATTATATATACCTAAACTAAACTAAAAACATGCCAAAACTAAACTTACTAAAGAATTGTCTAAGCTGCAAGAGCATCACATAGTCCAATAGTAATGTTTAGCAAAAGCCAAGTTACTGACTATAAAATTTAATTATCTAAGCTAACATGAAAAAAAGAGTAGGGACATGTATCTCAAGTGGGCCTACTTGAGAAATAATCTAATTGTGCTAAATAGAAGAAAATAGCTAAATCAAAGCTTCATAGATTCATATATGCATACTAATTATAGACAAGCAATATATTCAACTAAAAGTAGGAATATATTGAAAATGGTGTCACATTTGTTTTTAAACAAAAGTTAGTATTGGTTGCTTTTTCGACCTTTACATAGTACTAAATTCGACCAGAATGCTATGCATTCGACGGTCACTTCGACACACTTGGGTGGATAATTCGACGACAAAATAGTCTCAATTTCGACCTTTACACCAGTTGAATCGACAACAATGCTATGCATTCGACATCTTATTCTTCCAATTCCAAGGGATTGTTTTAGTCGATAATTCGACCTGTTATATGGTCAAAATTTTGACTATTATTCACCCTGTAGAAAATTCAACGAAAAAAGATCGACGATAGTTTTAGTCATCTATTCGACCAATTGTTGTAGAAAATTTGACTAATTCTCATCGAAATTTAGGGTAAAATTTACTAGTGACAAAGAAGTTTCCATATGCTATTGTGGCAAGATTTTGATGGATAGGCCTCTAGTGGGTCTATCAACTTCCTAAGATGAGGTTCCACGTGCCTATGTTGACGGTGCTCATGGAGCAATTGGGATGTAAATACTACGTCCTTTCATCTTCCTATTGGGGAGATGACAGTTGCCTTGATAGATGTCTACCACATTCTTCGTCTACCCATTCATGGGGAATGTGTCTCCATGGAAGGCCTCTTACTACTCAATAGCTACGAGAGAGAATTATGGGGATCTATATGTACAATTGGACATATTGGGCACATCTCTCTATGATGGCTTGAGCAAGGATGGGTCGAGAATCCACTACTTAGAAAGATTTTGATCACCGTAGTGGTGCCGTGAGTAGCCACAGACAAGTGGGGTTCCCATCTTATAGGGAGTTTCATCTTATATATCTAGGATATGGAGAAGAGAGGACACATCTTTCCCTGGGGTCCCAACATGCTGACCCATTTATATCATGGTCTCAATTAGTATGTACATGAGCATCATAGCATTATACATGTATAGTCTTATAGATTTGGATGTTCGAGCACATCACTTTTACTCAATTAATGGGTTATCCTCAACTTATTAACGCCCAACTCCCTCATGCTCCCACTCATCTATTGTGATAATATGAGTGCAGATTTGGTGATTTGATGCACTAGCAATTGATTATTGATCGCTTAGGCACATGGGGCATTATTTGGCAACCATACTAAGGCATGACAGTGTGGTGACATGATTAGAGTAGCTTCCATAAATGTAGTGTTACCATTTCTTAGCAAGGTGCCTGGATTATATCATGGTCCCATTCAACTGGCATTGTGGTATGTGTATATTTGGATAGATGCAAATTCTCCCAATCACGCCTCCCACATACATCCAGTCAACTCAGAGTCCTATGTAGTCACAAGACCTTCCTCAACACACAATTGAGGATGTAGCGGAGAGTCCTTTGGAGGAGAAGGATTATGACCCTTAGATGATAGACATGGATGATGTTGATGTCACAAATGGATTTTCTCCATGGTGTGCCTATAAAGGACCTACCCCCATCTTTTTAGCGAACACGATAGGAGGTGATCCTGTACCAATAGGTCATAGGTGAAGATTTAGAGGAGAGACCACCTCCTCAGCTAGGTGCACAAGACTCCCCATTGAGGAGTCCCCCTAGGAATCCACACCAATCACTAGAGGAAGACAGACCAAGGCAGAGGCAAAGGGTGGCATCACCTCCACCAACTTTGACGACACCCCTACGACCTCTGTAGGTTGGGTCACCAATACTAGGGTCTCCAACACCCTTATCTCCATGGTCTGTTTGGATGAGAGCACCACCACCATCCACACACAACCTTGGGGTATCTGGCAGTAGAAAACCCCAAACGAATCTTGATTGGTAGACTACTTATCCAAGAATACATGATTTATGATACAATATATGACTTGATGTAGTAGATGCAAATGGTTTCATATACTTGATGTAGATACTAACATGATCTATATTGCTTTGTGGATGAAGAGATCATCAACTAATGGTTGGATACATTTTCCATGTCCTCGAGGAGGCAGCGCCAGTTATACCTATTCAAGGTCCAATGTTGCATGCCTACAAGCCCCACCAAACAACCGTGCAACACATAGATTTGTTCGAGCTTGTTCCCCATTTGAGGACTTCCTATAAGAAGGTACGAGCAGAGCTAGTACAAAGAGATGCCCTGTTGGCCACTATGATAGGGCAAAGGGACCAACAAGATGTAGAGCTACAAACTGTCCACAAGGAGCTAGACCATGCGATTGTACAAGAAGAGAGTGTTCATCAAGCATGTGACACCCTACATGCTTAGGCTAATGAGCTCTACATATAGGTCGATGTTGCTTAGAGCGACGCTATGGGGGACCTCGACCACCTCGAGTGTGACAACTAGTGCACAAGGTTGTGAAGGCCAAATAGAGAAAATTGGAGTTGTATGTCTCTTTAGCTAAGGCAGGAGTAGAGCTTAGAGGGTTGCATGAAGTGAGCTCTTCAACTACTCAGTCTGGATCAGTCTCAGTCCAACAACCTTGATGTAATATTGATTCACTGGCACCAGCAAGCTTGGAGACCTATGACACGGACGGATCTTGATTTTGCTCCATATATTTTTGACATATAGAGATCATGATTTGTATAGCATTCTTTTGTATACACACACATATATATAAACATCATGTGTTTTTGTAGCGATGTGATACATGTATATTTTGACATTAATGATATGTGTGTGTGTGTGTGTGTGTGTATATATCATCAATGTACACAAATACTTGTCTATTTGTGCTTCTGATGGATACTATGTTTTTTGTTTCGTGTACATTATGGATGCTTTATATATGGTTAGATTATATGGCATCACATGGTCTATGCTTTACACATATTGTGCATGCTTCATATGATGGTCGAATGCTTGTGGATGGATATAGACATTAGCTTAATGTATATATGTACCCCACATATCTACATGTGATTAGCTTTTAGACATGCAATCCACACACATACACATATCATAACACAATGATTACAAAATTCTTCATGACAAAATGTCACACCAGGATTACTTTGGCACTTGCGATCATGTATATGACATATAGAACATGCGCATAGCATCGTCACATATGAATTGCATTTATCAGTTCGTTGAGTGGCATGCCATCCATTTTAGATAGGCCATAAGCTCCAAAGCCATAACAAAAGGCAATGATGTAAGAACCCAACTAATTAGGACAAAATTTTCCATTGGTCAGGTTGCACATTTACATTCCTTTGGTTCTTGTAGAGAACAAGGTCACCTACTTTAAATGTGTGAGCAAGAACATTTTGGTTGTATCGCTTAGAGAAATTTTTTTGATAAGCTTGAAGATGTTGGAGGGCCTTGAGGTGGCACTCATCCAACAACTCTAGCTCATGTAGATGGTTAAAACAATTTGTGTCGCAATCACTTAACCCTTTACATGAAACATGCAAAGATGGTATTTCCAACTCAAGGGGCATTATGGCATCGACGCCATATACAAGGCTATATAGTGTAGTACCACTAGATGTACAAATACTTATGATGCAATAGGCCATAATGCATAGGTTAATTGGACATGACAATCTTTACCACGCTTGCTTACCATTTTTCACAAAGTTTTCTCAATGTTTTTGTTAGAAGCCTCGACTTGACCATTGGATTGTGGGTAATAAGCCGTACAAAAATAATGTTGAATATGAAATTTCTCAAGGAAATGCTTCACCTCCTTGTTCTTAAAGGATGTACCATTATCAAAGATAATGGAGGAAGACAATCCAAAATGAGAAATGATATTATTTAAGAGGAAACTACAAAATACTTTAGTTGTAGTGGACCTTAATAGGATTACTTTGACCCACTTTGTGAAGTGATTGGTGGTAGTTATGATAAATACATGTCCTTTAAAAGAAGGGGGAGATATCTTACAAATATTATCTAGATCCCAAGTTTGAAATGACAAAGGTGATGCTTGAGTTCGAAGCTCCTAAGAAGGAGCTTGAATCAGGTTGCTATGTTGCTGACTTTGGGGACATTTCCTTTCAAAAGAAAAAGAATCTCGTTCCATCATTTTCAAATAATATTCCATGTAGATCACTTTATGTACTAAAGACTTACCACCATCATGCCTACCTGCGGAGCAAAAATGAACTTCATAGAGAGCAAGTGGTATTCTCCCTTTAGTAAGACAATGTAGGAAAAGGCCATTGTATGATTTGTGATAGAGAACATTTGATAAGATTAATTATCGAGCATAGAGTTTTTGGATCCAGATGTGAGCACTTTTACTGACATCATCGAGGAAACATATGTTTTTAAGATACCATTGATGTTAGTGAGCCATTCTCCTGAATCTACATGAGCACATATGAGATTGTCAAAGAATGGTTTGTCTAATACTACACGAAATTAGAGAATGCAAACCACAAAATCATAATCATCTGTATTGTAATTGGGGCGTACAATGGAGGTTGTTCTTGCCATTGTATCTGCATGTTTATTCTCTCTCGTGGGAATACTATCAATGGTATAGTGCAAAAAAGAAGAAGGGCCAAAGCTAAATTTTAGTACTGAGATAGCTTTGATGGCTAAGCACAGTATTTACCAGTGATCTAATTCACAATCAATTTAGAACCACCATGGATGTAGATGTGTGACCTCGAAAGAAATCACATGTAATCCAACTATAAGGGCTTCATACTCGATGATATTATTAGTACAATGAATTTCGAGGCAAAAGGAGAGAGGAACTAGTTTTCCTTTAGGTGAAATTAGAATGACACATGCTCCAAAACTTGTTTGACACCTTGATCCATCAAAGTACATGTCCTAGATGGGATTATGACTGACTATGAAAAAATTCTCATCAAGAAACCAATCCAACATGGGAAATGCCTCAGGGGATAGAGTGTTTGCTAATTGGTCAACAACCCTTTGTCCATTGATTGACTTCAGAGTTACAAACTTAAGATCAAACTCATAAAGTAACATTACCCATTTTGCTAGTCACCCTAAAGGATCATCCCTAGATAATAAGTTCTTTAACAAGTCGCTCTTGGTGAGGATTGAAGTTTCTACATGGAGAAGATAGTGTCCGAACTTCTATGTCACAAACACTAAGGCAAGGCATTGCTTCTCTATAGAAGAATACCGAGTCTCATAATTGACAAGAGCACAACTAATATAATAGACAAACCTTTCCTACCAGTGTCATCATATTGAGCCAATAAAGATGATAAAGCATCTAATGGTACTGAAACATAGAATAGAAAGGGTCCATTATGCATAGTTAGCATTAAGATAGGATGATTAGCCAAGTAATCCTTTATTGAATTTAAAGCTTCTTGACATTGCTCATCCCATTTGAAGTGCACATCTTTCTTCAACAATCGTGTGAATGGAAAGGTTCAATAAACCAACTAAGATACAAATCTTTGCATGGCATGGATTTTCCCCTATAGACTACGTAGTTGAGAGATGTTTTCAGGTGGAGGCATGTTAACAATCGCAACGATCCTATCTATATCAACTTCGACTCCTCTCTAAAAAATGATGAACCCCAAGAGTTTGTCAGCATCCATGCTAAAGACACACTTGAGGGGATTTAATCTCATTTTATAGAGACAAAGTCATTCAGAGACAAGTCGAAGGTTGTTAACATGATCCTGGTAGAGCACAAACTTTGCTAGGATGTCATCGACATAATCCTCCAATATCTTATCAATAAAATGATGGAAGATGAGGGTCATTGTCCATTGATAGGTTGCACCAACATTCTTCAATCCAAATGACATGACGACATTATAGAAGCTTCCCCAAGGGGTAGTATAGGAAGTCTTGTATTAATCTTCCAGTTTTATGTGAATTTGACTATATACGAATTTATACAATTATATTGATATTAGAGAGTAAAAAATAATCTTTCAAGATAACTTATTTAGATCGCGGAAGTCAATACATATGCGAATATGCCCATCAAGTTTGCTAACATGGACTATATTCAATATCCAAGGTAAGTAGTTAATAGGAGGAATAAAGAAAATGTTTAGAACCTTCTCAATTTATATCTTGACTAACAAGATGATCCTAAGATTCATCTTTTAGATCTTTTGTTTTATCGGCTTAGTATTAGGAGACAATACGATATTGTGAACCACTATTGATTCATCGATACATGGCATGTCCTCATATGCCAAAGCAAAAATATCATAATATTGTTGAAGGAGATCAACATGTGATCTACCTTCCTCATTGGAAAGGCATTTACCAACCTTAATGATCCTCTCAAAATGTTTAGGGTCCATAGGGACATCAACAATTTTCCCTTTAATGAGATTAACCTAATCCTCTGGATGTGGTATCGAAGTGTTCTTACCATCACGAGATAAGATTGCTCCTTCATCATCATCTTTAACGAATTCCCCAAAATATGCCTAACACTCCAAGCTTTAAGGGAATCATCGCTTGTGATGATAATGGGGCAAATCTTCATAGACACCTAAGAACTCCTAAGGGGTTTCCTTTGAAGAGAAAATATCTAGAGGGTTGTAATACTCATATCAATATCCATGTACATAGGATGGACCATCTGAAGAGGTAGGGGCTCAAAATGATTGAATTGACATTCACCCATGGCTTTGCCTTATAGGAGATGTGGTGGTATCGAAGCCCAATGATATAATACCTAAGCTCTAGTTCCAAAGGAACTCAAATACCTTCCTTATTGGGGCTACAACTTCTACCATCATAGCCATATTTTGAACTCAATTTATACACTAGTCCATAGATGACAAAAGTTCCTTGAAACTTGGAGGGTTGGTATAGAAGAGATGGTCAACATGATAGGTGTCATCGGGCTTTATAGAACCATAATCTTCTTTTGTAGCCATAGTGAAGAAGATATTTGGGATCTCCAAATTGACCAGGTTGACTTTATATTCACCAATGTGAGAATTCGTAAAGTCTAGAGTTCCTCAATCATCACTTAAACATGCGTTGACCTCAGTTGAAGGGAGCTTTTCAGTCCATTCAATGGAGGTAGATTTAAGATCTTCTATCTTGGGCATAGGAAGATTTACTTTAGGAGGATCTACCTTGGGGGGATCTAATTCTTGAATAGTGTCCTCTTTTGGGACAACCTTTCTTTGATCATTCACCTTTAGCTGTGCAAATGAGGAGGTTAATATGTTAGAAGACATCAATGGGATGTAGTTCCGGAAAGTGGAAGTAATCGAGGTCTGTTCCACGATTTCCATTTGGCATAGATGCACGACATTGGGGTCAATCTTAACTGTGACCACTTGATTATCAACTACAAACTTAACAAATCCATGCAAGGTAGATGATCCTGCTCCTAATGCATGAAGCCAAGGTCTACCCAACTAAAGGTTGGAAGGTAGGGGCCTTAGCATGACATACACCAAGGTGGATATGGTTCTTCATCTGAGCAAGTTGGTTGAACCCTCATTACTCATTTGGACAAGGGGTCATGGACGATTTTATCTTGAGATTCATAATGTCAAAATATGAGAATTTGATCATAATTCTTTGTCATAAATGCATGGGGTTAAATGCATAGGGTGTAATTTTACGATACTACACAAAGCTACCGAAGGAATGCTTTTACCTTGCCATTGTACATATCATCTTATACTCATAGATGCACCATTTTGTTACTTTACTTGTTCAACATCATGTAAGTAGATCTTGTTACATTGGGCATGCTTGTTGGCATTAAGGTGTGTCAACCTTATAGTCTCAAGATTGATAATTTTTTTTTTTAATTATTCATTTCCTAAGTATTAGCTTACAATATTGTCATATCACTTTGAGGGACCCATTTGCGAGTTGGCTTCCTACATGTGTTGCAAGGAGCATGACTTTGTGCCACTAATCACCTAGGTGTCCATTTTGGGCAAAGCAATTTGTAAAATTCCTAGGAGGTGTGCTTTGGTGAAATGTGTCCTAGTATGTTAACATTGGCAAGTTCGGAAATGTGCTATGTTGGGACTAAAGAGACATGATGCCTTAATGTTGAACAACTAATATTTATTGTTGAGTTTTTTTTAGCAAGTATCTATATGCATGGGATACACCTATTATGACTTTGGCAGTTTTTATGCATTGGGTAGTGCATATGGAAGATGACCATTATAGAAGAGATAGGCGAGAGTGACTTAAAAATTGCTATTTGCAACATTCCATGGGAATGAAAACTTGTTTTAAACATCACTTGACTATCTAGGTGCAATAGTTGGTTTTAAAAATCACAACTGCCTACCTTTTATATGTGAACTCTACAAAATATATTGGTGACTAGTTGATTTGATGCGGTTGGTTGATCATTTTCTGAGATGTTGTCACATTGTGGAAATTCCTCTAGAGTTATCTATTATTGTAACTAATCCTAAAGAGCATCAACCATGTACTTTGTATTGTAGCTCTTTGTTGTTGTAATAGAATTGAGCTCTCTATTGTGGAGTGGGATTTCTTTTTTCCCAAAAAGGTTTTCTCACATAAATCTAGTGTTATGGTTTTATTTTGTCTAAATTTAAAATTTATATGTGCATCTAATCGGTAACTGTTTAAGGGTTTCTACAAATTTATTTTGCATTCACTCTTCTACTTGGTTAGCATTGGAAGAGCTTTTCTACACTCAGCTTCCTTTCAGTTGGTATTAACGCTTGGCCAACTTTGTCATCATTTTTAGGTAGACGATATTTTGTGTTTATCTTGTTTTAGTGAGAATTTCGTAGAGAATTCTTTTTGTAAGCTTGTTACAATTGTGAGTTGGCTAAGACATTTGGGAGGATAGAAATGGAGAAGTTCAATGGTAGCAATTTTGATTTGTGGAAACTCAAAATGGAGGATATACTCGTGGATATAAATCTATGCACTACAATTTCTTCAACTAAACCTCAAGCTACACCACAAGTTGTTTGAGATAAAATGGATTAGAAAGCCAAGGGTTAATACGAATCTATTTAACTAATTTATTGCTCCTAAATGTCCGTGAAGAGATTACTGCAACTAAACTTTGAAAGAAACTTGGAGATATTTATCAAAGGGAATCCTTGATAAATAAGTTGTTCCCAAGAAAGAAATTGTGCTCTTTGAAGATGGTGGAAGGACGATTTGTTGCAGGTCACTTGAATGTATTCAACACGATTGTTGCCCAAGTGGGTTCGATTGGTGTGAAGATTGATCAACAAGATGAGTGCATGCTTTTTTGCGTTCTTTGCCAGATATGTGGGATCACCTTGTTATGGCTATAGGAAGTACTACAACTACTTTCAAGATCGAGGATGTGGTTGTTGGATGTGTAGAGGACACACGTGAGGCCGAGAGTGTAGGGAAAGCACCATAACATAGTAGTCAGAACAATACACCCAAGTCTAACATGCAAGGGAGCAAGTGGGCGAGAAAGATGGTGAATCCTTTGACTAGTCCGAATGTGGATTGGCAAAAACTGTTGAAGTTCACAGGGAATGGGTAAGAAGACCCTACAAGGCACTGGAAGACGTGTGAGACTATCTGGGTAGTGAATGATCAGGTTGACAAGGACTATTGGTCGAGACCACTCCGAACAATGCTATGAGGTACAACCATCGACTAATTAACAAAACTAGATACTTCATCCATATTGTTGTGGGATAAGCTTAAGAGTGCATTCGAGGCCAAGTTTAAATTGCTATGAGACAACAATGAGATTGTCACTGACATTTATAATACCAAACAAGGGAAGAATGGGACCGTACAAGATTAGAATCGTAGGCTCAAGAAATTACCGGGCCAATTAGAGAATCAACGAGCCGACATGTTAAACAAGAGGTGGTTCATTGAGGGGTTGATTCCCTCCTTGCGGAAGAACATGAAAAAGGTGCCTCCACCCTTGTACGCTAATGTCTACAATCGGGTGATGGACATCAAGAGTGAAAACAAGACATCGTCTCAAGGGAAGATGAAGACACATGATGACGATAGCATTAAGGGTAGTAGTAGTGATGAATCAACAATAGTCCAGGCCCTACGATGAGACATGATGAGAATGATTAAAGAATTGAAGGTTGAGAAAGGAACCAATAAAGAAAGTAATGAATTATCGTGTAACGAATGCAAGATTGAAGGGCACACAAAATGTAATTGTCCTACAATGATGTCTTGTGAGATATGGTAGGTGATGGGTCATTCAATAAAGGAGTGTCATATAATTTGAAGACTAGAAGCACACAAGTAATCTTCACATAGGGAGAGTCTTCAACATTAAAACAACAAAATGTATCGTGAGGCAGTTATGAAAATCAACGATAGAATCAAATACAATATGACTCTAGAAGACGTCCTATCATATAGTGCTGAAGACGAGTGGGGTCACTTTGTACAAGAATATCAGAGCAGGAAGAACAACACGAGTTTGTTGTGCAAGTGGTGTGATCCGAAGAACCACGAGGACATCGACTACCCAAAATAGAAGGGAGTAAATATGATAGACGTAAAGGTGTCAAATGAGGAAGTGTTGGAAATCACTAGACTCCAAACTAAGAAGGCAATATATACCAACCCCCATATGGAGAAGGAAACACTTCGTGAAGAAAAGGCTGACATTGAACAAAAATGGCGAAGGAAAGAATAGCCTTCAATGATGTCGCCAATACTCGTATGAGTATCTGCCCTTTTGCAAAATATGCCACAACTAAAGATGGTCATTATCAATGTAGTTGTTAACAACACAACTGACCAAGAGCATAGAAAACCAACATAGAAGCCAACATAGAGTTTGGCCATTGACCTGATGTTGTTGATTGTAAGCATTTGGAGGAAGCCAACCATTGTCGAGATGGATATAATGGGATGAAAGTTGACAAATACCATTTTCGATGGAGGCTCAGAAGTCAATGTGTTGCCGAAGGAAACTTGGAAGTGCTTGGGAAAGCCAACACTTTGGCCACCAACCTTCCATTTGGTAGGTGTTGACCATCATGATATTAAGTCATAGACATTGATCAAAGAAAAGGTAACAATTTGCACAAAATATTTGTCTTGGACTTTGTAGTAATCCAATTGGAGAAGGCAATGACACAATGCTCAAGAGAGGTTGGTTGATCATTGCCAGGGCATAAAACAATTGGAAGAGGAACACACTCTCGATGGAGAATACAAGAAGTATGTCATCGACCTAAGAAATCAGGTGATAAGAGAGGAGTTGGCATCCTCCGAATCAGAGTCTAAAGATATATAGTCAGGTATGGACCAAGGAAGGAAAAACATGGAACTAAATAATGAAGGGGTGCTTGAGCTGGAAGATTGTTTTGAAGATGAGACAAGTTTAGCTAAATGGACTATTTCACTAGGAAATAAAGGACTATGATGTATTCACATCAACATGTGATTTCCTTGAAGCCACAACTCTTTGTTAAGATGAGTCGATGAAAGAGTGTAAAGTTATGGATGATAAATATAATAGTATGAAGATAAAAAAAGAGTGGAAGAGGGAAAAGGGGGAAAAGGTTGGAAGAGGAGCTAACAAGAAGAAATTATCACATCTATATAATACACAAAAAAAATTTCATACAGTTAAGGGTGATTGCAGTGTCTAAACACCAAGGGTGAGCAACGAGGCATATGCCATAGTATGTATGCAAACCAAGTTAGAACAAGCCATACAGTTTAAGAGGCACAAGCAATTCAAGGAGTTGTAAGGGGTCAAGCGAACTGTCATTGCACCGTACAAAAGGAAAAACACATAGTCATGTTAGTCCTAAGATCAAATTACTAGGGGGGAGTGTGAATCAGTAATCAACCAATTCAACCAATATCTCTAGCCTCATAAACTTAAATCAACATTCATAAAATTAACTTTAATAGAAATAAATGAAAACCATAACCATAAGCACATCCACATAACAATGAAACACTTGACACAAAGCTTTATCTCTTGCAAACCCAATAAGGAGAAAACCACGATGGTGATTAGTACCCACTAAATAATGTAGTCTTATGAAGTACACCCTCTGAGGAGCTTAACCCTGTTAGGAGTTTACAACAACACTGTTAGGTGCTACCCGGTTAAGGTATTTGTCTTAGGCTTGTTAGGACCTTTACCTTGTTAGGAGTAGTCTTGTTAGAGGACTTCAAACACAAGCTATTGTGCCACCTTGTAAGAGGATGTACAATAGGGAGCTTCTAGGATCCATCTAGTTAAGAGATTTGGATTGTTGTAACTATTAGGGAGCAATAGAGAAAATGATGTGTATAATAACACTACCTTTGCTTGATCAGATCCATTGAAGCACACAATCTCTTCTCAACACACTAAACTCTACTCCGGCTTGATCACAACTAGTTCTTCACATGCCGCACTTGCCCAATACACTATCAACACTAATTTTTTTTAACTTCATCACATAAATATTGTTCATCAAGCTCTAAAGTTTTGCACCACCTTATGCTTCCCCTAAATGACTTACAATTTAACTTTCAAACTTCCCGCTCGAATCCAATGCGCCATAAAACAAAATCCAATGTACAAAATAATTTTCCAAGACTGCATCAGCCAATACAATGATTTACATAGAATTTTGTGTCATGGGGTCAAACACGTTTTGGCCAAACACAAGCTTCCTCTAGAATCTTCTCCACATGCTAGCATCGAACAATGTGATGCCAGATCATCACCTCGAATCATTAAGACACGTCACCAGATCATGACTAACTCAACCGAATCTACCGCAACCTCTGCACTGATCACCGATCAAAGATTCATCAACGGTCGCTCAAGAACACAAACACTTAAACCTATTAACAACTTTGTCTCTACTTCACCGATTACCTATCCTTCATACCGGTCAGTCAAATGAGTTGCGATTGTAGCAATAGCATTTGGACATTGCTGACCACCATATCTTGTAACCACACCATAATAATCAAAAGGATCTGACAAACTAATCAAATCACCTATTGTCTATCACTAACTGTTCTAGCAGTTGCACTATTTACCTCCATCTGATCATAACTTTCTTACCCATCAATATCAAGAGTAGTGTTCATGCATTTGATATTCAAAGACATCCCTAAGTCTCCCATAAGAATTGCTACAACTGAAACTTACCGTAACACCTTGATCATCATACTTATTCTTAGCAACATACTATGAACACTAGGTCAACAAATGACATCAATGACAACCCAATAATTGATCATAATGCAATCAAATCTATATCATTATAGCTCCAGAAATCACTTACCACTGCATCAGTTATGCCAACAAGTCAGAGTTGTACAAAGGGAGTAGTTAGTTATACTAGGGTGAGAGAAAGCCATATGTGGGAGTGAGAAACTTCAATACCATGTGGAACTAGAAAAAATTCATATGTTGGAGTAGTTCGTACGTGAGAGCACAAACTCCTCTACAAAAATTTTGTGTGGTCAAGAGAGAACAAGTACAACATAGACCCATTTTGTAGGTGGAACAATACAAGAAGTCATGCCCGAACATAGAGGGAGGAACCAACGAGTCGTTTGACAAACATTATGCAGTACACTGGTCCATATGGAAAATGAAATGCTCACAAACAATCCAAGTCGTATGAGAAACACAATTCGTATGAGAAAGAGAGAATAATACAAAGGAGGGAGTGAGCCATACAAGGAAAGGAATAAATCATACAGAGGGGAAGCGTCAATATTGTACAGGGAAACATTGTCAAGGTTGTACAAAGCGAGTACACCATACAAACAAGTGTGCAAGAGGGTGCCCCTAGAAAAAAATAACTCACTTGTACAAGAATTCTAGGCCACACACGAGGCATACATGGAGGTGCCACTTGGATCATACGAGGTGGACCCTACCAAAAAAAACATGGTATTTCAACTTTTGGACCATACACCATATAGTCATCTCAGTGTCATTCTTGCATACGACAACATAAATCCTTCCAGTATTTATTTCGCTGGTGAAAGTCTTAACCAAATTGACAATTGCATTGGAAACATGGTGGCCCCTTTAGTAGGAGAATTGCAGTGCAGTCAGACCATTGGGTTTGGTAGTTGCGGTGACTTCTACAAACTCATGCCAAACCCCCATTTGATTTTTGAAGTACTCTACACTGTTGAGTTTGCACATTATAAGTCAGTTTCTACACTTTTGTCATTAGTTTTCTCAAATATTACTTGATGTATATTTGTTGTTTGGATGACAATTTTTTCAATTGTTATTGACAATCCCAAACTGGTGCTGAGAGGGGAGGGGTGAATCAACACCTCCAAAACCTTTTTCTCTTTAAATCCGGTGAAGTAAACTTACAGCTGAAAGGCAAACATATTTGAAGCATATAATAACAGTAAGCAAACATTCACACAATGACACCATATTTATCACATGGAAACCCAGTTAGGGTGAAAACCACGGTGTGAGGAGACCTCACAAATTTTGTACTCTTTTGGAGTACGCCTTGTTAGGAGCCTTCCCAATTAAAGGATCAAAACACACTTGTTAGATGCGACTCGATTAAGGGATTTGTTACAATGAGGCCAGTTAGTGCCTGCCTGGTTAAAGGACTTTAGAACACCTTTCAAGATGCCACCTGGTTAGGGGATTTGATGCAAGTGACTTGTTAGAGTCCACCCAAATACTGCGATTTAACTATTGTAATTACTAGAGAATAATAGAAGGATTGACCTTTTACAAATGGCTTTGCATAGCCTGGTAAGATCTCTGTTTGTGTTGAACCGAGAAGCATCACTGGTGGTTGCAGGTGTGTTCTCCTCTACTGTTGTTCTTCTCTGCACAATCTTCTTTCTCACTTCTTCTTTCTTCTTTTCACCCCTGGCTTATTTTCAGCATACAGGTTCACTCTTTTACTCGACAGAATGAAGGCAACCTCTATTCTCCACAAGCAGTAGAATATATAGAGTCCTAGCCCTAATTGCCCTCCTTATGCATGACCTAATTACATATCCTTATCAGATTCATTACTCAGTGGAGTGCCAGTTCACTGAGGAAACATCTGATGCATGACCTTGCTTTATCTGCATTAAAAGGAAAGCAGTAGTTGCGTGTCAAGCAACTTTCCTTCAAGAGGGATAACGCTTTGTTTTAAAGCCACAGATTCCAGCTTTAAAACCTCTGGACGTGCCTCAAACCGATCACTAGTATAACTCAAAGACTTCCAAACTTAGAGCAGAAAATCTAGGTCAAAGAGTTAGTTGGAACATATAGTTTGACTATGACTTCCTCAGTTTATACCGGAGTCATTAATATATCGGTTGAGATCTTCATGCTGTGAATAGGTAAGAGTCTTTGACCTGTTACTGTCTCTTCCTTGGCTTACCAGTTGCACCGTCCTCGGTTGCATTGTTGACACCAGTTAGCTTATTTCTTTATCTATACTTGTCTATACTGGTAGTAGCCCGGTCCTTGGTTGATGCTGGAACCCTCTTTCTCTTAACTGTGTATATTGCCTGGTTGCTAAGACTTTGTATAGTGACCGGTGGTGTTTTCTTACTGTCACATCGGTCTTGTATATTGGCACCATCGGCCAAACCATCCTTCTTTCATATAGATCTCCTTGGATCTTTAGACTTTGTAGAGATGACAAGTCTCTATACTCTTTTGCCAATCAATGACAATACTTGTACCGATAGTAGGCTTACCGGTTACCATCACTTGATGCCAATAGTTATGTTTGATAATATTGGTTATCTGTTAATGTAATAATTGTCTATTTCTTATTACTCTTGGGTAATTGTAAGTGTTGGTAGGTTGATGTTTGTGTCTCTCTTAGCAACCGTTGGGTCCTTTAAATATGTTATGTACCACCAAGGAAGGGAATAGTGTATTGTCAGATGAATTGTAATCCTTGGCTGACCATCTCTGGTCTTCTACAATGTAATGAAATCATGAGCGAAAAAAGATATATTTTACTCCTATATCTGGTACACATTGCCATTTGTATTATTATTTCATGTATGTAGTTTACCAAGTATAGTTAAAAACAATGATGGAAAGGTTATCTAAGTGATGACTGTCATTTGAAAATTGTTGGTCGTAGAACAGTTAAAACCAAATTTCCTGATCGTAGAGTAAAGTGGATAGATGTTTTCCTACATATCCCTGGTTTGACATTGAACCTTCTTTTAGTGATTAATTCAATGATGCAAGCGTACAAGTTGTGGAGGATGTTGGCAAGTGATGATTTTGGAGCACTAGGGATCACTTGAGGGTTGTCATTTATGGAAACAATTATGTTGGATTGATCGCATGCAGAGAGTTTTGGTACTAGAGTCACAGTCAGGAAAATGACTAAGTACTGAATCGGGATAACAATATACTGTGTTACTGTTTTGGTTAGCAATGAAAATGTATGATGTATTATGGCTTGCGAAGTTAGTAGAAGACATTTTGGGATTTTTAGGACCTTCAATTAAGGTTGCATGTGATTTGGTGATCAAATTAGTGAGATACAATGTTGTGAAGGTATGTGAAGACAAATAATCAATTAAATAGGGCATATGAGCAGTTGTGATGATTGATGAAAGGTTAGTTGATATGGAAACGTGCTAAGTTAGATAAACATTGTATATTGCAGACATTTTGGTAATAAAAGATCACTGACTCTATGTTTAGCATTTGCATAAGTATTTATTATGTATTTTGAGAGCCGACTAGATGACATAATTAGTAAGTATAGAGTGCTTTATGAAAGTGACAAGTGTGATTGTGATGATGATGTCATGATGTGAATCTAAGAGCAGAGAGCAGATGCGAGATCAGTGCTTGACAGAGCTATAATTGGAACTATCTAAGCGTAGCAAGTGCTTGTATTGTTCATTTTGGAGAACTCTTTGAGATGGTATTTTGATTGTAAGAGCTGTAAGCTCACCACCTTTAACATGGTTTTTGTATACCCCTAACAGGGTTTTGTATTCCTCTAGCAAGGAAATGTATCATGTAATAATCAACTCCTAACAGGGCTAGATCTCCTAACAAGGATACTACATTTTAGTACATAGTTGTGGGTACCATCCCCGCCAAGGTTTTCCCTTTGACCAGGGTTTCCTCAAAAACAAATCATGATGTTATGTGTTATGTGTTGTGCATTTATGTTCTTTTCATTTCTGCATTAATATGGTTTATTTGCAATTGGTTGAAGTTTAATTTAAAGTGTTGTAATACTGATTCACCCCCCTCTCAGTATTATCTAATCCTAACAATTTGTATCAAAGCTATAGGCCCTTGGAGAGAAAGCCTAACAACTTAAGGGAGATCAAAATGGATTCAGAAAGTTTGCAAGAGAACTTTGAAGCAGCGCTTGATGACCTAGACAAAGAGAAGGCTGAGAATGGCAAACTGAAATTCAAATTAAGAAGAGCAGAGGTTTCATCAAGAAACTAAAGGAACAACTTGAAACTTCAAGAAGTCAGAAACAAGACCTTATGGACAAAATCAAAGAGGATTCAGACAATGACACATCAAACTAAGTTAAGAAGCTGGAACAGGAAAAATAACAAATCAATCTTCTAATGATTAAAGAGATTCAACATGAAAAGGATGTAAAATAAAAATTTGAAGAGTCACTAAAAGAAGCAAATGAGCAGATAGGACAAATGAAGATTGAACTTGATCACTACAAGGATAAGTGTCAGGTATTGGAGAAGTACAATCAGATTATAAAAGGAGAACTCACTCAATCCAAATTGCATATTCAGATGTTGCACATGAGCAGTGATAAGATTGATGAACAAAGGGAAAGACAAAAACCTAAAGGAGACGTGACTGGAGTTGGATTCAATGAAGTAGAATGTTCTAAGACTAATGAAGAAACAAATGAAGCAAAGACTGAAGAAAGACCTACTCTTGAGAGACCTAGAGATCAGATGAGACCTTTCAGAGGTAGATGCTTTGGATGCAACAAAATTGGACATATGAAAAGAAACTGCAGAGGTAACAGTTCTTTTAAACCTTTTTCTGCTTATTGTTATAATTGTTATGATTATGGACACAAGAAAGCAGAATGTAGAAAACTAGATCAGTCAAGAAACAAACAAGATTATGTCAGAGAAGAGTCAGCAGCCAAGATCACATGCTACAAGTGCAATAACTATGGGCATACTGCAAGGTATTGTAAGCTACAAATAAATCAAGATAGAAGGAGACCACCTACATGGTACAAATTAAACAACCTTGGGCACATAGCAAAGATCTGCAAATACAATGGAGAGGACAATAGAAGAGGACCAAGAGAACCAAGAGGACCACCTCTTGTGGTTATAAGGAAGAATGTTGGTGACTGTAGTAAGAGTTTTACTAAGTACATGGATGAGTTTGAGAATCATTTCAAGAAATCTACAAATGAAGAGGATGAGAAAGTGTGGAAGATAAAAGAGTTCAATAAGGCATTGGTTCAGGGAGAGACGGTAGATGCTACTGTGTCTTTGCATGATGATTTCTTTGAGTCATCGACCTAGAAGGTCGCATGGCCTTAGGGGTAGCATTGGATGTAGATAACAAATTATATCCAGCCCCTGATTATGTGGAGTAAGCTCATGCGAGCTTAGATTTGGTATGTACAGACACTGTGGAGTTTATGTTTTAGAGCACAGTACTTGGAGATTCATATTCCGTGTTCGCGAGATTTGTGTTGACTGGACAACATGAAAAGTTGAGCTACCTGTGATTAATGCACTTACTCAACTTGTGAAGGATAAAAGAGCTTGAAGGATATCATTTCAACACTGTTTGATAATCAACGACCAAGGAGAGCAGAGTTGTGAAGCATTTTAGTCATCTAGCAGATATATTGCGTGATCGCGAGCAACAAAGTTTCGGATTTAGCGTGTTAAAGGTATTGAGACTTTATACTCTTTCAAAAGTTATGGATGCTCCTGTTATTTTTGATGTTGTGGATAGACCGAGGTATAAGTTTAAGAAACACCCGTTCAAGTCTTGTGAGGACGATCCAGAAGGAGCATTTTCACAAACCCCTTATGGCCTGCTGCATGTCAAGGATATTAGGGCATACATACATTGCAAATATGATATCATAACAGATGTCAATATCTATAGTGAATTAGATGGAAAGATAGAAGCAAATGGTAAAATGGTAGAAAATTTTAAGCACCTAGAGGATCAATCTATCATCAAGTTAACCCTACTAGCGAAATTCACTGAAACTAATTGGTTTAAGATAATCCTTAGTAGAATCCATGACCACTTTATATGGATTGGAGAACAACTAGTTAAAATATGTGCACAAATGATTCATGAGATAAATGAATTAGATAATGATGGATCCCTCCCAGTAGCAGAGAAGAATATAAGAAAACAGGTGGAAACCCTAACCCATGCTAAGAGGGATAAGAGAGCTATGACAATATGACATCTATCAACAAGATGTGAGGTTGGTAGCTATGATATTAGGCTACAAAATGTTCTATAGAAGCATACCTAACTCAGTATCAATTGGAGTTATTATGATGGCATATAGGATGGTTAAGGAAAACAAGAAATACAATCTATGGGAAGTTCTTGCACAACAATTTTTAGAAAATGTGAAGGTTATAAAGAAAGACGGGTCTAAGGCATTCAGGTTTGGATCACTATTGGTTAATATGCACATCTACATTGAGTGCAAGTTCCCTGGCATGCATCCTAGAGCATGGAAGGATAATGTACCTACTGGAATTCAGATCTTTGAGAGCTACCGAAGACGGGACAAGAATTGGGTAGATGGAGAGCTATTTGCTATGACCAAAATGCTTCAAAGGCGGATAAAGAAAAGATATAGGATACCTGAAGATATAGTGGAGAAATATAAGGACACTATCTGTTTCATGTTTGAAACTAATTGTGTGTGTTTTGAGGCAGTTGACCCTAGGAAGAAATGGTGTTACCCTATGGGGTATGAAGTCAGCTCTGAGGTTCTAACTATGCAAGTAGAGCATGTATTACAAGCAGAAATAGACACTGCTGAAGAAAGATGGGGAACATATAGGGAAAAGTCTAAAAAAGTAAGAGAAGAACAAGAAAAAGTGACAAGGAAGAGAAAGATTAATAAAATAGTTGAGGATATCACTGTGAAGGTAGGCATCACTAGGGAACAGCAGAAGAACATAAGAACAAAGATGACAGAAGCATCTTCCAGCATGGCTATTGATACACCTCCTTCCTCTGAAGCAGAAAAGATAGAAAGTTCTATTCCTAGTGTGATAGACTTATCAATCACTCCTGAGAAGATTGCCACAAGATCTATGGAAGCAGTTTAGAAGAGGCCACAAGATCTGTGGAAGCCAAACATTCAAAAGTTGCAAAAGAGAGTGATAACAGACAGAACTATGAGGACAGCAGACAGATACTATGAAAGGTATGACCCTAAAAATCAGGCAATTATTGAGGACACTGTAATTGAATATTTGTTAGTTTTCAAAAAGAACTTGTGAGAGATAGAAGGAAGCATTCCTAAGGAGTTGTATAGCAAGTTGGAGATTAGAAAACAGTTGGCATAGTTCGAAGATGAGAACATAAAAAAAAGGCTATTGAGGACATGTTACCTGTTGTTTCCATATAAGAAAGGGAAAGAATCATCAAAGAATTGAAACCTTTGTTGAGGACCAAGGCTAGATTGGTGAAAATAATGGCAAGGAAATATGTTGAAATCATAGAGGATACTCAAAAGGCACTGGATCAAATCCTTATGAGTGATATGCCGAAGAAGATCTCACCTCCCAAGGTTACCAAGCCTACACCTTTGGGATTAGGAGAAAGTTCCAAGATAGTAGAAGAAAGTGAACAAGCTAGCATGCAACCATACTTCATTGTCTTTGGTGTGCCTGTGACCCTTGACACCTCACATGATGTAAATGGCCCATTTCTGGACAACTTAGACAATGTAATGATAGTTGAAGAGGAAGAACATATAGAGGAAGTGCATACAGAGGAAAAACATGAAGAGAAGGTACAAGAGAAGGAGTTACAACAAGAAAGGAAGGTAGAAGAGACTGTAGTAGAAAAAGTACTTGAGGTAAGAGTTGAACAAAAGCAAGAACCGGACACCTACTCTACTATATTATTGGCAAGTATGGCCAAACCAGTGAGTACAAACGTGGAGAGCATGGATGAGGATGAACTCATGAGGTTGTCCTTCATGGCTTTTGCTAAGGTAAAAGAAAGATCAGTACAAAAAGGAGACAAAAGAGTAAAGGTGATTTCTAGGGCAGTGGAGACAGTGAACAAAATACTCCCTACACCTATTTTTTTCTAAGAGAAGGATGGGGCAAAGAACCTAGGCATGACATTGGATAGCTTTGACAGTCACTTTGAGTCATTGCTGAAGACTACACAAGATAAGGCATAAAAGAGTTTCTTGGAGAAGAAGTTGAAGGAAGTTTGCCAGTCCATCTCATGGGACTTGGACATTCTAAAAGAAACTACACTTAAGGCTAAGAGTTGTGTAGCACAAGGAAGAAAGATATATAGTCATTACATAAATCCTTACAGACATGAAGAACATTGAAGACATCATAGCCAAGGACAAGGCTACACTTGACAGCTTGATGGATAGTTGTGAAACATCTTCACAAACTGTGGTAGAAATGGATAAATAGACATCCAAGCTTTTGGATAAAATAAGTGTTCTGAATGCAAAGAAAGGGAGAGTAATAGACAAATTTGGTTTGTTGAAGAGTTTAATAACTCCTAAGCTATCAATGCTTGAAGCTCATCTCTCAGAGATGGAGAAAGTAGAAGGATCAATGTCCATACCCACTAAGCTTAAGGCAGCATAAACAACATCTTATGCACTGAATGGACTGTTCCATGTCAGTGAACTTTTGATTAAGTCATGGGCTGAGGAAGTGAAGACCTTCAAAGATTCTTTCCAAGATATTCTAAATTTGGTGAGTAAGCACTAAGTCTTTTTGTGCTTAAAAATTTTAAAATTTTGCAAGTACCTTTGCCATTGATGTCAAAGGGAGAGGAAGAGAAGAGAGAAATGAGAAGAGAAAAACAAAGAGAGGAAGAGAAGAGAAAAAGTAAGAAGAAAAAGAAATTAAAAAAAAAAAGAGATTATGTAGAAGGCAGATAGTGCTTTGACACTTAGTCATTTTTCGCTAAGTGTTGTCATCAATGCCAATGGAAGAGATTGTTGGCAAGTGATGATTTTGGAGCACCAGGGATCACTTGAGGATTGTCATTTATGGCAACACTTATGCTGGAGTGATCACATGCAGAGAGTTTTGGTACTGGAGTCACAGTCATGAAAATGACTAAGTACTGAATTAGGATAATAGTATACTATGTTACAGTTTTGGTTAGCGATGATAATGTATGATATATTATGGTTTGCGAAGTTAGTAGAAGACATTTTGGGATATGTAGGACCTTTAGTTAAGGTCGCATGTTTTTTGGTGATAAGATCAGTGAGATACAATGTTGTGAAGGTATGGGAAGACAAAGAATCAGTTAAACAGGGCATATGAGCAGTCGCGATGATTGAGGAAAGGTTAGTTGATATGAAAACATGCTCAGTTAAATAAATGTTGTATATTGCTGACACTTTGGTAATATAAGATCACCGACTCTATGTTTAGCATTTGCATAAGTATTTATTATGTATTTTGAGAGCCGACTGGATGGCAGAATTAGTATAAGTATAGAGTGCTTCATGAAAGTGATAAGTGTGATTGTGATGATGATGTGATGATGTGAATCTAAGACCAGAGAGCAAATGCAACATTACTGCTTGACAAAGCTATAACTGGAACTATCTAAGCATAGCAAGTGCTTGTATTGCTCATTTTTGGAGAACTCTTTGAGACAGTATTTTGATTGTAAAAGTTGTAAGCTCACCACCTTTAAAAGGGTTTTTGTATACCCCTAACAGGGTTTTGTATTCCTCTAGCAAAGAAATGTACTATGTAATAATCAGCTCCTAACATGGCTAGATCTTAGGGATACTATATTTTAGTACATAGTTGTGGGTACCATCTCCACCGGGGCTTTCCCGTTGACTAGGGTTTTCTCGAAAACAAATCATGATGTTATGAGATATATGTTGTGCATTTATGTTCTTTTCATTTCTGCATTAATATGGTTTATTTGCAATTGGTTGAAGTTTAATTTAAAGTGTTGTAATATTGATTCACCCCCCCTCGCAGTATTACCTAATCCTAACAGAGGATGTAGGATGAAAAGAGCTATGGTGTTGGCCAATCGTGTCCTGATTAACACTGCACAAGCTAGATGCATGCACTATTTAGTACAACAATTTTTCTAATGTACCAAAGAAGAGACCTTTGGATTATTCATCCTTTCCATTGGATCCAATAGAGAAGATACATGTTTCTACATTTGATGGTTGTGCTTTTTGAGTACCTAAGGGCGCCAATGCTTTGGAGATGAAGCTCCCAATGAGAAAACAATGTTATGGCACTAGAGACTAAGCCATATTGGTGAGAAGGGTCTTAGAGCCTTGAAAAATGAGAACTTTTTTAAAGACTTAATGTTGTAATCTCGAGTTTGATTTTTGCAAACATTGTGTATATGGAAAGAAACATCATGTTTCATTATATTCTACTTCTATTGTGTATGATGTCTCATACATAGCTGACTACAATAAGACATTCATGTATTTCCTCATGAGTAAACTTGAAGTTTATTGTCAGTTTAACAAATTCAAAATTTTGGTTGAAAACTAGCTTGGTAGAAAAATTAACTTACACACTAGTTGAAACTACCACTCATGTAGTGTGGTATGATAAAAAGCCCTTGATGAGACATCCTAACAGATTTGGTTGTGATGCATAGGTAAACATGTCAAGCAAAAAAAGATCAAAATTAGAGAACGAGGTGGTAAAGAAGTTAAGTGTATCTTCATCAACTATAGTGTCAATGTGAAGGGCAACAAGCTTTAGGATCTAGTTATAGAGAAGGTTCTCTATAACAAAAGTGCAATTCTAAGAGAGATGAAACCTTCCACTCTTATTTGGGACTAGAGAAATAATAGAAACATAAAGAGGTAGTTCAAGTTCCATCTACTTTGATGAAAGATGAACTATGTGCTCTTATTGGATTTGATAATGCGAAGAGCTTTACCAACTCTAAAAGTTCTAAAGAAGAGGATGAACCTAAACCTCAATAATCAAGGAGGTCTACATGTATTAGGAAACATCTAGAAAGTTAGGGATATAAATTATTAGATTCCATTTATATTTTTGCATGATGCAAATTCCTAGATGGAATTTATGAAAGAAGAGATGGTTGCATTGCAGAAAAATAACACATGGGATCTGGTACCTTTGCCTTTAGGTTGGAAGATTATTGGATACAAATGCGTGTTCACCAAGAAGTGTGGTCTAGATGGTAGCATTGAGATGCATAAAGCATGATTACTTGTGTAGGGAGATTCTCAGGTGGAGGGCATTGATTGTAGAGAAATATTCTCTTGTAGAGAAGCTAATATACATTCAATTACAATTATCATTTACAAAAATTTACAATTTGGAGATCAAGCAAATGGATGTGAAGGCAACATTCTTCCACGATGACTTCGAGGAAGAAATTTAAATGTCATAGGCAAAGCACTTTGTGGTTAAAGAAAATTTGGTTTGTAAGTTGAAGAAATCTATGTATGATCTAAAACAATCTCCAGAATGTGGTACCAAAAGTTTGATATCTATGTGTTGTCTTTGGGATTTCTGAGATCTAAATCCAACCATCGTGTTTATCAGAAATTTGATAATGGTCACATTCTCACCATAGTCCTTTATGTGCATGATATGTTGTTTATTGGGAATAAAAAAAGTATCATTTCAAATTTGAACTATCAATTAGAAGCACAATTTGAGATGAAGGATCTAGGTGCAACAACCTATAACCTTGGGATTGAGATTAGAAGAGATAGTGCTAGTAGAATGATTTGTTTGAGCTAGAGTAAGTATGTCAACTTGTGTTAGAGATTTTCAACTTGACAAGTTATATATAGTTAATTGTTCTAGCATTACAAGGCACAAAACTTTCTATGGTGGATTGTCCAAAATCTACTACTGAGATATAGAACATGACCAAAGTTCTTTATGCAAGTATTGTAGGCAATTTAATGTATGATATGGTTTTTACTAGGCTAGACATTGCCCAAGTAGTGGCAGTCCTTAGTCGGTTTACACCTTATGAGTAATCCTAGATGAGTGTATTGGGATGCGATTAAGAAAGTGTTCAAGCATTTATCGAGTACACCTGAGAATTCATGATGTTTTCATGGTTATCCTACTGGACCTAGGCCTTGAGTTTGCATTTGTGGATATGTCGATTCAGATTTGGGCTGATCACATATACAATAGAAGATCAACCAAAATGTATGTTTTCACGATGTATGGTGGTGCTATTAATTGAATGCGTAAGTGACAAGTTGTAGTCACTTTGTCCACTATAGAAGCAGAGCACGTAGCACCCTCTCATCCTTGTAAAAAAGCCATTTGGCTTAAACATTTGTGTTTAGACAATGGTTTTGATGTTGTATAGATTACTATCTATTGCAAAATCCAGAGTGCCATTTGTTTACCAAAGAGTCCAACCTTTCATGCCAAAACAAAGCATATTGATGTGCTATTTCATTTCCTTGATGAGATGGTTGAAGAAAGAAAAGGTTGATACTCCGGCAAATGTTGCAAATGCATTGACGAAGCTAGTGAGGTACAAATAAGTTCAAGTGGTGTGCCAGTTCTATGGGCCACGGGGCCCCAAGAAGTTATTGAAGTTGACTTTTGACAAGTCTTCAACAAGTGGGAGAATATTGAGATTAAGCTATCTCAACCTTAGAGTCTCAACATTGATAAATTCTAGAATATTTTATTATTTATTTCCAAAGTGTTAACTTACTATGTTGTCGTTTCCAAAGCCATTGAACAACTTATTCCCTTTCAAATTCCTTATATGCTCACGATGTCTCCAAAAGTTCCCTATTGCATTTTGAATTATGCAATGGATCAAACTCCTACTCCTAAATCAATGATCTTGGCGTTGGTGTCCATTCGTTGTGGTGTTGTCAATTGTGCAGTCCGTTGTGTTTCCTACAAGCTTGTGCCCCGTGGGTGGTCTAGGAGTTGCTTTTGTTGTTGTCTCTGGTGAATTGATGGGGTTTCCCTAAACACTCTTGCTCATCTCTTCCTGGCTTGTGGTCGAGTCCACACCTAGTTGGTGGTTCAGGGGTTGCTACTGCTGCTGGGGAAAAGGGTTCTTGTTGGTGGACGGAGCTATGCACTTGCTGCAAAATTTGTTTTTCCCCCAGAGGTGAATACTCGACCCGTTGCCTTTGCCAAGGCCTTCCTTGTGGTGGTGTGTGGCCTAGATGTGGCAGACAATGTGGATTTCTACCAACATTGTGGTTTGGTTTGTTGATTCACTAGTCTCTAGCCTTCTCTTCTGGATCTGCATAGCTGGGTAACAAGTTCTTGGAAACCCTTAGTCTCTGGTAACATCGAACTTTTCCCTTGTGCAAAGGGTTTTTTTAGTTGTTGTGTATTCTTCATCTTAAGACTGTGATTTGGTGTTGAGAAAATTGTGTGTTTGGGCGAATCACTCTCTATCGACCAAACCCTATAAAATCACCTTCAACCCCCTCACTGAACTGCTCAATGTATGCTCTGCTTTGGAAGATTTCTTGTTTTGAGGCCATCGAAAACTCTATTTGTGATTTCTTAAAAGTGGATGAGGCTACGGCTTCCCTGGGCCAATCTACATTCGCTTTGTATTTTTGTTAACATGTATATTTCCACACCACTGTTCGACGATGTTGTGCTCATGGTTAAGGATAGTCCTTGGACTCAATTGTTGGATTATGAGGGCCTCCCCTTTTGGTGTCAGTGATGCTTCTCTACTAGGCACTTGGCTACAAACTGTTCTCTTTCGCTTCATTACGGTGTTGCCACTTGAAGGAAGGATGCAAATGATGATCATTTGACCATTTGAGCTTCAAGATTCTCTCTTTGATTCTACCTGTAACAACTCCTCCTAGGTTGATGATGAGGAAGTTGCTATTGCAAATTCGAGTGATGCTCTTGCTGCAAATCTAGGTGATGCCCTTGCTACAAACCATGTGAATACCACTCTTGCTCCAACTGATGTGGCCCCCTCTAGCCATGTGGACCATTCTTCGGCTTTTGCTCTTGCTAATGCTTTTTTCCAAGCTTCTGCTGCCAATGTATAGCTTCCTCAACACTATGGCCTCTTTGCTAGTAGTCCAAATGAAGTTTCATTAGTTGTTCGCCCTCATGGTGGGGATCCTTAGGATGACATTGTGTGGACTGTTGTCTGACGGTGCAGGAAAACAATTCTTTAAACAAACATTCTCCTCCATAAGAGGTGAGTGAGCAACTCTCCCACCCTTGAGGAGGGCTACTAATCTTTGTGTTAGTGTAGTATTCAGTTAGGTTTCTGTGTTGTCAATAAGCCGTTGATGGCTTGTAAAAGCCAACATCCTTGTCTTAGTGTTCTCTTTAACATCTTTGGGTTGTGGTTGTGTAAGGGTCAACCCTCTTGTTAGGCTAGTGATTATAATAAAAAACTTACTATTTTGTCATATCACTTTGTGAGTTGCCTTCCTACATGCGTGATAAGGAACATGAATTTGTGCCACTTGTCACCTAAGCACCCATTTTGGGCAAAGAGATTTGTAAAATTCTTAGGAAGCACACTTTGGCAACGTTTAGCCTAACATATTGATTTTTCATTGACAAGTTTGGAAATGTGTTATTTTGGGACTAAAAAGTCATGAGTAGTTAATGTTGAGAAACTAATATTTCATGTTGAGTTATTTTTAGCTTCTATCTATGTGCATAAGATACACCTAATTATGACTTTGTCAGTTTCTATGTTGTGGGTGTAGTGTATATGGAAAGATGACTGTTATGGAAGAGATAGGTGAAGCTGGTTTGGAAATTGCTATTTTCAATGTGTCATGAGAATGGCAACTTGTTATTTTGAACACCATTTGACTACTTAGGCGTGGGAACAAAAATCTCAAAACCATGTGCCCCTACCTTTCATATGCGAACTCTATAAATATGTGGGTGCCTTAGTTGATTTGAGGATACTAGTCGATTTTTTTTTTGGGACATTAAAATACCACTATTACTCCAGAATTCTTTAATGTTGTGACTATTCTTCAAGAACATCGGTTATCTACTTTGTATTGTAACTCTTTATTGTTGTAACTTGTAATACAATTGAGCTCTATGTTTTGGAATGTGAGTTTCTTCCCAAAAGTGTTTTCTTACATAAATATGGCGTTATGGTTTTGCTGCCTTGGTATCAGTAAGTCCTCAATTTAAACTTTTGTCATAAATAACATCTTTCTAAACATTCGATGTCCTTCCTGATCAGTGGTCTTCAATTCCCAATACTAACCTCGAGAATTAACCTTTCCATAGTCAAGGCTATTAACACTTTTCCAAAGAAAAGTTACTAAGATTCAAATGGAAATTTATCAAAATATTTTATGAAATTATTTTGATATTTTTAATTAATTGGTTCAAGATGTCTACCTTCTCAATTTTGCAACTGGAATTACTGAAAAAGGCTTTCTTTGTAAAAAATTATCAAAGGTTAATCCCTTCCCTATTTTTGTGTGAAAAATCTCAGTTCATTAAGCTATCAAAAGAGGAGAGTTAATTAACTTTTCTAAAACGTGCAAAATGCGCGAGTTAATTAACTCCTCTAAAAAATAGAGAAGGTTAATTAACCTATCCATTCAAAGAAGTTAATGAAGTTTCTTATAACGCGTTAAAAGAAGAGGTTAATTAACCTCTCAAAAATATGCAAAAAGAAAAGGTTAATTAACCTCTCCAAATGTTAATTAATTTGTTTTTGGTTAATCCTTCATCCTCTTCTATGCATTTTTCAAGAGTTTATTAAGTTCCCCAATGTTGGCCTCTTTCCAATTTCTATCACATTGGAAGCTTTTGACCAGGATGTTATGAGTTTTTGCACTTGTGAAATGTTGTCATAGACGTGTGTTGCAAAATATGGAATCACAAACAAGGCACATGAACTTTTTGACATAATGGTTCAATTTGCAAATCGAAAGTCAAATTCAACAACTTTTGCCAACACTCCTTGGCTGCATGAAATGGGGGTTTTAAACAAGGCATTTACCAATGTTACCCATGGACGCATTTTTGGCATAATTTGACTTGTCCCCAAAACCTGGAAACTTCCAGAAACCAGTCCCCTAGCTGCCAATAAAATTAATGCTTGAATTTTGATAATGTATATGACTTCCACTCTCATGTGAACTCTCAATTTAAATTATTTAACACAAACATTATATGTTAAGGTTCTATAATGTATATAACCATGCTTTATCCATGTTTTCATATGAATATTTAAAATTTCTCTATATATTTAAAATTTTCCCTATTTTTTATATAGTTGTCCCCATTGTCATCCCCTTATCCGGGAAAAAAGATCCATCACAAAAACCCATTTCCTCGTCTCCCTAATCTAGAAACTTGGGGTAACATAAGTATTCCATTAAAATTGAGAAGTTGGAGGATTTATGTATGATATTGTAGCCACAACCATCTTGATATACATGCATGTTGGAAGTAGCCCGACAACGCATGTGACTGAATGCCTCTAATAGACTCCGCCTCAAGGAATGAAATAGAGTGATTGCATGTTATGCACATTAAAGATTTAATGTAAAGGTTTCAAAACCTTTCAAGCAAATTCAATCGGCTAGCAAAGCATATGAATTGCTTGACAAAGAAACTCAAAAAAATACACTCTCACAACACGTTGTAGAGGCCCTACATCATCTACTGGAAAGGGATCAGTAACTTTCAAGAAAATACATTTGACAGGTTCAATGATAAATTTCAAAACCTCTACTAGTTTCTACCTGGTGCAATGGAGCTACGAAGGGTGGTCATAAGATTCATTGAAGCGACACAAAGAAAATTTTAATCAAACATTACAATTGCAAAACCTCGAAAGAGATGTGCATAATATGGAATCACAAACATAACATAACAATTATTTGATAAAATGCTTTGAAGAGATGCTATTTCAAGAAATAAAATGGAAATGATTTTGGAATTTGGACATAATACATTTGTTGAAACGATTTTAGAATCTCTTGAAGGTCATGAACAAAATGAATTTACTGATAAGGCTTTCGAAACTTTAAAGAAAATGCAAATGGGAGGTGTATAGCTTGATGGTCCCAACCGGTGTTGAGAGGGGAGGTGTGAATCAACACATATTAAAACTTTAAAACAAATATGATATAATACACTACAACTGTAAGCATAACAGATTCTAGCACATAAATAGCATCAAACAATCACCAATAAGCAACACCAGATTTATCACGTGGAAAGACAAATTGGGAGAAAACCATGGTGTGAGGAAACCTCACAAATTCTGCACTCTTCTGAAGTGCGCCCTGTTAGGAGCCTTCCATGTTAAAGGATTACAAAGGCACTTTTAGATGCGACCCGGTTAAGGGGTTTGATACAATAAGGCCTACTCGAGCATGCCTGGTTAGAGGACTTAGAACACCTAAACTTATGTCACCCAGTTAAGGGATTTAGTACAAGGGACCTCTTAATGTCCACCCAAAATACTGAGATTTTGCTATTTATCAAAGAGCAATAGAGGGTTTGATCTTTTGAAGATGGCTTTGCTAAGCCTAATAAGATCGCTGTTATATTCAACTGAGAAACATCACCAGTCACTACAGGTATGTTCTCCTTCACTGTTGTGCTTCTCTGTACACTCTACTTTCTTGTCCTCTCTTCACCTTAGCTTCTTCAACGTACAGGTTCACTCTTTACTTTGGGAGAATGAGAGCAAACTATATTCTTGACAGGCAGAGGAATATATAGACTTCTTGCCCTATTTTCTTTTTACATACATGACTTGTTTAAAGGTCACCTTCAGATCCATCGCCCAGTGGAGTATCAGTTCACTGAGGGAGCATCTGATGCATGCTATGCTTTATCTGCTTTATGAAGAAAATTGACATGTGTGTCAAAAGCTTTTCACAAGAGATATCTTCATGTTTTAATGCCACAAATTCCGGTATGAACACCTTCAATCGCGCCTTGTACCGATCATCTTGATAACTCAAAGTCTACCGGATTTTCCCAGTCAAAGAGTCAGACAATTTTTTGTCGACTACGACTTTCCCCGATTCATCAGTCGTGATGAAATCTTTACTTGATCGGTTGAAATCCTTAGGTTGTGCACATGTAAAAGCTTGAACCTATCACTGTCCCTTTCATTGGTTATACCAGTTGCATCTTCCTTGGTCACTCTCTGTACTAGTTGCTCTGATGATTAGTTAGAGCATTATTATAGTCTCTTCTTTCTTGCATGGTGTCATGGGTTACCAAACCAGTCTCTCCTCGCACTTACTGTAGTCAGATGTGTCTGTCCTTGCTTCACATATTGCACACTAGTATCCTTAGTCATAAATGACAACACCTCTTTGCCAATCAATGACAATACCTCTTTTTCTAGGTACCGGTTAATCAACTGATGCCAACAATCTCCCCCTTGGCATTGATCGAAAAACCATAACAAATGATGACATTTGTTATTTCTACCTCTATCGGTCATACTCTCCCCCTTTGACAATAATTCCAAAGGCTAGTCAACCAGACTACCTTAATGAGATATGCTCCCGCTACAAGCATCAGTCTTATTCATCAATTCAGTTAAGATGACGTTGATTCCTCTGTTGAAGCATAATGAATTGATGAACACCTTTGCATGTTTACTGATGATCAGGAAGCGGTATCACGCCCAATTTCCCTCTAAGATACTCAAAAGTACTCTTTGGTAAGGGCTTTGTGAATATGTCAGCAATTTGTTCTATTGTGGGAGCATACTCCAATCTAACTTCTTTATTTTATACCTGCTTTCTCAGATAGTGATAATTAATAGCAATATGCTTTGTTTTTGAGTGCATGACATGATTCTTAGATACGTTTATTCCACTTGTACTGTCACAATAAATTGCAGTCGGTCCAGGTATTTGTTCTTGGATTCCTTCTAATAGCTATTTGATCCAGATTACCTATGTGCAATTGATTGCTGCAACTACATATTCAGCTTCCTCTATGGATTGTGAAATGCAATTCTGCTTCTTGCTTGTCCAAGACACAATCCTTTTGTCCAAGAAAGAATGCACCACCACTTGTGCTCTTTCTGTCATCAATATTACCAGCCCAATCTGCATCAGTGAACACCTCTATTTGGAAGCCTCCCTTGTGAGGAAACCGTAGGCCATACTCTTCAGTGCCTTTCAGGTATCTGAAAATTCTATTCACTGCTATTAGGTGTGTCTCTTTTGGATTAACAGAGAATCTTGCTACAATGCCTACTGCATGTGCTCTGTCTGGTCTACTATGTATTGCATACTGTAATTTGCCTACCATAGACTGATACAGTGTCTCATTTACTTCTTTTGCATCATCTTCCTTTGATTACTTGAGGTTAGTTATCATAGGTGTCCCAACCGGTTTGGATTCTTCTAGCCCAAAGGTTTTAAGAATTTATTTTACATACTTGGACTGAGAAATAAAAATACCTTCTTTTAGCTGATGGACTTGTAGTCCAATGAAGAATTTTATGGCTCCTATCATAGACATTTCAAACTCTTTCTTCATCTCTTCAGCAAAGGCTTTGCTCATCCTCACATCTCCTCCAAAGATGTCATCCATAAAAATTTCAGCAATCAAGTTCCCTTCTTTTCCAATCTTGAGATACATATTGCTATTGTTTTCAGTTCTTGTGAATCCTATTGTCAAAAGGTATGAATGTAGTCTTTCATACCATGCCCTTGGGGCTTATTTTAGCCCATAAAGAGCCTTCTTTAGTTTACCGACCATACCACTCTTCTCTGTTGATGAGAAACCTTCCAGTTGTTCAATGTAAACTTCCTCCTCTAGTATTCCATTCAAAAATGCAGACTTTACATCCATCTGGTAGTCTAGTCCAGCATCCTGTGCATATCCTTTGCAGACCAGTCTTCCTTTGTTCCTTATCACTTTTCCCTCTTCATTTAATTTGTTTATGTAGACCCACTTTGTCCTAATGACACTCTTGTCCTGTGGTCTTGGTACAACATCCATGTCTCATTTTTCTCTATTTGCTCAATCTCTTCTTCCATGACCTTGACCCACTTTTCATTTCCCAAAGCCTGTCTAGTGGTTTTGGGCTCTATACAGGAAAGTAAAGAGATATTTTCTCTAGCCTTTTTCCTGGTCAAGACATTAGCATGTTTGTCACCAATAATGTTATCAGTTGAGTGATATGTGACATACCTTGGAGGAACCGATCTATGTTCCCGGTCTAATTCTTCCGGTTGAGCAATTTCTTTAGCATGGTTATGAACAACTTCTTGTTCATCTTCTTGAGTTGGTTTGTCTTCAAGTACAACATCCTGCTCCAGAGGTCTGTTTTCATGCTCTTCTCTTTCATCAACAGTAGTCATTTCATTGAATTCCAAATGATTTCCAGGATTATGACCCTGCAGACCGTCATATTCATTATGACTGATCTTTCCTCTTGGTTTTGAATATTCATCAACCTTCACATTGATACTTTCTACTATTTTTCCTATTTTCTTATTCAGACACCGGTAAGCTTTGCTCTTGATAGAATATCCCAGAAATATGCCTTCATCACTCTTTGACTCAAACTTGCTAGAGTATATCTCTTTTAATGTAACATTTACTACCCAAAATTCTGAAGTATAATTCATAGGGAGTCTTACCGATTCCTTTCTTGACTTGAACTCGGTTTAGTGTGTAAACAACAGTGCTGATAGCTTCTCTCCAGAAGTGATGGGGGAGATCCTTCCGAATCATTAGGGTTCTCGCACAGTCAATCAACATTCCATTTCTTCTTTTTGCTACTCCATTTTACTGAGGAGTTCTTGGTGCAGACAACTGCCTTATTATTCCATGTTCCTCACAGTAGTGAGTGAACTCTTGAGAGGTGTATTCACCTCCTCTATCTAACCTCAGACACTTTAAACTTTTATCGGTCTCCTCCACTCGAGCATTGTTGATTTTGAACATGTGAAAGGCTTTTGATTTTTTACTAAGAAAGAGTGTCCACATCATTCTTGAGAAATCATCTACAAAAAGCATGAAGTACCTGTCTCCATAGTAGCTCTTTGTTCTCATCAGTCCACACAAATATGTGTGTACAAGATCCAGAACATTTTCAGCAAAAAAAGATTTACTACTGAAACTTGTTCCTGTCAGCTTTCCTAACTGACAATCCTTACAAATACCTCTGCAAGGTTTTGTAGTCTTAGGAAGTCCTCTAACTGATCTCTTATTGCTCACTTTGACAATACTGTCAAATTTTATGTGGCAGAGCCTCTTATGCCACAACCACAAACTGTTGTCCTCTTTGGTTACAAGACATATCTTGTTTGTTTCTCCTTTGACTGATGCTATGAGGCAATCTCCTTACATTGAGTCCAGATAGAATATGTTCCCTATACTCTGCCTACCACTAGCAACATGAGCTCCTGATTGGTTCTTGACAACACAAGTGTTAGGAATGGGAACACTGAGAGGGGCGGGGGGCGGGGGGGGGGGTGTGTGAATCAATGTTCACTGTATTTTAACTTTTAACTTTAATCTTTATGCTGAACATAAATGCTTAAGAACTGAATTAAACATTCACATAAACATGAAACATGAAATCAACACTTGACACCAATATGGATACAAGGAAACCCAAATAGGTAAAAACCCCGGTGGGACTTGATACCCACTAATAATCTACACTAGTGTTTTGTGATCCTTGTTAGAAGATCCTTTACCCTACTAGAAGTAACTTTACAATGCTTCTAGTACAGTAGACCTTGTTAAGGGTCAGACCTTGTTAGGAGTCTTTTACAATGATCCCTGTTAGGGGAGTGGACTCACTGTCCTAGAGCTCACTGCTCAAATGGTGAAGGCTACAACCTTCTGATTCAGATACACACTATATCTGCAGGTGACTTGTTTACTGTGACACTGCTTCTCAGATTAGTTCCTTTGGTGAGCTGATGCTTTGACCTCTAGCAAAGCTCTAATACATCTTATGCTCACTTTGCATACCTCTGCTCTACTTATCACAACTCTCTTGCAACTTCCATGCCGAACACAATGGGCGCACCTTATATTTATGCGCTCATACCAATTATACAATTAGGTCGGCCCTATAATTAATTACAAACAACGCTTCCAAATGAATTGGATTAAGTGTGCTTACAATTATACATGTACATATGTCGGCAACCTAAATACAATGGGCACATAGCCTTTACAACATTAAAACATAATCGCAAACCAAAATGCTAACTATCGGCTCTATGCTCTGTTCGCTGCTGGCACACAATGACTGTGCAACTTCAACTGACTGTAACTTTCACATCTTTGCATATCTACTTATGCGCTCATAGACTAAGCATAAGTATAGTCTAACAACCTTAACTTCCAGGGCGCATACCATAGTTCATCCGTACACACGTGCGCTGATGCTCTGAGCTGCTGGGACTCTGTATACTGTCCAGTCTTCAACACTTGATTGAATTTTGATCTTTACACTAAGTGCGCTGTCTCCAAACTGCTATATGACTTTGTTGCCATAATGACAACACTATATCTAGTCATATACTTCAGTATAGACAACTTGCCAACAACACAATTATACAATGATTGGTTCTTGACAACATAAGAACCTTGCCCGAATTTCAACAGGTATCCCTTGTTGTTTAATTGAGCAACACTCATTAGGTTGTACTCAAGTCCTACCCAGTACACATCCTCACAAACAAAAGAATATGGCCAAGTTGCTAACTGCACCTTTACAAAAAAACTTTTGTCTTCTATACATCTTCTATACATAACCTTATATCTCCTATACATATATATACTCCATATTCTATACACAACTCCCCCTTTGACATTAATGACAAAGGTGGATCAAAAAATTGTATGTACACTTACTCACTGAGGGAAAACATCCGGATATGCAATCTTGAGGTTCTAGATCTCCTTCTTCCAAAAGGTTATTAGAGAGTTGACTAACTGTAGATGGGCGCATAATGCATATTGAAGCTTCTCCATCTTCTCCAATTCTGTGCCCAAACCTTGATCATAGGTTATCATGGTCGCATCAGTCTCCTTTATGTTCTGACTGAGAATGTCTAGTGAGGGCGCAAGAGCATTCCTCAATTGAGTCTGTCTAGACCTTATCTTCTCCATTTCTTTCTCTGCCTTCTCAATTATGTCCAACTAACCTTGATAGACATTGTTACACATGTTCACATCAGTGGATGTGTCTAGCACTGAATTCTTCACCTTCTCAATCATTGTCTCTGTAATTTTGATCTTCTCAAGATGGGCATCAGTGAGCTTATCCTGATCTATGGATTCTGCAATGACTTTCCTTCCTTGATCTGCAAATTCCTTCAAGGATGCCTGACCAGACATAAGTGAACTTATAAGTCAAGTGCAAAGTTGCTCATTAGTTCATTGAGTCTCTTCTTCAAGTATTTCTCTTCTGCCACTGTGGACGCAAATTCTTCTAGGCTAGAAAAATTGCTTTTGAACTGTGAGAGAACTGTACTCACATCATCAACCGAATGTACATTTTGTACTTTCTTATCTTCAGGCAACAAACTGTTCAAAATATTAACTGATTCTACAAGGAGAGGATTTCTCATGACTTGCTTCTCCTTTGCCTTCTCCATAGCCAGGACACTGAACTTAATCAGGTCTTCTTCTTTCCAAGAATCCAAACTGCTTGTGTTAGGTGTCAAACTTGACAACAATGCTGAGGGAGTGATGGGAGTGCTGTCCATCACCACTTCTTGTTTTACTGTGACCAGTTCAACAATAGTTTCATCTTTTCTTTCTTTTTCCTTTTCTCCTTCTTTCTTCTCTTCTTCTTTCTCATCAGAAACATCTTCTATGAGTACTTCTTCTTGCTGAATGGGAGGTGTACTCCTGCATAGGTTTTCAACTTCCTCAGTGCTGACAAATGCTTCCTCAAACTTGTCCAACTCCTTATCAGTAGCCGCCATGGCTATTTCCACATTATCTATGATAATGGTGCTTTCCATGTGTGATTCTGTCATGGGTGCAAACTTGTTTGCCTCTGATTGAGTTTCTGTTATGGGCACTGAGTCTTGAGAACCTGTCATTGGTACATTAGTAGGCTCTGCCACTTTATCTTCCTTAATGGGTGCATGAGAGATGGGCGCAGTAGGTAGTTTTATCTGTTGCTCCAATAACACCTTTTCAAAGGCCTTCTTTGTTTCCTTCGTAATCAACTCATAGTCTTTATTCATGATGTGAAGAGTCCTCATCTTAGTCCTTAGGTGCGGCTTCAACAAATTCAATATCAGTTCCACTTCTTCTTTAGAACATACAAGTAGAGTATCTTCTAGTACTTTTTCTCTGATCCTTAGATCTTCTTCATTAGCTTGTCTCTTTAGGTTTTCTAATATATCCCATACTTTATCTAGAATTTCTGTTTTCAATTCAAGGACTGTCTTCTTGAACTTGATCATGTGTTTGACAATCATACAATGTATTTCTGATTTGTCAATCTCACTGTAAGATTCATAATAATTCTCTACTTGATCAATTCTACACTCATCAACAATTCTTGCATTCAAAACTTTAAGGCTAGGTCTGAATCCTGCCTGAGGAGGTGCTTGAGTGTTTTTCTTGCTCCTTAATGCTCGTGAGGATGGATGACTAGTGCTAGCTTCTTTCTTCCTTTTAAACAAAGGCTTATACTCCGGAGGAGTATCTTTGGGCACAGAAGGAGTACTATCTTATTTACCTTTCTGACTGTCATCTGATTCAATTTTTATCTTCTTCAGCTTAGGATCTTCTTGTTTTTCCTCTGCTGTTGCAACTTTCAATTCTAGGGCAATCTTTTTATCCCTTGCTTTATCAAGATCTGCTTGAGATACACCATGTATTCTCAAGATTTCAGATGTGACCTTTGCAACCTTTTTTTTGTTGCAGTACTGTTAAGCTTAGCATCAACTTCTCTAGTCTTTTCTTCATAGGTTCCCCACCTAGTTTCATTATCATCTTTAGGGGCTGATAGCAATACCTGTGCATAGGCTTCCAGAACTTGTTCCTCTACCACATACCCAAGTGGATGAATCCACTTAGTTCAAGGCTCAACGACTTCCATACATGTAGTGTCTGTCTCCACCATAAAGCATATTGTGTCTTTATACTTCTCCACAATATTCTTTGGAATCCTGTGCCTCATCTGCATTCTTGCTTTAAAGGTGTTCAATTCCAAGGTTATATAGTCTCTTAAGGTGCTTTCAGTGCATGCCTTGTTTGATATCTGTGGCATGGTTGGAATGGACTTGTCTAGATACAAGTTTGACACTTTACCAACTATATGAAGGTACATATAGATGATTAGGGACCCAAACCTGAATAACTTTGTTTGATCATGTTTGATAGCCTTGATGTTATCTATCAACTGTGCGCTCAAGATCTCACACAAGTTGAACTCTCCATCTTCTTGCACAAGCCTGATAGCTGCTAGAATAGTGCTCGCAGACACACTATTCACCCTGCTGGTGTCATGAAACTTGTAACCCAATATCATTGACATCAATTTGATGTCTGCTTGCTCTATAGGCTCAATGGTCATGCCACACCTATCACTTCTAGATTTACATACTTGTTCAACCATCTTTTTGACATCCTTACCCACTGGAAGGACAACACCTGTCCTATAAAGGACTGTCATCTCATGAATTAGGTCATTTGCGATTCTCATTGGAACATCTCCAGTCCAAAACAAATCATCATGGATTCTTCTCAATAAGATCTTTATCCATTCAGTCTCATAGAATTCATATGCCGTGGCAAATTCAACAATGGGGTGATCATTCCATTTGGTGTATTCATCCATGAACGTTTTGTCTGGTTTCAACATTGTGTCCACGTCTGCCCTTAACCTATCTGGTCCAATAGGTTCCTTCTTACAATAGATGTAAGCCCTTATGTCTTCTACATGCATGATGCCCATCGGCGTGCGGGAAAATGCTCCCTCCAAATCATCTAGGGTTGATTTAAACGAGTGCCTCTTGAAAATGTATCTATTCTTTTCAGCAACATCAAAAACTATGGGAGTGGCCATGACTTACTTGATAATCGCTTTCCAATTGAACTTAGAGATGATTTGACGGCTTCTGAATCGATGCAATGAGCTAGGGTTACTGCAACCGATCAAATGCACTGATAACTGCAGAAAATCTCTGATAGATTCAATCTCCAAGACTTCACAACAACTTCCAAGGCTCTTTCTGCTCTCCTATCGCTCTAAATTTGAATGCAATGAGCAATCAAATGACTTCTATGTAGTTTAAAGTGGAAAATTCACCATTAATGCACGTCGTGTAAACTAGGCTATCACTTCAAAATTTCAAACTTGAGTTCGGCAAACAATCAGCATCTGCGCTCTTGCACGAAGGTTCCTATACACTCCAAAAGCTTAAGTCCAAAGGCGCATACTCTGAGGATGAGTATACCAGCCACGCAGGGGTTTAGAGCTAAATTAGCTCGCCTTATGACCCCGAGGGCCATTTATGCAGATGTAGAGGGTGCGTCCACTTGGGATGCATCCAATACATTCTCAGCAACATTGTCCTTCTTTCCTTCTGACCAAATCATGTTCACATCATCTGAGCCTTTCACAAACTTAACTTTTGCTTCAGTATCCAAAACTAGTTCTTCGGTCTTTTTGGGGCTATCTTGACCTTGCGTCCTTGATCTACAAAACCTTGAGATATGTCCAGCCTTGTTACAAGAGTGACAAATGACTGGAGGTCTATTATTCCTCGGCGCATTGACATGAGTCGCCATTTTGCTTGTTCTAGCTGAGTGACCATTATAGTTACATATATGACATGTAACATTCTGAGAACTTCTAACATTTGTCTGATTCTGATTTCTTTGATCTTGCTGAGTTCTGTTCTTCTTACTAGTCTTGCAATTCATAGCTTTATGACCAAATCTATTGCATGAATAACAGTAACCATTAAAAGGTTTTACCTTTGTACAGTTCCTTGCAATGTGTCCATGCTTGTTACAAGCAAAACAAGTGCGTTCTACTTGCTTGTGCTCATTCCTAGGAGGACCATCATTGTCTTTGGTTTGATCTTCAGTCTTCTCATCATCAGTAGAGTTCTTTTGTGAATCATTTCTTGCTCGCATACTGTCAATCTGATTTTGTGCTTCATTGTATCCAATGCAGCTAGTGTCTCCTTTGATTCTTCTTGCATACAACTGTGATTCTACCAACTCAGCACTAGTGTGTAATTTGTCAATATGATCCTTTGACTTCTTCAATTCAGATTCCAAGCTCTCTTTGATATTCGTTAGCTCCAAGATTTCTAAGTTGGCTTCCCTTAGTTCTTCATTCAGTTGAAGGTTCTCCTTGACTTGTTCATTGTAGACATCTTGATTGTTCATCAATTTGTCATCAAATTCTTCAAGCTGACTTAACAAGGATGCATTTTCTTCACTCAACTTCTTGACTTTTTCTTCAAGTTCACTAATAGAGCGTCCCTTCAAATCCTTTCTTAGTCTTTTGATAACTAATTGAGCATCACTGACTTTTTTTTTTTACTTCTTCAATTTCTCTTTCTGAATTCTCCAGGTCTTCAAGATTTTTCTTCAGATGTTTCATATCTGCTTTGTCCACGATCTCCTCAAGTGGTTAAACTTCTTTGCTGAGGACCAGAGCTCTAATACCAATTGTTAGGAATGGGAACACTGAGGGGGGAGGGGGGGGGGGGGGGGGGGTGAATCAGTGTTCACTATATTTTAACTTTTAACTTTAATCTTTATGCTGAACATAAATGCTTAAGAACTAAATTAAACATTCACATAACATGAAACATGAAATCAACACATGACACCAATATGGTTACGGGGAAACCCAAATAGGTAAAAACCCTAGTGTGACTTGATACCCACTAATAATCTGCACTAGTGTTTTGTGATCCTTGTTAGAAGATCCTTAACCCTGTTAGGAGTAGGTTTACAATGCTTTTAGTACAGTAGACCTTGTTAAGGGTCATACCCTATTAGGAGTCTTTTACAATGATCTCTGTTAGGGGAGTGGACTCACTGTCCTAGAGCTCACTGCTCAAATGGTGAAGGCTACAACTTTCTGATTCAGATACACACTATATCTATAGGTGAACTATTTACTGTGACACTGCTTGTCAGATCAGTTCCTTTGGTGCGTTGATGCTTTGACCTCTAGCAAAGCTCTAATACATCTTATGCTCACTTCACATACCTCTGCTCTGCTTATCACAACTCTCTTGCAACTTCCATGCCGAATACAATGGGCGCACCTTATATTTATGCGCTCATACCAATTATACAATTAGGGCGGCCCTATAACTAATTACAAACAACGCTTCTAAATGAATTGGCTTAAGCGTGCTTACAATTATACATGTACATATGTCGGCAACCTAAATACAATGGGCACATACCCTTTACAACATTAAAACATAATCGCAAACCAAAATGCTAACTGTCGACTCTATGCTTTGTTCGCTGTTGGCACACACTAGTTGTGCAACTTCAACTGACTGTAACTTTCACATCTTTGCATATCTACTTATGTGCTCATAGACTAAGCATAAGTATAGTCTAACAACCTTAACTTCCAGGGTGCATACCATAGTTCGTCTGTACACATGTGCGCTGATGCTTTGAGCTGCTGGGACTTTGTATACTATCCAGTCTTCAACACTTCACTGAATTCTGATCTTTACACTAAGTGCGCTATCTCCAAACTGCTATATGACTTTGTTGCCATAATGACAACACTATATCTAGTCATATACTTCAGTATAGACAACTTGCCAACAACACAATTATACAATGATTGGTTCTTGACAACACAAGAACCTTGCCCAAATTTCAACAGGTATCCCTTGTTGTTTAGTTGAGCAACACTCATTAGGTTGTACTTAAGTCCTACCCAGTACACATCCTCACAAACAACATCATTGCTAAGTACAATAGAGCCTTTACCTTTGATAGCACATGGAGCATTATTACCAAAGGTTATAGATCCACTATCATTGAGCTTTAAGCTCATGACCTTGTTCTTATCACCAGTCATGTGGTGAGTGCATCCACTGTCAATGATCCAGTCATCATGCTGATGAGATCTTGAGATAAGTGTCACTTTGCTTATCACTTTGCTTTCTTCTTTTATTGCAACAAATGCAATTTCTGGGTCTTCAGATTCATTGTTCGTGACTCCTTCTGCAAGGTAGCATTCCTTCTTTGCTTTGTTCTTCAAATTGTTCTTCTTGTCTTTGTTATCATTGTCTCGACACCTTGCAACAATATGTCCTATTTTATTGCAAGAGAAACATTTTAGTGGGAGTTTACCTTTGTACTTCCCTTTTTCTCTTGGGAATCTCTTAGCAATGAGTGCTTCAAACTCATCTTGCTCTGTTTCTTCAAAGAGCAGATTCTCAGCAAAACTTCCAATCTTATCGGTAGAGCTATTACTGGTTTCTCTTCCTTTTTTCGTGGAAGAGGTATTAACAAAATATTTAAAAGTAGCTTCTTGCATGGGTAAGCTGTTATCAAAATTACTCAATTCAAATGATTATCGATTAAGGAGTCAAGAGTGGCTTGAGCAGTGGTCACTGATCTGAGCTCCTGTATGGCTGAGATCTTGATAGCATATTGAGAACTCAACGTTCTCAGTATTTTGCTTATCACATCTTTCTCAATCAGTGTTCCTCCAACACTTTTGATGGAGTTCATCACTTATTTGATTTTGTTGCTATATTGCTCTATATCTTCCCCCTTGTTCATTCTCATGTCATCATATTTTCCTCTAAGGCTTTCTACCTTAGGTCTTTGAACATGTGGGTCACCACCATACACTGTCAGCAACTTAGCCCACATCTTGTGAGTAGTATCTAGATTTTCAATCTCTGGATAGACATAATCAGGTAGCGTGCTTGCTATCATATCCATTGCAGTTGTATGCTCTGTGCTGATCTTCAGTTCATCAGGAGTCAAGGTATCGTTGGGTTCAGTGTAATCATGGATTACATGCGTCCAATATTGACCTCCAGAGGTCTTCATGTACAACTTCATTTTGCCACACCACAGAGTAAAGTTTTCCTTAGAAAACTTTGGTCCTTCCTTTCTCATCATCTTGCCTTTTTCTTGTTGCAGTTAAGCATCAAAGAAAACAAACCTGACTCTGATACCGATTGATGGTCCCAACCGGTGCTGAGAGGGGAGGGGTGAATCAACACCCATTAAAACTTTAAAACAAATCTGATGTAATATACTACAACTGTAAGCAGAATAGATTCTAGCATAGAAATAACATCAAACAATCACCAATAAGCAACACCAGATTTATCACCTAGAAACCCAAATTGGGAGAAAACCATGATGTGAGGAAACCTCACAAATTCTGCACTCTTCTGAAGTGCACCCTGCTAGGAGCCTTACCTGTTAAAGGATTACAAACGCACTGTTAGATGCGACCCGATTAAGGGATTTGACACAATAAGGCATGTTAGAGCCTGTCTGGTTAGATGACTTACAACACTTAAACAAATGTCACTTGGTTAAGGGATTTAGTACAAGGGACCTATTTATGTCTACCCAAAATACTGGGATTTCGCTATTGCAATTGTCACAGAGCAATAGAAGGTTTGATCTTTTGAAGATGGCTTTGCTGAGGCTAATAAGATCGCTGTTATACTCAACTGAGAAACATCACTGGTCACTGCAAGTATGTTCCCCTTCGCTGCTGTGCTTCTCTACACACTCTACTTTCTTCTCCTCTCTTCACCTTAGCTTCTTCAGCGTATAGGTTCACTCTTTACTTTGGCAAAACGAGGGCAAATGATATTCTTGACAGGCAGAGGAATATATAGACTTCTTGCCCTAATTTCTTTTTACATGCACGACATGTTTAAACATCACCTTCAAATCCATTGGCCAGTGGAGTATCAGTTCACTAAGGGAACATTTGATGCATGCTATGCTTTATCTACTTTATGAAGAAAACTGACAGATGCGTGTCAAAAGCTTTCCTTCACAAGAAATATCTTTATGTTTTAATATCGGAATCATGTTTTAATGCCACAAATTCCGGTATTGAAACCTTCAATCACGCCTTGTACCGATCATCTTAATAACTCAAAGTCTACCGGATTTTCTCGGTCAAAGAGTCAGACAACTGTTTGTCGACTACGACTTTCCTTGGTTCATCAGTCGTGATGAAATCTTTACTTGATCGATTGAGATCCTTAGGTTGTGCACAGGTAAAAGCTTAAACTTGTCATCGTCCCTTTCACTGTCTATACGGGTTGCATCCTTTCCTCGGCTCATGTTACTTGTTACCGGTTACATATTGCTTGGTCACTTCTTATTACTTGTTACCGGTTGCATCTTCCTTGGTCACTGTTTGTACCGTTTCTCTAATGATCAGTTAGAGCATTATTATAGTCTCTTCTTTCTTGCATGGTGTCACCGGTTACCAAACTAGTCTCCCCTCACACTTACTGTAGTCAGTTGTGTCTGTCCTTGCTTCACAGATCGCACACTAGTATCCTTAGTCATAAATGACAACACCTCTTTGCCAATCAACGACAATACCTCTTTTGCCATGTACCAGTTAATCAATTGATGGCAACAGAGCCAAAATCCACAATCTCAGCCAACATTTTGCCTGCCTATGCCAAAATAGGGAGCATTGTAACAATGTACAAAAATCCATCGAAGAATAATGGCATGGTGATTTTTTGTAGATATTATAGTTGGAAATTCTCTAATAGACATGAGTACAAAGAGTTGAAGCAGTGACAATGCACTTGAACCGATTGGGAGAGTACTCAAGGGAATGCCATCACATGGTTTGAAGTTGAATACAATAGCCTTTCCCAATATCATCTATGCCCATTAAGGACAGGTGCTTCGAAAATAAGTATTGACATCCATCAAAGCACACTATATGGAAAGTTTTGTCAAATATTACTAATGTCAATGCTCTAGTTATTACATGTGTAAAAAGTGAAGAAAGGAACTAGGAGATATTGAAATCAGATAGGCAAAGAAACACATTTTAACAAAAATATTACATAATGTGTAAGAACAAGCCAAGCACACGACCTTACTTTAAAAGCAATATCTCAAAAAAATATGGTTTGAGGCCAATTGCAATATAATCACAAAGTGGTAAAAAAAGAGAGATGCCTCAAAAAGGTAACATCTCAAGGAGTGAAAAGACATAATTGGAGGTTGTGGGCGAAACAAAGGATTCAAGATAGCTCTATATAAATTTTAAATCGAATGCAATGGCAACCAAGACTTGCAACCTGCTAGACAAAAATGCTTTGAGATGAACCTAACAAGTACAAAAAATTGAGTGTCTTGAAATATCTTTACAAATAGAACGAAAAGCATTGACAAACACATAAATTGTTCAACATAATGCTTCAAGGAACAATAGTCTCTTGGCACACAATGATTACCACATCTACATAGAAATGGTCTCTTAAATGTTGTTCAAAACTCTCACACATGATATACACTTAATGGAGTTGTTGTAGTGGACTTAAAACTTATAGGCAAATGCATTTACTAACTGCAAGATCATGTATTGAGTTTCATTATCTATCCCATTACTTTTTTATGGAGTTGAAATAGTAAGCCTTTGGTCAAGCTTGCAATTTTCTCTATGAGGGAACATAAGTGGTGTTAATTCATGGTAATTACCCGATAGATGGCTTTGAACAAATTCTATCTCACAAAATGTTGACTCTTGGTCCATTGCCAACAACTACTGAGGTACTGTGTTTTTGAAGAAATTGCATTCTATACCTTTTGTTTGAAATTATAATCTTAAGAAGACACTTTTAGATTGGGTACTTACTGTTCAAACATGAATTGCACTTATAGTATTTTCAAAGTATTTCAATATTCAAGATGTTAGAGATACCCAATGCCAAGAATATTTGTTTGTTTGTTGGTGAGAAGATGAACTTAGACAAACAAGAAAATCTTTATACTATTTGGGATAGTTGAAATGTGTTTTCCCAATTTAGTCATATTGTTTGTGGATACATGATTCCTCAATGATGTTGATTATGTAAAGATATTACCCTTATATTGTGTGACTTGGCACGAGTATGCTACCAAAGAGAAGTGTGTGAGATTTGATCTTACCATCATACGAACCTTCCCATTATTCCAAAGGATAACTAGGTTCACGGAAGAACAACATGCTTCAAAGATGTAGATGCAAGTGGAGAGAATGTGGACATGAAATCAAGCTATTGGTAACCGAATGCTTCGTTATGCCAATGATCAAGATACCAAACTAGGCACTAAATGATGAGATATTTGCAAATACAAATGAAGCTAACAAGATAAAGAAGTACCTCAACATAGCTCAAAAGTCAAAAGTTACAAGTGTCTAGATGTTTTCTGTAAATAGTGACTTTCATCACTTTTTGGTCAAAGTTAATTAGTTGACTCTTGTTGTGCGGAAATGAAATGGTTAATAACTTAAATCTTTTTGCATATAATTTGTAAGGTTAATAACTTAATTCAATTTGCGCGAAAAATGAGTTGGTTAATAACCCAAAAAATAAGTTAGTTATCAAGGAGCTTGCCTATAAAAACAAGGTTATTTGTTATGTAAAAGGGGGCTTTTTACAAAGGGAAACCATGAAGAAATGTCCAAACAAACTTTTGGGTCTACACTATGTACAAAAGGGTTTTTGATTTTGTATATTTTCAAAAAGATAATAATGAATGCATTTAGCCATCTGTCTTGAATGTATTTGTGATTTGTTATTACTAATTTTTTGTATGTCAAGCTAGTAATATCTTTACGTAATGGTAAAATCTAAGTGTTTTTATAGTTTACTTAATTAATGGGACAAAATTAATTTATTTCTTGGTATCTTGATGTGAATGCATTGGAATAGCATATATTTTTGTATGTCAGTGTCTACTATCCATTATTTTTCCATCATTGCATTCTACACTAAATACATCTTTGTAATCATTATCTATTGTGAATCTCAACTAGTATTCGTATGTCTACTATTGGGGATTCTTTATCTATTTTCTTTAGTTCTGTTTTGTCTCCTTTTTGTACTTTCTGGTGAAAAGTACACAAAAATACCAAAACCCATAACATACGAGGGAGCTGCCCCTCTCAAACGCAAAGGAAGATTCTGATCTAATTGCAATCTCTTAGAGTGTTAGCACAGTTGCCATTGCTTATAGGGAAAACAACGTCAGCTTTGAAGGTTAATTTGTAGTGACAAATTTGTTTGCCAACAAGTTTTATTAATTTACATAAAAAATCTGCATGTCCATCTCATCAATAATTGTTTAAGGGTTTGAAAGATATATTTTTTTATTCACTTGTTTCATCGACGTTGGAGTCATTATTCCACACTCAAATTCCTTTCAATGCTTACCCTTACATATACACATGGCTTGGAAAATGATCAATACATCACTAAGAGTTCTCAATTATTCACAAATTATTCATGTCTAAAGTCATGACATTAAGTCTAAATATTATGACACCTTGAAAAACGAACCTACCATGATAAAATTACTTTTTATGAGGGAACAATTTATAGTTAGGTTATCTTGCCCTACATTTCAGCCAGTTATGGATGGATCAAATGCCTCATTTTACTCCCTTGATCTCGTTTGTTTTCCATTTCAACCTAGCCCAATCAATGAGGATAGGGAACTATGATTCTAGTGGCAAGTCTGACCTAATGCCTAAAATGAGTTAAGCATGTCACCAGTGTTCATCCTGAGCCAATCCCAATAAGCCATAGATCCCGCCACTATAGATAGTTAGGGCCAATGAGCCCTACCTACTTGTGTGAGATTCCCCATGGAAAAGGTATTTGATTGATGTTTGTTTGAGGTCAATCCAATCAAAGTTGTTCAGCTTTCGACCTCCAAGTTGGTAACTCCCGAATTTTGGAATGGTAAAAGGTGAGTAGAAAATTATCTAAATCTTAACTTGGTGATAAATCTTATGATGAAACAAACATTTAGGATCTTAAATTTAACATTTTAAATAATAGTAAAATGGGCCCTCCATCTCCTACCTCCAATCATTTTCCATTTGTCAAAAGGATCATTTGTTCCTATGCATCTGTTTCTTGTACATCATTTGGCTCTATTTCATCTACTATTGGTAGTTTGTCCACTGTAGGTGTTCTTGTTATTACGTCTACTACTACATCATTTGGTTTTGGTTCATTTACAGTTGGTGTGGTTCCCATTTTGTGTAGTCAAATTTTTTTTTATAGATGTACCAAAGCACAATCTATTGCTATTATTGTTGCACCTTCTACTCCTGTTGCTAATGGTATTAGGGTTACTAATAGTGCCTCCCCTCTGGGGCCAACTTCGATTGTTGGTGGATGTGACTTTGCTTAGGTTGTTGGTTTTGTTGTTTCTCGTCCCTTGAGGAAGAAATATCCTCCTCTTCTTTGTGCCAAATCATCTTTGATGGTGGTTTGTAGCCAAGATGTGGTGGAAAATGAGGATTTCTAACAATGTAAGGATTTGGTGTGTAGATTCTCCAACCTATGGCCTTCTCTTCCTGAACTTCACAAATGGGTGTTGGATTAATGTATGGCTCCCGTGGCAGGTAAGATTGAGCTCTTCTCAATGTGCTAAAGGTTTTTCCATTTCCTTCTTTTCCTCATCTAAGAACATATATTTGGTGTTGGCTAAGTAAGTTGTGGGCTTAAGGGAGCGCTCTCTCTAAAAGTCTTGGTCAACCTCCTTTAATCCTCTTATTGAACCACTAAAATGTGCATTTAGTGTGGGTAAGACTTTGAAACCTTCTAAACCTCCTCTGATTTTAAGAGCCTTAATGTTATGAAGCCATTGGTAAATTTGTTAGTCACTTCATGAAAGTTGATGATTCTACTTAATTCATGCGCCACTCCACATATTTGCACATTCTGGTGGACATTGACATCTCCAAGCCCCCTTGATGGAGATGTGGTTTTGATGGTTGGGGGCAGGCCTTGTACTTAACTTGTTGATTATGAGGGCCTCCCCTTTAGATGTCGCTGGTGTTTCTCCATCGATCAACTAGCTACAAATTATCCTCTCTCATGTCCCAAGGCCTTTGCCATGTGGTGGAACAATGCTAATGATGACAACTTAACTATCCATGCTCCTGATTATGTAATGATTGCCCCCGTTTTCTACTATTTTATTTTATTCTTTTGCATTTTGTGTCCTTTATTACTCAGGAATTATGTCAAAAAAATGTCATACATCGATTGATAAGGAACATAAACTTGCTGGTCTGAAATCTCAGGGTGCCGATGGTTTTGTTTGTTTGTTTGTAAGGTTTAACTTGCAAGATGATATTGTGCCTAAAGATTTAAGAAACAAGTCAATACATAGAAAACCACCACAATAAGGAAAATCACATTAAATTCCTACAGAGCAGATCACACATAGATAACTTTCTGACCTGTAATGCAATAATTATCAGTTCAATATTGATCTGGAATTCTTTACAGCAGACTTGTATCACATAAATTTCAACAGTGAATGTCCCTTAAATCTGAAAGAAATGAGCAGCTCAGAATCAACGAAGGTACCTTCAGCTATAGCACTAAACAATAGATGCAGGTCTGTGGTCTGGACCGTGTGATTCTATCATCAAATTCACTTCTCCATACATTCTATAGGCTCACATAAGGTCTTCTATAAGCATGTGGAAGTCTGAATCCTTTAACAGAAGTGTTATCACATGCTTCAAAGGGTGCTTTCATTCCCTGGATTCACAATGAAACTTTAAATTATCGAGTGTTCTTTCAGGTGCAAAATTTAGTGTTGGTTATAGCTCCTATAATAAGCGATGTGGCTCCTTAGGGTGACGGTGAACGTTCTAGAACCATGGTGCTTAGTTCTTGTATAACTGATTATAAATCTGCTCTTCTTGGTGGTAGTCTGCAATTTGTTTGTTGTAGTCTTCAATAATCTCTTATATTTTATATATTTATTCTTGGTAGCTCTTATATTAAAGATCAATGTAACCAGTCTTGCATAAGGAATGCCTTGTTTCACAAATTCACCTGAAATAACTTTTGTCGTATGACTCTATGAGTTGAACAAATAATGTATGATCTATGATTGTGAGTTTTTCTTGATATGCTAATGACCAATCTTAATTACTGAATACCATAACAGCTGACATGTGATCCATGTGTTAATAATAGCTTAATGAATCAATTAAATAATAGGGCCGAGGAAACATAGAACTTCCTTTAAAATATAAAAATATTGAAGAATATGAAACCATAAAATTTACTAAAAAATAAAATACTAATATACATATATCCATTAATTTTAAAAGTTTAGAATTGATAAAACAAAATATAACATGTTTGAATCTTTTAATACATGAATGCTAATATTCTAAATTCTCCCTTTCAATACTTTTCTAATAACTTCTCCGACTTCTTCACCATAATCTTCCTGGGCATGATGTCCAGCCTATTGTCAAAAGACATTGATTGAAAAAGGTCAATAATTTAAATGTTATATGTAAAAATCATTTACATAACCAAAACCAAGGTCTAAAAAAATGAACATATTTTTTTTCCCAAGTATATTGGAAGACTTGAAATGTAAACCTTTATGTTGATACCTATAATGTCCCCTTCATAGGCGTAAGCGATTGATGGAGACCTTTATCCTATTTTCATTCCCATAGGGTAATTACAATATAATAAGGGTAATTAATTAAATAACTAAATTAAATTATCTAAACAAAGCATTGAATGACTCATAATTAATTATTTTATTAAGTTGCATAGTTAAATTAAAGGAGGGAAATGAATTCCAAAAATGTTTAAAAGGAGGATTCGAGCAGAGAAAGCTCATTCTAGGCATTTTATAAAACCCCAATTCATTGAAGAGACTGAATTTGGTTCATTTTTCAAACCAGGGGCAAAAACCCTTTTGGCAATCAGTTTCAAGAATGAAACCAGTCCAACTGATTAACCATCATACATGATTGATTGGACAAATTAAATGAGATTTGTTTAATCTGTATTTTGAGCTAAAACAGTGAAGACTTTTATATTTTGAAGGTTCCAGTAACGCTTGGTACAGTACTTACTGTTGTTTAAAGGAGGAATCAACAATTTTTTGACTATATAATCACCCTTTGAAGGTGCTACTTATGAGTTTGGTGATTTTTTCATGTGAATATTAGCATTTGCCAAATGTATGATGTTAAACTGAAAGATGCATAAAATATTAGTTGTCTAATGCATGGTTTTTTAGTGTAACATATCAATTGCTACTACTATTGAATCTTGACATTAAATAATAGCAGAGATTAGGCTGACCAATTGTTTGTGAAATTGTCAATGAAAGGTTGATGCATGATCACTATTTGTTAAAATATTCATGAATTGTTCAATGACTGCAAATATTTGTGAATAAGCCCATGATAATAAAGGATAGTTAAGTGTTCCTAAGCACTAAATTTTGAAATATTGATTGGTTCAATGTTCCACAAATTGTTTAATAGATTGTCTAAGAGTAGCAAATCAAAAAAATTGCTAGTTTGTTGAAATATTTTGGTAGGGGCATTACAGTATCATGAAGATTGTGTAAATTTTAAAACTGAATTAGATAAGTATGGTAATATTACATTCACTTTAATAATATGTAAAGATAAATTTTTTGGAGCTGCTGGTTGCACAACTTGGAGGCAATGAATTTAGCACTAGGAGCAAAATTAACTTGAATCTGTATGCTAAACCTCTCTCAAAATGGAGTTGTATAATGAGGGCCAAATAACAAATAGGGTGTTCACAATAGCAAATCCAATGGAAGGTTCAAATGCGGAATTTTATTATGACTTGTCAAGATGTGAACTCTCCGTTTTTATCTTGGGCAGTAAATGGAGAAAAACTCTGTTCTCGGAGGATTCTTGGAAACAAGTGATGGCCTTCAAGAGGGTCAAGATTGTTTGAAAACAGAATGGGGTATTAAATTAAAAGATTATTTGGTTGTTGATGAAGGAAATTTCAAATATAATGTCATTTGGAAAGATTTTAGCAATTTACCCTTCACTCAACCTAAAGAAGATTTACTTCAATTAGTTCATAGTACAAGGAATGTAATGACAATTCTAGAGAATATAATGTGAAACAAGGTTGTAGATCACCGACATATGAAGATAGCTTTGAACTAGGAAATGACATTATAAATTGTGTTGGAATTCTGTCATTTTACCTAAGTTGGTGCTTTTGCATGTTGTTGATGTGAGTTTTAGTCCACGACAACATGCAGAATCAAACACTCAATGTTTCAAAGTGAAACACCAAATATTCAATCCTCTCTTAATGTAAGGTCACTTCTTATGCTAAGCCTGCAAAGTAAGATCACAAGGGGACTTCAAGGTTCTTTTACTGTGGATACTCGCTTAGTTGAAATAATGCGATTTGCTGGTAATCACCTAAGGGGACTTACGCTAGTTCATTTTGTTAAATTATAGCATCGAATTGATTGATATAAATCAATCTAATAGTCAATTATGTTAGCTTTATGTCAGTTGATGAATTTTGCGCTGCTGGTATGTGCCCGATGTCTGCTGTGTCTTGTCATTGGTCAATGGTTAAATTTGCAATATGTCACCGCATTCTCTGTTTTTGTCATTGATATGTTTGGAGTCACTTCTGTGCGTAAGTATGTATGCGTTGGTGCCAAGTGTGTGTGGGTGTTGTCGTCTGGCATTTAAATCGGAAGTCACAGCAGGGTATTCAACGTCTGGTAATAAGACAAAAATAAGAACTGGGTGCGCTGTTTAGTATTGACAGAGAATAAAAACGTGGAGGTGTAACAAATAACACGGTTGAGTTGGCAAAGAAGAACGCACATCTAATACAGAACGAATATCTTTTATCCAGCTGTGCATGCTGCATTGGAAAGTAAGAACAGTTACGCTCTCTATCTGTAGATTCATCTGTTTGCGTGAGAGAATATTGAAGATGCAGGGAGTTAATTTTGGTATTGGTCTTCTGGATACAGCTAGCTGTAGCTTTCGTTCCTTATGGTGGAAGAGTCTAATGTAGGAGCCGCTGTCTAAACTCCCAAGGATTCTCTATGTGTGAGGTGTAACGGCTCTCATGTAATAAGTCGGGCCTCTTCATGGAAATGATACATGCTCAGAATAGTTGCGGGTGTTGATGAGACATCTGCTGTAAGGTGTCAAAAACGTGACCACCGTCTGAAAAAAAAAGGCAGTGTTGTAACATTAAAAACCCGAAGTCTAGTATGAGGGGCACGGGTGAAAAATTTAAGGCATGCGTTGTCTTGCGGGCTCTGTGTCTATTATGAAATAAAATTTACATGAGCAGTTCGAAACATAGAAAAGGCGAATGAACAACACTATCGAGCCAGGGCTGTGAAAAGAATAAAACGAAGATTGAGGAGTGATAGAGTGTGCGGAAGTTGCTGGAAATACACACAGGGGGTCTATACAGAAGTCCGAGATTTTTACCTGGCAATGATCGCATACGATAGTTTTCTTTGAAGATTAAAAACGGGAAATACATGACAGACAAAAGGTGCGGACAGGCATCATCTTCGAACAGAAAGAATAATGGAATAGCAGTGCAGCGACAGCTGAGAAATCTAAAAGTGAAGGTTGAATATAGAGAATCCGATGTGGTAGAAAGAGCCCTGTTGAACAATAAAATACAGAGTTTTAATACACAGCACTGTCAAAAAGAGGTGCATCTGCAAAGTGGAAAAATACTTAACTCTAAAATAAGAGTATCAGTGTCAGTTGTGCTGTGTTAGAATAGATACAAAAACCGCACACACAGGGAGGCTTTTTTAATAACTGAATACATAGCGCAGGTGAACAAGATGCAACAGAGAAGAGTTTAGGATGCTGTTTGCATTAACCATAAAGTTTTTTAAAAAAACGGGAGATGTACACAGTAGGAGTTGCGGTATAAAAAGGATGAATCTATGGTGAATGTAAGCTGCAGACTTGTGTGAAAAGGTGTGACTGTAATGATACAGAATTGCTGCTGATTAAATTCATTTTATAGGATACAGGGAGGTGAGGAGTTAAAGATAAAAGAGGGGGACAAGTTTTGAGAGTGAACAAGTGGAGAACTTTGTTCTCTGTGGTAACGGTACGGGACTGTACATCTTCAAATAGCAGTGAGTGCAAAAATGACATAGTTTGAGCACATCTGAATATATAAATTTGTTAAATCACTCACCATCAAAGGGTCTTCATGCTGTTGTGAAGACATAGATTGAACTTCATTTTGTCTCTAAATTGTAAATCTTTTAAGTGAAGGTTGTAGCTTTCAAGGTCGGGTTGTAGCCTGATTTGCGAAGGGATAAGGAGAGTTGTAGCTCTCAGTGTAAAAGGGTTGTTGCCTTGAGAATACTGGTTGAAGCCAGTTAAGAGTTGTAGCTCTTTGTAAGAAGGGGTTGTTGCCCATTGGATTAGTGATGCCGTGATTTTTCCCGTCTTGGGTTTCCATGAGATAATTCTGCATGTCTTGTCTTCTTGTTGTGTGCTCTTTAATTTCTACTTCTCATTTTTTAAGTCTGTGTTAAATACTGATTCACCCCCTCCCCCTCTCAGTTTTGTGCGTTTTCAAATTATATATATATATATATATATATATATTAAGATCATTTGATATTTGTATATGTTACAATGTAGTTAATATTAACAATCGGTTATGAAGGGTCATGACCCTACGTAGCATAGGCCATGTATGGTCATGGCTCTTCAAGACATGACTATTCAAAAGATATAAATGCATATCAATGGCTGGTGAAAAGATCAATCACAACGGTAATCTATTTCAGTACAGCCTTATATATATTCTCTATAGGACGATCTTGATTTCACAACATGGTATCAGAGCCTAAACTATAAGAGAAAAAAAATATATATATTCACAAACAATCGATGATAAATTGGCAGCGATATTGGTAACGAAATTCCATATATGTTCTCAGTCTAAAACAACAACTGGGAACACCAATTTTTAGGAGAACAAGGGGGGAATGACGGAGATACGAGGGAACAGAATCAAGTTTCTTCTCAGGAGAAAAATCTACAAGGGTCACCAGAGTGGATAGTCAGTAACAAGAAGGAACACAAAATATTGGGGGTAATGGAGACTGCTGCATCGAATATTGAAGATAACACAGCATTATATTTAGCCAGCGTATTTGAGACAATGAGTATATACAATCACTGACTAGTGCTACAGAAGGATTGACAAGATATACAAGTCCCAATAATAGTTGCTAGTCGTAGTACCCAATTTACACTCAATAGAGTTGAGGGAAAGGAATAATGCAGAGATCTTTCTTGACCCTCGATAAGACGGTAATTATCGATGACTTCATTAAGGATGTTCAGACATCTACGTTTTCATGATACACTCTTAACATAGATTACATTGGCATCCCAACTTATAACAGCTAGTCAGCGATAAATATTCAAATAATCTTCTTAAGGCACAGTCATCATTTGTATCAGTCCCTGAATAAAAATAGAATCCTAGCCGGCAATCCATGGAAAAGACGTCAATACATATAAGATAAATCCACCAAATAGTCGAAGATCATAGTAATGTGAATAATCATGTATAAAGACTACCACCGGAAGCAAAGATTAATAATGACATCTCCAAATATGGTGAAGAACATAACTAAGATAGACTTATGGCATATACAGGAGAGAAAGGAGAAAGGGTCTGAGCATTCTGGAAAAACGAAAAAGAGGACAGTTAATATAGATATAAAAGAGATGTTACTACAAACATATTAATAATTTAATACAGCAATCTTAGAAGAATATTCAATCAGATTTCTATATACCTTATAAATATACCAGAATATATGAATATAGAGACTCCAATCAGGCATAAACATTGCATAAACGATAAGCATTACATCAGAGACGACAATTCTATTGATACTTGGCCATGGCATATATAAGGGTAAATCAGGAACAGATATAAAGAACAGCATTCATAGACACTATCTAGATGCATTGATCTTGTATAATCTCAGATTCTTAGGGGCAGACAATCTACGGCAACAGACCCTGCAGCAGATGTATCGAATTCTTACAACTCGTCAAGCAGCCAGGGGTTTTCTTGCAATGGGGGATTATCTTAATCGTCTCCGAGCCCTCAGTTCTCTATGGGCTGCTCGTCCTCGTGAACCAGCATAATGTTTCATAGTTTTTGATCGTTATTCTTCGACAAGATTCAGCAAGTTCTTCCAAACTGCTGACCTTGAATGACAGATGCTAATGGTAGATTCCGATGGTATAGTACTCAGAATACTTGCAGTTATCAAGAAAAGTTTGACCATTGATGATTATAAAGAATGAACAGTGGCAGATATCTTAATGGAACCCATATTCAGCAGAAATCTGCAGAAGTTAGTGAGACACTGCTCTAATTATTCAGGAGTTGGAACTCTACTTCTTTTGGTAATTATTGAACACTTGGATCCTCTGAACTATACACGTAAAGTTTAGGTTGCGGATTCAGCTGTCAAAGGAGAGTGTCAGATTTTATAAAAATCTGTGAATATATTCTGACACTCTTCTCTTGGTTGTAACAGTCCAGGTTGATAATTTATGTCAATTATTTTGAATGTAATTTCTCAGAAACATATCAGTTGCAAATGTGCTATGTCAGTAACTGTTGAAAGCAGATGGAAGTGCTTCATGAATGGCTGCATTTATTTATAAAGTGGGGATGGAAGAAGACACCGTAGGTCAATCAGGAGTAAGATATAAGAGTGCAAATTTAATGAAAAGGATTTTGAAAAAAAAAAGGGAGTAATATATTTTCATCATGTGGTGATGAGAAACATGAATATCAGTTTGAGAAGAGGAAAATTCCAATAATTTGAGGATGGGCGATCATTGTAAGTGATTTGTTGAGGAAGAAGATTCCAATCTTTCCAAGAATCAAGGAGATCAAATACTCCTGTAATTACTTGAGCTAAACATGGATATAATTGTGGAGGGTTTATCTGTTGCTATGTAGACTAAATGAAAATACAAAGTTTCATGTCAAGGTCTGATCATCCTACTTACCATGGGGCTTTTGACTTGCTTGGGGGGAGCAGTTCGGAAAGGCTTGCATATGCATTAAGGTCCTAGCATGGAATCTGTAAACCATGACTTCTTCTTATCTGTGAGAGTTTCATAATATGATTGCAATCACAGGGATGTGAAAGAATTTGGCAGGATGTATTAACTTAAGTATGAAGAGAAGTTGATGCATCCTCAATTCTTGTGAGATACACTGATTATCAAGTACGATGGGTACAAGTATCGTATTAATGGGCTCACCTTACGAAAGGAAATACTTGAAAATATTTAAAGGATGAAAGCATTGAAGTCCAGATTCAGCGGGAGTCTGACTTCTTCAAAAAGGTCTAGAAGTTGGCGAAATTCAGCCTCTAAGAAAATAAATGATTCAGTCAACTTGGACAAACTCGATCATATTGATTGAGAGGGAGTTCACTATTGCAGGTAAAACAATTCTAAGATTATAGTGGTGGGAACTCATGGATAAAATCGCCTATGAGATGCACGTGCATAGAATCTTTGATTAAAGCATTCCGTACATCATGAGACTACCACTCATTGAGATAAACATCATACTAGAGGTCTTTATTATCTTCCCTCAAGTCCAAGAGGGAGTGTTAATATTGTGGCCTTTGAAAAGATTATGCTAGCCGATGTAACCTTGTGACTATTCAGATTATTTGTATTGGTTCTCTCAGGAAGGAAGGTATGAAGTGGCATCTTGCAATGACACTTAGTTGAGTATATAAACAGGGTATGCCTTCGTGACAGAGGGAGAAGTTAAAGGATCTGCATCAGTAGACATTCGAGGATCTTTATTCAGAGGGAGTAGACCATGTTTTGTTGGTTCTCTAGTAATCAAGAAATTTTAGCAGAGAATTATGATTATTACCATGTGAGAAGGCTATATGTCAAAGGGAGAAGCTAGAAGATCAAATTAAGTTGGCACCCTAGGATCTTGGTCATACAAATTTGGAGGGAGTGTACCATGTCAAGATGGTGTATACTTTGTAAGCTCAGAATTCACCAAGACTATGAGACAGTACAACAAATAAAATTCAGTGGAGAACAAACAGCTATATTCTCACCAAATCCCTTGCTAGAAAAGAGATTGTGTACTTTCAGATAGCCTTGGTATGTTGAGGAGTAAAGCCTTAGCTGAAAAGAAGGTTTCAACCTTTGTGATCCATCATTTTGTATCTTAAATGATTCTTGTCTTCGATAGACAAGTCTAAGGTGGAAGTCTTGGTTTCCACTCTTTGGGATGAGCCATGGTGGATCCACCCTCTGAGAAGAGTCAAGGTGGATGTCATATGTGTGACTTTATAGACCCATTCTATTTGTGCTATATTATGGAAGGTGACGATCTTTCATATGTGTTGGGTTACTATTGCTAGGTGACGACTTAGACAATAGCTTAACCCAGTGTTAGGTATGACTATGTATTGTAGTCACTATTCCTGACACTAAATTTTGGAGTTGTTAAATCCAGTTCCAAATTGGTCGGGGATTATAACATGTGAATCGAGATTAGACTACATTAAGTTGTTGTCCCGGAATGTGCCGAATATCTTGACTGTTATCGCCAAATCTAGTTCCGAATTGGTCGGGGATTGCGATAACTCTTCTATCAGGTTGAGTACATCATGATGATGTCCTGAGCTGTGTCTGATATCTTGAAATGAAGTTGTATGTAAGTTCTCATCTAGTCCAGTTCTGAATTTAGTCGGGGATCATGATAACGAATGGTTCAAGTTTTGATGCGGATTGCGCCAGATATCTTGACACCTATATTTATCATTAAATCCAGTTCCGAATTGATCGGGGATTTTGATAAATTTCTTATCAGGTTGAATTATGTTCGGGATTACGTCGGAAATCTTCATTCAAAGTGGTTGTGTTATTTAAAAGAAATCTAGTTCCGAACTAAGTCGGGGATTTCAATAACACTCACTTCTTATGAATATCAATCTCCTCTCGCCAAGAGGGAGTGTTAAATTATAGCATTGAATTGATTGATATAAATTAATCTAATAGTCAATTATATATATATATATATATATATATATACACATTAAGATCATTTGATATTTGTATATGTTACAATGTAGTTAATATTAACAATCGGTTATGAAAGGTCATGACCCTACGTAACATAAGCCACGTATGGTCATGGCTCTTCAAGACACAACTATTCAAAGGATATAAATGCATATCGATGGCTGGTGAAAAGATCAATCACAACGGTAATCTATTTCAGTACAGCCTTATATATATTCTCTATAGGACGATCTTGATTTCACAACACATTTAAGATTTGTCAACTACTTTGTAAAGAGCCTGCGTGGCTCTCTTCTGCAGTAATTATTAATTTCTGAATTCGCTTGCAAAAGTCTTGTGTTTCACTTTTAATAAAAATTAACTTGTTGAATTTTGTCCAGAATTGAGTAATAAAGATAACAATTTATTTTAAAATTCAACACTTCGCTGGAAATGATCACAATTATCAAATTTATTCTAATTTCAATTGTCATATAACACAACAATTAAATATATTAAATGAGCACCTTTTTTTTGAATTAAGAACCCAGCTAGAATGAAACGTAGACCTCCATGAATACACACTAACTGTTACGAGTTCACACAACCCTCTCCACATGTGCGTGGGCTAACAGGAAGAAAAAAAACGCAGCCTCTAATGCTAGTCACGCAACCATTAAAACAATTCGCAGGTCCTTGAAAAGTGACACAGCTCTTTCAAATATGATATGCAGCCCAGAATTACTGAATTTTCTCCAAAATAAAAATAAACACAGCACCTTGAGTCCTCACCAATTTCCAGAATGATATTGCAGCATGTCAAGAAGATAAAACAGCCTTCCAGACAATGAAATATTTTGAGAAAATCAAACCAGAATTATGTATACCTCTGTAACAGTAGCAATTTAATAATTCTCTTCAAATTTGGTATATAACAGCACCAAATTTGCATCAACAGAATCAAAATAGTATTCTCATAATTCAATTTGCAAAATTCATCATCAATCAGTGATGATTCAAATTGCCAACAGAGGAATCAGTCCTCAAACCCTAGCCATTTCTCACAGCCAAGAAACTTAATAAATTTTCATCAAATGAACAATGGATATCTTAGAATGAACTCTCAAGTCCCTTTTTATTCTTTCTTGTGAGAGCTCAAACACAATTCTTACCAATGTGGGATAAAAGATATACTTTTCCTTTTAATAATTCATTTACTCCAATACTTTAAATTAATACCTTGGCTTAGGCTTCCATGAATTAATTAAATAAATGGCCCATTCCCATGATGACTCAACCCTCAACTTAAGTGAAATTATAAAGTTAAATTATAACTTTATAATAAGTCATTTAATGATTTAATAATAATTTGGCCACCAAAATAATAATAACTCCCAAAATACTTATCATTTTAATATGCCGTCTGAAACAGGAGTCACAACTATTATTTCCCCATGTGACCACATGCACTTTCCAAAAATAGAAAGGGTCCTTCATGATCAACATCAAACTTACTATAAATAGCAAATGTGGCAAAACTATAGCAAATGAAGTCCGAATGATGCCAAATGAAAGCCAAACCAAAGCATACTGAATCCTAAAGTAGATGCCCACTGAAAGAGACCCTCTGTCCATCCTCATTAACCTACGAGGATCACATGATAGGCTAATCCCAAGAGCCTGAAAAATGGGGACATTACAGTCCTCCCTTCCCAAAATTGCTTGTCCTCAAGCAATCAGGAAAAACAAGCAACATCACAATCCACCCGGATCCCAAGGATGGTCAAGAGTAATGTCCCAATCCTCACCATACTCTTGTGAAGAAATCATCAGCATCAACAGTACAAAAATCAACAACTGAGAAACTGCACTCAACACCAAAACAACTGACATCACTGACAACATCATTTGAAGACCAACAATAGATGCCGATAGAAGAAACCACTCAGCGGTACTCAACCCAACTGAAACATCAACTCTGTCAAAACTCAAGTCCCTGTCTAACTGACACTTGCACCCAACTGCACTGTGGATATGACAACAACCATAGGTACCTGAGTCACTGCCACCAAATCCAATCTCTGATAAACTTCCTGGGTGTGTTGATACTGCAAGCTGTGTAACTTGCAATTGCCAAATCCATCTGCAAAAGATGGTGCTAATCCATCCCATAATGGATGGTAAGAAACTGGAGCCGGTCTATACCTGCATTAAATCAAATCTTCTACCTCTGGGTCAAAAGAAAAATGATGAGCATAACCCACCGTATAATGCCGGTAGAAAGCCCCAATCTCCGTCAATGGCTTATCACTACCCAACTGGGAATCATGAGATGGCTCCAATCTTTGACTACTCATAACTGCAGGCTGGTTAGGATCCTGAGCAACCCTCTCAGCAAACCCAACCTCGAAATCCCTGTGAGGAAGCATCGTAGAAAGAGTCTACACAATCTTCCCTACCAACCTCTGAATAGCACAAGAGCCTCGGATGAGAGTACCCTCAGACACTCTGTATGAATCCACTAGCACATTTGCACTCTCAAGTAAATACTACATGAATGAATCGGTGCAGTAGAAATTATAGGTGTAAGCGTCAACTTGCTCCCCCGCAACCCATAGCTGATCAAACTGAAAATGTGACATTGCCAACTCATTAGTACATAGTGCACCCACATCCTGAACAGATGTGTCTGCCACATCATCATGTCGCGTATCCCCAACCGTAGAAGCCAAGTCACCACCAACCACCTCAATGTGCAACCGAACTGGGTCTGGGGTTGGTGTGGACCGAATGTGCTCCAACTCCACGAACACCTCCTCTAACTAAAATTGTGACTCCTGAAGAGCCCGTTGAGTGCACTCTAAAGCCTCAGTAGTTGTTGTGAGCTCCTGAGTAAGCTCACTCACCTCCTCCTCTATATCCATCAGTGCCTGATATGCTGTACTCCTCCACTGAACTAGGTGATCACGGTTGGCTACCATCTGTAAATAATCCTGTCTCAAAATCCTGACAGCCTCACGCAAGGAATGGATCTCTGTCAAGGAAAGGTAACCACCACTGTGCTCATCTGTCATAGGAGCACCCCAATCATAAACAGCCAATAGCTGACGAGCGGCATCAAAATGCTCAAGAGTAGAAGTAATATCTCTCTCGCCAACTCGCAACTGGCTAGTCACATGATGACTCTGCACAATGGGTCTCCTATGTACAACCTCAAATGCACTGTCTACACTATGAGAGGAAGCTGTATCCAACAAACTCCCCTCAAGATCACCGTCACTTTGTGTACTTTCATTTGAGTACACATCTACAAACTGAGTACAGGCATCGGACACGTCCTCATCTAACCCCGGGGAAGCTGCTACTGAATCCGACTCAATGCAATCTCCAGCTCCCTCGTCCTCTGCGACCATCTGACAGTCCAGATCCTGGAATACATCCACATGAGTTACCGACGAAGTAACCCCCTCTCTAGAAGTGGAAGCCTTGGCTATAACAAACTGCTGCCACTCATAAGCTTCCTTGTCCTCATCTGTGAGTCTCTATAATACAGAATCCTGGAACCCACCACCACCATATGACAACACCGAATCTACACCCAAAGTCAGATATAGAAAGCCTAAATACTACAGCACTCATCCTCCTCGCTCTCAGCATCGGAGATATCTGCAATGCTAGTGTACACATCATCTATCTGCATCTCCTCTACTAACTCTGGATGTATACACAACTCAATGTCGTCATGTGAATCAACTAAACTGTGGCATGAAACTACGTTGCCCAAATCAACCGCAACACTCCCATCCTGAGTGGTATCACTAGAAAGCTCCATGCTCACATCCTCAACACAGGAAAAAGCCATTGTCTCCAGTACTGATCCCACACTACAACTGCTATCATAAACCTGAGCTGTCAGAGCTCATGTGCTCCTCACAATCATCACCCAACATGTCACAAGAGGTGTCATCTCCAATGCAACTCACAACATCCACAAAAGTGTCATCAGATGTGTCTATACTATCAGCTCCCACATCTCCTGCTGAAATCTCATTTGCGGACACGTGTCTCTGCACACATAACTCAACATCAAGTTGTGCACCAATAATGCTAGAGCATGAACTGTCATCAACTGACCCCGCTGTAATGCCCAGATCACCAACCTCACCATTGGGAGACTCCGTACATGCCTTGGTCCTATCTAAGGAAGCAACTGCCTCCTGAACTGGAGCAACACTACTATAGCTGACATAAACATCTTCAATAATAACTCCCTCCATGAAAGAGTCTGAACTCTCAGTGATAACTGCAACATCAGCTGCCTCTATACAATCCGTAGTGACTGCTCTGGGAGCCTCAACCCGGTGATGCTCAACACTGCTGTCATCCAATGGCACTGAAACATCCACTGATTCCGGTGCAATAAATCCATCATCAGCACTACGTATGGGAATCGCAAGTGCTGAACTAGATGTAGGGACATCAACATCATGGACAACTGTCGGAGAAAACTCTAGCCTTCTCCCTTGCAAACTCGATGTTGGCCTTCTAAAGGCAGAGACCATATATCTCGCTGCCCTATCTACTGTAACTAGATCCGACAAACTCTCTGTCAATCTCTGTTGATGCAGTCCAAGTCTCTCCATGCTTTCTACTGAAGCATTTGATTCCTCTCTTTTTCCCTTACTGCTACGATGACTTCCCGACCTAGGTCTCCTATATTTATCCATAGGATCCATAGCTAGGGAAAATGGAAGTGCTAGTCACTTTTAAAATAACATTAGAATATAAATGAATCCAGACCCCACAGGATGGCAGGAAAAATGCTCTGATACCACTGTAAAGAGCCTGCCAGGCTCTCTTCTGTAGTAATTATTAATTTATGAATTCACTTGAAAAAGTCTTATGTTTCACTTTTAATAAAAATTAACTTGTTGAATTTTGTCAAGAATTGAGTAATAAAAATAACAATTTATTTTAAAATTCAACACTTCGCTGGAAATGATCACAATTATCAAATTTATTCTAATTTCAATTGTCATATAACACAACAATTAAATATATTAAATGAGCACCATTTTTTTGAATTAAGAACCTAGCTGGAATGAAACATAGACCTCCATGAATACACACTAACTGTTAAGAGTTCACACAGCCCTCTCCACATGTGCGTGGGCTGCTAGGAAGAAAAACAATGCAGCCTCTAATGCTAGTCACGCAGCCATTAAAACAATTCGCAGGTCCTTGAAAAGTGACGCAGCTCTTTCAAATCTGATATGCAGCCTAGAATTACTAAATCCTCTCCAAAATAAAAATAAACGCAGCACCTTGAGTCCTCACCAATTTCCAGAATGATATTGCAGCATGTCAAGAAGATAAAACAACCTTCCAGACAATGAAATATTTTGAGAAAATCGAACCAGAATTATGTATACCTCTGTAACAATAGTAATTTAATAATTCTTTTCAAATTTGGTATACAACAGCACCTAATTTGCATCAACAGAATCAGAATAGTATTCTCAGAATTCAGTTTGCAAAATTCATCATCAATCAATGATGATTCAAATTGTCAACAAAGGAATCAGTCCTCAAACCCTAGCCATTTCTCACAGCCAAGAAACTTAATAAATTTTCATCAAATGAACAATGGATATCTTAAAATGAACTCTCAAGTCCCTTTTTATTCTTTCTTGTAAGAGCTCAAACACAATTCTTACCAATGTGGGATAAAAGATATACTTTTCCTTTTAATAATTCATTTACTCCAATACTTTAAATTAATACCTTGGCTTAGGCTTCCATGAATTAATTAAATAAATGACCCATTCCCATGATGACTCAACCCTCAACTTAAGTGAAATTATAAAGTTAAATTATAACTTTATAATAAGTCATTTAATGATTTAATAATAATTTGGCCACCAAAATAATAATAACTCCTAAAATACTTAAAATTTTAATATGCCGTTTGAAATAGGAGTCACAACTATTATTTCCCCATGTGACCAGATGCACTTTCCAAAAATAGAAAGGGTCCTTCTTGATCAACATCAAACTTACTATAAATAGTAAACGTGGCAAAACTATAGCAAATGATGTCCGAATGACGCCAAACGAAAGCCAAACGAAAGCATACTGAATCCTGAAGTAGATGCCCACTGAAAGAGACCCTCTGTCCATCCTCATTAGCCTACGAGGGTCACATGATAGCCTAATCCAAAGAGCCTGAAAAATGGGAACATTACATACTTGCACTTCTAGGGATTCTCCTTTAAAATATGCAATGAAAATATAGTTTGATTTTCCAACTTTTAAATTCTCAACTTAAACTTAAACTTCTACTTCTACTCCTACTATGAATGCAAGGAAACATAGATGAACTTGGACTCTACTAGGTGCAGTCTTGTCAGTGACTCCACCCACCTAGTGCAAGCTTCTATGGTAGACTTAAATGATTTTCAAATTAGTATCTCCTCTCTAATCCCATCAAATGGATGCAAACTAACGATTTGATACCAATTGAAGATAAGTGTGTTTGATCATCAGCTCACCACACAAGGCACACTCACAATCAGCAAGAGGCTAGTGGCCCGCATTTGTTTGAGTCAAGCAAGTAGACATCCACAGTTTTTTGATTCAACTAATGTGTCATGTCCCCTTTCTAGAGACATGTTCTTTCATGACGGGTTTGCCTATCATCGACTCTCGTAGGCAAATAGTTTGGAGAGAGAGTCATTGTGTGGATCATTTGATTGCTTATTGCTGACAGAGCCTACATTCGGCAGAGCCTACATCCAGTTTGAGGCCTACATGCAGTTGTAGTGGAGCCTATGTCCAGAAGTGAGCCTACATCCAGTTCGAGCCTACATTCAGTCTAGTTGGGCCTACATTCGGTTATGAGACATCTTGGCCTACATTGTTATATTTTTGAGTTGAGAAATGTACTTTATTATTATAATGTTAGTTTATTATAAAGTACATTATAATTAGATGTTTCTAGAAGTTCTAGTAACTTCTCAAGAAAAAGAATAAATAGAGGGCTTGGGCTATCATTTCTACATGCTTGGATTTGGGATTTCTTCTACTTCTTCATTGTGAAGCAATTTGTAGCTTTGTGGTCTGCAAATACTATTCGATCTTTGGGAACGATCACTCCCCTAGATTGGCATAACTGAGGTAGTGAAATATCTACTGAAGGGTTGCAAGTTTGGAGTTGGTACTCAGCCATCTCATTGGTACTTCATTGAGAATTTGATGGAAGGGTTTGTTTGTGCTTGGAATAAGGGTTTGAATTCACCTCTTGTATTGGTGAATCATTTTGGTGAAGGTTGAAGACCATTTTGGCACTTTTTCAGACATTCTATATCAGGGCCTGGAATCAGAAATTTGCTCATATCTCCCTAGATACTTGGAGATAATTTTTATGCCTTGGAGAGGACAACAATATATCATTGGCGGTCAGATTCATAACATTTTGGGGTTCCAAACACCCTGCATTTATTTTCTACAGGAGCCGTACATGTACGGTCTGCTACGGCCCTGTACCAGTACAGCAAACAACATCAAACTGGGGGCAGATTTGGTGGGGTCTGTCATCTTGTCTTCGGCATTGGATTTCTTCATTGTGGACAACAATTACTGCAGCATTACCAGGTTCCATTATATCATTTGTTGCCAATTTATGTGCTCTGCTATAACAGTCATGTTTGTATTCAGAATATAGTCACTGTTACATTGTTATTGTGATATGATATTGCTATCTTGTGACCAGATTGCCATAGTTATGAGTGTGCATTGTAAGGTCACTGTTTATGAGTGACTGTTCATTCATTTCATACCATATTGTTAGTAGTTGTAACAGTCTATATAATCTGTCCATTATGTTAAGACATTGCCATATATTATTGTATTGAATTGATATGCAAAGCAAGGGCATTGTTCACATTGTCATAGTATTGTAAAGATCATTGCATTGTAGTCTGAATATTGCATGTCACAGTCATATATTCTGGAAAGTGCAATCAGAATTAGAGAAGTTTGATATATTTGTAGTAAGTCTTTACATTGCTTTGAGTTTCATTGTTGCACATTGTGTTACATTTCTACATTGGTATTGTTATCTCAATTGCAATTTGATGCCCAAAACAATTATCACATTGAGACACAACATTGGAAACAAAACAATTCAGTGCATGCCAAGTGTTTGACGATTTGCCACAGTTCAGATTTGAGGGTTTTAGTGATGCTACTAGTGAGGGTCATTACAGTGGTATCAGAGCGGTGTTCTTGCCATCCTGTTGGGTAAGAAACCTATATGCATCCTTCAGCATTTGGGCATCACAGGTACTACACACGAAGAAGAGCATCACTAGAGGGTGAACAGGACTTCAGAGATACTCTTACCATGGGTGAGAGACAGTCACAAAGCCCACCTAGAATTCCTGATGTTGAGAGGGAATTCTTTCGGATTATGACTACGGGACAGCAGGAGATGGTCCAATCCTTGCGTAATTTGACCACTATGATGGAGAGAGTGGTTCAGCCCAGAGCACAGGAACAGGTTCGAGGTACACTTGACCATGATAATAGGAGTGTGGCAGGTTCACAGGGTGCTCCTAGGCATAGGTCTTGGACAGCGGATAGACCTACTCGTCCTACTTTTCTTAGAGAGGAGGCTCAGGAGGCAGGAGAGGGTGATGTACAGGATGAGTTTCAGGATGATCTTAGAGCTGCTACTGCAGAATGGCAGGCATTACCACCACATGTGCGTGAGTTACTTAACTTTGATCGCTACTTGAACCAGAGGAGAGAGCACATGAGGAATACTCGGCAAAACAAGAGACCTAGAGGAGGCCATGACAGTGAGTTGCAGCGAGCTGCTAGCAAGCTCACTTTACCTTCTTTTGATGGTAGTGGACAGATGTCAACACAGGCATGGATACATAAGTTGGATACTTTCTTAGCATTGAGACCCATGTCAAAGATAGATGCCATCAGATACGCCACCTTGCATTTGGAGGGCGCAGCTCATGATTGGTGGTCACATGGTATGGTTACCTTGCAGCACAACCAAGTGACATCGTACCAGGATTTTGTGGATAGGCTGGTGGAGCGTTTTGACAGGAAGGATCCAGAGATCTTCTTCCGTGATCTTGCACAGTTGAGACAGACAGGCAGCTTAGAAACTTATATCAGTGAGTTTCAGAGGTTGTCAATTATGGTCCAGGATGTATCGGAGAGGCGGTTGGTTATCCTATTCACTGAGGGATTGTCTGAACCCCTCAAGGGTTGGATCAAGGCATTTCATCCATCGACACTACAGGACGACATGAGGAAAGCTCGTAGTATGGAGCTTACAGCACCTTCTAGTAGATTCACCCCTAGGAGTTCTACTTCTTTCAGAGATAATAAGAAGTTTGATAAGGGGAAGGGGAAGAAGGTTATACCAAGGGGAAATCCACTCCACCCTTGGATACTGAGGCACTTAATGACCTACGTAGGAAGAAGCTATGCTTCTATTGCAAAGGTCCATATGAAAGGGATCATGACTGTCCTTTGAGGCCTAAGGGGAAGGCCAATAGAGTTATGTGGGCGTACTATGAGGACTCAGATTCAGATAGCAAAGCACATGAGGATGAGCACAGTGACACAGAGCCTGAGGTAGAGGCAGAGGCTTCAGAGCCTAAGGTGGAGCCGGAGCTACATTTGCAGCAGGCACGCTTATCTAGTATTTAGCAGGAGGGGTCCTTTAGATTGCGTGGAGTTCTAGCAGGACAGAAGGTGATTACCCTAGTTGACATAGGTGCTACGCATAATTTCATCGATGCACGTTTGGTTGAGCGCCCTGGCATTGAGACAGAGGAGTTTGAGGGTCTCCGAGTACAGGTTGCTGATGGTTACACTCTTAAGTGTAACAGGATGATCAGAGATATGCCCTTACGCTTGAGCCATTATGAGTTCAAAGCGGATTACCATGTAGTTAACATGGGCGACCTAGATATTGTATTGGGGATGACTTGGTTGCATTCATTGGGTGAGGTCACTTTCAGACTCAGGGACATGGAGGTCAAGTTTGAGGCAGATGGTAGGCAGCATGTCTTGAGGGCTATCAGAAATAGTGATATTAGGACTATTTCTTTCAGGCGCATGGAGAGGATGGTTAGACACGATGGGATCGGATGGGCAACCATGTGTACTCTCATGCCTACATAGAAGGAGCATCAGATGACAGAGTATCACCCTGATATTCAGAGATTGAGAGAGCAGTATGATAGGGTGTTCAGTGACATTCCACCTGGTGCACCACCTGACCGTGGAATTGAGCACATCATTGAGCTAGAGGAGGGTGCTAAACCCGTGATGATCACACCATACAGACATCCTAGGAGGCTCAAGGATGAGATAGAGAAAACCATCAAGGAGCTGCTTGAGATGGGGCATATTCGACTGAGTAAGTCTCCTTTTGTTTCTTCAGTAGTATTGGTGAAGAAGGATGGTTCTCTACGTATGTGCATTGATTACAGGGCGCTAAACAAGAGGACTATTAAGAATAGGTACCCCATCCCACGGATAGATGAGCTTCATGGGGCTTGCTACTTCAGCAAGATAGACTTGAGATCAGGGTATCATCAGATCAGAGTTAGAGAGCAGGATATAGAGAAGACTGCATTTAGATGCCATTGGGGACACTTCGAGTTCGTGGTCATGCCATTTGGGTTGACCAATGCACCAGCCACTTTTCAGTCTACGATGAATAAGGTCTTCCATCATCAGTTGAGGAGATTTGTATTGGTTTTCTTCGATGATATCTTGGTATATAGTCGGACATGGCAGGAGCATGTAGTACATTTGGAGACTGTATTGAGTATATTGCGGAGGGAGTCCTTGTATGCCAAGGAGTCCAAGTGTGATTTGGGTATGACTGAGCTCTTGTACTTGGGTCATATTATCAGTGCAAATGAAGTGCGGATGGATCCTGATAAGATCCATGCTATAGTGGAGTGGCCTATTCCAGAGAACCTGACACAGTTGAGAGGGTTCCTAGGCCTATGTGGATTCTACCGCAGATTTGTGTAATGACCCTTACTAAAAAGGCCACTAAAATTCCCAAATCTGAACCGAGTCAATTTGTCAAACACTTGGCATGCAACTGAATTGTTTGCTGACGTTTGCTTCTAGTTTGGGTTTGTTTGATGCCAATGATGTTTTGGTGAATGCCAATGAATGCAAGTGACTAATTGGAAGTAAAAATGAAGTGCAACCTCTTAATATTCTAATCCAATTGCAATTCAATGAAATGCTGATAAAAATTCAACATCTACAGCTCTGAGACATTTTGACGAACATTTGGTATGCAATCTATAGAACTATGCAAATGAGACATTAAACCAAACAATTGACCTCCTGACTGAATATTCCTTTACTAATCCAATAACTTGGCACCTTAGACTTACTTATCAATGCAATGAACTCTCCAAGTCTGATTACAAAGTCAATGACTATTTCAATTGACTGATTCTCTGAAATTCATATGGACTGTTACATGAGCAAGGAACTATGGTATACAATCCACTTTCATTACTGAGATAGTCTATACTCTTCCCTAGCTATGTCCTTCGATTACAATGATGATAACAAAGTTTGATTACAATAACAGATTTATGGACTGTTTACAATCAGATATTTATAACCAGAAATGTATGGACTGTCACAAATTAACAATGAACTCTACCACATTCACAATGCACCTTATAACTGTATCAATCCAATTACAATATATATAGCAATGTCCGAACACAATGGACTGTTGTTTCTGAATACAAATATGACTGAAAATGATGCAATAACAGTACTGTTTCAGAACTGTATATCTATGACTGTATACATACAACTCTTATGCAAATTTTTACCATTTTGGTACTCAAAACATCAATATCAAACAATGTATAAAACCTGGAAATGCTGCACCAAATGTTGATCAAATCGATCATGAAGTATGCTGATGTAGACACCTCCAATTGCACCCGAACTGATCCCAATTTACAGCTGATTGTAGATGGCTGCAATAATTTTTCGGACTGCTTTTTCACTCTACTTTTTTTTTTGCTTTGCTTTTTCGGACTCCTTTTTCGGACTGCTTTTTCGGATCCGCTTTTTTCGTTTTGCTTTTTCGGACCTGCTTTTTCTTCCTCTTGCAACCAAAACTCAAACCCTCAGGTAAATCTGAGGATTCCAAATAAGCTCAACATGAAATGGCTGAATACCACTTCCAATGTGCAACCCTTCAGAAGATATCTCACTTCCTCAGTTATGCAAATCCAAGGGAGTTATCGTTCCCAAAGATCTAATGAAAATTTGCGGACCAAATGACTACAAATTGCTCCAATATGGAAAAGTAGAAGAATCCTCAAATCAACTTCCCAAATGAATGCCCAAGCCCCCTATTTATTCACTTTTTGAGAAGTTACTAAGAACTTCTAGAAGCATCCATTATAAAATCCCATTATAATGCACTTTTATAATAATATAACTTTATAAAATAAAAAGTGCAACTCAACTTAAAATTATAACATGTGGGGCCCGCATAACTCATAATAATAAAAATAAGCTCTAAATCACTTCTCCAAGAGCAAATACGACCACTGATCTACAAAATGACTCTCTCCACATCGCCACCAGTCTACGAGAGCCTGTGATAGACTGATCCGGCACACTAAACGATGTCAGCCAGAATGGGGACATGACAATCCGCCCTTCCTGAAATTGCTTGTCCCCAAGCCATGATTGAGCAATAAACCAATCAATCCACCTGGATCCCAAATGTAGTCATGAACTGTATTGCTGTCAACCAACGCAAGCTCCTGCAATATCCTCTGCAATATAACCAAGAGGAATCCATGAATGAATCGTGAACCACTGCTCAACTGAACTCCAACTCAATGACTGCCACAGTCAGGAACCCACGAGACACCAATTCTGAAAATATCAAAACCCAAGTAACAACTCAAACTGCCAACACAATAAATACCATCAACGCATCCCACTGGCCTACGCAGAGCACACAATCCAACTCTGCAACAGTGGTGAACACTCCCGAATGAAATTGCACCAAGTATGGAAAATCCACACACTGTACAACTCCTACAGTCAACACAACTCTGCAGATCACCGGCCACTGTCCCATAACTATAACTCCCATGCACCGCTGATGGCGAATAGTCATCACTTGATAGATAGCAAGAACTAGAACCCAAACCAAATTTGACGGCCATCAACTCCTCAACGCAAGGATCAAATGCAAACTGATGAACATACCCTGCAGTATAATGCTGATAAAAAGAACCACCCTCGGTCAACAGCTCACCATGCACAGGTGATACAACCCACTGCGACTGATCACCAGCTAAGTCAAGAATTGTCATAGCCAAAGGAGTAGAATCAATAACAACCACTGAAGCAACACTCCCAAACTCCTGCTCAAAGTCATGTACTCTCAAGCTATCGACCGCATAACCTATCGCCATGTTATGCCCATCACAACTCTCATCTCGTGGCGTCAAACCATCCCATAACTGATGACAAACACTAGAGCCCAAAGTACATCTCTGTATCATCATCTCATCAACATATGGATCAAAAGTAAACTGATGAGCATACCTCACAGTGTAAGGTGGATAGAATGTGTCAGTCTCAATCAGTGGCTCAGACTGCAATCTAGATGAAACTAACTGCAACTGATCACTAACCAAGCCCGAACCAACTACTACCTCCGAAGACACCTCCAAAGTAGTATCACAAACAGGAACCAAGCCAACTGCCGGCTCACCAACATCAAACATGATCCCTGGTACAACATCACTAGTCTCCGTGCCATCAGTAGTAGAGACCACCACCAAGTCAAACATACCACAATGCTCAGCGCCCAACTCCACTGAACTTGACTGTAGTGGAAATCAACTTGATGTGCCAATGCTAGTATCGAGGACAGATATATCCTCATCTCCACTACCTCTATCAATCTCGACCATGGACATCCTCGAATCACCAGACACCACAACCCGTGGCTGTACAGAATCTGGTAAAGACTGTAGTTGCTCTAACTCCATGGTCACCTCAGGCAAATGAAACTGTGACTCCTCGAAAGCCAACTGTGTACTCTCAAGAATCTCAGAAGTCACCTCGAGCTGCTGAGTAAGCTCACTCACCTCATCTTCCTTGACTAGTAATGCATCATATGCTGTACTGCCCCACTCCATAAGATAATCTCTATCAGCTACCAACTGCATATAATTCTGTCTCAAAATCCGGATAGCCTCCCATAAAGAGTGGATCTCTGTCAAGGAAAGATAACTGCCTCCCTGCTCATGACTAGTAGGAGAACCCCATCCGTAAACTGCTAACAACTGACGAGCAGCATCGAAATCCTGGCAAGCGATAGCAATGTCTCGTTCACTAACTCTCAGCTGACTGGACATGTGATGGCGCTGGCTAGACTGTCTCCTACAATCCTCCTCTGACGCATTGTCCAAGGGAGTATCCTCAAAACCACTGATCTCTGGAGTACTACTATCCATACTCTGCGAATCAACTCCAAAGCTCATACCAACATACGGAGCATCAAAAACTGTAGCATCACTGCCCAACTCTGCTGTAACAAATGAATCTGCCGAGGAAGCTAAATCCTCAAAACTGTCCGCAGTAGACTCCTGGATGTCATCAAGGCCAGTGCGATCCTGGGACTCATCTGTAATCACTAACACCTCAGATGTGCCTAAATTATCACAAACCCACTGCACCCTGAGTGGTCGACTGGAAATGTACACTACTCCTAACATTGGTGTATAAAGACTAATACCAACATCTGACAAGCTGCTGGTATGAATGAGAACAACACCGTGTAATCTGCTAATCAAATCCATGATAGCACTCAAACAATCACTGCTACCAATAGATGATAAAGATCTCCAGTCAACAGAATCCCAAACGCCAATGTAACAATCCTGAGTTCTCATCCGTAAACCGGAACCGACTGACACCTCAAGCAAAATCCGTACCTGAGTAGCCTGCTCAATCCCAATATCAGCTGATCCCACATCCATGTCTGCCATAATTGACACTATCCCTGAATCCTGGATGCAAGGTGAACTCTCACAACTATCAACAACCACATGTGATCCGCATGTCGCAGAAAGCTGAGTATCAGGTGTGTAAGATGAAGTTGAACTCAACTCCACGCCATACCCATCCACATGTCTCTCTGAGTCCTGTAATGCCAATGGAGTACTCAACAAAGAGGCTCGAGTGTCGTCGAACTCTCGAGAAAGCCTGCCAACTTCCTCCTCCTTCCTCCTCAAGGCATCTAAATGATCTCTGGCAAGGCTAAGAAGATGGTCACGATCTGAAAGATGTAAATAACTCATCTTCATCGCTCCCATTCCTTCCCTGATCGCCTGTAAGTCAACACAAGCAGACTTTGCCTGAACTCCCTTATGTCTGTCCTGTAACTGAATCATCCGGATGTGATCCTCTATCATCTCCCGCATCCTGTCATGATGAGATAATGAAGTCACAATCCCATCCTCGCTTACCCTAAGCTGACTGGACAAAACATGTGAAGTACTATGTGCCTAAACCTCGTGTGATGTAGCATCTAACTGTGCCTGATACTCTCTATCAGCAAAGTCCTGAATACTCAATGTCTGCTCATCGCTGATAGGTATCTCATCATCATGCACAACAACCTCCTCACAATCATCATCTGAATCCACTGTGCTGTAGTTACTATTTTGAGCACCTGTGACATCATCAAGACCAACTGTACCACAATCACTGTCAGTGTCACTCATGCCATCCGGTGTGCCTATGATATCACCTTCTGATGCAACTGGCTCAACCTGTACAACATCTGTAACCACTTCTGCCTGTGAAGATGATGCAAATAAATCATTACGTGAAGATGTGTTAACATCTCCCAATACCGGATCAGCATGTCTGTCAAACTCATCATACAAGTTTTTGCCTGTCATAAGGAAGGTACTTCGATCCTTAGGCCTATTAATCAGGCTCTTCAACCACGTACATGCCATAGGTGACACATTCCTCTCTTTTGTCCAAACATGCCATAAATCTTCTGCCAAAAGTTTAGAAATTTCATCCTTCTCAAACAAGATTGTGAACATGATGGAGTGCATTGATGCTAATACATCGCTGGAATGAAACTCATCCAAAATATTCCAAAATGTGTTAAACATTCTGCGAATGTCATCAATACAACCTATTGACAACATAATGTTTTCAAACCTACACCATGCAAATACTTCAAGTAATCTTGCCCTCTTTGTGAAATGAGGGTTCCTGATGTCATCCAACCTTTCGAAGCTTTTCACCATGGCATGAAGTACCTCTCTCATAATCTGATCATCATAAGAATTAAAGCCAGCTATTATCCTCATGATTTCACTAATGCAAGAGAGAGTTGCAAGTCTTACCACCTCATCATGATGTCTCAATAATCGGGGCTTCACCAAAGAACCAAATACTGGAGATAAAGCTGTTTGCATAGCATAGGAATCTGACTGATCAACCTTGCCTAAATAAGTTTCCAACTCCTCCAAAGTTCTTAGGAGGTCCTTTGTTCGCTGAAATGGACGATCTAGTTTCTTCAATGCAGTGTGCATTCTCTCTTTCAATTCCTTGTCTCCTGTTAAAGCCATGCTGACAGTTGAATTCAATCTGAAATAACCCAATCAGGTTGGCAGGAAACCGCTCTGATACCACTGTAATGACCCTTACTAAAAAGGCCACTAAAATTCCCAAATCTGAACCGAGTCAATTTGTCAAACACTTGGCATGCAACTGAATTGTTTGCTGATGTTTGCTTCTAGTTTGGGTTTGTTTGATGCCAATGATGTTTTGGTGAATGCCAATGAATGCAAGTGACTAATTGGAAGTAAAAATGAAGTGCAACCTCTTAATATTCTAATCCAATTGCAATTCAATGAAATGCTGATAAAAATTCAACATCTACAGCTCTGAGACATTTTGACGAACATTTGGTATGCAATCTATAGAACTATGCAAATGAGACATTAAACCAAACAATTGACCTCTTGACTGAATATTCCTTTACTAATCCAATAACTTGGCACCTTAGACTTACTTATCAATGCAATGAAACTCTCCAAGTCTGATTACAAAGTCAATGACTATTTCAATTGACTGATTCTCTGAAATTCATATGGACTGTTACATGAGCAAGGAACTATGGTATACAATGCACTTTCATTACTGAGACAGTCTATACTCTTCCCTAGCTATGTCCTTCAATTACAATGATGATAACAAAGTCTGATTACAATAACAGATTTATGGACTGTTTACAATCAGATATTTATAACCAGAAATGTATGGACTGTCACAAATTAACAATGAACTCTACCACATTCACAATGCACCTTATAGCTGTATCAATCCAATTACAATATATATAGCAATGTCCGAACACAATGGACTGTTGTTTCTGAATACAAATATGACTGAAAATGATGCAATAACAGTACTGTTTCAGACCTGTATATCTATGACTGTATACATACAACTCTTATGCAAATTTTTACCATTTTGGTACCCAAAACATCAATATCAAACAATGTATAAAACCTGGAAATGCTGCACCAAATGTTGATCAAATCGATCATGAAGTATGCTGATGTAGACACCTCCAATTGCACCCGAACTGATCCCAATTTACAGCTGATTGTAGATGGCTGCAATAATTTTTAGGACTGCTTTTTCACTCAGCTTTTTTTTTTTGCTTTGCTTTTTCGGGTCTGGTTTTTCGGACTGCTTTTTCGGATCCGTTTTTCGTTTTGCTTTTTATTCACTTTTTGAGAAGTTATTAAGAACTTTTAGAAGCATCCATTATAAAATCCCATTATAATGCACTTTTATAATAATATAACTTTATAAAATAAAAAGTGCAACTCAACTTAAAATTATAACATGTGGGGCCCGCATAACTCATAATAATAAAAATAAGCTCTAAATCACTTTTCCAAGAGCAAATACGACCACTGATCTACAAAATAACTCTCTCCACATCGCCACCAATCTACGAGAGCCTGTGATAGACTAATCCACCACGCTAAACGATGTCAGCCAGAATGGGGACATGACAATTTGTGAGTGGGTATTCATGTCATGCAACCCCTATGACAGATTTGCTAAAGAAGGGGGCCTTTGTTTGGACACCAGAGGCGCAGGCTTGCTTTGACAAGTTCAAGGAGATCATGACTTCATGTCTGGTGTTAGCTTTGCCTAATTTTTCGAAGCCATTTGAGCTTCAATGTGATGCATCCAGAGATGGTATAGGTGCTATATTGATGCAGGACAAGCACCCTATTGCATATGAGAGCAGGAAACTCCGTGGACCTGAGAGATCTTTCAGCATTTACGATAAGGAGATGTTAGCCATCATGCATGCGTTGGCTAAGTTTAGACAGTATCTAGTGGGTGGTAAGTTTTGCATTAAAACTGACCACAACAATTTGAGGCATTTCCTTAGTCAGAGAGATCTCAACGATAGGCAGCAGAAGTGGGTAAGTTATAGGCTTACGATTTTGATCTATCATATGTGAGAGGGACTCAGAATGTGGTAGCAGATGCATTGTCACGTAGACCACATCTCAGTGCATTGATTGAAATATCAGAGGATTGGCGACATATGATAGTGGCAGAGTATGCTAGAGACCCATGGGCGTCAGGGGTAGTTGATGGGTCAGTTGTTGATACTCGGTATACACTTGTAGATGATTTGATTATCTACAAGAGTAGGATCTTTCTAGCCCCAGGATCGAAGCTGAAGCGATCTATATTGAGAGCTCTTCATGATTCACCTACAGCTGGTCACCCTGGGTACTTCAAGACATATAGACAGGTGCGGGAGCGGTTCACTTGGAAAGGATTGAAGACAGATGTATTGCAGTATGTTCGTGAGTGCCCTATTTGTCAGCAGAACAAACAAGGGCACACCTTTCCAGCCAGGCTCCTACAGCCACTTCCCATTCCTGATCAGAAGTGGGAGTGCATATCCATGGATTTCATTACGGGCTTGCCCAAGGCCCAAGGGCGTGATTGTATCTATATGGTGGTGGATAGACTGACGAAGTATGCACACTTCTTTCCCATCACTACTACTTACACAGCAGTACAGGTAGCTGAGGTCTTCTTTAGAGAGGTCTTCAGATTGCATGGGATACCCCGCAGCATAGTGAGTGACAGGGACGGCAGATTTTTGAGTCACTTTTGGCAGGAGGTATTTAGACTTTGTGGACTGAGCTTACACCTAGCACCAGTTATCACCCGCAGACGGATGGACAGACAGAGATAGTTAACAAGTGGGTGGAAGGTTATTTGAGGAATTACGTAGCTAGTCAGCAAAGGGCATGGGTGAGATGGATACATCTGTGTGAGTATTGTTACAATACCACATTTCACATGTCGATTCAGATGTCACCTTTCAGGGCTCTATATGGGTATGATGCGCCTAGCTTCATTGATTTGCTTATGTCTGATATTAGAGTTCCACATGCTGGGGATTTGCTTCAGGAGAGCAAAGACATTGTTGATGCTCTCAAGGATAATATAGCCAAGGCACAGAATCAGTACAAGTAGTATGCAGATCAGAAGCGCATTGAGAGGAGCTTTGAGGTTGGTGATATGGTTTACCTCATGCTTCAGCCATACAAGCAGTCTACTCTCAAGAAGAGTGGGTCGGAGAAGCTTAAGCCGAGATACTATAGGCCTTTCAGGATCATTAGGCGTGTTGGTGAGTTGGCTTATGAGCTTGAGCTTCCAGCTGATAGTAGAGTGCATAATGTGTTTCATGTGTCGCGCCTCAAGAAGGCGTTAGGGCAGCATGTTGCGCCTTCTATAGTGCTACCACCAATGGATGATGAGGGGAAGTTGGTTCTGGTGCCAGAGTCTATCTTGGATAGCAAGGAGAAACAGCTTCGCATGTCATGTCCCCATTTTGGTTGACATCGTTTTGCGTGCCAGATTTGCCTATTATCGACTCTCGTAGGCAAATGGTGTGGAGAGAGAGTCAATTTTGCGATTCAGATGATCATCTTTGCTCTTGAAGAAGTGTTATGAGGTTATATTTTATTATTATGAGTTATTGGGGGCCTACATGTTCTAATTTTAAGTTGAGTTGCACTTTTTATTTTATAATATTATTTTATTATAAAAAGTGCTTTTTAATGAGATTTTATAAAGGAGAGTTCTAGAAGTTCCAGGAAAAGTGAATAAATAGAGGGCTAGGCCTCTCATTTGGGGATGCTTGATTTGAGACTTCTTCTACTTCTTCATTGTGAAGACATTTGTGGTCTTTTGGATCTGCAAATTATTATTCGATCTTTGGGAACGAGTCACTCCCCTAGATTGGCAATTTTGAGGGTGTGAAATATCACTTGAATTATTGCAATTTTGGAGTTGGTACTCAGCCATCTCAATTGTGCTTCATTGAGAACTTGTTTGAAGGGTTTGCAATTGTTGGAATAAGGTGTGAAATTCTTCATTGGCATTGGAGAATCAATTTGGCAAAGGATTGAAGACAAATTTGATCATTTTCAGAATTGCCATAATCAGGGTTTGAACCAATAAATTGTTCATATCTTCTCAACCCTTTGGAGTATCATTTTGTGCTTTGGTAGGGTTAGTACCTAACCCTAGGCGCCCAAGTTCATGCCTTTTTGGGGCCTTAAAATACCTGCAATTATTTTATACAGGGGCACATATCCAGACTGATCATATCAGGGTTTGGACCCATACTTTTGCTCATATCTCACACACGAGCTGGAGATTAAATTTATGCTTTTGGAGGGTTATTATACAACCCTAGGCGCCCACATTGCATGGTTTTGGGGGACCCAAAACCCCAGCAAATAATTTATATAGCAGCCGCCCAGGCCGTACAGGTACGGCCTTGCCAGTTCAGACATCAGCGGCAGTTTTTGAGGCCAGTTTGGGTGCGGTTGAGGTGTCTACTGCAGCGTCCAGCATCATCAAATTTGAGGTCTATCAATAGGGCTTCGAATCAGGTTTTTCTTGCTCTAAAAATACATGTCTATTTTGGTTATTGACTGTCAAACAGTGATTGTCTTTTTCAGACTAGTTTGGGCAAATAAAACAGTCTCAGAATTGTAGTGTTGTAATCAGATTTTGTTCATTGCATAGACAAGGGTTTTAATGAAATAAAACTGCATAGTTGTGACAGTCTACAAATCTGATATTGTAATCAGACTATGAAATTCAGTCATTAATAGAGATGCCAGTTCAGTCCTAGATAATCAGTTGTAATCAGATTACATATGAGGGTTTATACTTTAGCCTCAATCTATGTTAGTATTTGCATGCACCAGATATCAGTCCATATTATATTCAGACTTTGAAGCCCTCACGATTGTATGCTCAGTCCTGTTTACAAGGATCTGAAAGTATAATCAGAATTATATGTTTTAATAAGACTGCAGTTGTAGGGCTGGTTTCATCTTGCCATCCATTTACATGCTCATATATATGAATTAGACATCAGTCCATCATTCTCAGATATTGCTATCAGTGATTGTATTGGTTGGTATGTAAGCAAGGCAGTGTTATATTGACATGATTTGTAAGGGACATTGTAATGTAATCTGAAAAGTATTGTCACAGTCTGAGAATAGTTATTTGGAACCATATAATTGTGGTTGGGTCAATATAGGTGCAATTACGTTGGCTGTCATCAATCAGTGATCATTTGAATAGATTATATTTCATTGTTGCTCTATTGTATTTCATTGCTATATTGGCATTGTTATCTCAATAACATTTGGTGCCCAAAACAAATAGACCTAACCATAGCCCAAATCAGTTACATGCCAAGTGTTTGACAAATTGCATAAGCTCAGTTTGAGGGTTTTAGTGACCTATATAGTACGGGTCATTACATCGCAGGAGAGTTTTCAGAGAGTACATGGTGAAGTGGAGAGATCTTCCTGTTGAGGATGCTACTTGGGAGTCGGACGAGATTTTGCAGCACCCAGCTTTGAGATTGCTTGAGGGCAAGCAATTTCAGGAGGGGCGGACTGTCATGTCCCCTTTCTAGAGACATGTTCTTTCATGACAGGTTTGCCTATCATCGACTCTCGTAGGCAAATAGTTTGGAGAGAGAGTCATTGTGTGGATCATTTGATTGCTTATTGCTGACAGAGCCTACATTCGGTAGAGCCTACATCCAGTTTGAGGCAAACATGTAGTTGTAGTGGAGCCTACGTCCAGAAGTGAGCCTACATCTAGTTCGAGCCTACATTCAGTCTAGTTGGGCCTACATTCGGTTATGAGACATCTTGGCCTACATTGTTATATTTTTGAGTTGAGAAATGTACTTTATTATTATAATGTTATTTTATTATAAAGTACATTATAATTAGATGTTTCTAGAAGTTTTAGTAACTTCTCAAGAAAAAGAATAAATAGAGGGCTTGGGCTATCATTTCTACATGCTTGGATTTGGGATTTCTTCTACTTCTTCATTGTGAAGCAATTTGTAGCCTTGTGGTCTGCAAATACTATTCGATCTTTGGGAACGATCACTCCCCTAGATTGGCATAACTGAGGTAGTGAAATATCTATTGAAAGGTTGCAAGTTTGGAGTTGGTACTCAGCCATCTCATTGGTACTTCATTGAGAATTTGATGTAAGGGTTTGTCTGTGGTTGGAATAAGGGTTTGAATTCACCTCTTGTATTGGTGAATCATTTTGGTGAAGGTTGAAGACCATTTTGGCACTTTTTCAGACATTCTATATCAGGGCCTGGAATCAGAAATTTGCTCATATCTCCCTAGATACTTGGAGATAATTTTTATGCCTTGGAGAGGACAACAATATATCATTGGCGGTCAGATTCATAACATTTTGGGGTTCCAAACACCTTGCATTTATTTTCTGCAGGAGCCGTACATGTACGGCCTGGTATCGCCCTGTACCAGTACAACAAACATCAAACTGGGGGCAAATTTGGTGGGGTCTGTCATCTTGTCTTCGGCATTGGATTTCTTCATTGTGGACAACAATTACTGCAGCATTACCAGGTTCCATTATATCATTTGTTGCCAATTTATGTGCTCTGCTGTAACAGTCATGTTTGTATTCAGAATATAGTCATTGTTACATTGTTATTGTGATCTGATATTGCTATCTTGTGACCAGATTGCCATAGTTATGAGTGTGCATTGTAAGGTCACTGTTTATGAGTGACTGTTCATTCATTTCATACCATATTGTTAGTAGTTGTAACAGTCTATATAATCTGTCCATTATGTTAAGACATTGCCATATATTATTGTATTGAATTGATATGCAAAGCAAGGGCATTGTTCACATTGTCATAGTATTGTAAAGATCATTGCATTGTAGTCTGAATATTGCATGTCACAGTCATATATTCTGGAAAGTGCAATCAGAATTAGAGAAGTTTGATATATTTGTAGTAAGTCTTTACATTGCTTTGAGTTTCATTGTTGCACATTGTGTTACATTTCTACATTGGTATTGTTATCTCAATTGCAATTTGATGCCCAAAACAATTATCACATTGAGACACAACATTGGAAACAAAACAATTCAGTGCATGCCAAGTGTTTGACGATTTGCCACAGTTCAGATTTGAGGGTTTTAGTGATCCTACTGGTGAGGGTCATTACATAATGTAATGTCCCCACTTCGAGTGTTAAGTATTCATTTGGTCCTTGATGAATAAACCTTCAAAGATATATAGTCTTTGCCTTAATTCCGTGCAAGGAATCATACCACTCAAGATTACAAGAGATATTTTTTTATTAGTAGATTCTTGTTGTGCTCTATATCACTATAGATTCTTATAATTGTTTTTGGTATACTGTTCTTTCTTTACGGTCTTGATCTGAAGTCTCACAACCAAATCTAATGTATCTGTTATGTGAAAATTACAATTCCCAAATCAGATAATAAGTAATGAGTTCCATTGAGAGTATTATACGTTTGGTTCTAATAAATTCTGATTTTATATGATGTGCATAGATAACAGTTTATATCTGGCTGTTGGCTAACTGTAATGACCCCCACCAATAGGATCACTGAAAACCCCCAAATCTGATCCGTGTCAATTCGTCAAACAGTTTGCATGCACTTGAATGGTCTTGTTTCAAATGTTGTGTTCAGATTAATATTTGTTTTTGGGCACCAAATGTTATTGAGATAACAATACCAATGTAGCAATGAAATACAATAGAGCAACAATGAAGTACACACTATTCAAATGATCACTGATTAATGACAACCAATGTAAATGCAACTATATCAACCCAGCTACAATATATGATTCCAAATGACTATTCTCAGACTATGACAATAATATTCAGATTACAATGCAATGATCCTTACAATATCATGACAATATGATCAATGCCTTGCTTGCATACTAATCCAATACAATCATTTATAGCAATATCTGAGAATGATGGACTGATTTATAAAGACTGTTCTCTGAGCAAATGTATGGACTGTTTACATAACAGAGATTATCCCCTTCCCAAATTCAATGTCTTATAACTCTATCCCAACTCAATTGCATTGACAAAACAGAGACTAATCTAGACTGCTGAACAAAGACTGATTTTCTGAATATTATAATGACTGTTACACAGTGCACATGAATTGACCATAAAACATTACAATGGAACCTGGTAATGATGCCTCAGTTGTTGACTGAAATGCAAAGATCAATTGCCAATAAAAGGGTGACGAACTGCCTCCAAATCCGCTCCAATCTACAGCACTGTATTGGGTCGTACCAAGCCGTACAGGTACGGCTGCTGTAGTAAATTCCAGGCAGGGTGCTGGGCTCCCAAAATGGTATAAATTGAACCGCCTAGGGTATGTATACACCCTCTCCAAAGCGTAAAAATTGATCCCAAGTAGTTTAGGAGTTATGAGCAAAACTTGATTCCAGGGCCTAAGATTGAAAATCTGAAAAATGTGCCAAATTGTCTTCAATCAATCACCCAAATGATTCACCAATGCAAGAGGTGAATTCTAAACCTTATTCCAACCACAAACAACCCCTTCAAACAATTTCTCAATGAAGTACCAATGAGATGGCTGAGTACCAACTCCAAATTTGCAACCCTTCAGTAGATATTTCACTACCTCAGTTATGCCAATCAAGGGGAGTGATTGTTCCCAAAGATCGAATAGTATTTGCAGACCAAAAGACTACAAATTGCTTCACAATGAAGAAGTAGAAAAGAATCCAAATCCAAGCATGTCCAAATGAGAGGCCAAGCCCTCTATTTATTTACTTTTCTAAGAAGTTACTAAGAAGTTCTAGAAACATCGAATTATAATGCACTTTATAATAAAATAACATTATAATATAAAAGTGCTTTTCTCAACTCAAAATTATAACAATGTAGGCTCATAACTGAATGTAGGCCCAACTACAACCGAATGTAGGCTCTACTGAATGTAAGCTCTAACAGCAATATGCAATCAACTGATCTCCAAATGATCACGAGATGACTCTCTCCTCATCGCTATAAGTCTATGAGAGCTCGTGATAGACTGATCCCGCACGCCAAATGATGTCAGCCAAAATGGGGACATGACACTAACTTTGCATAATAAGTTGCTTCTAAGTATTGATTCTTATTCTACGATCTTTGGAATTATTGTTATTGCTTTACTTTGTATCCTCTCTTTCCTCCTCCATGATCCTTGATGAATGATTGAAGATGTTTATTTATATCTTGAAGTGATGACTCTTAGTGCCAAGGGACACGTCTCTTATTTTCTCCCTGCCACATGTACCACTTCATTACTATTAATTTTATTGCCTCTTATCAAGACTAACCACTCTTTTATTTGGATCGATGACTAAATATAAATCGCAAGTTTGTGTCTCTTAGTTATTATACGAATTAAATATAATTGCTTCCATTCCCTATGTTTGACGATGTATGCGGATTAGTTTCCCGTTCCCTTTCACACCATTGACTGGCTATATGTCAGTTTGTCTTTGTCCTGAGCATTTGCGGTGATTTATTTTATTACCAGACGGGAAGCAAATATGACGTGGTAAATGTCCTGAATATTTTATTGTTCAATCATTTACCAGGTGCATAATCTTTCGGTTATTGCGTAATCGTGTGCCTTCAGGCAGTCTCCATGCCTGTACTATGTAACGTTACAGCGAATGATATCATTTCTTTATTTTGATAGAATAATGATTGATTAATATTTAATAATCAGTAAAAGTTCTGATTTATATTATTGATCAATATTGTTAATATTGACTTATAATATTGATTAATATTATTGATTGATATCAATTAAATATAAATAAGGAATTATGTATTTATATTCAAAGAAATATATATTTCGAATAGATTATATAGGTTATGAATTATATTATATTATAATTTATCATTATCTATGTAATTAGTTTTATATTTTATTTTAATAACATTATCAATCTTTGAGATTGATAATTAAACTATATATATCAAAGTATATTAATTTCTATTATTTTATTACAGTAATTATTATTATAATTATAATATTATTATATTTATTATTATTTAATAATATTATTTTATTATTTTAATAAGTTATAATTATAATATTATTATATTCATTTATAGCAACACATAGTATTATATCAATTAATATATGATATTAATGATATAATTAATTTTAATAATAAATTATATTTATTATTATTTATTCATTTATTAACTTTTTATTATTATTTATTATTAAATTCTATTAACGAAAGGGGTCTGCCCTTCCGAAAATTGCTTGTCCTCAAGCAATGCAAACTTTCAATGTGTGTAATTTCTAATATCCAATTTTGATATCAAACTTGAATCCAATAACCTGAAATGACAAGTTCAACTTGAGGTGAGAATTATAATATATTTACAAATATAACCTTATTGAAATTGAAAACATCATAATATTCAATTTAAAATTTTAAGAACAATTCCAAAAATAGGACTTATCTTTATGTGTGGTAGCACTTATGTTCTCTGTTATGTGTTGCTTTTCTCTTGGATGAGTAAACTTTCAGAGATGTAGAATTTTTGTCTTCATTCCTTTCTAGGAATTACAACATTCGCTAAAAATGTCCTCTTAGTTTCAGCACTCACTAAGAATGCTTTGATCTGTTTTGACACTCACTAAGAATTCCTGGATCTTGGTACTCACTAAGAACGCCTTGATCTGGTTTGACACTCACTAAGAATGTTCTCAGAACACACTAAGAATGCCCTAACACTCACTAAGAATGTCCTTTCTTCTTGACACTCCCTAAGAATATCCTGGATCTTGGCACTCACTAAGAACACCTTGATCTAGTTTGACACTGACTAAGAATGCCTTGATCTGCTTTGACACTCACTAAGAATGTCCCAGATCTCGGCACTCACTAAGAACGCCTCGATATGATTTTGACACTCACTAAGAATGTCCCTTGTTTCTTGACACTTACTATGAATGTCTTGATTTCTTGCTAGGTGTTTCTTCAACATTCACTTCTCCTATTTGATGTACTTGTCCTCTTTTGCATTGATGATTTTGTCTCCATGGTTCTTTAGATTTGAAACATAAACTCTTCTTTATTAATTCATCCCTTACTTGGCATTGATGCCCTGTAATCCATTGTTTATTGCATACATATAATTTTTTCCCTCTATTATCCTTCCTTGAATCTTCATTCCTGTGTTATGTCTTGGTTGAAAAATTCTTAGATCTTTCTTTTGAAGAATTTGATTCAACCTTCCTTGCCTTTCTAATAGCTTCGTCCAAGTTTTGGGGTTCAAATGATTTAACCGAGTTTTTGGTGGAATCTTTCAGTCCTTCTGTGAACATATAAGCGAGTCTCTTTTGTGAAAGATCAAGTACCATAACAGATAATCCTTGGAATTTGCAAGCAAATTCTTCCACGGTTCTTGTTTGTTTGAGCTGGGTGTAATGACCCCTTCTAGTAGGATCACTAAAACCCCCAAATCTGGACTGAGACAATTCGTCAAACACTTGGCATTCACTGAATTGTTTGAATTGTTTGTTTTGTAATGAGTGTTTCAGTGTGATAGTTATTTTGAGCATCAAGTACAATTGAGATAACAAATACCAATATTGGAAAGTAATACAAGGAACAACAATGAAACTCCAAATATTCATGCAAAAATTTCAATGTCACTATATCATGAACTTCCCAAATTCTGATTGCAATGTTCAGTAGTCTGATTTTCTATAAATGTATGACTGCTACAAACTCTTGCACATGAGCACTGAATTATGACAAGAGAATGTAGGAGCTATCACACATATGACCTTGTAGAGCACAATCTCAGTCCAACTATAATATAGCAATGTCTGATTACAATTGACTGCTAATCTGAATGTAACTATGACTGTTACAATGAACCAACAAGCACTTCTTACTCCCTTCAATACACTATCAATACTATGATATTTCAATGACAATAAATGACAACAGTGACTGATTTAGACTGCTAAGAAAGGGACTGTTTTAACCAAGTACTGGACTGTATTGACAATGTCTGAATACATACAAAATTATACAGTGTCTTGACATCCAAACATGACATAAAAACCTGGAAATCGCCCTTAGTCTCTGATTGTGAATGCCGATGATAGCCAATGCAATGAAGATTGGAACCGACCCCAAACAGCCTCTCCTAACCTTGTTGTACTGTCCTGCTGCTGCTGTCGTACCAAGGCCGTACAGTACAACACTGGTATAAAATAATGTGCAGGGTTTTGAGCCCCCAAAAATATATAATCAGAGTCGCCAATGCTGTATTATGATCCCCTAAAATGCATAGAATTAATCTCCAAGTAGATTAGGAGATATGAACAAAAATCTGATTCCAGCCCCTGGTATTGCAAGTCTGAAAACGTGCCAAAATTGTCTTCAATCCTCACCCAATTGATTCACCAATGCAAGAGGTGAATTTAACCCTTATTCTAACCACAAACAAACCCTTACAACAAATTCTCAATGAAGTACCAATGAGATGGCTGAGTACCAACTCCAAACTTGCAACCCTTCAGTAGATATTTCACTACTTCAGTTATGCCAATCTAGGGGAGTTATCGTTCCCAAGGATCAAATGATATTCGCAGACCAAAAGACTACAAATTGCTCCACAATGGAAGAAGTAGAAGAAATCCCAAATCCAAGCATGTCCAAATGAAAGCCCAAGCCCTCTATTTATTCTTTTCCTTGAGAAGTTGCTAGAACTTCTAGAAACATCCAATTATAATGTACTTTATAATAAAATAACATTATAATAATAAAGTACATTTCTCAACTCAAGATTATAACAATGTAGGCCCAAATGTCTCATAACTGAATGTAGGCTCAACTACGACTGAACGTAGGCTCAAGACTGAACATAGGCTCACTCTGGATGTAGGCTCCACTACAACTGCATGTAGGCCCAAACTGGATGTAGCCTCTGTCAGCAATATGCAATCAAATGATCAACATAATGACCCTCTCTCCAAACCATTTGCCTACGAGAGTCGATGATAGGCAAATCCGTCATGCCAAACGATGTCAGCCAAAATGGGGACATGACACTGGGTGAGTTCTTGGAAATACCATTCGGTGTCCCTTTCATCAAATCTACTGATAAGCTTTTGGGAAAACTCCCCATAGGAATTTATATTTTGGTGGCCTAGGGAAATAAGCCCATGATGCCACCAATCATGTGCTACCCCTTCTAAATGGAGTATTGCAAATTGGAGGGCGTCTTCCTCTGTCATAGGGCTCAAAGTGAAGAAAGTATTTAATTTCTGCAACCATGCATGAGCCGTAATTTTCCCATACCCATCAAAATTTGGGAGCATTATTTTATTTACTTTGTATTTGAGTTCCTTGTTTTCATGTCTTCCATTCCTCCTAGGGGCATCATTTTTTTGACTGTCACAAAATTCTCCAAATGTTATGAATTCCCTAATTTCAGGTTCGAGACTTGCATAAGCTCTAGCATTTTCCACAGCTTGGTTGGTGGGTTGGTCTATTCCTTCTTCCTCCCTAGGTAATTCTTCCCGAGGTAAGAAGGTTGGTTTGGGTACTCTGGATGAAGATGACTCGTTATTTCCAGAGTGGTGGGTGCTTGCATCCTTTGCTTAGGTTTGGTGGCTCTTGAGGGTGTTGATTGAGTTCCCCATATATTGCAATGCTTGTAAGAGTGCTTGGTTGGTTTGATTAGTTTTCTCCATAAAACTCCTCAATTCATTTGATAATTGTTCGGCCATAGCTTTCTTGCCTTTCTTTCACTTATACATTAACATAAATTACCTCCCACAAGATGGCAAGATTATGCTCTGATACCACTGTAATCTCCCCACTTCCAGTGTTAAGTATTCATTTGGTCCTTGATGAATAAACCTTCAAAGATATATAGTCTTTGCCTTAATTCCGTGCAAGGAATCATACTGCTCAAGATTACAAGAGATATTTTTTAATTAGTAGATTCTTGTTGTGCTCTATATCACTATATATTCATATAATTGTTTTTGGTATACTGTTCTTTCTTTACGGTCTTGATCTGAAGTCTCACAACCAAATCTAATGTATCTGTTATTTGAAAATTACAATTCCCAAATCAGATAATAAGTAATGAGTTCCATTGAGAGTATTATACGTTTGGTTCTAATAAATTCTGATTTTATATGATGTCCAGAGATAACAGTTTATATCTGGTTGTTGGCTAACTTTGCATAATAAGTTGCTTCTGAGTATTGATTCTTATTCTACGATCTTTGGAATTATTGTTATTGCTTTACTTTGTATCCTCTCTTTCCTCCTCCATGATCCTTGATGAATGATTGAAGATGTTTATTTATATCTTGAAGTGATGACTCTTAGTGCCAAGGGACATGTCTCTTATTTTCTCCCTGCCACATGTACCACTTCATTACTATTAATTTTATTGCCTCTTATCAAGACTAACCACTCTTTTATTTGGATCGATGACTAAATATAAATCGCAAGTTTGTGTCTCTTAGCTATCATACAAATTAAATATAATTGCTTCCATTCCCTATGTTTGACGATGTATGTGGATTAGTTTCCTGTTCCCTTTCACACCATTGACTGGCTATATGTCAGTTTGTCTTTGTCCTGAGCATTTGCGGTGATTTATTTTATTACCAGACGGGAAGCAAATATGACGTGGTAAATGTCCTGAATATTTTATTGTTCAATCATTTACCAGGTGCATAATCTTTTGGTTATTGCGTAATCGTGTTTGCCTTCAGGCAGTCTCCATGCTTGTACTATGTAACGTTACAGAAAATGATATCATTTATTTATTTTGATAGAATAATGATTAATATTTAATAATCAGTAAAAGTTCTGATTTATATTATTGATCAATATTCTTAATATTCACTTATAATATTGACTAATATTATTGATTGATATCAATTAAATATAAATAAGGAATTATGGATTTATATTTAAAGAAATATATATTTCGAATAGATTATATAGGTTATGAATTATATTATATTATAATTTATCATTATCTATGTAATTAGTTTTACATTTTATTTTAATAACATTATCAATCTTTGAGATTGATAATTAAACTATATATATCAAAGTATATTAATTTCTATTATTTTATTAAAGTAATTATTATTATAATTATAATATTATTATATTTATTATTATTTATTAATATTATTTTATTATTGTAATAAATTATAATTATAATATTATTATATTCATTTATAGCAATACATAGTATTATATCAATTAATATATGATATTAATGATATAATTAATTTTAATAATAAATTATATTTATTATTATTTATTCATTTATGAAATTTTTATTATTATTTATTATTAAATTCTATTAACGAAAGGGGACATTACAACTAAACTATTTGAAACAAATTCTATTCTAGCAACTTGGAAGGAAACCTAATCTAACTACTTGGAATGAAAATCTATTCTAAATGAGGGATGTAGATCACCATGCAATAATACAAACTTGATCACAACAATTCACCATGCAAGACACAACAACGAAGAGTAAAGAAAATTTGGCATTATAGTAGCAACAATTCTCAAACAACCTCTCCTATTAATGAGAGGGGTGGGGGTTTATATAGGAGCCCCAATTACAATGAACGGTCAAGATTGATCCAGAATCAAGGGTTTAGATTAATCCATTACAAACCCTACTACGGGTAACCAAAAATAGCCATTTAGAATTAAACACCACCAAAAAGAGCCAATGAGAAAATTCAAAACTTTGAGGACCAATAGGAAGCAAGGAATCCACCTAGTCATCCAACAACTCATCATCCAAGATGTGTACTCCCTTCACCTTCTCTCTTTTAGAAAACTTGATGAACTTAAGCAAAATTTCTTTAAGTTCCTCCATATCAATACTAGGGAAGCTGCCATGTTGCATCTCAATAATCTCTAACTGTTCCATGCATGTATTCAATGTGTCATCCCAATCTGTAGTCTGTAGTTGTGGATCAATAATACGAAGCATAAGTGAGGAAATCATTCAAGTGACTCTCCTCAAGAGAATCTATAGTTGTGAAATAAACTGACTCCAATCTCCCCATTAGCTCTTCCAAATCCAACTCACTGGAAGCATCAATATCAAGGCCAAGAAGCTCCTTGCTTGCAATAAGAACCCTCGAATGCATCCTTTGGACATGATCCAGAATGTCATCACACTGTGTGTGCGCCTGCTCATAAGTACTCTTCATGGTAATCAATGAGAGATACCAATGGCCAAAGTCATAAACACTCCCCCTATCAATCACTCCTTCCTGCACCAAGACAGATGTAGGGATAGCTCTCAATGCCTTGAGATGAAGAATGACCTTTTGTTTGCTGGGACTGGAATTCTTCCCACATCTCCCCTAATGCCTCCATTTTATCCATAAGCATAGTGGTCACCTCATATATTTGAACCATTTTGGAAAGGAAAGATTCTTCTCGCCCTTTGATTTCTCCTGCCCATTTCCTTACCATGTTGTAAGCACAATGTGAATCTTAAGAAGTGGAAACATACGGAACAAGGTCTGCATTCTACTGTCTAGATGGATTCACATATTTGTTTATTATTTCCTTCATAATCAAATTTTCCATCTCAAGATCATCCTTTCTTCTATAGCACTTCCATTGTCCCTCAATTCCTGAAATTCTTGATCTTTAGTTGTGGGACCAATATCGAATGAAGAGATATGGTAATCATGGGGATAAATCTCATCTTCATTCTTGTCCTCAATGGGGATAGCCAAATGTACAGTATGAGAAACTTTCTCATCTCTATTAATCTTGTGAACCTTCTTTGCTGGCCTAGATTCCCGTGCTCTCCCTATCCTGTCAAGAAATGTATCAATATCATCTATAAGGGCGATCTCCTCTACCCTTCTCTTCTTCATTCTGTCTCTAAGCCAATCAAGGACTATGGATTAATCCAAGCCACCCTCCATCTGTTCATCTTCATCATATTCTTTAATTGTTGAAATAAGGCCATCCTCCATCCCTTGAGTGTTGGGATCAGACTGCCCCATATCATCTCCTAAATCAACTACCAATTGCACTGTCCGGGAAGATGACAATATCTCTATGTCCTGTTGTACCGAATGTGTGGACGAAGCTGCCTCTTGACCATCGTGGGGTAGGACCTATGTATCGTCACCCTATGTTGAATCATTGTCCATGATCTATGTTCCTTCTGTCATGTCCCCATTTTGGCTGACATCGTTTGGCACGATGGATTTGCCTATCATCGACTCTCATAGGCAAACGGTTTGGAGAGAGGGTCATTATGTTGATCATTTGATTGCATATTGCTGACAAAGCCTACATTCGGTAGAGCCTACATCCAGTTTGGGCCTACATGCAGTTGTAGTGGAGCCTACATCCAGAGTGAGCCTACGTTCAGTCTTGAGCCTACATTCCGTTGTAATTAGGCCTGCATTCAGTTATGAGCCTACATTGTTATAATTTTGAGTTGAGAAATGTACTTTATTATTGTAATGTTATTTTATTATAAAGTACATTATAATTGGATGTTTCTAGAAGTTCTAGCAACTTCTCAAGGAAAAGAATAAATAGAGGGCTTGGGCTTTCATTTGGACATGCTTGGATTTGGGATTTCTTCTACTTCTTCATTGTGAAGCAATTTGTAGCCTTGTGGTCTGCAAATACTATTCGATCTTTGGGAACGAATCACTCACCTAGATTGGCATAACTGAGGTAGTGAAATATCTACTGAAGGGTTGCAAGTTTGGAAGTGGTATTCAGCCATTTCAAGTTGAGCTTATTTGGAATCCTCAGATTTACCTGAGGGTTTGAGTTTTGGTTGCAAGAGGAAAAAAGCAATCCGAAAAAGCAGATCCGAAAAAGCTATCTGAAAAAGCAAATCCGAAAAAAGCAGATCCGAAAAAGCAGTCCGAAAAATTATTGCAGCCATCTACAATTAGGTTCCTCATTTCTCATTTGGCATTTGGCATATTTTCTGAGAAATGTATGTTTTCAGCTGAGTACAAAATATAGCTTCAGCACTTTACTATTTTACATTGTACTTGTCTTTGTTTGCCATTTGGCATTATTGGTAACAAAGGAAGGCTAGGATTTTGCAAGTGAAAGGGCATTGTAATTTTCAGTCTATCTATATTGCAAACCTAGGGTTTGATGATCATATCATTGACTGAAAAATGTATGGCATTGTTGCAAATTGTTGATATATGAATGGCATATGGTTTTGAGCAATTTCCTACATCATTGATAGTGTTTTAGATGGTATTTGGTTGCTATCTATTATTTTGAAATTTTGGGACAGCGAACTTATATATTGCAAAATAATTTCCTATATTTAGTATTTTTCTTTCAGCAGTGTATTTAGTGCATGCCAACTGTTTGACGAATTTTCTCAGTTCAGTATTAGTGATTTTTTAGTGGCCTTTATAGTAAGGGTCATTAGACCTTCCTCCTCAAATGATGATTAACCAAGGATAAGAGTAGGTGTGACCGACCTCTGTCTTGTGTCTCCAAATTCTGCACTAATTGTTCTACCACTCGATGCTTGAGATGTTCATACCTCTTTACCCTTTCTTCTTATAGTCAGTCATGTAGTCTGAATACGCAATCCTAAGTTGCTAGTGGTTCCTTCATCATCCTTAGAAGAGGACTCTTCACTTTGCATCCTTGCACAGGTGAAGGTGACGACATGTTTCATCAACCTATTCATCTGCTTATCCACCCAGGCCCTCGATCTATCCATGACCATCCTCATCAGAATCCCTAAATCTGAAAGTTCCTCCTTTAGTGACCAATTAGGGGGCTCAATTGACTTTCTTTTCTCATATTCATAATTGGGGTGGATAATGCATTCATCATCCTGGACTTGGTCAGGAATAGGGAAGACACCACACTTCCTCCTTACCACCTCTTCATCCATGAGATTCATCCAATAATCTTCTGTCTTTGTTGTCCTCAATTTTGAGATCATAAAATTATGGCAACCCTACGCAATTTTTCTCATGGATTCATAGGTGCATCCTCTATGTGTTAACGCATTGATAAGGTGTCATGAAGGCAGTTCGTCATCCTTGAATTGTACTTTATGTATTGTTATTTATGCGTTCTTATGAAGGTTTCCATCAAGTTAAATCCCCTAAATGCTTGCCAGAACGAGTTTTTCTTCTCTGACTACAAGCACTTGATTTTTGGTAATCTTCATGTTTATTCTTTGTTTTTCCCTTTCTTGTAAGTAGTTTTTAATCTTTTTTTTCCCTTAGGTTAATAGCCCTTAGAATTCCGCTCGTTTCGAGCTAACTTAGGCCTCAATCGGAGTTGTCTAGCTCAAGTTATAAAGAAAAAAGTGGGATTTTTCAGGGCAGCTACATATTTTATTAAAATCCCCTAAAAAGTGGACTTTTCTATGGCGATTGCATGTATTAAGATTATTCTTAAATTTTAAATTAGATTTTATCATTCATTTTAAAATTTCAACTCATTCTAAGTTGATTTGATCATAGTTTTTAATGTTTTAATAAAATTAGGCCTTTTAAAATCTATTTTTATGTTACTTTATTTAAAACTATGGTTATTAGTTTAATTTTAATTACATGAGATATTTTTAAGTGCAAAAGTGGGTTTTTCGTTATTCATTGCATACATCCAAATGCATTAAACTCATTATAATTCACTACCAAGTCCTAAGAAGTAAGTCAATGGCGTTTTCATATGCAATTACATATCTTAAATAAGATTTGTTGTTGGTAAGTGGAGAATTCAAATTCATTTACACATCCAAAGTTTGAAAACGTGTTTTTTCCTCTCAAAAGCACGTTATTATTCTTTGGTGGAGTTTTTAAACTTAAAAACATATGTTTTCTCCTTTTAAAAACATGTTATTATGTTTTTAATGTGACTTGCTTGTTAAGTGGTGTTTCTGGATCTTTTAACATATGTTTCTCATCTTTTAAAACCCGTCTTTAAAAATACCAATGTGAAGTGGCAATTTTTAAAGAGAATACATATGTTATTTGCTTCTTAAAACACATTTTTCCCAAGGCAATGCTGAGTGGCGATTTTTAAGAGACAACATGTGTTTTAATAACATATGTTATTCATTCTTGAAAGTCCGTTTTAAAGTATTGCTTACTAAGTGGCGAATTTGAGAGAGATGCATGTGTTTTAAATAACATATGTTATTTGCTTTTAAAAGGATGTTTTTACTCATCAAAGTGCTGGGTGGTGATTTTGAAGAGAATAACATATGTTTTTGTTTTATAAAAACCTGTTTTTATGCAACCAAGTGTTGGGTGGTGATTTTGGAGAGAAAGATGTGTTTTTGCCTTCTAAAAACGCGTCTTTACTTTATCCCTATACAAGTGGCGATTTTTAAGATGAAAACACATGTTTTTGACTTCTAAAAACCCATTTTTGGGGGGCGTTTTTGGAAAAAAAATAAAAAAAATAAAAGGGGATTTTGAGGCAAGAAATCACTTGGAAAATGGTCAAAACTGAACTGTTTTTGCTCTGTTTTGGGTCGATTTTGCACTAAATTTTCCAAGGATCACTCTTGGATCATCAAAAATGCATTTTAGAAGGTGTTTTGCTCTCAAAACAGCCTGTTTAGGACACTTTTTTGCTAGTAAACGGAAATTTTTGGCCATTTTTCTTCATCAAAATCAAATCTTTTGCTTCTAAAATGAGTTCTTGGGCATTACTTTCCATTTGCAGCTTGTTTATCATTATTTCTAAGTTGTTTTTCATGCCCTAGACGTCGTTTTTGGATGCTCTTACATGTGTTGGATTTATTCAAAGTTTGTCGCTATTATTCAGCATATATTTTCTCTTTAATCCAACACTTGTTAAGATTTGATCGTTGACTCAAAGAGATGTTTATCTTTGAAGGAAATGAGTCATGGATTGAACTCTATATAAAGATTCTTTCTCAGCATTTCTAAATTGCGAAAATCTTCATGATCTTTTCCAAATTTTTCAAAAATTGCAAAGGATTTTCCTTTCTTTAACTTATGAAGAAGCGAGGTAAATTTTCTTGCATATGTTGGAGATGTCTTTGTATTTCATTTCATTTTCTTTCATTTTCAGTTTTGTATCATAGGCTTCTTCTTCTTCTATCTCAAGTTCTTTAAAGATGCATATGCAAAATATCTCTTCTTTTTGCATATGCAGTCGGGATTAAAAACCCTGTCCTCAAATGATTTTTTTTTCAAAAGGAATAAAGGTCCACTTCACACTATCCTTCATTCATCACGTGACTTCACTCCTATAAAGCCCACATCCATTAACCTTTATGTTGCTGCCACTTGACTTCAAACTCATGTCGGCAGAGAATTTTCATTGCTATCATAAAAACAGCATCAAGAACCAATTTAACCCAAATCCGTTTGTTCTTCCGCTATTCAGAAGTATTCGAACCACTTCCAATACCCCAAGCTCACTTCTTGTGCGTCCAAAAAGTGCAATGGATCCATCATATGAAGATGTACTCATTTTTCGGGATTTTCATGCTACAGCAACTCAGGCATATTAATTGTCATGTCAAGAGAATTTCTAGCCGGCACCAGAAAAGGAAGAAGGAAAGGCCCGAAGGATTGAAAGGGAGAATCAAGAAAGTTTGAAACGTGAGAGGCAAAACTAAAAGAATGATCTAAGTTGGTGTTGTCTTCCTATGCTGACTATCCAGTTGTGCAACCAGGCTTGGATATAAACGTAAGGTAGGAAGATATCATTTCAGACTTAGGGGCATTCATTTGGAATCAAAGAGAAGACGACACACACTATTCAATTGCTCGGGCCATCTTGGAGGAAGAGGAAGTTGGTATTGAATTTGAAAGAGAAAGACAAAGAATTGAAAGGAGGCTTAGAGAAATATTGGAACGTGAAGAAAGGGAAAGGATACAAAGAGAAAGGGAAGCCCATAGGAGAGCTCAAAGGCCACCCTTAAGAGAAATTCAACTTTGAGGGAATCAAGTGAATCAAAATTAGAACACAAGCTGTATAAGAAGATTGGATCTTTCTCCCCAGAAAAGTTTCAAAGACTACAATCAGAAAGAATTCTTTCAAGGCAGAGATGGAAAGAAACAAATGTATTTTTTAAGAGACAACCAAGGATGCAAGTTCCTATTCTAGATCAAGATGCTTTCACCAAATTAGAGCATATCAACCATCACGCATCTTGTAGCAGCATGAAGACAAACAAAGGATGATGTAATAGGTGTCATGTCTTGTCAGGCACTTAGAATATTTTCATCATGTCTTTGTAATTTGTATTTCACATATGTAATTGCATGTGATAGTGTCACGTGCAAAATTGTAAGATGTAATCAGGTTGCAAGTGCATAAGGCATGCAACTTTGAAAAAGTCAAAAATAGTTAGTTAGTTAGGGAATAAGTCAAGGTGGTTAAGGATTTTCCTCTTTTCCCTTCACCTTTCTCTCTCCTCTTTTCCTATATAAAGGAGGGAGCTCATTGTAAATAATCATCTTTTGGCAAGGCAAGAAAATTCTGCCAGTTTGTATCTACACTCTAAGACTTTGAGCTTAGATGTAAATTTGAATTGCTTTCAATAGAAGGGGCAACTTGCTTTCAAACTTTGTGTTGATTCAAAGTATTATGTGACGACATTTTCTGGATATTGATTGTGAGTTTTGGAGTTTTGCTCCAGAGGGATTTGAATTCAATTGTGCAGACTTTGAGCTGCCTATTGCATTCAGAACCAATTTAAACTTCTGAAGACTTTGTGCTGCAGGAGGACAAATTGTTATAGTTTAATACTGGCTGCAATTACTTAGAGCTGAAGACTTTGGGCTTCAGTTGTAAGTGTTTTTATTAAATTTGAGAGTATCTAGTAAGAGATTTTGTGCCTTACTGGTTATTCTTCTTGAATCCTCACGAGACAAGCGCAGGAGACTTTGGGTTCATGATTTTGTTTCACAAAATATTAAAAAAAAGCTGCTGGCCCTGGTATTGTTTTTATGTCAACTCCAGGGTCACCGGTATTATCGTAGCAATAAGGCACTTTTTGTTAAGGTGAAAAGTTGTAGTTGTATGCAAATCATTTCTGAAAAAAGAGGAATTGATTAAGAGAACCACCCTTTTTGTAATTTCAATTAAGTTCTTGTTGAAGCCACCTACGGTAAGAAGGGAACCTCCCCTATTGTTGAGAGGAGACAGAAATCTCATGAGACATTGTCTAAAGTTACAATTTTGTAAGGTGTAGTCTTAGCGGGTTACAAAATTTTTAGCCAACAGTCTTCCTTGTGCTTGTACTTCATGCCTTTGTGAATCTGAATTTTCCGGAATGGATCAAAATCTTTTCTTGCCTTATATCTTCCTAGTTGATAAAACTGTATCTTTGCACTAGTCGTCCCAGCTGCCTGTAAGGATGGACAAGACTCAAGCATCCTCTCCAGGTAATGGAGGAAGGCATTCCCTATCTGTGCTTCTCTTTCTGTATGAGGTCAAATTTTGAGAGTTGTCTTACCACCTCCAATAGAACCATTTTATTCGTTGGGTACTTGGGGAGTCTGGATCGTTCTGAAGAAAATCCTTGGACCCTAATATAGGTGAATATAGGGAATTGGATGTACCAATTTCCATAATGCTCTATCAATGCGATGACATCCTTGGACAATCTCTTGTGTGTCCCCCCTGCAAAGTGTGAGTGATACTCATTGTGAAGATATCATTAATCCTCCTATAGCTTGCCTTCCCATGTAGCTGCAATTCAGGATAACAATCGTACACTTTGAATTGGTCTTTCCCATTTCCAATCTTGCCTCTGCATATGAGGCCTAGATAGTTCACAGTCCTCGCTAGTAGATAGATTATGTAGGAACTCATGTAGAACTGTCTTGTCTTTTTTAAATCCCTCAACTGTGCATCCAGGTTATCACTTACTATCCTTGCCCAATTGATCATTATCTTTCCCATGGAAATCTCTTCTATGAAGTAGAACATCCAAGAATCAAAGAAAGCCCCCTTATTTGACCCCATTACCTTGTTCAACATGAAAATCAAGTCATTGTACTCCTTGAAGTCTTCGCTTGCCAGCCTCTTTGGCAACTTGGAATGATGTATTCTTAGCTCATGAATCCATTTTTTGTTAATGATGCCCATACATGCATCAGGTTTTGCATCAAATAGTCTCTTAGTTTCTTGGTTTGGACTTGCATTCGGGAGTAGTATGGAATCTTGAAGGTCTCTCTTATTGCCTCCTCATTCAAAAATGCGAACACTTTGCTTTTGGCCCTGATGGTTCTAGTGTTTGGATCATAGTTCCTTACAAATTCAACAATGAGCTTGCTGCACTGAATGGCTGCAAGGAATCCCGCCGCCTGATAGAGTCCACACTCGACTGTATTAACTGCTATCTTTCAAGGCAAGTGATCTTTGTGTCCGTACATTCTCCTTCTCAGTCCCCTCATATCAAGGTGCTCCATTTTGACATCTGAAATGTTTCCGCATCTGGATGACATCGAGGACTCTGGATAAAACCCTTTGGACAACCTCTTAGTCAACACTGTCCTTGCTGCTAATCCTTTTGGCTCTGTCATTCCTGTACGAAGCTCAAAGTTACCAAGGATTTAAGAAAATATCACATTAAATTTATGAAAGTGCACAATCTTGTCCATGGATTATATAAAGAGTTTCGTACTTAGTTTAAAAAATAATCCAAGGAAAAAGAGATTGTCCAAATACAAGTGCGAACATTAAAACACCAATAATCCCTAGTACTTAGCCTATTAGCAAACAACAATCCATTCATGGCAGTAAATTAATTACCTAAGGAGTCCATACTTTTTAAGTCTGCAATTTCATTTCAATCCCTTCAAGGTGATCAAATTAATCAAATTTCATGCTTAGGGATTCATTGGGGAATAATGAACCAAGCGATCGCATTAGAATCATGTTCATGATTGTAACGTCCCCTTTCTAGCATCACCATGATAGAGATGGATTTAGCCTATTACTAGGTCCTTGTAGGCTAATACTAGTGATTAGAGGACCCTGTTCAGGGTTTTGACTCCATTTGGTGGGACTTACTATTTATAGTAAGTCAAGGGATGGTTCCGATGAGCTCAAATGAGTTAGAGGAGTTGAATGATGCTCTTAGTTTTTATTTTTGGCTTCCAGTTTGGGCTCCAAGAATCTTGGAGGGAGCGTCTATTTTTAGTAAGTCACCCCGTCAGGTTCATTCATTGTCTTTCTTCATTAGGATCACACCGATGCTATCAGATTTCGATTCAAATGCTTCTTTAGTCATTTTTGCAAGATGGGTGAATTACGATTATTATTTAATTAAATACATTAAGGTTACTATTTTTGCTGGTATTGTATATTGGCCGCCTTAGTGTCATAGCTTGTTAGAACTGGGTTGAAAAGTTTTAAATCTTGGGCACAGGAAAACAATAACCTTGTGTGTCAAAATATCATGATATTGATGAAAAGGTCGTTTCTAGAGCCAAAGGGAGTTAATAAATTATGTTATTCAAATATTTGCCTAAGTATAAAGCAAAGGGCATTTAAGTGAAAAGTGTGTGAGAGAAGCTTTTTCCCTTTGGTGTCTTGCAAAAGATATCTTTTATTATAAAAGCAATGCTTTGTGCAAAAGCAATTCATTCTTGGCTATTATTTTAATTTCATGGAGAATTTGTTGAAGGGTTTCAACAAGGGTTTTGTGAGGATTGATTCCTCTCTGTCTGCACTCTGAATCACTGAAAGATGTGGTGAATTGTGCTCAGAATATCAGAGAATTAATTTTGATTATGCTGGTTACAATTTTGGTGTTGCTGTATACAAAAATTGTTCATTATTTGCTACAAGTCGGCCAGGGTTTCTTGCCATCACATTTCCTTCAAAGTCTGTTACATACTGTGGTTTTTTTGGAGGGCGTTGGTTGTTTGATTTTGCTGGGAGGTCATCATTTGGGACAGAAGCGATCACTTTATGACTGCGAATTGAATAAAAAGGGCAGCATGTGTTATTGAAGGGCTGCGAGCATTTATTCTTGGGCTACATTCAACCACAAGGGAGTTGCGATCATCTTCCAAGCACCTCATCCATTGTCTAGGTCGTGTTTAGTTCCTCCCACAACAACGATTCCGTATATCTAAGAAATTAGAGGTGCACATTTGATATTTATAATTGCAATGTTTCATTCTATATGAATTTACAAATGACCAATTCAAGCGTTTCTTGCATTTGGATTTAAATTCAGAATTTTGTTTCTTTCAAATATTCAAGAAAGCAATTAAAACGCATATATTCCAAAAACACACAAAAAAGCATATTGTCAAAGGGGGAGATATTGCAATTGGTATCAATAAGGATCTGGTAGTGTCGGTAGTGTCATTATTTGTTCTGGTTTTTGCCATCAATGCCAAAGGGGGAGATTGTAGGCATTAAGGGATGGTAACTAGTGAGAATGCAACCGGTACATGGCAAAAGAGGTATTGTCATTGATTGGCAAAGCAGTGTGGACATTTGTGACTAAGGACATCAGTGTTGGATCTCTGAAGCAAGACATGTACAACTGACAACAATTTGTGAGGAGAGACTGGGTTGGAAACCGGTGACACTGTGCAAGAAAGAAGTGGCTATTTCTGATCATAAGGGCAACCAGTCGCCAAGGGAAATGCATTAACCGGTAACCGAGGAAAGGATGCAATCGGTATAGCCAAAGGAAAGGAAGGTGATAGGTCAAGGCTCTTACCTGTGCAAAACTTAATGATCTTTACCGATCAAGTAAAGACTTCGTCATGATTGAGGAACCGGGGAAAGTCATAGTCAACAAACAGTTATCTAACTCTTTGACCAGGATTTACTGCACTAAATCCGGTAGACTTTGAGTTATCAAGACAATCAGTACGAAGCGCGATTGAAGGTTTTAATGCTGAAGTTTGTGGCATTACATCATGGACATATCTCTTATGAAGGAAAGCTTTTGATGTGCATTTGTCTTTTCCTTCATAAAGCGATAAAAGCACGTGGCATGCACTTGATGTTTCCTCAGTGAACTAATACTCCACTGGGTGATGGATCTGAAGGAGATCTTGAACAAGTCATGCATGTAGAACGTGGAAAGGTAAGAAAGTCTATATATTCTTCAGCCTGTGTAGAATATTGCTCGCCCTCATTCTACCTAAGTAAAGAGTGAACCTGTATGCTAAAAAAGCTAAGGTGAAGAGAGAAGAAAAGAAAGAAGAGTGTGCAGAGGAGCACAACAGCAAAGGACAACATACCTGCAGCAACCGGTGATGTTTCTCAGTTGCGTATAACAGAGATCTTATCAGGCTAAGCCAAACAACTTTTAAAAGGTCAAATTCTCTATTGTTTTTTAATAATTACAATAGCTAAATCCCAATATTTTGCGTCGACATTAACAGGTCCCTTGTACTAAATCCTTTAACTTGGTGACATCTGTTTAGGTGTTCTAAGTCCTCTAACCAGGCAGGCTTTAACATGTCTTATTGTATCAAATCTCTTAACCGGGTTGCATCTAACACTGTGTTTGTAATCCTTTAACGGGGAAGGCTCCTAACAGGGCACACTTCAGAAAACTGCAAAATTTGTGAAGTTTCCTCACACCGTGGTTTTTTCCCAATTTGGGTTTCCATGTGATAAATGTGGTGTTGATTATTGTTGATTGTTTGATGCTTTATTGTGTACTAGATTTTGTTTTGCTTACAATTGTAGTACACTACATCAGATTTGTTTTGATGAATTGAATAGGTGTTGATTCACCCCTCCCCTCTCAGCACCGGTTGGGACTATCACCTCATAATCTGAAGATAGGCAATCCTATTTGGAATAACCTCTAGCAACACATAAGGACTGCCTTCAAAACCATATATCCTAAAAAAGGTGAAATTATTGCACATATACCAATCTCCCCAATTCTGCTGAATTCTCTTATCCCTATCAAATTGTTTGGGTCTGAGAAAGGCTTTCATTTTATTTGACATTGAATAATTGCAAGGAAAATTAAATAATTGATAAACAGGTTTCACTATCCATTCTTCAAATCTGATATAGTATGATCTAATATATCATGAGTCCCACAAAGAAGTCCAAAACTGCACAAGTTGATCTTCTCCTTTGTTCACTGTATTCAACTTTAACTCACTAGACCATAACCCCCTCTTACGTCCATAAAACAACACCATATGCATTAACAATGAGTAGTGTCTGAATGTAGGGGTGCCACTGCTCCTAAGATCTAAGAAACCTTCATGCAATTTTTCAACAAGAAAAGAGGCATAGTCAAAAGGCCTAGGTTCATGCGTTTGGATGTCCTCAGCTAATACCATGGGTCAAGTGCTCATCAAATCAGGAGCTTCAATTCTTCCCAACTGCCCACAAGACATATAAGTATACTAGAGATAGGGCCTAAACAAGTCTACCCTGAAAGGTGGTCCATCTTCTTTTGTAAGTTTACCCTTTTCAGCCTTATGGATTGCTAACTTCCAGCCCATATACACAGTGTCCATCCTATTATATTCATCCTCTCAGCTCATAAATGTCAATGGTTTGTCGCAACTAATTGTTAACATTATAGCCTTTACGGCTAAGATCAACTCAGGCATTTGAAGATAATAATAATTTGCTATTTCCTATCACCCTTGTGATGTATATATATATAAATGTGCGATTTTATAATAATAACTAAGGCATTATTATTATAAAATAAACAAATAAAATAATTAACTAAAAGGGCCCAAGTCGGCCATCTCTTGGAGGGATAATTAATTTGTTAGCAATATGAGTTGTCATTAGTATATTTCACAAACCCCATTCACACCGGTAAAAGGTCACCGGTCACTCACATTACTTAGAAGACACCGGTAGATGAAGAACAGAGTATATGCACCGGTTGACTATTTCGATAGATGCACCGGTAGACTGAACCAAGTACTCAATACCGCTCTTATGAAGCATACAAAGACAAACCGGGTATAAGGGTCTACCGATCTAACTGCAAGATAGATCTGATCCTGATTTTGTGGATCAGTTTGAGTTAAAAGCCTGATTATACGGGACATCCACCGCTCAGAAGTGGAGTTAGCTTTTTAACAGAAGTTATCTTTAACTCTAAAGATGATCTCAAGATAAACTCTAGATCACAACGCACGGCTTTCATGTGTTGCATAATTTATGGTTAAGTTTACTCCCTGGCGGTTCTATGAGTCAAGAGGTTCACTCTTGTATAAATATAGAGGATAGGACGCAAGATATGTTGTTGTTGTTGTTGATAGTTGGAGATTGCACAGAGCAAAAAAAAGATATCTTCTGAGGAGTGCTACAGGCACAGAGGTGAAGTAAGAAAGAAAGATCAACAACCAGGCAAACCGGGGAAGAGATCTACAGGTATGATCTAATTAGACAATCAGTGTCATAATAGATCACTGCTTTTATAAAGTGTTTAAAGCATATTGAAATCCCTCTATCAGAGTGTCCCTAATCGGTTCGTTGTAAAAATCCCCTAACAGAGTGACATCTTTGCTGATGTTCAAAGTCCTGTAACCAGACAACTCTTAACATGGTTTAGATCTTAACCGATCTTTTGCAAAATCTCTTAATCGGGTAGCACCTTAACCAGTGCTTTGTAAGCTCCTAACAGGGCGCCTTCATTTGGTACTAGTGAAGTTGTGAGCTTTGTCTCACTGTGGTTTTTTCCTTTTAACTGATGGTTTCCACGTATAAATACCCGTGTTAATTTGTGTGATTCTGTTTATGCTTGTGAATGACTGTTATACTCTTTTTATCCATAAGGACAACAAAAAGTTGAGAATTACACTAATGTAGGAGCATTTACTGATTCACACCCCCTCTCAGTAACCGGTAAGAAATAACAATTGGTATCAGAGCTTTGGTTCTCTATACAACAAAGTCTAACAGCTTGCGAAAAAGATCATGGAGGGTTACCGGTATCACAAATAGCTAGACGAAGCCAACGACATCATTGTCTCGCTGGAGAATAGACTGAGGAAATCACTTGCAAAAAGGAAGGAGCTAGCTCTGCAACTAAATGAGAGCAATGAAACCATCGATGAACTCTCTGGGCAGAGTGGATCTGATGAGGCTGAGGAGGTAGTCTTTGAGCTTACGGAAAAGATTCAGATCCTAACCGGTCAGATTGCTGATCTCAAAAGGGAGCAAAAGGTAAATGCTCTGAGGATGATTGAACTGATTGAGCAGAAACGGAAAACTGAAAGTGAAAGAAACACATTAGTCAAGTCATCAACAACCTCGGAAAAAGCAATGAACCAGGTAGAGGACGCTGTAAGGGCAAATGAACTGCTCATTATGCAACTCCAAGAAGACATGTTGATTGTAACCCAAAAAAATGCCAATATGCACAAAGCATGGCAGGTTAGGGATGAAGCATGCAAGAAATTGGCGATTGAGAAATATCAACTCAAGGAACAAATGAAAGTCCTGAAAAAAAGGAATGAAATGCTAAGAAAATGCAATGAAAGCTCGGTCAAGCTTGATGAGCAACTCAAAGCTCAAAGAAAGCACAACGATCACACCGGTCTTGGATTCACCGGTGCAGTCACCAAAGAGAACGGTCAGTCAGCTGGTGCAAAGTTAAGCAAGAAGAACAAGAGGAAGACACTAGCACAAAAAGGTAAGAAAACCTTCAACACTTCTTGTAAGCACTGTAGAAAACTAGGTCCTAACACTAATGACTGCAGAAATGCACCGGTAAGAACCAACAACAATTACTGTAAGAACTATTCCAAAAATGCCCACAAGACCAATGAGTCTTGGTCCAGCCCCTTATCTGTCTCCAGTCGAAGCAGGGGAAGCTTCAAGGGATACTGTTATGCCTGCAACAAGTTCGGACACAAGGTTGAAGAATGGAGATCAAAGACAATGGCATTCAGATCACCAAGACCCGTCTTCTCCAAGAAAAGCGAAAACCGGAACGCAATCGGCATGGTCTGTTATTACTGCAACAGACTCGGTCACCTAGTTAAGGACTGCTAGAACCGAATTAGGAACAAAGGCAACGAATCAGACAATCCGGTGATGAAGACCTTGACTTCTGATAAGAAGAACAACAGAGATAAGGAGACCAAGAAAGAGGTGAAGAAACTATGGTTCGTTAAGGAATCAAAGAACTCCACCGAGGAGAAAACAGAGGCAAGATCATCATCACAAGATGGTGATATTTCTTCTACAAACTGAGCCTTCAAGGCTTAGGGGGAACCAGTAGTGCAACTAGTGTTTCCGGTAGGACTGGTGAGTCTAAACTCACTCGGTCTACAGGTCAGACCGGAAAGATATCAGGTGATCAACCGGGGCTTGCCTAATCGAAAAAGTTAGACTACCGGTGAGCAAATGCGGAAAGAAAGGTTAGGTAAGGCATTTAATACTACAGCCGTTTAACAATAAATACCGTTTGGTAATTACCATTATGCCCTAATCCTATAAAAGCAAAGAAGGATTACTCATCTACTTTTACCTTGCGATTTTATGTTTATCCTTTTTCTGCTTGAGTAATATTCTTGCGATTTGATCATCGAGTGAGATTGTCTGTTAAACCGATTAATCTTCTTTCCAAGAAACCGATTAAGAGCAATGGCATCTTCGTCATACGTAGCTAAGCTAGTTCCAGCAAATCAAGCTGATTTTCCTCCGTATGATATCTTGCCGAATCAGAACAGGGAGATCGCCATGGCTGGTGCGCTCTCCTCAGTACCTAAAGGAGTGCTCCTGACAAAAGATGTAACTGCATTCATCCATGCAAATCAAGAAGAGTTGGGTGAGATGTACATACAAATCAAGTCTAGCTCGCTATGCAAGCATGGAAATTATCCCAATAGTTACGCAAAGCTAGTATCATCTGGGATTATCAATGGAGTCTCCTATCCAACCATATTCAGACCAGAATGAATTCGAATGGTGGTTAGTCAAGTGCATGAACCGGGATATTGGGTCACGAGAGGAGTCTGCACTCTGATCACGAAAGACGATCTCCATAGAGTAACTGAATTCTGCGATCAAGGGGAAGCCCTAACGCTGAGAACCATATCCAATCCAATGGTAGCCAATCTGACAAAATCAAAATTCGACAAACGATTGATGATCGTAACTGATATTGAAGATCTAGTTGTTCGGTTTGCATCCGCTGTAATAGGTTACAAAGTATATCAATCTAGCAACCTAAACAACATACCGTGAGGAGGTATACATGCAGCTTACAAAATTATACATGATAATGCACAATATGATATATGCGAAATGGTAAGAGGACAGGTCTTCGAGAATATAAAGAAGCTAGGCATCGTCAAAAAGAAATCATTGAAATTTGGCACACTTCTGGTATGTCTCTACTTTTACTATTCTAATTCCTTCCCTGGAATAGGAAAAGTGACATGGACAACAGATCGACCGGTCATGATGCAAATCAGTGATTATGCTAACCAACTGAGTGACTAGTTTGACAAAGCTATGACCGATCATTTCAAGGCCCTTCAGCTGAAAATGCATTCCAGACAAAGAATTCCGTCAACTATCGTTGACCAATACAAAAAGGAGGTATGTTTTCTAGTATGAACTGACTTCTACATCATTCAAGCAGTAGAACCGAGAGATGAGTATGCACCGGAGCTTGGTTACGAAATCACTGCAAAGATTGCAAAGGCGTATGTAGAGGCCTTGGAAAAAGCACACCTGGACCTTGGCACTCAACGGTTTGGAACCTATGAGGAAATAGAGAAAAATTTGAAAAAGGGACCAATCAAGAACGTGTATGTGAAAAGAACACCTACACAAAAGAAGAAACTAGGAACTGCCCAACCAAAAGCACAAAAGAAGAAAGCTCAACTAGTGGCAAGCACACAGGAGGAAGAAGCTGAAGAAACCGATTCTGAAGACACAGTTCCACTCATCGAAAGAAAGAAGAAAACCGGTAAACCAGCAAAGGAGGATCCACCAAGAAAAGGCAAGCCAACAATTGATGAATTTTTGTCAGGATTAAAAGAACACGGCGGAATGGCTAGTGTCGAAGGAAGGTACATTCTGGCAAATGATGAGGATTGAAGAAAAATTGAAGATGCTATAGTTGAATGCCTTTATGATTTTAATTTGCATCCTGCGGAACTTCATACAGTATTACCTAAGGATCTTTTGGATATTCTTCAAGATAGGCGGAAAGCTTCAATGAATAGAGAAAAAGAGTTCAGGATTCGAGCTCTATTAGAAGTCCAGAATAATCTCACTCTAGAAGAAGCAACTCGACAAGCTGAACTACATCAGCAAAATTTCCTGACAAAAAGAAGGATAAGTCTTTTGCTGATTGGAGAAACCGAGAAAGTACATGATGGAGTAGCCATCTGGACCAATCTTCTTCAGACTCAGCAACAAGTAGAGGAAGCATGCCGAAAGGCAACAACTTCACTAGTCCATGACACCGGGAAAGGAAAAGGTGTACTTGGAGTAGATAAACCGGTTATTGTTGACATAACTGATGAACCAACAAATCCAACACTCGTAGTATCTCCAGAAAAAGGTAAGGGTCGCACTATGATTGTAAATGATATTGTAGCTGAAATTACAAATTTTGGAGAGATAGATAATACAACCAAATGGTATAGTATATTAGCCGAGGACAAACAACAAATTGAAAAAGCTCTTGTTGAAAGTCTATTAGATTTCATCAAGACTCCTAGGGATTATAGGGGCAAGTTTCCTCGTGAGTTAAACAGTAAGCTTCAAACAAAATCAAGAACCGATCTAGAAATAAATTCAAAGATCAATACGGAAGCACTGGAAAAAGCTAGACCTGGTCTAAGCGACAAGAGAGTAAAGCTTCTATTAGAGAAAGCATCTATGAATCTGGATACAAATTACAGATTTGCCAAGATTCTCAATGGGTATGAGAATGAAGTCTTCAAGGAGACTCTAGACCTCTGGCAGCAATATGACTTCAACACTCTTGAAGCAATAGGTCCTTAGGATCACACCGCAACAATTGAAGATCCACTTGTTCAATTTACTGCAACTTAGATTCCAATAATTGGAGAACAAGAAGTTCTCACAGAAATGTTCACCGCTGGTGAACCAGTCAAATTGGGACAGACTTCTATCAAAATTCCTACTAACAGATCAGTTAAAGGAGATGAAGGAATCGCTGCAAGTGATCTTCATACAGCTGAAGAGCACCAACAAGCACAAGCCCCACCAGAAGAGCCCTCGCATCAAGAAGATGATGCTATGCCTGAAACACAAGTTCAACAACCGAAAGACAGACCGGAAGAGGGAAGCAAGCCAGACGAACAGGATAAAAGGGAACATGAGCAAGCTCCGAAGGCACAAGAACAGAGAAAAGAGAAGGAACAGGAAACTCTTCCTAGCTCCTCTAAAAGAAAGCTCTCATCCTCTGAAGACTCTGAAGCAAAAAGAAGTAAGACAACCGATACAATAATTGACATCAGCAAAATGTCAACAAAACAGCTGAAAGAGCTTAGGAAAAGAAAACAGGATATGGTTATGATCAAAGTAAAAGATATCCTATACAACTTCGTATCGGATGCCGATATAGATGAAGACGAACTGGTCAAAGACCAACTGGAAGTGTTAGCTGAAACGATCGGTGAGGATCTAACTGATCCAGAAATAGTGGCAATTGTTCACCATGCGAAGAAAAGAGTGGACATTATTAATAAACAAGCTGTAAATATAAAGGCTACTCTATTAGACAACTTAAAAGTTCTTCAACAACATACACAAGTTGCAGGAGGTTTGATGAGCAGAACTTCAAATTTTGAGATATTCTTGCAAGATTTAACTGAAAAATCTGCAAAGACCTCAAAAGACATAAGAACTTTGTCAACACAATTTGACATCAAAAATAAACCTGTGACAACCTTTAGCAGAGAAATGACTAGACTTGCTCTAGTCCTGAGAAAGACAACTGAAGAAGAGAACAAGAGAATCCAAGATGTCATAGGATTCCAGATGCTTCTGGCCCCAACACTGGATATCATGCATCAAACAACTATTTCTACAGATGCTCTGATCAAAGAATCGGACTACAAAACTGTAGAAGATATGGAAACAATTATAGTTTCTCTAAAAGCGGCCCAAAAGAACATTGAAAATATAACCAGTCAATGGGCACCATTCCTACATTCTGTAAAGCAGATCTATAAGGACATCTTCAGAAAGCTACAAATGTAATCTTATTAGAATAACTTAACCCTTTGTACTATTGAGGCAAAAAGAGGAAGATGGAAGATACAGAGGAATGTGTAGACAGGATTAGTGCAAAGGCAACAAAGAACAGGACAGTGCAGATCTTTCACCCGGAGCACTCAGTCAGGGGAAGTAGTGTTCTACCGATACAAGGCACTCTCACTAGTAAGTGAGTGAAGTTTGTGTATAGTTTTGCCACCAATGACAAAGGGGAAGATTGTTAGTAATATGAGTTGTCATTAGTGTATTTCACAAACCCCATTCACACCGGTAAAAGGTCACCGGTTACTCACATTACTTAGAAGACACCGGTAGATGAAGAACAAAGTGTATGCACCGGTTGACTATTTCGATAGATGCTCTGGTAGACCGAACCAAGTACTCAGTACCGGTCTTATGAAGCATATAAGGACAAACTGGGTATAAGGGTATACCGATCTAACTGCAAGATAGATTCGATCCGGATTTTGTGGATTAGTTTGAGTTAAAAGCCTGATTATACGGGACATCCACCATTCAGAAGTGGAGTTAGTTTTTTAACAGAAGTTAGCTTTAACTCTACGAATGATCTCAACGTAAACTCTAGATCACAACACACAGCTTTCATGCGTTGCATAATTTATGGTTAAGTTTACTCCCTGGCGGTTCTATGAGTCAAGAGGTTCACTCTTGTATAAATATAGAGCATAGGACGCAAGATATGTTGTTGCTGTTGTTGATAGTTGGAGATTGCATACAGCACAGAAGAGATATCTTCTGAGGAGTGCTACAGGCATAGAGGTGAAATAAGAAAGAAAGATCAACAACCAGAAAAACTGAGGAAGAGATCTACAGGTATGATCTAATCAGACAATCAGTGTCATAATAGATCACTGCTTTTATAAAGTGTTTAAAGCATATTGAAATCCCTCTATCAGGGTGAACCTAATCGGTTCGTTGTAAAAATCCCCTAAAAGGGTGACATCTTTGTTGATGTTCAAAGTCTGTGATGTTCCCTATCTCAGGGATCAAGTTCAATAAATACATAATGAAAAACAAATAAAAAATAAAGAATATATTGACAATAATATATTATTGATTAATTATATAATAATAGATAAATAAATTAATGTATGAATAAAATATAATATATAAATATTATAATAATAATATGATAAGCTATAATGATGAATGATAAACGATAAAATAAAGAATTATAGAAAATGATCGAACTATATTATAAATGTAAATTAAAATATGAATATAGTAATATAATTTTAAATATATAATAATACATTATAATATATAGTTATTTAAATAATTATAATATCAAAAGAATATATTATTAGTAAAATTCTATATAATGTAATTAATAAATAAATATAAAGGAGAATCATTATTTCTATTTATTCATATGCCGTCATTATAATATTAATATATTATAATCCTTTATTAATATTGATATTCATAATATATTTAAGAATATATATAATATTAATATGACTCGAAGGGTCGTGGTCTGCCTAGAGTTGCTTCCCTTCACACGGTATTTAATCAGGGATGAGGATCGTAGAGTAGAGTAGGAAAAAAAGGCATCGAACACAAATAAGAATCTAAGCTAGCGGTGGTATAGTCACACTGAAGAAAGAGACAATGCTCTATGTAGGGAATAAGAAGGTAGACAACAAGGATTCCATTGCATACGATCAGTAAGGTCAAGCGGTAGGAAAGTGGCAACCATTACAGAATACCAGTTGAGGCTTATTGGAAATTAAATACATTCACGGCGATTAGATTTTATGTATGATACGAAGGTCAATCACAGCGTATACTCCCAGGAACAACAATAACGACCAGCGTCCAAATACACAAATTTATATAAGTCAATAAAACCGCCGGATAAGGCATGAAATGAGCAACTAACACCAACTGGTAATTCAAACAGAATACGTAGGTAGAAGGGAATATCAGATGATAATAATCCTTCACACGTAGATACAAAAATGGCAAGGATACCAAGACACATCAGCGATAAGTCTTAGACATGACAATAATAGGATAGTCCATCAGCAACAATACAAAGCAAGGAAACAAGGAATAAACTACATTGTCGGTGACTGATCAAACAAGTCCATGGTCCATACACACTCAGAAATCCAATCACCCCCCCTCAATCGATGTATACCCATGGAAAGTGATGGATGACGGGAATCTTCAGTAAAATAAACATGAAGAGATTGCAAAATGCATTCATTGCTGAGGGCGGCCCACATAGAAGAATATAAAAACATGATGGACTCACCTGGGAAGAAGAATAAAACACATATGTTATATATATATTGTTGTTATTCAGCTGATCAAACAATACATTCAAATATTGAGAACGTTGGGTTGTAGTGAGCAGAGATAAGAAAGGAGAACTGTCTGGGAGAGCTATATAATAAAGAAGATAGAGAGAATCAATAAAGGGAACTTTATTATGTAACTATTCATATCGATGATGAGAATCAAAAAAAAAGGAGCATATATCCAGATATATGAACTTAAAAGATAGCACAACCAGACATCATAAGTAATGATATATATTAACTAGGATACATGAAACTATATCATAAGGGAGCATGGAATACATAGACTTGGAAAGAAGTATCAACAATGGAGCAAGGAATGATTGCAAAGATAAATGAAGATATAAAATAAAGAACATAGGGAGTATGGAGAAGGTGCAAAGGAAATTCTAATAAGGAATTGTTGAGTAAAGTAAGCATGTCCCATTACACTATCTAAGTGGCCAAGAGAGACTATCGAATAAGATAATTAGAATCAATTAATTGGGAAGGAATAGACAATCATTGGATATCAAATCAAATTGAAACTTAGTCCTTGGCAACTAAGTAGAGGCTCATCCATCGAGGAACTAGCTTTATTAGTGGGGACATTGCAAAGTCCTATAACCAGGCAGCTCTTAACTAGGTTTAGATCTTAACCGATCTTTTGTAAAATCCCTTAATCGGGTAGCACCTTAACCAGTGCTTTGTAAGCTCCTAACAGGGCGCCTTCATTTGGTACTAGTGAAGTTGTGAGCTCTGTCTCACCGTGGTTTTTTTCCTTCTAACCGAGGGTTTCCACATATAAATATTTGTGTTAATCTTTGTGATTCTGTTTACGCTTGTGAATGACTGTTATATTCTGTTTATCCATCAGGACGGCAAAAATTTGAGAATTACACCAATGTAGGAGCATTTACTCATTCGGCCTCCCTCTCAGTAACTGGTAAGCAATAACATAATTACCAAGGCACATATATATTCAAGTTCGATATTGCAACTTTTACTTAATTTAAACCATTTGCTTGTCCTTGACGGTGAATGCCATTGTCAAAACCCAGTGTTACCTTGAAGTTGCCCAATGGAGAATTGAATTTTAGGATTCTGGAGTGTCACATTTGTGACAGCCCTATTACAATGACACATAACAATAGTAACTATTCTCATGATAAAATTGAAAAATATCCCCAAAAATCTATTGTGTCAATAGGTCCCATTTGCAATGGGGTGACAGTGTATAAAGGTCACAACACATGGTTGGCCTTGTATAACCGGATTCTAACTACTTATAGACTTGTGAGACTTGGCACTGCGCAAACCCTTTAATTGTATCCTTTGTGGTGAATCAATAGACCACCTACTCTTGAATTGCAATTTCACATACTCTTGTTGGAAATACGTTCAAAGCAAATTAGAGTGGAGTTCCCCTTTGCATAATTCATTGCTGAGTCTTTTTCAGAGTTGGCCTCAATTGAAAAAAGGTTCTCTCTTTGATGCTTTACAGTCTATCATTCTAGTATTGACAATCTGGAATATATCGTGGGAGTGTAACAACATAATCTTTAGGAAATAATTCTCTAATGCAAACACATTCTTATATAATTTGGAATCAAACATATTAGAAGTGGTAATGTCAGATGTCCTCAAAAAATTCCATGCTAATAAGTCCTTCACAATTTGAAATTCTTTAGTTTTGATGATGTTGTTTTTCCTTTCCAATCCTAATCAAGTGGCATTCCTCCACCAGGTTTTGTCAAAATAAGTTTTTGATAGAGATGCAAAAGTCAACCTTGGTGTCTCAGGGGTGGGTTGTGTGACTAGAAATGAAGTGGGTGAGATTTTGAAAGGTCTTTAATTGAAGTAACCTCTAGGAACAAATAATGTTGTTGAGGCTCATAGTCTTGTCGAAATCAAGGTTAGCTCACTTGATGCAATTTAACACATTTTCATCAAAGCGGATTCATTGAACATCATCGATACTTGTCAAAGTAGAAAAGCTTTCAATTGGAAAATCAAATATATTTTTATCAAGGCATCGGAACTCCTGATTGATTAGCAAGTCCTTGTATCTCGCCCTAAGATTGTGCACCCTAGTATGCAAGTCCATATCAGGAGCAGTGAGCTCCTTGACCTCTGGCCTAAGACATTGTAATTAGTTCTTCATATAGTGAGTGATTCTCACGATTTTTCCAGATTGGATTTTTTACGTAAAAATCTTGGTCCCATGTGTGTTATTCTTTCGATTTCAGTTATTTACTTCTGCATACAAGTTGAATGAAATAAATGGTTAATAATTGGTTAAGTTTTAATAAATGTTGATTCACCCCCATCGCCCTCTACCTCATCATCCGGAAGTATTAAACAATTGGTTTTAGAGAAAAGTTCCTATAGAAACAATCAATTGAGGTAGATTTGGGATTTGAACACTATGTTTGAATCTGAGAAGAATTTGGATGCTATGGAGACACAAGGATGGGACATTGATGCAGTAGTGGACCTTGAAGGAGAATTGAAGTTTGCAATTGCTGAAATGGATGAATCTGAAAAAAAAAAAGGAAGAAAGCAGAAGAATTCATTACTCGGCTAGAGAGGCAGGTTGAAGAAGGAAAGAAAACAACTGACAATCTTGACAAAAAGTTGCATATCAAATCCAAGAATGCTTGAAGCTTGAAGAAGAGATTTGGATGTTAAGAAAAGAGTTGAAAGATGCAAAAGAACAAATTGCAAAGAGCCTAAAACTAAAGGGCAGCAGTGATATGCTTGGTTTTCAGAAACCTTCCAGGGACAAAGGCAGACTTGAATTTGACAACAAAGTAAGCTCTAAGACTTTGAATAGAGATGACAAGAGAAAAGAAAAGGTCAAGGATGAATCCAAGAAGGATAGTGAAAATAAAAAAGGATTCACTCCAATCTAGAATACGAACTTTCGAAAACTTGTCCTTGCCTCAACCAAGTACCATTTATCTTTAAATAGTAAATGTTTTTCATGTAACAAGTTTGGACATAAAGCAAGTGAATGTAGAAGTTAGATAAGATCAAAACCATTTAATGGTCAATGCTATGCTTGCAATTAGTTTGGATGTAACGCAAATGAATAGAGAAGTAGAATGATGAGAAATCGATTTGTAAATATGAACAATGGTAGATATATACAATCTTTCAATGCATACTGTTGTGCATGCAACAAATATGGGCACAAGGTTGTTGACTGCAAATCTAATGGCAAAAGGACTGGGAGTGGTTTGCGACAAACCCATACATGTTAAAACTGCAACAAATCAAGGCATGCTACTAGGTTCTGCAAAAGAAAGAATGAGAAGACAACTGTTCCGAAAAAGAAGGAGGTTGACGGGAATGAGGAAAGATAAAAGATGTGGAAGACATGGATAAGGAAATCTGAAAACAATCTAGAAGACAAATTAAAGGAAGTGTCTGTACCCCTTGGTGGTGCATGATTCCTTTGGAAAGAAAACAAAAAGCTGCATGATTCACTGTTTTGTTGTAATGAAGTTCTTTATGCTCTCTTAAACCTACTATAAATCTGATCACATTTCTGCCACAATATGATCCATCAAGTTCTCTCTTGATGTCTTCTATAAGTCTTTTTCTCAAGCTGGTATTACAATAACAATAAATCTATCACAAATTGATTACAATCTCCTTAAGCTTCCTTCAATATGTTTCATAATGCTATTGTGAAGTCTCTATCATCACTACACAAATCTTCTTGTATATCAACATATTCTTCTTTCTATATATATGTATATGTCTCTTCTTCCAATTATGCTTTTGAATCCCTTGTATGCAGATTCAAGTTATTTTCCTCAACCTTACTTCTTATCCTCTCTTTATAAGACGTGTCTCAACCTTTTGATGAATGACTTCATAACAACCATTATAATCGAACACACTCATTAATCATTGCTATACTTGAGATTATATTTCCTGGTCTATATTAATCACTTATAATTCCAATATATATTATTGACGTCTGATTCTTATTCCCCTCTATGCTGAATGGATCTATAATCTCCTTGTTTTATCTTTTACCCTTCAAGACAGAAGGATCATGCTCTGATACCACTGTAATATCCCCTGTCGAGACTTTACTTAATTTATCTTAGATTTCTTGATTGGGGTTTGGATTGTAATATTCCCTAATAAGATTAGTTAGTTATTTTATTAAATTTAAGTTGTAATATTCCCTTCTCTCTTCTTACTATTTTCGTACTTTCCTTTTATACTTTTTTCCTCCCTTGAGTTCCTCCTACATTTCCTCCTTTATCTCCTCCTATCTTTTCTCTTTCATTTTCTCCTATCTCATTTTCTTCCGAGTCCTCCATATTATTTCTTAATGTTTCTTCCTTTCTTTCCCGTGTTATTCAAAATGTTATATGTAATGTCCCCGTTTTTCAAGCTCTTGGGATTAGCCTATGATGTGACCCTCGTAGGCTAATGAGGATGGACAGAGCGTCTCTCTCAGTGGGCATCTACTTCAGGATTCAGTATGCTTTGGTTTGGCTTTCATTTGGCGTCATTCGGACTTCATTTGCTATAGTTCTGCAATGTTTACTATTTATAGTAAGCCTGATGTTGTTTGAGAAGAACCCTTTCTATTTTTGGAAAGTGCATTTGGTCACATGGGGAAATAGTAGGTGTGACTCCTATTTCAAACGGCATATTAAAAGGATCAGTATTTTGGGAGTTATTATTATTTTGGTGGCCAAATTATTATTAAATCATTAAATGGCTTATTATAAAGTTATAATTTAACTTTATAATTTCACTTAAGTTGAGGGTTGAGTCATCATGGGAAGGGGCCATTTATTTAATTAATCAATTGAAGCCTAAGCCAAGGTGTTATTTTAAAGTATTGGAGTAAATGAATTATTAAAAGGAAAAGTATATTTATTTATCCCACATTGGTAAGAATTGTTTTTGAGCTCTCACAAGAAAGAATAAAAAGGGATTTGAGAGCTCATTCTACAATATCCATTGTTCATTTGATGAAAATTTATTAAGATTCTTGGCTGTGAGAAATGGCTAGGGTTTGAGGACTGATTCATCTCTTGGCAATTTGAATCATCACTGATTGATGATGAATTTTGCAAACTGATTTCTGAGAATACTATTCTGATTCTGTGGATGCAAATTTGGTGCTGTTGTATACCAAATTTGAAGAGAATTATTAAATTGCTGCTGTTACAAAGGTATACATAATTCTGGTTCAATTTTCTCAAAATATTTCATTGTCTGGAAGGCTGTTTTATCTTCTTGACATGCTGCAATATCATTCTGGAAATTGGTGAGGACTCAAGGTGCTGCGTTTATTTTTATTTTGCAGAAGATTCAGTAATTCTGGGCTGCATATCAGATTTGAAAGAGCTGCGTCACTTTTCAAGGACCTGCGAATTGTTTTAATGGCTGCGTGACTAGCATTAGAGGCTGCGTTTTTTTCTTCCTAGCAACACATGCACATGTGGAGAGGGCTGTGTGAACTCTTAACAGTTAGTGTGCATTCATGGAGGTCTACGTTTCACTCCAGCTGGGTTCTTAATTCAAAAAAAAGGTGCTCATTTAATATATTTAATTGTTGTGTTATATGACAATTTAAATTAGAATAAATTTGATAATTGTGACCATTTCCAGCGAAGTGTTGAATTTTAAAATAAATTGTTATCTTTATTACTCAATTGTGGACAAAATTCAACAAGTTAATTTTTATTGAAAGTGAAACACAAGACTTTTGCAAGCGAATTCAGAAATTAATAATTACTACAGAAGAGAGCCAGACAAGCTCTTTACATTATATTCTATTCCCTTTTATATTCTTAGTGACGTATGTCTAGAGAGACATGCCATTTGATATCTTGTTATATTAGTTATTAAAATATTAAATGTTAAATATTGAACATTATTTTACTTGATTAAAAATGATTATATATTATAATATAAACATATTAATATTATAATAATTAAAATATTTAAAATGTTATATAAGGAATTAAATATATATATATATCTATATATATATATATATATAATTTATTATATGACATAATATAATTAAAATATCATATTATAAATATATTATTATTGTTTAATAATTATATTTAAATATTTATCGTTTGATTTCATTATTTTATAATTATAATTATAATTATATTCTATTATTTATTTATTAAATTCTCTTATTATTATTATTATTTATTTTATCAAATTTTATTATTTATTTATTATTTATTATGAAATCTTATTAGAGAAATGACATTACAACAAGAATGTGCAAAATTGCAATAAGGAGTGGGTGGTTTACTAATCCTCCTGATTCACCACAAGAATACAATTAAGGGGTTGTGCAATGCCAAGTCTCGCAAGCCTACAACTAGTTAAAATCTGATTATGCAAGGCCAATAATGCAAAAGCACCAACTTTAGGTGCAACGGTAGACTTCCAACTAAGTTTATATGTCCATTCCTAGTTTAGATTTGTCTTCAATATATGTTAGTGATCTATAACCTTGTTTCACATTATATTCTCCAGATTACGAGCCCAAAATAGTTTATCTCATCTCCAATATTTGCTAACAATACATTCCCTCTACTAAGAACTAATCAAAGAAACTCTTTTTAAGTTTGACAGAATGGTAAATTGCTAAAATCTTTCCAAATGAAATAAGATTAGAAATTTCCTTCAACAACCAAATAATCTTTTAATTTAACACCCCATTTAGTTTTCAAATAATCTTGGGCCTCCCATAGCCACTCAATTGTAGTCAATGGGGAGTACAATCTGTTCCAAGAATCCTCTCAAAATAGAAGTCTGAGCAAGATAAAAGATGAGACATTACATCTGAACAAGTCATAATAATTCCACATTTTCGAACCTTCGATTGGAATTGCCTTTGTGAACACCTTACTAGGGGAATCTAAGTCAAAATTGTTAATCCTAACCAGTTACTAGGAGGGGGGTGAATCAGTAAATTCAAATTTTTATATTTTTATTATTCATGTTAATACTGAAAATAAAAGAATGCTTGAACAATCATAAACAGAAATCAAATTCATAGGTCAACACAAGATATATACATGGAAACCCTCGGTTAGAAGGAAAAAACGACGGTGGGACATAACCCACGAAACTCCACTACTGCAATAATAAAGCTGCCCGGTTAAAAGTTTACAAAGCACTGGTTAGAGTGTTATCCAGTAAAGCGATTTAAAAGAGATCGATTAAGATCTTGACCCTATGAGGAGTTGCCTTGTCAAAGGACTTAAAAACATCAACAAAGATGTCACTTGGTGAAGGTATTTATACAACATAACCTGTTAGGGTTCACCATGATTAAGGGATTTAAATGTTCTTCACACAAGAAAAGAAATGATCTTTTGACACTTTATCTGTCGATTCAGATCATACCTGTTCACTCCTTCCTCTTCTTGGTTGTTGAATCTTTCTCTCTTTCACTCTTTTGTGACTGTGTCCCTTCTCAGAAGATTTTGCTCTTCTGCTCTATTCGCTCTTCGCTCTTGATTTTCAACAACACATCTTCTAATGCATGATGACCTATATTTATAAGAAATTATCTTATTATAATTTCACCAAACGGTGCCACCAAGCTGTAACTCTTCCAAAAATCTCGCATGCAGAACTTTTGATCAAAAAGCTTGCAAACAAATCTTTGGTTTACCTCAAAACGCTTGCAAAAGAAAAAGCTAACTCCAATTCATCTGAAAAATGCTCAACAAAATCTGGATCGGATTATAAACCACTAACCGGTAAACTTACAATTGTAAACGCAAACCAGTGTGCAACCTATTAGTCATCTGCATCATGTGGTGTCTGGCTAGACCGGTTTGACAAGACCGGACCAGTATAAATATGACCAGTTAAGGTACACTGTTTACTTAGTAATTCTACCGGTTCACCACTGTTGTTCTATCATGAGTATCGATGTGTGTGTGTAGTGTACCGGTGTGTTTGATGTTTGCCAATGATGACAACTAAGATTTATGCCAACAATCTTCCCCTTTGGCATTGGTGGCAAAACACATCAACACATAAACTCCCTGTAGAGTATCATCCTATCTACTAATACTTTGATACCTCTGATACTTCCCATGTAGAGTTGTGCTACTGTATCCTGTTGTACTAGTCTCAACTCTCCCTGTCATCTGATCAGTCTCTTCCAGTATCTTCCCCTTTCTCTACCAATCTCCTAAAACTAATCTTCGCCTTTTTGCCTCCAAGGGACAAAGGGTGCGAATTCCTCATAATTGCAGCTTGTTGAAGATATCCTTGTAGATCTTCCTTGAAGAGACTAGGAAAGGTTTCCATGTTGCGATGACTTGATGTAGGCTATATTTCATAGCTTGAAGAGAGACAATTAGGTTTTCAATGTCCTCAATTGTCTTATAATCGGGGTCAGTGAGAAGAATATCAGCATCATTTGTCGTTTTCTGCATCAAATCAAAAGTAGGTACTATGAATAGCTGAAATCCAATGAGATCTTGGATTCTCTTTGTGTTTTTTTTGATGCATTTCTCAATGCGAGAGCTAAACTTGTTAGCTCACGACTATTCTTTGTTGCAAAAGAGGTCTTAGCATCGAACTTTGATGTAGTCTCCTTGACCTCTTATGTTGTCTTTTTGGTTCTTTCTGTTACATCTTTCACAAAATCTTCAAAGTTTGAAGTTTTTGTAATTATCTTCCCAGCATCTTGTACCTATTGCTTCAGTTCTTTGGTGTTGGTAGCCACATTGGCTTTGAGTTCCTCAATCTTGTCATGAAGAATAGTTATTCTCTTTTGTTCATAATGATCAATGACTACTATTTCTGGATCTGCAACATCTTCTCCAATCGCTTGTGCCAGAATTTCCAATTGATCAATTATGGGTTCCTCTTCATCTATGTCTGGATCAGGTGCAAAATTGTACAGAATATTTTTCACGCTTGTTAGAACCAAGTCATGTTTTCTCTTCGTGAGTTGCTTCAGTTGTCTAGTTGACATTTTGCTTATGTCAATCACAGTGTCACCGGTTGGAGAAGTGCTAACTTTCCCTTTCTTGGATTCAGGGTCTACTGCAAAAGATAACTTTCTTTTTGATGAAGAAGCACTTAGTACATCTACTAGTTTCTTTTGTTTGATGTCCTTTTTAGGTTCTTCAACTAGCTTCTCCACTTCTTCAATTTCTACTAGTTGAGGCTCTTCTGGTTGTTGTTCTTCTTTTGGTTGTTCCTCGGCAACCTGTTGATCACTCTTGACCGTCTCAACTTTCTCGGTTTCCTTTTCTTCAGTCATCTTAGTTGACAACTCCCCTATTTCTTGTTTTGTCGGTCTGAGTGGTGTTTCACGTACGCCTGTTGTAGTCTCTTCACCGATATTGACCTGTTCACTGGTTGTGAATTGTTCACCGGTGTTATCCTGATCACCAATATTGTCCTTCTTGAAGAGCACACAATTATACTGAGAGGGGGGGTGAAGCAGTATAATAACAATTTTGCCAATTTAAAACTTTCATCCAAACAATAACTTCAAATACTTAAATAAACAATTATGCACACAAAAATAGTAACACAATGTTTACATGGAAACCCAATGCGGGAAAAAACGACAACAAATAATTTCTTTCATATAAACTTGTTCTTTTACATTGATTTGTAGGCTACCACCTACTAGAGGCTCCAACCCCTATGTTTATGAGCCTTGACTCACTAGAAGCTCCAACACCCACACTTCGTAGGAACCGACCCACTGGAAGCACCAACTCCCACTGTTGTCTTCGTGAGCACCAACCCACTGCACATAAATTTGTCTTTCCACCTTGTCAATGTTGCTTTCTCAACTGATGATGGATGCTGTTTTTAAGTACTAAATATATTTCTTTCCTCAATCTGCTGTTGTTATGGCAATAAATATATCATGAAACTGATTATAATTTTATCGTGGAATTCTTCATAAATCTGTTCAATTGCTTCTTTGTATAATTCTCCTATAAACTCTTTCAAGTCAGCCTTCAAATCTGTATATATATATATATATATTCACATGCCTCACTCTCCTTTTGTAATTTTGATATGTCTATATATAAATCAGATTAACAAATGATCATATATATATATATATATATATATATTGTTTCTTCACTTTAATTACTTCGCTCTTCCTTATCCGCTGACTTACTTTACTCACTTACAGCACGATTGATTCACAAAATTTACTTACATATATATGTCTTTTTCACAAGAGTCGCATCCTTTTAACTTGAACCGTCATCTCTTTTTACGGTTCTTAACCTTTTATTTTATTAATAATAATTATATGACGTGGCAGCATTATTTCTTTAACTTTTACGGAACTCCTTTTGATCGCTGACTTGTCTTTAAGAATAATACAAACAAACATTTGTCTTTTCTTTGAATAAGACAAAATAAATTGTCTTTTATGGCACATAAAACAAATCACTTCTTTGTCTTCAAGGAAGTCGAACATATTCAATAATAAAAATTGTTGGTTTTGAAATTATCATAATACTATTACTGTCTTAATATATGACTGCTGTGAGTGAATTCTTTATGCATTATTTCGTTAGACAACTCACGTACTTGGCCATGCTTCCAAGTTTTGCATACACGTTGATAAATTTCTAAACTATTTTTTAGACATAGTTGTGTGATACGTGGGCCAGGCAAGAGTCAACATCTTTTATAAAAGATACTTGCCCAATTTGGTTTGTTTGTTGTTATGCTACTGTACCTCAAACTATCACTCCTTTGATTTCTAGGATGCTCTTAATCATGAACCATAAGGAACCATAAGCAACTGTTGTAGGATACATTCATTGAATGGGATTGCTGTGACTCAACCATTATTTCATGCTGTGAACTCATATTCATTTGCTGTCATATATCATTTGCTTAACTATGTATTTAAATTTCCTTCATTATGTCATATTATGTCCTTTTGCATCTCATGTCTTTGACTTTGACATAAATGACAATATGTCCATCACTTCTCACCGGTTGTATCCTGATCACCAGTTGTGACTTGTTCACCAATTGTGAACTGTTCAGGTCGAACCATTTCCTTTGCCTGTTCACTTTGAGAAGTATCTTGAGGACCTGTTGCCTTAGGTGATTCTATAGACACCTTTTTTGATGCAATTTTCTCCTCCCCCTTTGATAGAGTGTTGAAGTCATAATTTTTCCATAGTTGGACAATTTCTTCATACACTTCTTTCTCTTGACCATTTATAATTTTGGCCACTCTATCTCTTATATCCAGATTCAGTGCTTCAGCTTCCAACTGAATCTTGATTGCATCTTCATCAAGACCTCGTTCAACCTTTTCTACAACTTCCCTTAAGATTTCATTCTTCTTTGCTAAACCAGCTCTCCATTTTGTCAGTAGCCTTTTGTTTAGTTCAGCTGGGAAGAGGGACCTGTAGTCCTTTGGTCCCTAGTTGAAATCAAGAAAGATCTGTAACAGAGCAATTTCAATTTTATCTTTATCTTCAATGCCTAAGGCACTAAACCATTTAGAAGCATTGCTAACTTTTCCAAAATCCAGTTCTCATCAACTATGCTATCAACAATAAGGGTTTTAGCTTTACCTTTTTCTGGAGATGCAAGGATAGTTGGAGTAAGATCACCACCTATGTCTTTGGTGATGTCAATGATGACCAGTTCAGTTGCAGGCTTGGATTGGACCGGTGCCTCAACGCCCAAAATGCCCTTCCCTCTTCCGGTGTCCTTTTCTTGTTGCACCGAGGTCCTATGACATTCGGCTTCAGCTTGAAGTTACTGCTCCAAAACATTTGTCCAAATTGCATCCCCTTCATCATGAACTACATCAATTTCTCCTATCAGGACTTGACCAATCATTTTCCTGATGTTAAAGCTTTGTTTATACAGATCTGCTTGATTGGTTGCCTTTGGCAGCCTCAAATGGCTTTGCACTTCCAACAGTGACCTTACCCTTAGCTCTTTCTCTTTTGCTATAGAAGATTTCCATCTTCCTTCAATGATCGCATGTAGCTTTGTAGGTACTAAGCCATGGATCTCAGTAGGAGTTAACTTAAACTTGTGAAGGCAGTAGACTATAGCCTCTTCCAATTTTCTCCTATCATCATCATTTGACAGCTCATATCTTCTTCCAACCACCCCTAATCTACCTGTTTGCTTTATTCCTTCAACCATCTCATATATGGTTGGTTTTCTTGCTTTCGGTTCATCCTCCTTTATTGGTTTCCCGGTCTTCCTCTTTCTGAGATAGGTGGAGGTTTGTTTTGTCTCTGTTTCCTCCGAGTCCTCACCTTGTGACTGATTGTGCCTTCTTCTTTTGAACTTTTAGTTCTTGCACAGTTGGCTTCCTTTTCCTTAGAGTGGGAGACCGTTTGACATAAACCTTCTTTGGTGCTTTTCAAGGTGCATTTTTCTTTAGACTTGCACTGATCTCCTCGTAAGTGCCAAAACCGGCTGGCTAAGAGATCCAAGTTACTTTCTTGAAATGCCTCAGCGTAAGTTTTGGCAGTCTTGGTTGATATCTCAAAACCAAGTTCTGGTGCAAACTCACTTCTTGGCTCAACAGCCTGGATCATACAATGATCAGTGCTTACCAGGAAGTAAACTTTATCCTTGTACTCCTCTACAATAGTTGAAGGAATTCTCTCCCTTTGATGCATTCTGAGCTGATAAGCCGCAAAGTAATCAGTCATTGCTTTGTTAAACTAGTTTTCCAAACTATTAACTATTTCACCTATTTGGATCATAACCGGTCTATCTATTAACCTTACCTAATTTTGGATAGAAATTTTGGTAGTAGAAAAAGAGACATAGCAACAATGTCCCATATTTCATAAATTTCTTCTTTACATACCGAGCTTCTTCACGTTCTCAAAAATCTGGCTCCTTAGCATAGCACATATATCATAATAAGCATTGTCGTGCAAAATCCTGTGCGTTGCATGTATTGCACCACATGGTATGCTGTTGAGAATGCTTCACTGGTAAACCTTGTAAGCAATGACAGCAGTAGCAAACTGGACACTGTCGTCTTCAATGTCGGTCACAGTCATCATACGACTGTCGTATTTCGACTTGGTGAGTTGAGTGACTTCAACGTTAGCAATTGTCCTTAGGGTAAGAGCTTCCCCTATGGTGTTGAACCCGATTACTCTATTTAAATCTTCCTTGGTTATAGGAGTAACAATGCCTTTCGCTAACCACATTCTTGGATTGTGTACTTGACTAAGTACAATCGAATCCAGTTAGGTAAAAACACTGTTGGGTACTTGACCCCATTGATCAGTTCAACTGCCTCCAATTTCACGTATTTCACCTACAGCTTTCCATCTTCACAGAGCCCTAAGTATTCACTCTGTATTAAAGTTTCACCCAATTCCCCCTATTTGTAGTGGATAAACGTGGTTACATCTTCAGTCATCAACACCCCATCGAGAATCGATGATAGGGCACCAACCATATCATTCGCTCTATATTGCACTGCCATGATATCATACATAGGTCGATCGTGTTGATTAATGTCGATTAGGCTCACAACAGATGATGATGATGATGATGATGCCATTTCTCTAGACCGGAAACACATAGAAAGTTCTTCACAAATTCCCAAAGTCCGTAATACAAAGATCGCGAATCACAGCAAGAAAGATTACTCAAGCTCATAAAACAATAATCACAATATGCAATGTAAAGTGAAATGAGTAATCGAGAAAATTTGTTAATGATTACTATATTAATTACCCTTACCTAACCTTACCTTTACCAACCGATTCACCCACCCTTTACCTATTTACTACACCAACCTCGGCTGAGACATCGATCGTGATACGTCAACTTCTCCATTTGACCGATTCTGGTGTAAGACCGATGTATCCTTCCAAGTTTCAATCCTTAACTGAGTGAGAATTTATCTCACCAATAACTCCGAGGATAGTAGCGTTGCTACCTGTTCCCCCTTAAGCCCTTCTTGCTAAATTTGCTGAAGATCTATCACCATTGGTGGATGATGACTTTGTCTCTAATTTTTCTCTTTCAGAGCTCTTTGTGCCCTTTTTGGACCAAGTCCTCTTTACTTCATTGTTGGTCTATTCAATGGTGGTTCCCTTTTGATTGGGAGTCACAATCCTCTTGACCGATTTAGCTGGGCCTTTCCCTTTGTTCATTGGCCGGTTCTTACAGTCTTTGGCCAGATGCCCAATCTTGTTGCATTTGTAACAAGTCATACCGGTTCCTCTCCATGGATTGACCTTTCTTTCTTTGTCCATGGGTGAGTGGAATTCAGTGTTCCTATGCCCTAATGGTCCACAGGTAGCACACATAGATGTGCTCCGGTTAGCATTCATGTTATGGAATACCAGTCTCGGTGGAGATTTGATTGCCATGGTTTTAGACCTGCATTCTTTAGCCTGGTGTCCGAATTTATTGCAAGCATAGCAATAACCTTTAAAGCTTTCCCTGCTTCCACTGGACACACTGTTAGATCATGACCTGCATTCAAAGGTCATGTGACCATACTTATAATAGTTACTACAGTAACTAGGTTTCACCGGTGCATTCCTACAGTCATTTGATTTCTGACGCGGTTTGCCACAATGTTTGTGAGAGGGTTTCAAGACTCGTTTACCTTTGTCTCTGGTTTGTTTCTTCTTGTCCTTATTGCTTTCCTTGATTCCAGAGGACTCACTGGTTTCCTTTTCGCTTTGACCAATGTACCCAAGTCCTGTGGGATCTTTGTGCTTTCTTTGAGCTATTAGTTGCTCATCAAGCTTCTCAGAACTCTCATTGCACTTTCGGAGTTTCTCATTCCTCTCAAGTGTTTTTAGTTGTTCTTTAGTTTTTTCAACTTCAACAGCCATTTCTTTGCATGCCTCATCTTTATCATGCAAGTGTTCATGCATGATTGCATTCTCCTGATTTATGCCCTGCATGTCTGCATGCAGTTGCAGTATGAGAGCATCACTCTCTCCTAGTGCATCTTCAGCCAAGTTTCTTACTCCTTTAGCATTCTATTGAGCTCCAATGGCACTATTCTTCTCATCCTCAGCTTTTCTGCTTGCTTTGATGAGTTCGCTCATCCTCAGAGCATGACCTTCCTGTTCTTTTTTCATACTGGAGATTTGATCAGTCAGATTCAAAATTTTCTCCATCAGTTTAGAGACCACCTCTTCAGCTTCATCATAACGACTCTAAGTAGAGATTTTTTCAATTGTTTCCTGAATTTCACTCATGTAAAACCAGTTCTTTTCTCTTGGCAAGTGATCTTCTCATTCTGTTTTCAAGAGAAGTAATCGTTTCATTTGCTTCTTCTAGCTGCTTCTGATACCTGTAACCCTCTGTGATCTTTTCTCAAGCAATCAAGCTTTCTTTATCTGAGAACTAGGCTCTAATACCAATTGTTAATCCTAACCGATTACTAAGAGGGGGGGTGAATCACTAAATTCAATTTCTTTATGTATTTATTATTCTTGTTAATAGAAAAAATAAAAGAATGCTTGAACAATCATAAACAAAAATCAAATGCATAGGTCAACACAAGATATATATGTGGAAACCCTCGGTTAGAAGAAAAAAACCACGGTGGGACAGAACCCACGAAACTCCACTACTACAATAATAAAGCAGTCTGATTAAAGGCTTAGAAAGCACTAGTTAGAGTGCTACCCAGTAAAGGGATTTAAAAGTGATCGGTTAAGATCTTGACCCTGTGAGGAGTCGCCTTGTCAAAGGACTTAAAACATAAAACAAAGATGTCACCCGGTGAAGGATTTATACACCATAACCTGTTAAGGTTCACCCTGATTAAGGGATTTAAATGTGCTTCACACAAGAAAAGCAATAATCTTTTGACACTTATATCTGTCGATTCAAATCATACCTGTTCACTCCTTCCTCTTCTTGGCTATTGAATCTTTCACTCTTTAGTGATCTTGTCCCTTCTCAGAAGATTCTACTCTTCTTCTCTATTCGCTCTTTGCACTTGATTTTGACCAACACATCTTCTAATGCATGATGACCTGTATTTATAAGAAATTATCTTATTATAATTACACCAAATGGTGTTACCAAGCTGTAACTCTTCCAAAAATCTCGCATGCAGAACTCTTGATCAAAAAGATTGCAAACAAATCTTCGGTTTACCTCAAAACGCTCGTAGAAGAAAAAGCTAACTCCAGTTCATCTGAAAAACGCTCCGCAAAATCCGGATCGGATTATAAAGCACTAACTGCTAAATTTGCAATTGGGAACGCAAACCGGTGTGCAACCTGTTAGTCATTTGCATCCTGTGGTGTCTAACTAGACCGGTTGGACAAGACTGACAATCCCAACCGGTGCTAAGAGGGGAGGGGTGAATCAGCACCTATAAAACTTCTAATAAATCTGATGAAGTATACTTATAACTGTAAGCTAAATAGATTGAAGCATAAAATAACATCAAGCAATCAATCACACAGTGACACCAGATTTATCACGTGGAAACCCAATTTAGGTGAAAACCACGGTGTGAAGAGACCTCACAAATTCTGCACTCTTCTGAAGTGCACCCTGTTAGGACCCTTCCTTGTTAGAGGATTACAACACCTTATTAGATGCGACCCGATTAATGGATTTGTTACAAAAAAGTTGGTTATTGCCTGTCTGGTTAGAGGACTTAGAACACCTTACAAGATGTCACCCGGTTAAGGGATTTTATACAAGGGACCTGTAAGAGTCCACCCAAATACTAGGATTTAACTATTGTAATTGTTAGAAAACAATAGAAAGATTGACCTTTTACAAATGGCTTTGCATAGCCTGATAAGATCTTTGTTATGCTTAATTGAGAAGCATCACCAGTAGCCGCAGGTGTGTTCTCCTTTGCTGTTGTGCTTCTCTGCACTCTCTTCTGTCTCTTCTTTTCTTTTCTATTCACCCTAGCCTCTTAAGCATACAAGTTCACTCTTTTCTTCAGCAGAATAAAAGCAAACTCTATTCTCAACAGGCAGAAGAATATATAGAGTTCTTGCCCTAATTGCACCTCTCAAGCATGACCTAATTTCAGATCCCTTTCGGATACATCACTCGGTGGAGTATTAGTTCACTGAGGAAACATCCGATGCATGCTCTTGCTTTATCTGCTTTGTGAGGAAAAACAATGGATGCATGTCAAGCACCTCTCCTACACAAAACATAACTCTTTGTTTTAAAGCCACAGACTTCGGCTTTAAAACCTTTATACGTGCCTTGAACCGATCACCATGTTAACTCAAATTCATCCAGATTTACTGCAATAAATCTCGGTCAAAGAGTTGGTTCAAACAGATACTTTACTATGACTTCCCCGGTTCTTCGTATCATACCGAAGTCTTCACTTGATCGGTTAAGATCCTCATGTAGTGAACAAGTAAGAACTTTGACCTCTAACTTTTCCTTCCTTTACTTACCGGTTGCACCTTTTTCTCAGTTGCGTTGTTGACACCGGTTGTATCCCTGTCCTTGGTTGTATCCTTTACTCGGTTGTAGATGCACTTTGCTTAGTGATCGGTTGCTCTTGAAGAGAAAATATAGTCTTTTCTTCCTTGCATACTGTCACTGGTTGCCAAACTAGCATCTTTACATACAGATCTCCTTAGATATTTGGACCTTAGATTGAGATGACAAAACATCTCTTTCGCCAATTAATAACAATACTTAATTGCCATGTACCGGTAGCAGGCTTATCGGTTACCATCTCTTGATGCCAACAAAGACCGGACTGGTATAAATGTGACCGGTTAAAGTACACCGTTTACTTAGTAATTCTACCGGTTCACCACTGTTGTTCTATCATGAGTACCGCTGTGTGTGTGTAGTACCGGTGTGTTTGATGTTTGCCAATGATGACCACTAATCTTTATGCCAACTAAAATATTTGACCCTCATTGTACAACTCCATTTTGGGAGAGGTTTAGCATACAGATTCTAGGCTAGTTTTTCCTTCAAGTAAAAAATTCCTTGGCTCCAAGTGATACAACATAGTATCGCTAAATTTTTTATCTTTACATAATTTCTCACACAAAACAAGGGGGATTTTCTTACTATTAATCAGATTGCCCTACCACAGAAATTTGCTAATTGCTCAAGCAACTTCTTCGATTCTTTTTAGCATTTTTAAAATTGAAAGAAAAAAATTTGGGGTTGTAGAAAGCATTGCTTTGATCATAGTGATTCTACTTGCGAATGACAACCACCTACCTTTTCAAGATGCCACTTTTAAATTGTTGTGACAATTTTTGAGTCTTGACCAAAAAGAGTATTTACGTGTTAAGCTTTTTTTAGGATTGTTGCAAATGTAATAGCACTGCTGTATAGTATGTGTTATTCAAATGCAACAATCTCTTGCATTTATATTGACAATGAGCCAAGAAGAGACATGACCCTTCATGGAAAATGTCTATTCATTAATATGTAATTAATATAATGACAATTATGATTATATATATATACATATATATATAATATATCTTGAGTATTATATTAATTTCTATAATATTTACATAATAATAATATTTATATGTATATATATTTAAGTATATATATACATCTCATATATACATATCTTCACTAGTATTGACTCATAGTGTTTATCTGATTGAAGCTACAAAACATCAACACTCCCTCTTAGCGAGGGAAGATTAAACACGTGATTAGGATTAGAAGATATCATTTACCGTGATACCAGAGATATGGTTTGACTAGGAATATCAAGTCGCATGATATCATCTCAAAAATTTATAAAGATATCATCTCATGATATCCGGAGCATTGGCCATAGAATATTAAGTCGCATGATACTCACCAAGTACGCAAAAAAATTATAAAGATATCATCTCATGATATCCAACGCATTGGCCATAGAATATCAAGTCACATGATACTCACCAAGTACTCAAAAATGTCCATAGGTAATGTGCACATGTATCCTCAATAATACATACCATAGGGACATTGATCATCTATCATGATCTGTTTCAGCCATCATAAGATGTCTATCACAATAGAAGGCCATGGTTTGTTTAAGGAACTCAATCCACCATGCAAGATATCATCTATCATGATCTGTTTCAACCCTCATAAGATATCTCTCACAATAGAATGCCATGGTCTGTTTAAAGAACTTAATCCACCATGCAAGTTATCATCTATCATGATATGCTTAGACATCATAAGATGTCCATCACAATAGAAGGCCATGGTCTGTTTAAGGAACTTAATCCATCATGCAAGTTATCATCTATCATGAGCTGCTTAGACATCACAGTATGTCCATCACAATAGAGGATTAACTTATTGTATGATCGTCACCTTTCAATAACTTCTGCAAATACAAGTGATAATCATTTGGAAGTCGTCACTTCCTCATGATGTACACAGGAGGTAGGCCAATTAAAAAAACATGGAGTCACACACATGACATCCATCATGGCTCAGTGCAGAGGGTGGAAACAAGGAATTTCACCTTGAACTTCTCTCACAGAGAAGAAATCATTGAGCAAATATCAATCTGTTGATCTCATCCAAGATTGCTTAGAATTAACTACCAGACTCCCTCTGAGTCTGATACCAATCTTCCTCGGAAGAGTCAGACTCCCTCTGAATCTGATATCTATCTTCTTTTTTCTGTAAGAGCATCCCCAGAAAAGATCAAGGCAAAAAGCTCTTATAGTACAGATAGAAATACAAATAAGAGAGAGATTACAATGAGTAGATAAAGTAATACTCAAGGATAATAAATACTTATCTGGGCATCAACGTCCTTGATACAAGTTGCTTCAATGAAGGTCCATATACGTCAAATCAAAAAACACCTTCTCAAATTATTTGAAAGACATCTCCCCTTTGAATCATCTACCCACTAAGGATGGTTCAAGTGGGAATGTAACATTGGTTATTATCGCCCCCACAATGTAAAATTCCCACTCTTATATCGTTGAACAATGCTTATGTCTTCTTGTGATATGACTTGATTGCTCCAAGAGAGGTGAAACTCCATAATTAATGCTTTTTTTCAAAAAAAAGACACGCTTCTTAACAAATCTGCTACAATTCACTTGACCTTATTCTTTGCACTTGGTGTGGACAAAAATCTGCAACACAACTTCCCTCACCGGATTCCGCATAGACCCATACACAGTCGATCATAACTTTTGAATCCGACACTTTCTCACCAATCCCTCCAGTGAGATTCTTCGAAATTTGTTTATCACCAACATATCCAAAATGTAGCCTAATCCAACGGTGTATTTTTAAGATATGGTCCCCGTACTGAGACTGTATTTTCTTAGACAATCACACACTCACCATCAACAAATTACTCTCTTACATTTGCAGCTTGGCTCTGATAACATGTTAAGGTTTTTTTAGGATCGTTGCAAATGTAATAGCACTACCTGTATAGTATGTGTTTTCCAAATGACACAATCTCTTGCATTTATACTGAGAATGAGCCAAGAGGAGACATGTCCCTTCATCGGACATGTCTTCATTATTATGTAACTAATATAATGACAATTATGATTATATATATATACACACACACATATATATATAATATCTCTTGAGTATTACATTAATTTCTCTAATATTTACATAATAATAATATTTATATATATATATATATGTGTGTGTGTGTGTGTGTGTGTGTGTGTGTGAGTATATATATATATATATATATATATATATATATTTAAGTATATATATACTGACAATCCCAACCGCTGCTGAGAGGGGAGGTGTGAATCACCACCTAGAAAACTTTAAAACAAATCTGGTGTAGTATACTACAACTGTAAGCAAAACCGATTCTAGCATAAGAACAGCAGCAAGACATCAACCACAAACCAACACCAGATTTATCACGTGGAAACCCAAATCGAGCGAAAACCACTGTGTGAGGAAACCTCACAAATTCTGCACTCTTCTGAAGTGCGCCCTGTTAGGAGCCTTCACTGTTAAAAGACACTGTTAGATGTGACCCAGTAAAGAGATTTGATACAATAAGGCCTGTTAGTGTCTGCCTGGTTAGAGGACTTAGAACTCCTGAATAGATGTCACCCGGTTAAGGGATTAAGTACAAGGGACCTGTTAATGTCCACCCAAAATACTCGAATTTAGCTATTGTAATTGTGAGAGAGCAATAGAAGGATTGACCTTTCAGAAATGGTTTTGCATAGTCTGATAAGATCTCTGTTATGCTCAACTGAGAAACATCACCAATCCAAGCAGGTATGTTCTCCTTTTCTGTTGTGCTTTTCTACACACTCTTCTCTCTTCACCTTTCACTTCACCCTAGCTTCTTCAGCATACAGGTTCACTCTTTACTTTGGCAGAATGAGGGCAAATTGTATTTTCAACAGACAACAGAATATATAGACTTCTTGCCATAATTGTTTTTCTCATGCACGACCTATTTAAAGATCATCTTCGGATCCATCACCTAGTAGAGTATTAGTTCACTGAGAAAACATCTGATGCATGCTCTAATTTATCTACTTAATGAAAGAAAGCGACCGATGCATGTCAAAAAGCTTTCCTTCACACAAGATATCTCATGATTTAATGCCACCAATCTCAACATTAACACTTGCAATCGCGCCTTGTATCGGTCGTCTTAACGGCTCAGAGACTACATGAATCAACGCAGTAACTCTCGGTCAAAGAGTTAGAAGACTGCTTGTTGACTAAGACTTCCCTGATTCATCTATTATGATGAAGTCTTCCCTTGATGGGTAAAGGAACTGAAGTTGTGTACAGGTAAGACCATTGACCTGTCACCTTTCCTACCTTTGTCTATATCGGTTGCATCCTTTCCTCGGTTGCGTAGTCGATACCAGTCGTATCCTTTCCACGGTTGCTGATTGCATCTTGCTTAGTAACCGTTTGCTCTTGATGAGCAGATATAGTCTCTTCTTTTCTTGCATAGTGTCACTGGTTGCCAAACCAGTCTCTCCTCGCACTTGTTGTCAACTGTATCTGTCTTGCTTCACAGATCCACCACTTGTGTCCTCAGTCACAAATGTCGACACCTCTTTTGCCAATCAATGATAATACCTCTGTTGCCATGTACCGGTTGTAATCTTACCAATTACCATCCCTTAATGCCAAAAATCTCCCCCTTCGGCATTGATGGCAAAAACCATGACAACACTACCGGTCCGCACACACACTAGTGTCCGGGGTCATAATCTCCCCCTTTGACAACAATGCGAAAGGCTAGTTAGAAAGACTATCTTAATGAAATCTGGTCCCCCTTTGAAAAGCGATCCTTTTCATCAGTCCAAAAACAATGAGGTGAATTCCTTTGTTGAACCATAATGAACTAATGAACACCTTCGCAAATTTACTAATGATCAGGGAGGGGTATCACCCCTAATTTACCTCTAAGATACTCAAAAGTACTCTTTGGTAATGGCTTTGTGAAGATACAAGCAATCTATTCTTTTGTGGGAACATACTCCAATCTTACTTCTTTATTTTGTACCTGTTCTCTCAAGTAGTGATACTTGATAGCAATATGCTTTGTTTTGGAGTGCATGACAGGATTCTTGGATATATTTATTGCGCTTGTACTATCACAATAAATTGCAATCGGTTCCAGTATCAGTTCTTGGATTCCTTCAAGTAGTTGTTTGATCCAGATTACCTATGTGCAATTGATTGCTGCAGCAACATATTCAGTCTCCGTTGTAGACTGTGAAATACAGTTTTGTTTCTTGCTTGTCCAAGAAACAATCCTTTCACCAAGAAAGAATGCACCACCAGTTGTGCTCTTTTTGTCATCAATATTGCTGGGCCAATCTGCATCAGTGTAAACATTTACTTGGAAGGCTCCCTTGTGAGGAAACCATAAGCCATACTTTGCAGTCCCGTTTAGGTATCTGAAAATTCTCTTCACCGCTATTAGATGCATCTCCTTAGGATTTGCAGAGAATCTTGGTACGATGCCTACTGTATGTGCAATGTTTGGTCTACTATGTACTGCATACTGTAATTTGCCTATCATAGACTGATACAGTGTCTCATTCACTTCTTTTGCATCATCTTCCTTAGATAACTTAAGGTTATTTATCATAGGTGTACCAACCGGTTTGGATTCTTGAAGTCCAAAAGTCATAAGAATTTCTTTTACACACTTGGATTGAGTAATAAAGATACCTTCTTTTAGCTGATGGACTTGTAGTCCAATGAAGAATTTTATGGCTTCTATCATAGACATCTCAAATTATTTCTTCATTTCTTCAGCAAAGGCTTTGCTCATCCTGTCATCTCCTCCAAAGATGATATCATCCACAAAGATTTCAGCAATCAGGTTACCATGTTTTCCAGTCTTGAGATACATGTTGTTGTCCTCGGTTCTTTTGAATTCTATTGTCAGGAGGCACAAGTGCAACCTCTCAGACTATGCTCTTGGAGCTTGCTTTCGCCCATAAAGAGCCTTTTTGAGTTTACAGACCATATCACCCCTTTGTGTGGATGTGAAGCCTTCCAGTTGTTCAATGTAAACTCCTCCTCTAGTATTCCATTCAGGAATGCAGACTTTACATCCATCTAGTATACTTTGAACTTCTTGTTAGCAGTATAAGCAAGAAGGATTCTTATTCCTAATTTGGCCACAGGTGCAAAGGTTTCCCCATAATCCAATCCAACTTCCTGAGCATATCCTTTGCAAACCAGTCTTGCTTTGTTCCTAATTACTTTTCCTTCTTCATTTAGCTTGAAACTGTAGACCCACTTTGTCCCAATCATGTTCTTGTCCTGTGGTCTAGGCACAAGCATCCATGTGTCATTCTTTTCTACTTGCTCAATATCTTCCTCCATGGCCTTGAACCAATTTTCATCATCCACAGCCTCCTAGGTGGTTTTGGGATCTATATAGGAAAACAAACAAACATTCTCTCTAGCCTTTTTCCTAGTCAAGACATTTGCATGTTTGTCACCAATTATATTATCAGTTGAGTGATATGGGACATACCTTGGGAGAACCGATCTTTGTTCTCGGTCAAGTTCTTCCGGTTGAGCAGTTTCTTCAGCATGGTCATGAACAACTTCTTGTTCATCATCTTCAGTTGGTCTGTCAGCTTCAGGTACAACATCCTGCTCCAGATGTCTGTTCACATGTTCTTCTCTTTCATCTTCAATTGTTATTTCATTGAATTCAAAGAGATTTCCTTCATTGTGACCTTGTAGACCGTCATGTTCATTGTGACCGATCTTCTTTCTTGGTTCTAAATATTCATCAACCTTTACATTGATGCTTTCAGTTATTTTTCCTATCCTTTTGTTTAGACACTAGTAGGCTTTACTCTTGGTAGAGTAACCCAGAAATATACCTTCATCGCTTTTGCGCTCAAACTTCCCAGAGTACATGTCTCTCTTAATGTAACAATTGATACCAAAGATTCTGAAATATCTTACACTAGGAGTATGATTGAACCATAGTTCATAGGGAGTCCTACCAGTTCATTTCTTGCCTTGAACTCGGTTCAGTGTGTAGACAACAGTGCTGATAGCTTCTCTCCAGAAGTGATGGGGGAGATCCTTCTGAATCATTAGGGTTCTTGCACAATCAATCAGCGTCCTATTTCTTTTTTCTGCTACTCCATTTTGCTGAGGAGTTCTTGGTGCAAATAACTGCCTTTTTATTCCCTCTTCCTATCAGTAGTGAGTGAACTCTTGAGAAGTGTATTCACCTCCTCTATCTGATCTTAGACACTTTAGGCTTTTACCAATCTCCTTCTCCGCTCGAGCCTTGTAGATTTTAAATATGTGAAAGACTTTTGATTTTTCTTTGAGAAAGAGTGTCCATATCATTCTTGAAAAATCATCTACAAAAAGCATGAAGTAACGGTCTCCATAGTAGCTCTTTGTTCTCATAGGTCCACAACAATATGTGTGCGTGAGATCCAGAACATTTTCAGTAGAAAAGGACTTACTACTAAAACTTGTTCCTGTCAGTTTTCCTAACTGACAATCTTCCTGACTGACAATCCTTACAAATACCTCTGTCAAGTTTTGTGATCTCAGGGAGTCCTCTTACTGATTTCTTCTTGCTCACCTTGACAATACTATCAAAGTTTATGTGGCAAAGCCTCTTGTGCCACAACCAGCTATTGTCTTCTTTGGATACAAGACAGATCTTGCTTGATTCTCCTTTGACTGATGCAATGAGACAGGCTCCTTCCATTGAGTCCAGGTAGAACAGATTCCCTTTGCCATGTCTACCCATTGCAACATGAGCTCCAGATTGGTTCTTGACAACACAAGAACCTCGCCTGAATTCCAATAGGAATCCATTGTTGTTCAGTTGTGCAACGCTCATTAGGTTGTACTGAAGTCCTTCTACCCAGTACACATCTTCACCAATAGCATTGTTCCTGAGTGCAATAGAACCTTTACCTTTGATAGCACAGGGAGCATTATTTCCAAAGGTTACCGATCCACCATCATGGAGTTTTAAGCTGATGAACTTGTTCTTTTCACCGGTCATGCACGACCTGTTTAAAGATCATCTTCAGATCCATCACCCACTAGAGTATTAGTTCACTGAGGAAACATCCGATGAATGCTCTGCTTTATCTGCTTAATGAAAGAAAATGACATATGTGTGTCAAAAAGCTTTCCTTCACAACAGATATCTCCATGATTTAATGCCACAAATCTCAGCATTAACACCTACAATCGCGCCCCGTATCAGTTGTCTTGACAGCTCAGAGACTACATGAATGAACGCAGTAACTCTGGGTCAAAGAGTTAGAAGATTGCTTGTTGACTAAGACTTCCCCAGTTCATCTATTATGACGAAGTCTTCACTTGACAGGCAAAGGAACTAAAGTTGTGTACAGGTAAGACCATTGACCTGTCACCTTTCCTACCTTTGTCTATGCCGGTTGCATCCTTTCCTCAGTTGCGTAGTTGATACTGGTTGTATCTTTTCTTCGGTTGCTGATTGCATCTTGCTTAGTAACTGGTTTTTCTTGATGAGCAGATATACTCTCTTCTTTTCTTGCATAGTGTCACCGGTTGCCAAACCAGTCTCTCCTCGCACTTGTTGTTGTCAGTTGTATCTGTCTTGCTTCACAGATCCACCACTGGTGTCCTCAGTCACAAATGTCGACACCTCTTTTGCCAATCAATGATAATACCTCTATTGCCATGTACAGATTGTAATCTTATCAGTTACCATCCCTTAATGCCAACATATACATCTCATATATACTAAATATGTATATACATATCTTCACTAGTATTGACTCAGTGTTTATCCAACTGAAGCTACGAAACATCAACAACGTGCCCCTACAAATAATGCAATTCCTAGATATTTGCAAGGGGGAAAGTCCTGCTTAAGTTTCAGAATTCACAGAACATGAGCCCTAAGTAAAGAACTCATGTTTTCAACGAAAAAAATTATTTCCTGGACGGATTGTTAATGTGTCCAAAAATAAGGAAATGATTTTCCAAGACATGCTTGATAGTTTTTGCTTCTTGGGCTGGAGAGTTTCCAAATAACAAAGTATCGTCAGCAAACAAAGAGTGAGTACATGTGATATCAGATTGTCAAATTGTTATCCCTAGCCATCTTTGACAATTATGAAAAGTAGAGATTGCCCTACTCAAAGCCTTAGCCATGAGGATGAAAAATAAAAGAGGGAAAGAGTGTCAACTTGCCTAAGACCTTGACTTGCACTCTAAAAGCCAATAGGAGATCTATCAACTAACATTGAAAACTTCACACTAGAGAGATAGGAAAGAAACCACTTACACCATTTTGTAGTAAATCTCAGCTCCCTTGCTACTTTTACTAAAAAATTCCAATAGTTTTTATCGTAAGCCTTCACGTCTAACATTATTATAATTGTCAGAATTTTGTCGTGATGTATTTAATCGAGGACTTCATGCATATACCGCAAGGCACGATAATTATATTGTAGTCGATGTCAATCAGTATTAACACTAATACTGTTGACTGTTATTACCAACAGTTATGTATCAACATTAACAGTAATCAATATCATCGACAGTGGTATATACCCGATAGTGTATAATGATTCATTAGATGAATCGGTATTATATTTAAATATGATCAACATTATTAATATATATAGTCATAATAATAATGATAATACATTTTAATATATATGTATATAATAATAATAATAAGAATAATATTATTATTATGTATATATATCATAATTATTGTTTTATCTGATCGAAGCTATATGTATTAACAACAATTGTAACCCAATATCTCAAATAGTATATCATCACTTTAAAGAATTTTTGAAACAAATATTAACAACAAGATGCATGCTCTACAAATACATATAATCGCCATATGTGCCTATCCCTTGCTTTATTTAAAAAATACACTAAAACTAAGGCCATGCCAAACCTCCCTTAAATATATAGCACATGTTACTTATGCATTTTAAGGGTGTTTTATGGTAAATACTAAATAAACATTATAACTATGCTAAGAATGGATAATTATTTCAGTTCGCATAACTATGGGGAGGATCCATGATTAACTATATATACAAATAACAAAATGACACCAATCATCCAATACAGAATATTATTTTATTATGTAAGTTAGATTATTTGATCAAATTAGCTATTTCTATTAGATGTTTCAAACTACTTCAATGCATAGAAGGTATTTTTCTTGAGCAATACAGAGCTTGTAGTAAGCAATAGGTGCTTCTATAAAGCACCTGAATGATTATATATTTCAAGTTGTTATCAATTGACAAACAATTTAGATTTTTCTATTGAAAAATTCTTGAGTTGCTGATCTAAAATAATAGGAAGGAATCATAACCCACTACCAGTAATTAAATCTTTATTAACATCCCAACTCACTTTATTGCAAAATAATTTAATATTAACCACTAACTTCAATATAAACTATTTAGCATCTAATTTGTGAACTATAACATAAAATGTTACTCTTCACAAAGAATAAAATACAAAGCTAAAATGCCCTATTATCTAATATTTTCATAGGCATCACCTAAACAATATAGGTACACGTACATTTTACAAACAAAAATTATCATATATCACATGCAAAAGATTATGAAAAAACACAAGAAGTTCAAGCGTAGAAAATACCTTAGGTAGTTGTATTAGTTCATGCTTTGTACTTTTCATATATTTCTCAACACCATCATAGTTTAACCATCTATCTCTCATACCCCAAATTATTGTTGTTGAGACCTTCCATTCTTCACTTCCCAGAATTGATCTCAATTCTTTAATCGATTCCTGCATGTTATAAATTTCAATATTCAAAATGTTAGCTACAAATCAAGGTTTAAACACAGGTAAATTTTTAAGAGGGATTTCTATAATATATAGAAATTTTACTGATCTCATTACATCGACATCCAAGTGAATAGATTGCCACATTAATTATCATCAATTCGATAGTGATTGTTATATGTGTCAGACCTAGGAGTTAAGAATTCAATTAGATTTATCCAGCAATATAATTGTACGAAGGGCAAACTCTTTAAAATTTCACTCTGAAAAATATCTATTATCTAAACCTTTCCACAATCACCTGTTGTAATCAAGTTGTAATAAATATATTCATCATGTCACATTATTAACCATAACAGAAAGGTAATCCATAGACAAGGTATTCCATCTGTACAAGATTTAAGCAATTGATAATCGAATGGAGCCTAGCTGGCTTTATAGACTAGCCTTTGCAATGGCCAACGATGATACAAGAGACATTACTAAGAAAGATGATACAATATAACAGTAGTAACTGTTGAGCATCTTTGACTTTAAGGAACCTTGAAACCAAACTAGGAGATTTGAAACCAAACTAACACACCTGTCAAGTTTTTCAATTTTCAACAACCTTGTCCATAGTTTCATTAAAATGAGAAAAATGGTTTTAAACATCTTGCCCTCCAAATCATCATTCATACAACCCATCATTCATAAGATTACATCAAAGAGAGACTCGGCATAGAATTTTACTTTTGACAAGACATGTAAATGGTTAGATGTTTTAATGACTCACACAACATACCTCTGCAATAATATAGAGTTTCTCTATCATGGTCTCTCATAAGGATTGTAACAAGAGGATAAGTTCATGGCATATAAAAGTAGATTTATTAACAATCAATTACACAAGCAATACAAACAACAGACTTGATACAAAGTACAATTTAAATATTCAGAGAAGTTTCAATTTCATGAACTTGTGGAAATAGATTCAAAACAATTGTTACCCCCTCTTCACAATATTAACTTCCCATACTAAGTAGCTTTTTCTCTCTTCCCTTAAGACTAACACCTAACTAGCTTTTTGTTTGGACTAGACTATCCACTCTTAACATTCTAAATCTCTTGATTATGTTCGTTCATTTATTTACAAGAATGGATTACAATGTGATGATGTAATGGTATTATCAATCACTACTTGGATGTTGTAGATGCACAAGTTATACAATTAGAAATCTAGATGAATGTCATTCTCTTCTGTTTCTTTTGAAACTCCTTCCATTTTCAACAATTACATTAACATTTTTCTCTCTACCAACCTATTGATCTAATTTGCAATAACTCAATCAATACTCGGCTATTTAGGCTTGGGTCCATGCATTACTACAATGTGAAGAGTTGAAAACGAACCCAAAGTTCTTCAGATTGTCATACCGCTGAAAAATATCACTTTCATGCATTGTAAATTGTAACATAGGATGGTAGTAAAACCAATGGGTTTGTTTACCCTCATGCGGTAACAGACAGTAATTGCATAGACACAGTCAAATACTCCGCATGTAATATAAAGGACTATTGTATTGATGTAATCACAAGAGTTCCCGTACATAACAATCGTGTCTTCATTAAAGGAACAAGTTCATACATATAACATCCGAAGGGGTGTGAGGCGAACCATCGCACCTGTGTAATGCCTCCAGACTCCAACCGTCTAACTACCCCAAAATACCCGACAACATCATCCCCCCCAAAAGAAAAGTCATCTCCGGCGACTTAACAACAAAATGGAGATAATGTCTAGTACATAAACAAGGAAATCAGCTAAGCAAAGGTCAAAAGGGGCATCCCTGGAACCGATGATTGGGATGTTGAAGAGTTGACATGTCGCCTCAACTGGTAGACCTGCTGCGTACGGATATCCAAATCTATCTGGATCTACAAATTGACCTCAACTACTTCCTTGCGCATCAGGGTAGCCTCCTGGAGTTCCGTATCCTTTTGAGCTAACTGGCCCTCTGCAAGACTCTTGCCGGTATTGGCTGCCTCCAGCTGTGCCAACAATATTGCACGTTCTGCCTGCCAGGCACTCCGCTCTGCTGCTGACTCGGAGGCTATCTCCTCCCGAGATCTCTCCGCTAACTCCCGAGCCTCTTCTCTCTCACATGCTGTGATCACTATCTGCACCAACCGCCGGCCCTTACAAATCACCAATTCAAGAGACTCCATATAGTCTACCAGATCCTCTGCCATCATCACCTCGACCGGTTTCCCTTTCCTTGCCGGCCCCTCAGTTGCCTCTGGCTCTACACTCTGTCCGCCACCTCCAGCATCACCCACTGCGCCTTCCTCCAAATGGAAGTCCTCTCGCTAAGGGGACAGAATAGCAGATCCCTGTGCCACCGGTGTGAGAGATCTCTGTGCCAGAAAAGCACTAGCACGCCCTAGCACGGGTGGTCCAGTCTGACACATAGGTGTCGAGCACTCCTCAACAGGCACTCCTCCATCCATACTGTCATGGGCGGACTCAATCAACACGGAATCTCCAAAGGTTACCACCGGCTCTAACCCCACCATCTCTAGCCGTACCTGACCGGATTCTGTCCTACCCTGCTCGGCAAAGTGCTTCATCATCTCTGCAATGTCTCTGCCAAAAGGGATACTCTCACTATCGCCAATCTCTAGCTCCGGAAGTCTATCTACTACAGAAACCCCTGCTGATGTGGCCACAGGTGAAGTCAATTGAACTGGGGTCCATACTTGGCCAAATGTTGGAATGGCCGTAGGGCCCGAGACTAAAGCAACTTGGGTCCCACTGGAGGGTACATGACGTGGAAATAACAGCGGAGTAGCTGAGATTACACTTACTTCATCTTCATCATCATCCTCCAAACCACTCCCTTCCTTTGATGTCACTTCACGGCCACTATCCGTATTCCCGTGATCCCCACTGACTTCCAACTCTTGCCTAGTTCGTTTCGAACCAGCTCTGACCTTCTGACCTCCAGGTATATCCAGGTGACGCCATCTCATGATTGGGGGCTCGCCTTCCACCAAGGGGCCCACCTTAATCTCCAATGATAGTATGTTTGCTAGGATCTGCCGCTGACTGCGTCCAAGAAAAGCCCAATGGCATAATGTGGCATGTAAAAGGTACGGTGCTGAAGTGTCATGAAAGCATACATTCGCTCTGCCAACACCATCGCCCAATCGTACATTCTCCCACCGAGGTGATTCATCAATGTGACCTACTGAAATGAAATGTCGGAGGTGCGGCTAGACCCTATAAGCCGGCTCTTCACCAAGTCCATAAGACCTCGCCAATGGCCTTCCCTGATAAATGTCTTCTTGATGCCGCGGTTATGCGATGCCTTTCGGAGAGACTCCTCTGCCGGGGTGAGATCATCTCTACAAATCAGTCGGATGTAGAAATCTTTATTTTCTGCAGTCATCTTCTGTGGCCTTACGTCAACCCGTACCCCTTTGTCTGGCAACCCGAATACTCTGCGAAACTTGGATAGTGTAAAAGAAACTGTCACCGAGTGGTTCAGGTAGGGAATAGTGCTGGTCTTTGAAAATCTGTCGAAGGCCTCAATCATTGCCCGCAGTGGTCCTTCAAAATCCTTGATACAAAAAATGGGGATTTGAATGACCCATTGTACCTGAGCCCTTGACAGGTTGTCCTTGAGGAGTAGGGTGTCTGGAGAATTATCACTCTCATTCCACCATCTTCGGCATTTTAGGCTATTCACACCCTCGAATGCAATGTTCTGTGCTGTGACCTCCTCCCTCTGAGATCCCCCAGCCGCCATTTGGGGCCTGTGAATTTTCAGCTTCTTGCCTTTACCTGCGCCTGCAACTCGTGGTGTATTTCTGCTCATGCTTCCGGGGCCTTCTTCCAATCTCTTCCTCCAACTACGTTTGCCTGCTGATTGCATACTTATTGCTTCTTGTTCCCAATGAAATTATAATCGTTTATTAACTACCGTACAGATGCTTGCTACCTTTGTCCTCTTCTTAAGTCTTTGCCTAATGAAAATAGTCTTCTCAAATCTTCGTACGGAACCCGAACCTTTTTAACCATTGCTTTTACCACGTTTTTGCCCTATTCCTTCTTGCAATTTGGTCACTGTACGGAATTCCTTATGCTCCTTATTGATGCTTGTATGGAACCGACGTTGCTGAGACCGTACCGTGCAAGTTTCTTCACGTGAGCTCCTTTTCGTGCTTCCTTTCCGTATGGTGTACGGTTTATTTATTGTCTCTCCCAGCCGTACAATGCATTGTCTTCTTCTACCATATGATTATGATGTTCTGCATACCGTACGGTGTCTTGGCTTTTGCCGTACAGGCACGTGCACCCAAAACACTCTGCTTCCTTCTCAATGTATTCCGTACGGCTGTACGGTGGAATGATTGTAATCGTGCAAGCTCGTGTCAACCTATGTCATATTTATGCCGTACGGTGCAATTATTATACTTCGTATGCCTTCTATTGTCGTACGGTAATCCTTCATTCATTATTTTACAGCCGTACGGTTACCACATGTTGTCCTTTGCCGTACACTAATTAAGACATGTGATTTTTCCTTTTCCATGTACTGCTTATGCCGTATGGGAGATATCTTGGACTTTCGAAGCTTTCAGTGTGCCGTATGATACCCTCTGTTTGACTTGGTAGTGACCGTACAGTCAATCCAATATATGCTTCACCTTTGTCGTACGGTCGTACGGTGTTTTTCACTTATTCATTTTTTTTTATTTTTTTTCTTTCAATTTTTTTTTTTTTCTTTTCAATTTTTTTCTCAATTTTAATTGGCTGACTGCTGTTGGTGTACCTCTGGCCTTTGATGGTACACTTTTAGTTTCGAACCGTTGATGGCATCCGCAATTTCCTGTCCGTCCAGAGTCCATAGCTTGATGGACCTGTTAGCTGCGACCTCCTGAACCTTGTAGGGGCCTAACCACTTAACTCTAAATTTTCTGCGCTTAATTTCATTTCGTCCATTGTACTTCAGAACGAGTTGTCCGGGAGTGAACCTCACTCAACGGATGTGCTTATCATGCCAGTGTTTCTTGCATTGTTGGACAACGTCCGTTGCCCATTGTGCCATCATCCTCCTTTCATCCAGTTTATTTGGAGCATAAAGGCGTTCCCTAAGGCTCTCCATATCGCCAAGTTTGTTATCAATAGCTATTCGGAGGCTTAGCACCATGAATTCCATTGGGACTACAGCTTCCTGGCCATACATCAGCTGAAAGGGTGTCTGGCTTGTCGTTACTTTGTAGGTGATGCGGTATGCCCATAAGACCGACGGCAACTTCTCCTCCCAGTCTTCCTTTTGCACACCACACGACTGGTAGATTACAGAGACCAGAATCTTATCTGTCGCCTCCACTTGACCATTGGCTCTCGGGTAATAAGGACTACATAGGGAGTGAAAAATCTTCAATTCCATTGTCAGAAGTTTTACCACATGGTTCACAAAATGACCTCCCCTATCACTTGTTAGCTGGATCGGGATGTCGTACCGAGTGATGATTTGTTGATATATGAATCTTGCTGTGCTCACAGCCGTGTTGTCCGGTAGGGCCCGTGCTTCTACCCACCTCGTTAAGTACTCCATCGCCACCACTATGTACGTGTACCGCCTTGGTCTGCTAATTTTCAATGGTCCCAAAAAATCAAGTCCCCATCTCTCAAATAACTCTCAAGCAGCGAAGGGGTTTAATGGTATGAAATCCCTCTTCAGTGGTTTTCCCGCCCGCTAACATGTATCACAACTCACGACCCACTCCCTGGCGTCGTTGTGTAGCGTCGGCCACCACAGTCCCACGAGCAGTACCTTCCTGGCTGTTGTATCCGGCCCCATATGTCCTCCTGCCGGCCTTTCGTGTGCTTCCCTCAGAATACTAGGGACTTCTTCCTCCATCACGCATTGTCGGAGTACTTGGTCCGACCCCATCTTGTAGAGAAGCCCATTGATAAGTTGGAATGTTCTGCTTCTCAAGACCAGTTTGCGTCATTCCCCTGCTGGCATTTCTCGAGGGAACTGTGATGTCAAGAGGTATTCACCGATACTGGTGTACCAAGCTGGTAAAACCGCGATGCGGAATAGGTGCACATCCGGAAAATCATCATTCACCCCGTCCGCTTACTCTCCCGATCTGATTCTCGACAATTGGTCTACAATCACATGGCTTTTGCTCAGTCACACTATGATAGTAAATGTAAATTCTTGTAGCAGCAGCAACCATCGGCTCACCCGTCCTTGGATTATTGGTTTATTCACCAAGTACATTAGGGCTTGGTGGTCTACATAGACCATGCCGAGTGCTTCCCTTTCTATCGTACTATAGTTCTTTTCCGCCTTCGAAAGTAATCTACTAGCAAAGTAGACCGGGTAATCCAACCCATGGTTCCCAACTTGTACCAGTGTCGCACCTATGGCATAATTGGAAGCGTCGACGTACACGTGGAATTATTTGTCCCAATCCGAACAGGCCAATATGGGTGCCTCCAACAGTCGAGATTTTAATTCCTCAAAAGATTCCTTTGGAGCCGTTCCCCATACATAGGGTTCTCCTTTCCTGGAAAGGTTATCCAAGGGGTAAGATATCTGGGGAAAAAAATTTATGAACCTTTGGTAGTAGCCAATATGTCCCACAAAAGATTTGACCCCTGTGACATCTTGTGGTGGTTCCATCTCCACAATCACCCGAACTTTATCAGGGTCTGTTTTGAGTCCTGCCTTGCACACTATATGCCCCAATAGCCTACCCTACGGTACCATGAATCGGTATTTCTTGGGGTTAAGTGCGAGCCGTTCCCTTCAGCACCTGTCCATGCACTCCCCGAGTGGCTTCAGATGTGTCTCCTCCACGTTGTAGATGGACCAATCATCCAGGAAAGCCTTGAAATTACCCATAGACATATTGTCGAAGATATGGAGAATTATCCTCTGAAACGTTGCTGGGGCGTTGCACAGGCCAAACGGCATCCGGTTGTAGGCATAAACTCCGTCTTCCACCACAAAGGTTGTTTTTAGTGTATCCTCCTCTGCGATTGATATCTGGTTGTAGTCGGAGAATCCGTCCATGAATGAATAGATTTCATGGCCGGCCACCTCCTTGAGGATGGAGTCTGTAAACGGAATGGGGAATGGATCCTTGATAGTAACTGCATTCAGTCGTCGGAAGTCAACACAAATCCGGATCTGGTTCCCATCCTTCTTGAGGGAAATCACAATGGGAGATACCCATTCACTAGTTAGAACCCTGAAGATGATTCTAGCCTCTAGCATCCATTCAATTTCCTCCTTTACTTTCGCAGCATAATTCTTGTTCATTTGGTATGGCCGTTGCCGTACTAGTACTGCGCCGAGTATCAACGGGATGTGGTGAACAAATAGTTCCGGTGGGACCCCCTTCAAGTCCTTGTACGTCCACGTGAACACATCCTTGTATTCGGTAAAACTTTTAAACGCGGTGGTTTTCAAGACTGGATTCCAGTCATCCCCTACGAGAATGACTTTTTCTTCTGCCTCCATGCTGAGATTCAAGGGTTTCACAGATGGTTCCTCATACTTCATGGCATTCTTGTCTCTGAACTGGTGTGCCGGTGCGGTATCAATTGTAGCCTCCGCTTCCTTATATTCCCCGTACTCTCGGGGACATTTGTCTGATTCTTCCTCAATGCTCAATACATTGCATGAGGGTGAGAACATCTCACAGTCCTCCATCTACCAATGTGACAACCCGTTTAGTGAATCGGTGTCATCCTCCGAGCATCCACCCAAGTTTAATACACCTTCATTGGGTTCCATTCTGTGCCTTCCTTCGTCCCGTGGGTCATTTTCCCCTTCGGATTCTAACCCTGAGGAAGAGGCGAGTTCCTCACTCACCAACTGGGTCTGGAGATCAATGGTAAATTTCCTCCCTCCACTCTCCATCGAAAGTGTATTCTGTTTCCAGTTATGATTTGCCTTTTCCGCCACTAGGCATCCTCTTCCTAGGATGGCATCATACTCCTGCTTAAGTGGGATGACCACAAAGTCAAGTACAAATGGATGTGCACCTACCGTCACTGGTTGTGCCATAAACATCCCGAGGGGTTTAATCCCGTGTTGATAGTCACCTAATAGATTGAATGTTGGTGGCGACAAGGTAGGCTTCCCTAATTTTTTCCATGTGTCCTCAGGTAAGACATTTACTCTGGACCCGCCATCTATTATAGTGTCCATTAGGATAGTGCCAAGAATGCCCATCTCCACCACGGCTGGGTGTCTACCATTACTGACGGCTAGTAGCATTGGATCCGTTGTGGAGCCTCCGGGTACGGAAGTGTCCGTGTGCTTCATGTTGGTTTGGCCAACATGAGTGCCTAGTAAGACTGTCCCCAAATGTGGCATGGTGTGTAGGAGGTCCTGGAGTTTCACAGGTACCTCCAGTTGGAGCATCTGTCGTATAATGTTCCATTCCGCGTCTGTGCTGTAGGGTCCTGTTTGTTCTTGTGTCTCCCGTTGGGCTTTCATAGCCTTTTCTATTTCTTCCCGTGCTTCCCGCATCCTCTGTTTCTCCGTACGGGGATGGGGGTACCTGGCTTCCTTCGCTTGCCCTCGGGTAAGAGCCAATACAGCTTCTTTTATCTTTGCGTTTCCTTCAATGTCCAGCAAGTTGGTCCCACGCCAGACTTAGGGCAATTGGCATCTTCATGGTCACCAAGGCCGCATCACCAGCACAACTGCTGAGGGGCGTTATTATTATTACACTCTCTTGCGTAATGACCCCATTGATTGCATGCCCTACATTGAATCATTGGGCATCTCTTCGCATCGTACTGGACCCTATTATGGGTGGAATTATTATTGTTCACTCGTCCGCCTCATCGGTTGCCTCGGTAGCCCCCTAAAGATGCATTATTGTTTGGTTTCGTCGTTCCTGATGTGGAGGGCTGCTCTTGTGTAAAGAGCACTTGCTGGTTTCGTGTCTTCATATTATATGGGCATTCCTTTGTGGAATGTCCCATAATCTGACAGATGTCACAGAATGCCTTTCTGGGACAGGCACCCTTCGTGTGGCCACTTTTTTTACACTCCGTGCACCAGAGTTCATCATCCTTACTCATATTCCCCTTCATTGACTTAAATTCCTTTAGCATTCTCTCCATGTCTTTTTGGAGTGCCGTGACTTTCTTTTTTGGCTGGTCGTCACTGCTGCTATCTTCTTCGGAAGTGTCGTCCTCTGATGACGAGGATTTGTTCTTCTTTTTTGACATTTTGTTCTCGCTTTCCAGGTCCATGGCCCGGTTATATGCATTGTCATAGGATGTTGGAGGTACTATTTTCATCTTCCGCCATAACTTGGAGTTCAACCCCTCCACAAACCATCTCTTCTTTAAACCATCTGCTGGTTGGCTGTCCATCTTCCCGACTAGCTCCTTTAGTCGGCAGCCATACGCTCGTACAATTTCCTTCTTATCTTGTTTTGTTCCGTAAATTTCCAAGACTATCTCGTTGTCATCCCTAAGAGCCGAAACTCCTTCTCGAATCCCTTCTTCAGTTCCTCCCACGTGGTTATCTTGGTTTTATCCAAGTCTAAGTACCAATCAATGGCAACTCCTCTGAGTGTGGCGGGGAATTACTTCATCCATTCGTCCTCGTCAGTAACCCCGTTGGCTAACCAAATGGTTTCACACGTACGGCAGTGCCGTGCTAGATCGTCCTTTCCGTCATCATGAAATTTTGGCAACTTCTCCTTGTGTGCTGCCATGGGTGGTTGGGCCGGTTTTGGTCATTGTCTATGCTGTCGATTTTGTGCTCCGACACCGCCTATGTTAGCACTCGCACCCACCCCTGCTTGGTTGATTTGTATAGTATTCACCAACGGCACTTGTCCCTGTCCCTATGTAACTGGTGGAATCATATTGTGTGGAGTCGTTGGCTCCAATGGGGGGTTCACCTGGGTGTCACTAGTGCCTTCGGCCGTCCTATCACTGGCACCTCCGGTAGTACCGTCCCCTTCAACCGTACGGTTCCCTTCGTGGTCTCGGTCCTCCGCACCTAGTGTACAGGTCAAATCTTCAAACCGGTCTCGCTCTTCCTACAGTAAGACCTTTCTCAATCGTGTTTCTTCGAGTAGTTCTTCTCTACTCCGCACTCTCCAATGCTCCGGTGAAGTGAACTGTTCTCCGTCGGCCTGTGCACCCTCCGTACCACTTCCAAGGTTCCCTGTGGGCAACCCTCCGGCAAGCTGGTCTTTGGCAAGTTGCCTTAGCCTATACCGACATTCACGTTGCTGCGCGGAGATCAAATCCGTGTGTGCGGTCTCCCCTTCGCCATCTATTACTCTCTTATTTCTATCCTTATTTAAAGTATTGGGCATCAAGACTGAACAAAAAACATTGCTTTTCAACCAAAAGAACACTTATTTTTATTTATTTATGTTGATTTACAACATTTCCAATTGCATTACAATTGTTTAAGTGTTCACTTCCCTCTTCCGTTCATATTTCAAGGACCCCGACTGTTGCCATCGCCTTCTTCTTGACGGCGGCGGAGGTGCTCCCGAGCATGGTATGCACGGAGGATTTCCTGGCGGTGTTCCTCTCAGGCAATATCCTCCTGGCGAGTGCGTTGTGCCAATGCTGCTTGTGCTAGCAACCGAGCAAGATGGTCCAGCAGTCGATTGGCTGCAGGGTTAGTCCTAATCGCATCCCACACGGCGCCGTTGGAACTTCCTCGCTAGTGGCTTCTCGTCGAATGTAGGTTTCGATTGCTACTTGGAATAAGATTCTAAATTCTCCTGTCTGGATATCTTCCCCTTCGTACAACTCTGTACGAGCATCATCTACTTCCGGGTTTATCTCACCAACGGGTAAGCCCATTCTATCCACACGCCATCCGAGTGCATCTAGGCAACGGCGCCAGATGTTTACCCTCTTCGAGTAACAGACAGTAATTGCATAGACACAGTCAAATACTCAGCATGTAATATAAAGGACCATTGTATTCATGTAATCACAAGAATTTCCGTACATAACAATCGTGTCTTCATTAAAGGAACAAGTTCATACATATAACATCCGAAGGGGTGTGAGGCAAATCGTCGCACCTGTGTAATGCCTCCGAACTCCAACCGTCTAACTACCCCAGAATACCCAACAACAGGGTTTATTCTTGGCTATTGCTGATACTTACTCCACTGAATTAGTGGTTTTAATCTAAGTTACCGATTCGGGTGTGGCTCTGAATGCGGATGCGAGAATCGGGTGCGGAAAATTTTTTTTTGGGGGATGCGGATATATATATATATATATATATATATATATATATATATATATTATCAGTAAAGGCCGAAGCTGATAGATTTTATTAATCAATATAAAATTTACACCTCCATTCGGTGTGGGCATAGGTAGGAAAGAATGCAGGAAAGAAAACCTCCGGGCTAAAAATCTAGTAAAAGATTGGAAAAGAAACAAAAAGTTCTAAATCTACACCCGCTTTTCAAGCGTGTTGTAACCTGCCGGTCTATTTTACATGAATATCTGATCTTCATACATTGGAGTTCAGAATTCTCAATCCTCTCTAATTACATGTGTCTGATGATACTGAGACCAGATATAAGCACTGAGGCCAGCTTGTGAGGTCCAATTTGATTAGAAAACCAACTTTCCGTATTTGATGTTTCTCTTGTTGCTAACCCAGAAAATGTTTCATGCTACACTCCTGCATATACTTTTCCTCTTACATTGAGCCAAGATCAATGTTAGTAGCCCTTGTATATATATGCAAGTAATCTAAATAACATAAGCTAAAAACAATTTATAGCTGAGAACCGAAAGCTTGTTCAGCATAAGCAACTGGTATGCTGAACCAAGATCTGCAAAGTGATTCATTCATATATGCATATATAAACTATTATATATGCATATATTCATACACTTTTACCAAAACAAAAAAGTTCCTTAAAAACCAAATTGCTTCCTCATGTAAATAAGAGAGCCATAATGCCTTCATCTTCATAATAGATCAAATACATATTAGAAAGTAACTAATCCTTATCAATTTATTAATTGCCATCAGTCTCTGATGACCAGTCCATAAATCTTTGTCTTATTTAATATGCTAAAAATAAAACCAAGGACTGCAATCATATATGGATCTTTCTAAGACTGTATTACCAGATAGCACAAAACAGACAACCTGTACAGCTATGTTTAATATTACCAACATTCACAGACTAATCATCTTCTAAATTTAGAATGAAGTATTGAGCGTTGTTATAATCGAGATAAGAGCCTTCCAAAACTGCCATTAATATCTAAAGCCTTGGAGATCTAAATAATCCAATTGCCATTTCAAAAAAAGAAGCATAATCAAGCTACCGTAGAAAAGAGGACCCAAAACTATGCACACACAAAACAGATACCCATAATCTACTGACTCTATCTCACTTGATATTTGTAAAGGAAATAATTGTAGAATAATGCCTAATTATGAGACTACTAGAGCCCTAGAAATACATAACCATAACTCTCTTTCAACCTGATACCTTGGTCATCAGTCTTATCCCATGCTAAACATATGCATAACTAGTAATTGCTAGCCACCAGAAAGAGATAGCATCGCATAAAAGAGCTGATCAATGCAACTCTATCTTACCATATAACAAAGAGTAGACATTTGACAATAATTCTTGGCTAATGAACATAAAGAATCTAAGGGTTCCATATAACTTTCTATGAGTGTTTAAAATATATATATATAAATATATTTACATACATACATACATACATATATATATATATATATATATATATATATATATATATATATATATATATATATATATATATATATATTTACATACATACATACATATATATATATATATATATATATATATATGAAACTCAGAATATAGAAAAAAACACAACAAGAAACATCTTAAAGGAAGAAAGACGAGCTTTTCACCTAGGTCAGATTACCAAAAGCTAAGCTAAAACCCATTTCAAGATAAGCTGAATAAGACTCATTTGCATAACCATGAGAAGATTTATGAACCATAATGTATCTAATGTTCTTTTAATAACATAACTTTGAGCCCGATAATAGCATACCTACAAAAATTAGCGTCATAGGAAAAGAGTCCTACACGATATGAACAGTGATAATCCATACCAAATGTTCATACATAACTCAAAATATACTAAAAACCACACTGGTCTTCCAGAGTTCTATATTAATTGTTCACTTGGATGCATACTCGGAGATCATGCAGGTCCTCAGCCAAAGTATTGACCCCGTCCAGTCCTTCCACCTCGACGTAATCTTCAAGCCAACTATCTTGAGCTGGATTCCTGATTTGGACGTTCATTAGAAAATCCAAATTCCTTTCAATAACTGGTCTTTGGGCCCAAAATCCAACTAAGTCCTACGAGTAGAGAATGGGGTAAGTGATTACTGGCCGTTTTCTAATAATTAGAAAGTCATAATTCCCTAGTCGCAGGATGGTAAGGTCATTTCTAATATTGACAATAACCCAGTCTAAATCTACCAGGATGTCTTTGACAAACACTTCCCTACACAACCTAGCAACTTGAGTGCGATCATTATAAATATGCATAGCAATAGCAATGATCATAGCTGGTATATCTAGGTTTTCTAAGAACCTATCTCTACAGCTAAAGAATTGGTCCCCATGGCTCTTTGAGAAAGCCCTCCAAATAACTGTTTTTTTTACATCAACTATTTTGCGAATCCATTCCAAAGTGACCTCAAAATCAAACGCCATTTGCCTGGTGGAGCTACCTAGCTTGATTGGGGTCTCCATAGGCTATGAGCATGAGGAGTGGAAGCTCAATCTACAATCAGTTGACAAAAAATTAAGGAATTTAGAAACTCCGCTTATCGAAGCTTTAAAAGACATTCCTTTTAGAACAAAATTATACCACAGTCCGCATCATTAATTACCTCCAGCTGCCACCTATGTAATGCCATGATGAGGACGATCTCCGAAATCTTTCCTTAATGTGAAAAATCCAAAGAGTTGAGATCATTATGTGATCACACAAATTGAGGCTAGAGAGGCTATTATCCCAAGGCAATGTCACCTCGAAATAAATGTTTAAGAGGATTATGATCTGATTTTAGCTGCTCTCTGCATGCAAAACATCCTTACTTGATTAACGGCATTGGTTATCTTGCTTCCTCATAATTTAGGTTCTCTGGGAAGTGCTAAGTCTAAATTAATTTCTAACCAAAACCTCTCATCAAGGAGGTCTAAATGCTTGCCAATTGGGTAATCCTCCTATGGCTCTAGTTAATCCGGACATCGCTGCTGCTATCATGATAAGGTAGTTTCAAGACCCCTAGAGCAATTAATAATGTTCTAAATATATGTCTAAAATCTGTGTGAAAAAATGAATACCCCACTTCCTTAAATAATTTAAGTTATAATACCTAAAAGAACATATCTATTAATATATATATATATATATGATAATATATATATATATATATATATATATATATATATATATATATATATATGTAAAAGAATGTAAATATCTAAACCATATATGTATCAAGGATTCAAGATAATTTAATCTACAACTAAACGCCTTAATAAACTGAATAGACCTATCATTTTTATACATTCTATCAAATGTAATTATATAGATTTATATCGGTATCTAAATGTAACTTGAAAAAGTACATTAATTTATTTAAAGAAACGAAACATCAAAATTACCCATAATAATCTTAAGTGTATATTAAACTAATATTCTCATATGATAACGTAGGATTATCGTAATTTGAAACAACCCTACTTAACTCTATTTAACACTACTCGAATATCTATTCTATCCGCAAAAGAACAAGAATCTTAAGCTCCCAATGTATTGCATTCATCCTTTGATTTCCTTTACCTTCTTTGTTGAACCCTGAAACCGAGGACTACCATCAATCCGTCCATCCTCCAATGCTTCTTGATAAAGATTCTTATCCCTAACCCTACTTAACTTATTTATTTCCCCCTCCTAAATGCGAAGAAGGCTCTACTTGACCACCAATCTGACCCAACTCTCTCTTGTCCTTCAGGATTGCTCATGTATATCCATCGTTCAACACATTGATACACCTTGAGACCTGCTAATATACCTCTAAAGGTGATAAGCACCACCTTCCTCTAGCAACCTATGTTGAGAGAAAACGCTGAAGATAAAGCTTTCCATTTTCTATCTGCATATTATTTCGAGGGATCTGAATGGGAATCCAATTTCTAAAAGGCCCAATGCTAGCCTCTGAAATCTTCATGCTTACCCAATCAGATATTTCCCATAAGATTGAAGAAGAGATAGGAAGGCACGCCAACTAAAAATTTACCTTCACCACTACCCTCTCCTAGTTATAGCTCAACACTAATTTCTATCCTAAAATTCAGCCACCTACCAGAAATCTACCTAGGGTGAGAGGCTATTTATCCTACGGTCCTACCTAGAAACAAAGTCTATAGATACCTCCCTTGCCTTGAGTATCTCTAATCTACCCTTTCCTACCCTTGCCCTTATATACTTCTAAATGAATCATCCAATACCAATTCTCTCCCCATCCACCCCTAAATTAGCTAACTTATCAGCTACTCCATTCCCTTCTCTATAGATGTCAATAATCGTATAGTGTATAAAGAGGTGTAAAAGTTCCATAATCTGATTAACAAGTCCATCTAATTGCCAATTCGGTGTTGCCCCTTTTCTAATAGCATTTACTACTAGGGAAGAGTCTCCTTCAATCTAAACCCTATCAATACCTAACTTCCTACACGCTTTCCAGCATTCTAAAAGGGTTGTGAACTCAACTATATAGTTGGACCTGATCCTTATAGGACATTTTATTCTAGTTATTAACTTCCTCTCCTAGTGATGGATATAGCATCCAATGCCCGCTACTCTCGAATTACCCATGGAAGCCCCATCGAAATTCAGTTTATGCCATCCCTCTATCGGTGCCTTCCAAACACAGATTTTCCTCAGCTAATCTGACTCCTTTGAGAGTTCACTCAGGGGTCGTGTTTTTAGCCCTGACCATCAATTTCTAACCTTATCATCTCGCACAGTAGATCTCAAACCCTTAGTTCTTAGACCATTTCTACTATTTATTGTTTAACAATACATGCCTTTAATTTATTTGTAACCTGGGCTATCTTCATTTCTGCTTCCCTAAAAATTCTCCTATTTCTTTCTTTCCATATTTCCCAAATTAGTAGGGAAGGACCAATAGTTCATATATTTCCATACAGGTCCTTCCCTTGATTTCTCAGCCAATACTGAAATAAGTCCCTAATATTATTTGGTAGGGCTGACTTCCAATAGAGTTTGTTCATCAACCATACCCAACATTTGTTAGAGTACTCACAGTTCAGGAGAATATGATCGATTGCTTCTGTTGGCATTAACCGGTAAGAATGTTTAACCGGAAAGAATGTAACCGGTACATGGCAAACTGGTATTGTCATTGATTGGCAAAGAGATGTTGTCAGTTATGACTAGGGAGGTCCACAGTGTTCTGTCAAGAATCAAGGACAGGTCACGTACAACTGAAAATAATAAGCGCAAGGAGAGACTAGTTTGGAGACCGGTGACATATAGTGAGAAAGAGGAGGCACTGTCTCTGTTACTAATATAGCTCTAACTGATCATTAGAGCAACAGGTAACCAAGGAAGGTGGAACCGGTAATCGGTAGCAGGAACCGAGGAACCAAGGATGCAATCGGTACAGACAGAGGAAGGTATGGTGACAAGTGAAGGTTCTTACCTATGCACAACCTAGGGATATAAAACGATCAGTAAAGCTTTCATCAAGACTAATGAAGCGGGGAAAGTCACAGTCGACAAATGGTTGTGTGACTCTTTGACCGGGATTTGTTGCACAAAATTTGGAAGACTTTGTGTTATCAAGATGATTGGTGCAAGGTGCAATTAAAGGTTCTAATGCCAGAGTTTGTGGCATTAAAACCATCTGATGTTTCCTCATATGACTGAAACACGACTAGATGGTGGATCAAAAAGAGATCCTCACTAAGATTGCAACGACAAAGAGCGGGAAGATCATTTAGCGAAGAAAATCATTTGCCTTCATTGTGCCAAGAAGAAAGAGTGAAACTGTACGCTGATCAAAGCTATTGGAAGGGAAAACGAGAAGAGAAGAAGAAAAACAGGAGAGTGTGCAAGGAAGCACAATAAACTGAAAAGAGCATACCTGTGGTGCCCGGTGATGACTCTCAATGAATGAAACAGTGATCTTATCAGGCTCTGCAAAGCCATTTCAAAGTATCAACCCCTCTATTGCTCTCTAACAATTGCAATAGTCAAATCCCAGTATCTGGGTGGACATTAACAGGTGCCTTGTATCAAATCCCTTAACCAGGTGACATCTACTAGATGTTCTAAAGTCCTCTAACAAGGCAGGCTTTAACATGCCTTATTCTAAATCCCTTAACCGGGTCGCACCTAACAGTGCGTTTGTAATCCCTTAACAAGGAAGGCTTTTCACAGGGTGCACTTCAGAAGAGTGCAAAAATTGTGAGTTCTTACTCACACCGTGGTTTTCTCCCATTTTGGATTTCCATGTGATATATCTGGTGTTCTATGCTATTGTGATCTTGTGTTGATTATTTCTTTTATAGAATTTGTTTTGCATGCAATAATAGTTAATAGATCTAAGAGAGTCTTCAGGTTTTACTGGGTGCTGATTCACCCCTCCCTTCTCAGCACCGGTTGGGAGAAATGCCAGTCCCTCTTGCACCACTCTCTCCATCCAAGCTCGAGTTTTTTGAAGTGATCTCCTTGATGCTTTTGCATTATCAATATCTTCCCTCTCAAGGGTGAGAGGTGGTACAAATGTAGGATCTCTTTGCTGGATTGGTTTGTAGACATTCTTGTAATATGCTATCAATTTCTTATTCTCCTCTTTATACTTGTTCTTCTTTGCAACTTTCTTATTTACTCTGTTCTGCATTGCCTTAAGAGCCTCTTGAGCTTCCTCATATTTTGTCTTCTTTGTAGTAGCTCCCAACTCATGTTCAACTATCTCATAATCCTAGGGCTGAATGTTGTCTCTAGTTTTGTTCACCTCTGGAATGGCAATTTGAACTTTGCGGGTTCTTGAATCATCTCTAATCACCTTAGCTACCCTCCCTAATAGCTGACTTTCTTCTTCAGCTTGTTGTATAAGATCATCAATGTTTTCAATTGGTTTTGGCTCATCAACATTTTCTTTTCCTTGAATCATATCCCACAACCAATCCGGTGTTGCGCACTCTACCAACTCCAAATTGGGTTCTTCCCTTTTTTGGCTCTCAACTAGTATGACTACAACATCTTCACTTGGACCTTCGTTGGGAGGTGGGATTTGTCCATCCTGAGGAGAATCCTCAATATCAACCATCTCGTCATCATTATCGTTGTGGGGAAAGCATTCCTTCTACCTCTATGGCACTCAATGGAGAATATCCTGAAGAACTCTGACTGGAGCTATTCTCTGATTTAGAGGAGATCTCTTGATGTACTTCCTTGCCCTTCGATGGCATAGTATTTCCTTGCTTCGAAGTTTCACTTTCCTTGGATGGAGTAGTCTGCTTTTGTCTCTTTTCTTGTGGCTCTTCAATCTTGATTCCCTTCTTCAAATTCCTACTTGGTGGAGCCTTTGTAGTGTTCTTCCTTTTCTTGCTAGCTTCACCCTAGTGCCCACTTGATGTTGGAGATTGTTCCAATGATTCTTCCTCTTCAATCTTTCCAACCTCCTTCATCTTATCATATGTCAAGGGTATTCTTCTTGCTAAATTGGCAATCTTTCCATCCAACCACTGCCGAGTAAAGAGTGAAACTAGAATCAAAAAAGCTTAAGGGCTAACCTCCTTATCATCTTCCCAATGAATTGTCTCCAACTCATGGTTTGTCGTGGTGTTGAAATCTACTCTAGTGATGTTATCATCCTCTAATTGATCAGGAATCTAATCATATCCACTGTCAATCTTGAGAATGATCTCTTTTTGACCTCAAAAGCATCCTTTGCATCAGCCCAATAGTCTTCTAAGTGTGGAATGTGGAGATATTTGTTACCATATGCTTTCATGATCTTCCTCTTTGGATCGAAGTTTGCTCTTCACTCGTAGAGTCCTATCCCATAGTACTCAAATTCCTCATTTGTTGCCTCAGCTGCTACCTGTGATGGACAAGTCTCACTTCCCAAATTGAATTTGAATTTAACTCCTTGCTTGTGCGTGTTCCTTTGAATTCTATCAAAGGCAAGTTGTTGCCTTGCCACCTCCATGTTGACCATCTTGTCTGTTGGATACCTTGGGAGCTTCCTCGGACAAACTATACTTCCAAGTATTCAAATATATGTGAACTTGGGATATTGGATGTACCATGATCCATGCTCTTCAATCAATTTCTTAGCCTCATCAGAAAGCCTCACCTGTGGAGCCTCCTCCAACTGCCTCACAATCTTCATGGCGAATGCATCATTGAATATTTTGAAGTCTTTGTCATTGTGAAGGTGTAGTTGTGGATAGCATTTGTGCACTAAGTACTCCCCTTGATTAGTTCCACACCTTCCCAAACTTGCCAATCCTTGGTATTTGAATACTCTAGCCAACATATAGACAAGGTAGGATGTCATGTAAAATGCCTTAGTGTAAAGAGCCCAACGGGCTCTCTATGGCAAATTGACTTTTTCTCTTATACAAATGAAATTTCTTTGTGTATTTTCAAAAATATATGAATCTTATACTTCCGAATGAAAACATTGAAAAATGATATTTAAAATGTCCATCACAATGTTATTAAAATGTCCATCACAATGTTATTAATTGAAATGATATTTAAACATTGAACATTGTAGATACTAAGAGAAACCGAAGGCACCTTAATTTCAGAATGCGGCACAAGCAAGATGCAGCCACTACAAGTCAAAACGCAGCCAACCAAGGACAGTCCCAAACTCCTCAAACACCATGTGCAACAGCTGTGTAAATGGATGCAGCTCACTGGAAAGACATCACAGCCTCAAAGTCACTAAACAGGAGCTTCCTATCACATGTCGCAGCCACTTTCAGCCACCCACATTCATGTCTGCACTCCTGACATTTCCGTACGGATCTGGCAGAATTCCGTACAGCCCAGAATGTAAGAATTCTGTACAGCTTCCAACAATGTCCAGAATTCAATCAGAATTCAGTCTTTAGCCAAGGGATTAGTGTCCTCTCCACACGTGAAGACCAAACACAAATTCTCTATGAATTTCGAACCCTTTCTTTATTTCCAGATTTCACAATTAACAACAAATCTCAATGGAATTACCATCAACAAATCTCTGCAAATATTCAGCAATTGATTGATATTCTCTCCAAATTGAAGACCAAATATCACAAACAGCTTCTCAATAACAATAAAAACAGTAGAGAAGCAAACTCAATTTGCTCTACCTCAGCAACAAATAGGTGCAATACACCTCTCAGAAAATCAGACCCTTATACCACAGCAAGGGTTTAGAAATCAGAAAACTCAGAAACTCCTCAAAGGCAACAAAAGCAAATAAATATTCAAGTCTCCTTTCTCCAAAGAAATGAGCTCGTATTTATAATGCTTTGTTGATAAAAGTTTCCAAAAGAACTCAACTTCTAAAATTGTGAAAGTTTCCCAAATGATCTCCACTCAACACAACTCCCTTTTAACAACTTCCGTTAAAACATTATTATAATAAGATATAATTATAATAATGCGGCTTGGGTTTAATAATCAATTAAATAATGGCCCCTTCCAATGATGACTTGACCCTCAACGTAACTGAATTATAAAGTTAGATTATAACTTCATAATAAGCCGTTTAATAATTTAATAATAATTTGCCCACTAAAAATGTAATAACTCTCAAAATACTCATCATTTAAATATGTCGTCTGAAATAGGAATTATACCTATTATTTCTCCATGTGACCAAATGCACTTTCCAAAAATAGAAAGGGTCCATCTCAATCAGCACCCAACTGACCACAAATAGTAAGTACACAAATCTAAGCCCAAATGAAGTCCAATCTGAGCCAAACGAAGACCAACTTGTAGCTTACTGAATTGTGGAGAAGACAAGACCCTCCGAAGCCAAGCCATTGCCTCAGAAAACCCTCTATCCACAATAATTAGCCTATGAGGATCAAAATAATAGGCTAATCCTTGAAACACCAATGATGGCAAAATTGGGGACATTACACTTAGTGTTCTTCATCATCCTTAGCTGGTGATCAATGTTGTCACTAATAATCTTCACCCATTCAAACATCACCTCTCCTGATAGGATCTTGTCTACGAAGTAGAACATCCAGGTTTTGAAAATGCTTCCTTGTTGTTCCCCCATCACCCTACTCAGCATCACAATGAGATCGCCAATATCGTGCTTGAGGTCTAACTTGGTTAGCTTTGTCAACCTCAAAATCTTGGAGTAATGACTCCTAGGCTCATCTATCCACTCACCATTCATCTTCTTTACGCATGCATCTACTTGATCTTCATTGTGTTTCAAGGCTTGCTCCCTGGTGATAAAGACTCCCTTCTTGCGAGATGGTATGTCGAAAGGCATCCTGATAGGCTTTTCTAATAGGACAGCTATGATCTTCTTCTTCTCTTTCCCATACTCGATTGCCTTCTTTTGAGGGTTGTAATTCTTTGCACATTCAAGAACCGTTTCGATGCAGGGCATGGTGGGAGGGAAGTTGGCTTCTTGAACTATCCCACTCTTTATCATCATCTTGGCCATCCTAGAAGTTGGATCTCTAGACATCCTATCCTTTACTTGTATCATATCTACAGGCCCAAGATTGGTGTCCCCAATCTTCTTATGCTTTTTGGTGAAATTAGACTTTGGCATCATATCTTCAATGTCGCCCCTCACTTGGACTTGTCTTTCCTTCCTTGTATTCGCAGCCTTGGTGCCTGACATGCCTCCTCCTGCTACCAAAACTCACAATTCGCTTTGTATTATAAGTTTTGAATCAGCAGGCTAAGTCATCTTTGATTGAGGGTAGAATTCAACCTTTGGAAAAAAAAATTCCTACCTAATGCTAAGTTGATAAAAAATTACAGCTTTGTCCCTTAGGACACTCTGATTGCTTAAAAAAAGCTTGAACTGATATTTATTAGAATTCTCATCCTAAATTTTCTTGCAAATCTGATTAGTTAAGTAAACTTTAGGATTCAGATTAGATTTTGTTCAACAAGTATTTTATCACCTTAGCAAAATTGAGATTTTAGCTTATTAGAATTCTGATTTTTGCATCATTACTCTGAATTTTGAAGGAACGTCATGAATCAAAAATCAAATGCAATCAAGTCAGAACCTTGAAAATAACGAGTTTTATCATACCTACCTCAGATCTGATAATTTTTTACCTTTCACACTCACAATTTTTTTGATGAAGATCTGCTTCTATTAACCCAGAATTATTGCCAGTTAACTGATTTTATCCTTCCTTAATGACCACCTGCTACCATTAAAGTAATTCTCTGCATCCTAGGAGATAACCACGGTCTAAATTTTGATGGAATTTGCAACCTACTGAAGAAAATTGCTATATATGGCAGGGGTAATTCACTGCTAATTGCAGAGCTAGGTTTGTTTTTGGAATGATGTGAAAATGAAATGCATTCACTCTCCCTATATAGCTGACTTAGGGCTAAGACGCACAACTCTCTAGAAGGCTGACCTGGGATTTAGGGGCCAAAAATTTCATTAAATTAAATTATTTTTACTCCTCATCTTTGCCAACCTGGTCAAAGTGGTGAAATGGCATTATTTTGCTCATCAAAACTCAAATTTTGCACCCCCTTATTGTCTTGTTTGCTGGAGCCTGATTCTGGGTGGAAATGACGGAGATGTTGGGATTAAAACCCCAAGCAGAGGGCAGGTTCCGCCCTCTCCTTGGGACGAATTTCATGTCCCTAGTTCAAACTCGTAACACCCCTTTGCCCTCTTTCAACCGTGTAAGTTTACTTTGCCTCTTGATTAGATTGAAACTTTGATCCCTTTTAAGGTCTAATCGTCTTGTCTGAGTCTGATCTGTTCATCCTTACACCCTTATTTGTCAAAATGTTGTCTTCAATTGATCTTGTCATCGTTTTCATTCTCCACTATGCACATTCGCAGCTAAAGCCAATGTTTCCAACCTTCCCATCACATGGCAGAAATCAGGGTATCGCTGGGATTTTATTTGTGTTTGAATGATGGAAATTCAGATTGGTTGGGGAATTCTCCTAAGAGGCCAGCGGATTGCTCCTAGTCTTTTGGGAATTTTCCCAAGACTTAATCATTTTCTCTCTCCAAAATCTTGCTAGTTAGACCTCCCTTTATTCCAATTTCGCCAAGTTTGATTCGAAACGACACAAGCTTGATTACAATTAGTAGATTTCAACACTTGGCGGGGTGGATGGTGTTAGTGCTCAAATCTGCAGATTATCAAATACTCATATATTGCCAATGGACATAATCTAGCAAAATGCAAACACTAAGGTATTAAGGACAGAAAACCTTCTTCACTTTGAGTATAAATACTCAGGCGGGTATACCTATATCAATTCACTGTTTAACTGAGCTATGAATTGTGAACTAGCTCCTTCACTGCTCTGTCCTTGCTTCCAAACTCAACTTAATAAGATGAGAGAACTCTAAGTATGGCCCATATTATCCTGATACACAATATAATGATAGAAATCATGAAAGCAGCAACATGAAACAATGGTTTAAGGATATTCATCCTTCTTCTTTTTAGAGTTAAACTCAAGGAAGGTTAACCTCATTCAGTGCTTCTACAAAGCATTACAAAACACATCCATGAACTTGTCATAGAATGATTCAGATTATGATTGTACCAGTAAAGTAAAATGAAACAATTATTAATATTTTGGGTGCCAAATAAATGTAAATGGATGTAGAACCAGTGCCTTATCCACTTGGGCATCAGAGTCAAACCCTACCTCCACATATATCTATCAAAACAAATATACTGAAACTCAAATGACATGCCTAACATACCATCCTTTTAATTTCTACAACTGTCATCAAATTCATACCGTAATGTCCCCCACTTAGGCAGTCTGGAAATATGTTGTCGTTAGCCCGTTCTTTCATGGTCCCGAGGGCTAACCAGGACTTCAAAAGGGATCCTGAGGTTATTTGGCCTAGTCAAATTTAATTACAAGCCAAATGGAGTTCGTTTGTTGGGTTTTGGGGAGGATTTACTATTTTTAGTAAGCCAACAGGGGATGCAGTGCCTTGGATTTTCAGTGACAGGATGTGATGCGTTTCGTTGAGCTCTTTCCGATGAGCTATCATATGTGGGATTCCGAGTTCATTTGGTATATTATTTTAATGTTTGAAATTATAACGATAAAGTGACTATTTAATTTAAATATTATAATGTTTCATAAAGTCACTTTATAAAAATCAAGTTCCCCCCTTTAAAGGACATACATGGGCATTTGTAAGGGAAAAAGGTAACATTAAAGCTCATGTTTTATCCCACATTGGCGAGACGAGAGCGTAGAACTAGTAAGGAAGGATTAAAAGAGAGAGGATAGCTCTCATTTGGCATGCTTGAAGATTGAATGAAATTGGGGAAACTGTGGAGATTATTTCTCTTTGGGCTTGGAGGACGCAAACCCTCTACGCTTTCAATCTTGACGCCATTGAAAGATATGGTCTTGAGATTTTATATTGTAGTTGCAAGATCCTGTAGCAGCGAGGTACTATAGCAGCGCGATACTGTAGCAAGTTCCTGTAGCAGCGACACTATAGCAGCGCAATACTGTAGCAAGTTCCTGTAGCAGCGCGGTACTGTAGCAAGTTCCTGTAGCAGCGCGGTACTGTAGCAGTCCGAATCACTATAGCGCGGTACTATAGCAGCGGGTTACTGTAGCAACAAGTTCCTGTAGCAGTCTGAATTACTGTAGCGCGGTACTGTAGCAATCCGGGAACATTGTAGCTGTGAGTTACTGTAGCAAGTTTCAGAACTATTAACACTGTTGTAGCTGCAATGGGTATGGACCATCATTGAACTCTATAGTTGTTATAATGTGTTGAGTTTAATAAGATATGTTAGATATGGTAGTTGTAATTTCCTAATAATCTGAAACAAGAAATAAATGAACGGTCATTGTTATTAGCTGCATATGGTTTCATGTTGCCTTCTACTGATATCTCATACAAAATACAACAATCTTGAGGACTATTAAACAACATCAATCTGGAAAAAACATAAGAACAGTTGCAGGCCAACTGTTTGACAAAATGAAAGGAAGAAACAGACTCTAGAATTACAGAACCAGGCAGCATACTACAGTGGTATCAGAGCTTATCTTTCCTGCCATCCTGCTGGGTTCAGTATAAATTAAATATGACATGACAGATTGGAGTGTTCAACCATTGCCACATCACTACGACACAAGAAGAAACAGAGCATTATTGAATACTAACCGAGAGAATATCTTACCGGGAGGAAGTAGTGACTCAGACGAACCGAGTGTTACAGGTGAACAGGCTGTAGACACTATGGGGGATAGGAATGTTAGGGATCCTGGTGAGGAGCGATTCCTGCAGTTATTGGATACATTGACTCAGGGACAGCGATTAGCAGAGCAGAGAGCACAGGAACAGAGTCAGAGGATGGAACTTATGATGCAGATGATGGCTCGTCAAATGGGGTTGAATGCTAACGTGGGTGGAGGAAATAATCAGAATGGTAACAATCAGAATGGGAATAATCAGGATGGGACCTATAATGGAGGTGAACAAGTTGGGAACAATTTCGGTCATGCACCCCAGCAAGCTAGGACAATGAGTTCGAGGCCCATGATTCCCACATTTCCTAGAGCCCCAAAGCAGCCCGTACCAGAGCCCCAGATCACTGATATACAGGACCAGTTGAGGAGAGATTGGGAAGCCGGAGGTCCAGATTTTACTGCTGCAATTACCTTTAGGGAGTATATGGATGTGCGGATGAAACATATGCCACGTGGACATGACAGGAACCAGAGCTATGAGCTACGGAAGAAAGTAGGGAAACTTCAATTACCATATTATGATGGCTCGGGGAAGTCTACAGCAAGAGCTTGGGTTCAAAAGCTTGACACATACTTTCAATTGGACCCTATGCCTGAGGAAGAAGCTATTAAGTACGCAGCAATTCATCTGGATGGGTTAGCACACGAGTGGTGGCATCATGGTATGGTCACTATGGGTCATGCACACATTACCTCATATGTGGAGTTTACAGAGAGACTGATTGAACGTTTTGATAGGAAGGATCCAGAACTCCATTTCAAGGAGTTAGCTCAGCTTAAACAGTGGGGATCATTGGAAACATACATTTCAGAGTTTCAGAAACTCGCAGTGTTAGTAACAGATGTATCTGAACGGAGGATACTAGTTCTATTTATGGACGGGTTAGCTGATCCGTTGAGAGGATGGATTAAAGCTCTCAACCCTCCCACTTTGCAGGAAGCCATTAAGAAGGCTCGTGACATGGATTCCTCTTCAGCTTCTAAGAATAAATTCCAGGCGAAGAGTTTCCCTTCGATGAAAGATAAGGACAGGAAACCTTTTCATAGAGAGGCACAGCCACCTAAGGAGGAAAGTAAGAAGTTGGACAATGAGACACTTAATGATCTCAGGAAGAAGAAGCTTTGTTTTCATTGCAGGGAGCCTTGGGATTTGTCACATAAGTGTCCACTGAAGGCAAAAGCTAAGCAGATGGAATACTTTTCAGCGGAAGAGTCAGTGGATGGAGATTCAGAGCAATCATCAGAATCAGATGGGGATGATGATAATTCTTCACATGAGGAAGCACGCAGTGATAGCACGATAGCTCAGTTGTCCAGTATACAGGAGGCCGTCACTTTCAGAGTTAGGGGGACTTTGGACGGACAGAGATTTGTGGCACTCATTGATACAGGGGCAACACATAACTTCATTGATGAGAAGTTTGTGTCACGCAGAGGGCTACATACAGAGGAGCATAGGGGATTTAAGGTGATGGTTGCCGATGGCTTCAAGATTGACTGTACCGAGAAAATCTCCAACTTGCAGCTTCGTTTGGGAGATTATGACATGACAGGAGATTTCTTTGTGGTCAACATTGGTGATCAGGATATGGTGCTTGGGATGAACTGGATGAAGTCTCTGGAGGAGTTTATATTTAACCTTCAGAAAATGGAGATGAGGTTTGAGGCAAATGGTAAAAAGATAGTGCTCAGAGGATTGTCAGATGGGAAGCTTAGAGTGGTGTCACTCAAGCGGATGCAGAGTTTATTTAGACATAATCAGGTATAGTGGGCAGCAGAGTTTAGAGAAATGCCTGAGACGACAGAGCAGCATAAACAGGAGTACCCGCCTGATGTACAAAAAATAATAACCAAACATACTAAGGTGTTTGGTGAGATACCTCCAGGGAGACCCCCGAATAGAGGAATCGAGCATGTTATTGCGTTAGAAGAAGGGGCTAAGCCAGTTATCATCACACCTTACCACCATCCAAAAAGATATAAGGATGAGATAGAAAAGGCAATCAAGGAGTTGATTGACATGGGGCACATACGGCCAAGCAAGAGTCCCTTCGCTTCTTCAGTAGTATTGGTGAAGAAGAAGGATGGTACAATGAGGATGTGCATAGATTATAGAGAGCTGAACAAGAAAACAATCAAGAACCGATACCCTATCCCGCGCATTGATGAGCCTATTGATGAATTGCATGGTGCATGCTACTTCTCGAAGATTGATTTGAGATCCGGCTACCATCAGATACGGGTTAGAGAGGAGGAAGTGGAGAAGACAACTTTCAGATGCCACTATGGTCATTTTGAGTTCTTAGTCATGCCCTTTGGGTTGACTAATGCCCCCGCCACTTTCCAGTCTTGTATGAACAGAGTGTTCAAAGATCAGTTGAGGAAGTTTGTGTTGATATTTTTTGATGATATACTGATATACAGCAGTACTTGGGAGGAACATTTGGAGCATATTGATACAGTGCTCAGTATTTTAGAGAGGGAGTCATTATATGCCAAGATGAGTAAATGCGAGTTCGGGATGACCGAGTTGGTCTATCTAGGGCATATTATTAGTGCAGGAGGTGTTCGGGTTGACCTAGACAAGATTAGGGCCATTATGGATTGGCCACCACCAAGGAACACTTCACAGCTCAAGGGATTTCTCGGGCTTTGTGGGTTCTACCGCAGATTTGTGAAAGGATTTTCACAGACAGTAGCACCACTTACGGACTTGACACAAAGACACAGTTTTCAGTGGTCAGAGAGGGCTCAAGATTGTTTTGACAGGTTCAAGGAGCTGATGAGTACATGTCCCATTTTGGCCATTCCAGATTTCACCAGACCTTTTGAGCTGCAGTGTGATGCCTCGGGAGAAGGCATAGGAGCTGTCCTCATGCAGGAAAAACATCCCATTGCATATGAGAGCAGGAAATTACGAGGTGTTGAGAGAACCTACAGCATCTATGACAAAGAAATGTTAGCAATCATGCACGCGCTAGCTATGTTCAGGCAATACTTAGCGGGAAGTCGATTCACAGTTAAAACAGATCATAACAGCTTGAAACATTTCCTTGGACAAAAGGATCTTAATGACAGGCAACAAAAATGGGTAAGTTACAGGCCTATGATTTTGACATAGTCTATGTCAAAGGGAAGAAAAATATTGTCGCAGATGCTTTATCCAGGAGGCCTCATTTGCTTGCTGTTGGGATAGTCATGGATGATTGGAGAGAGATGATCTTGGCAGAATATGCTAAGGATAGTTGGGCATCTAGTGTTATTGAGGGGGTTACTCAGGATAGCCGATATACTGTTGTAAATGATCTGATCATTTACAAGGAAAGGATTTATTTGGTACCTGGGTCTGCTATGAAGCAGAAGATTTTGAGAGCATTTCATGATTCACCATTGGCAGGACATCCAGGATTCTTTAAGACATATCGGCAGGTGAGAGAGCGCTTCACTTGGAAAGGGCTCAAATCAGAGGTGCTACAGTTTGTTAGGGAGTGCCCAGTGTGTCAGCGGAACAAACAGGAACATTCCTTTCCGGGTGGTTTACTACAGCCCCTACCCATACCAGAGAAGAAGTGGGATAGCATCTCCATGGATTTTATCACAGGGCTCCCAAAGGCACAGGGTCGGGATTGTATCTTTGTTGTGGTAGACAGATTGACGAAATTTGCACATTTCTTTGCAATTTCGTCTACTTATTCCGCAGCACAGACAGCAGAGCTATTCTTTCGAGAGGTGTTTAGACTACATGGGATACCACGGAGCATAGTTAGTGACAGAGATAGCAGATTTATCAGCCACTTTTGGCAGGAGTTATTCAGGTTGTGTGGAACAGAGCTCACTCCGAGTACCAGTTACCACCCCCAAACCGATGGGCAGACAGAGATAGTGAACAAATGGGTTGAGGGGTACCTTCGAAACTACATTGCAGGACAACAGAGGGCTTGGGTGAAGTGGCTACATCTAGGGGAGTATTGCTACAATACTTCTTTCCATATGTCTATTCAAATGTCCCCTTTCATGGCACTGTACGGGTATGATGCTCCTAATTTCTTGGATTTGTTATTTGGGGACAGTAGGGTACCTAAGGCCAAGGATCTTTTGCAGGAGTGTCAGGACATTATGCGATCCTTGAAGGAAAATTTGCAAAAGGCACAAAATCAGCAGAAGCAATATGCTGATCAACACAGGGTTCAGAGGTCTTTTGAGGTGGGAGACATGGTGTACCTCATGTTACAGCCGTATAGACAGTCCTCTCTCAAGAGGAGTGGAGCAGAGAAATTGAAACCATGCTACTATGGACCATTCAGAGTAATCAGGAGAGTGGGCGAGGTAGCTTATGAGTTGGAGCTGCCTGCAGACAGTAAAGTACATAACGTGTTCCATGTGTCACGCCTTAAGAAGGCATTGGGGCACAATGTGGTGCCTTCGGTAGTATTGCCACCTCTCGATGATGAGGGGAAGCTTATCTTGGTTCCTGAAGCTATACTTGACACCAGGGAGAGGGTGCTTCGCAGGAGGACTATCAGGGAGTACCTAGTGAAGTGGAGGAACCTACCAGTTGAGGATGCAACATGGGAGGCAGAGCAGTTTCTTCAGCATCCTGAGTTGAGATTGCTTGAGGACAAGCAATTTCAAGAGGGGCGGACTGTAATGTCCCCCACTTAGGCAGTTTGGAAATATGTTGTCGTTAGCCCGTTCTTTCATGGTCCCGAGGGCTAACCAGGACTTCAAAAGGGATCCTGAGGTTATTTGGCCTAGTCAAATTTAATTACAAGCCAAATGGAGTTTGTTTGTTGGGTTTTGGGGAGGATTTACTATTTTTAGTAAGCCAACAGGGGATGCAGTGCCTTGGATTTTCAGTAACAGGATGTGATGCGTTTTGTTGAGCTCTTTCCGATGAGCTATCATATGTGGGATTCCGAGTTCATTTGGTATATTATTTTAATGTTTGAAATTATAAGGATAAAGTGACTATTTAATTTAAATATTATAATGTTTCATAAAGTCACTTTATAAAAATCAATTTACCCCCTTTAAAGGACATACATGGGCATTTGTAAGGGAAAAAGGTAACATTAAAGCTCATGTTTTATCCCACATTGGCGAGACGGGAGCGTAGAACTAGTAAGGAAGGATTAAAAGAGAGAGGATAGCTCTCATTTGGCATGCTTGAAGATTGAATGAAATTGGGGAAACTGTGGAGATTATGGTCTTGAGATTTTATATTGTAGTTGCAAGATCCTGTAGCAGCGAGGTACTATAGCAGCGCGATACTGTAGCAAGTTCCTGTAGCAGCGACACTGTAGCAGCGCGGTACTGTAGCAAGTTCCTGTAGCAGCGCGGTACTGTAGCAGTCCGAATCACTATAGCGCGGTACTGTAGCAGCGGGTTACTGTAGCAACAAGTTCTTGTAGCAGTCTGAATTACTGTAGCGCAGTACTGTAGCAGTCCGGGAACATTGTAGCTTTGAGTTACTGTAGCAATTTTCAGAACTATTAACACTGTTGTAGCTGCAATGGGTATGGACCATCATTGAACTCTATAGTTGTTATAATGTGTTGAGTTTAATAAGATATGTTAGATATGGTAGTTGTAATTTCCTAATAATCTGAAACAAGAAATAAATGAACGGTCATTGTTATTAGCTGCATATGGTTTCATGTTGCCTTCTACTGATATCTCATACAAAATACAACAATCTTGAGGACTATTAAACAACATCAATCTGGAAAAAACATAAGGACAGTTGCAGGCCAACTGTTTGACAAAATGACAGGAAGAAACAGACTCTAGAATTACAGAACCAGGCAGCATACTACACATACATGGATTATTAATTCCCAGAGACCTCCCCTAAGATTTTACTCTTTTCTTGAAAGAAACTTAAGATTAACCCCTATATTCACCTTGTGAATGATGTATTCAAAATGCCTTGCAATCTAAATACATAAGAAAACTAAAACACTCCATACGTAAAGACAATAAAATGGTAGTAACAGAGCTCAAATATTTTGTATTCATGGTCAAAATGTGTTGATACAGTATCTTCTCATTTAAAGAAAATAAGGTTTTGTATTCAGAACCTTTCTTACAGAGTATTTTTTTCCACCCTCAAAATGAACAGAGACTTGCTATATATATCTTAGCCATCTTGGAATCCTCGAAAGGATGCAACAAGCTTGGGATGGCTAGAAAAGATCCTACACTAGAGACAAGATTACAACCTGACAAAAAGATTGCAACAACATATTACAAATATCTTTTCTCAACAATTTCGCAGGTGGCATCTTTGTCTAAGGATATTTCAGAGCAGTTGCTAAATTTGTTGCATGAATGATAACCGCCAGTCCGGCTAACCTACATCATCCTTTGTTTGAAACCTCCTCTCCCCCAATTTCTGGATCAGGTGCCATCTGCAACTCTATTCTTGCTCTTCTTATATAAGCTGGACAACTGGCCTCTTCTTCTTCTTTATTGTTAGCTTCTCCCAAGTTGCTACATCATCATCCAATGGCCAGTTGTAAGTCTGCAATTCATGTAATAATCTGACTTGCTTATCTCACATGGAGTCAGTTATATTTTTGGCCTCTGCCACAAAGCGTATGCAATCATTTTCAATTTTGAGAAGACTGTCAATTATGCTATTACACCTCTCAAAATCCAAAGTATTGTCACTATTTAGGAAAGCATCTTGTGTAATTGCCAACTGATCCATTGACAGTTTCCATTCTTCCAACTTGATCACATTTCCATTGTCATCACATATTGATGGCAGATATTTCCTATAATGCTTCTCAAACATAAACAACCTAGCCTTCACCTGGTTGGACTTACCTTTAAAAAACCTTGAAACAGCACTGACTAAGCCAATCTTCTCAAAAACTTCTGTCACTACCCTAGGGATCTCAGGCTTATGTTCTTGTAGACTATCAAGTCTATCAAACAACAAACTTCTCCCAGACCAAACACTATGAAGTGGCTCCAAAGCAGCCAATGATTCATTTACCTTTCTGTTGGTCTGGTTCAATTGGCTCACTGATTGATAAACTGTATCCATCTTCTCTATTATCTTATCCTGCCTGTATTCCACAATCTTTGACATAGTGTCCAAAGATGCCTCTATCCTTATCTTCTCTAAATCTTCAGTAGGTCTCTCAGGGACTTCTTCATCAATTTGAATAGGGACCTCAATCTGCACAGGGGGGAAAACAACTACCTTTGAAGCTTCTTCAAGCTTAACTTTTATTTCTGCCAATTCATCCTCTAACTGCTTAATCTTCATCAATCTTAAGTCTCTATCCTTGGCCACTAGGTTTGCACTTTCAAACAATTTTGAATACCTTTCAGATAATTGAACTGTCTTTGCTTCATTCAGGTTAGCCCAATGAGTTACTGCCTTGGAAACTTCAAGGTCAATTGTATTCTGCACAATCCATATAATCTTATTCCCTTCCATTTTATCCTCTATACTTAACAGAGATGGCTTTTGGTTCCTAGGGGCCATAGACCACATTGCAACAGCTTGAGATTTAGGGTCATAGCCACTTCCTCTTATCATATCACCAATGTGAACTTCATATGACAGGCTACCCTGTGGTTGCTTTCTTATTTGATCTATGATAAATGCAGAAGTCAGATCCCATCCTGGAGTCAATAGCATTCCACTTGACTTGACCAATTGTCTAGCTTCATCTGCAGTTATGGGATCAAGGCTAGGATCATAAGAAGCTAAGGCTCTCAATGTCTCTTCACTTGGCTCCATACCTTCAGGCAGAAGTTTCCTCACTTCTTGTTGCTTATTCCAAATAAGGAAACTCTTGAATTCATCAGTTTTAATAAACTAGTCATCACTCAAAAATTCCTCCTGATAGACCTCTCCGATATCCTTTTCTAACCACAGGGACTGTTCCTTATCTGTTTCATCAGTGGCCACCTTCTTTCCTTCTCTTATTGCTTTTCTCAATTGGTGATGGTAAACCCTATCACCTGGCACTAGAGCAGATGCTCTATCAATTATTCTCTTTTGTTTTTCCTGCCTTGAAGGCTCTCCTTCCTCAAGCCTCTATTTCTTCAAAGGTGGCTCTGGAGTATCCCCTGTTTCTGGTTGGTCTTCAACAGGCTTAACACTCTGTACATCCTCAATTTGTGGTGGGCTATTCCCTTCCGGGGACTCATCAAAAAACTCCTCTTGATCAGAAGATGAATAGTCTTTCCTTTTCTTTGGTTGACTCTGGTCAATCAACCTCTCCAACTGATTTGATAGTGTCATGCATCTCTATCATCTTGTCAATTCTTTTTAAATAGGGAAGGTCAGGGAAGAAACCCTCAAAAGGAAGCTGGGCTGCCATCACTTGTTTTGACAAGTCTATCAAATCAAAGAACCTGTTCCATCTCCTTTTGACCTCATCATCATCTATAATGTTTCTGACTACATCTTCTTCATCCAAACCCTCATGTTCCTTAATCACACCAATGTTTGGAATATAGAGCATCCTGGCAGTTTTGATAAAGCCCTCAGGATCTACATGTCTACAAGCACCAGCAACCATTTTGAACTGATTTAACCATGCAGTAATTTGCGGAAACGCCCTCTTTCCTACCAGGAAGTCACCTATCCTGAATTGCCTAGGTGTGAATGTACGCTTCCTGTGAGGGGCTAGAAGTTCTCTATCTGTCCACATCAACTACCACACAAATTCCAAACACGCAACTCTTGGAGGCACAAATTTTGGTAACAGATGTGGGGGTTGGGGGCAACCGTAGACTCTCAAAGTTGTAGCATTCTCCCCCAAGTAAAAATCACCCCAATTATGATCTCCCTCCCATTTGTCCACAAACTGCATTGGTCGTAGGAGCCTAAGGACCCTTGGGGATATCCTCGTAGTATTGATACCTAACATCCTTACAATAGGATAAACAATGAAATTCTGAAAGATACAAAAATCCCCGTCATTGGAAGTAGAATTCCACTTCCTCACCCATAATTGCACCGGATTATACTGGCCTTCAAAGTTGAACCTTGGCTTCAGCATGTTCGAATCAAAATTATTAATGTTGAAGAACAAAATAAAGTGCATTAGCAAAGAATAATGCATGAACTTAATCGGGCTCTTACTATCCTTGACAGAAATCAAACCCTCATGCATTCTATCAATGATATACTGAATGTAATCATAGTCAGTATTAACCAAAGAATTTTGGATGTCTAGGATAATCATCAAAAGATCAGCTGGTAAAAACTCTGCATCCCCATCAATTCCCAAAACCCTACACAACCCATAACAAGTTTGCCTCATGTAATGCTGAAGGGATTTAAATTGGTAAGGGGCATTCATGTGAGCAAGGAGGGGAGCTATATACTTATCCTGTTTTGGGATATGCTTTGTCATCTGGTCCTTCACTATCCCTATGTTATTCTTGTACCTCTCCTTTTCTTTGCTCAGGTCGATTTCAGTAGAGGAGGATGTATAGACATTAAAAGCCTTCATGAACAAGCCCCTATCAAGAGTAACCAAAGCTAACTGGTCCTCTTTCTTAATAGTCTTCGAAATAGGGTCATAATGCCTAGCTAGAGCAACAATTAAATCCGCATCCAGGAATACATCAGGCACTACTAATTTCCCTAACCCCAAAGCCCAACCATTACATACAGGGATATGACTATCTCTATTTTTATAAAAGAAGTTGAAGATAGTATAACCTGTGCTATTTGGTGTGATAGGATCTCTGCAAAACCCTAGAACATCTTCGAAAACATCATCAGGAGCTCTTTTGTTCTGACTGGAACCAGGTAGCAATTTCAAAAATTCATCTGAATAATTAGGCTTGCCCTTGTCTTCACCACTTTTAGACTTGGCTTCACTGCTGGAAGACGTCGCACTCTTCTCAAGTTGACTCATCTTTGCTACAGAATTACCTTCAAATTCTGCAAACTGGATTTATTTGGTGCTCAAAAACTGCTTCAGAAAGACACAATTCTGTTCGACTGATTTTGGACACAGGAAACAATGAACTTAGCTTATTTATCGATATGGATCAAATGTGTACAGCTACCACAATTACTGCAAATCTCCTTAATTGTTTCCACATTCAATTTCATATACCATCAGATTTCAAATTTCGAGTTAGTCATGTTTGGATGTTGACAGATAAATTAAACAACTCAAAAACAAGGCAAAGAGGCAAATGATTAAGATTTTGCACTTTAAACCTGTTTACGTCATGCAATCTTCCTTTGAAACTGATTGGATGGCTCATTAGTTTACTCTCCAACTTGACACTGTACTTTATCCACGCAGGCAACGGTCCCTTTTCGTTTCTTTTATTACCTTTTCCAACTGGGCCCATTTAGCGAATCAGCGACTGAAAGCCTCTCGTAATCGCTTAATACAATCTTAACCCTCGCTTATTTTCAGAGAACTGGCGACCAAAGCCTTCGCGGGTTCTCCCAATGCAATTCTTAACTTTTCATCATCTTAGCAAATCAACGACTAAAGTGATCACCTTTGAGCACTTGATTGCAGTTATCATTTAGAGAACTGGCGACCAATGTCATCTCCCATTCTCTTAATGTCCCGGCTAACTGTCAATTTTCTTGGAGATTTAGCGAACAAAGGGTTCGCACATTCGCTTAATGAGATACTTAACCACCTGATTATTCGGAAAACTGGCGAAGCGTTTACTCTCTGAGTCGCTAAATCTGTCTTAACCGTCACCTCCATTCTGAGACTTAGCGACTATATGCTTCGCTCATTCGCTAGATGTTAGCGCTAACTGCCCGGATATCTGACAACTTGGCAAACAGTTTATCTCTGAATCGCTGAAACATGTAGCTTTGACCGTCAACATCACGCGACTTGGCGAATGCGGTTAGCTGACCACTTCACCAAAACATATGATCATTTGATTACGAGAATCAGCGAACAAGGGTTCTCTAAATCTCACAATACTTCAAACATTGAATGTTTCTTTGCGCGATTAAGCGATTGAAGACTTAAAACCTTGCTAATCCTCTAAGTCGCCCATTCGCCAAATACTTCTAGCCTTTACCTTTCCTTTAAGAGAACTCGCGACCATATGATTCGCTGAATCGCTACATCACTTAGTATTTCACTAACTCATTCTGAGAATAAGCGAACACAAAAACATTACCTCTGCCAAACTTCTTTCAACAAATTGTCAAAACCGCCAAACTTGGACAATGATAATATAAATACTCAGTTGCTCATTCGCCAAATCAAACATGTAGGACACAAGAGATACTTGAGAATAAAACAAAGCCGTTGATCTTGAAATCAATCCACGGCATTCGCCAATTCTCCATTTGATATAACCCTTGACCGCCGGATTCAGAGAATGAGCGAATACAGCTTTCACTAGGTCGCTGAGTGTTGACGCATGACTGCCAAGGACTAAGCGAACTGGAGATAGCCTTTGTTCGCTGGTTCTCGAAAAGGGTAAAATAACCGCCAAAACATTAGGAGACTCAGTGACAAAGAAAAACAGCTAACAGGGTTCAAACACATTCGCCAATTCGATGAATGGTTGAGGTATTCACCGGGAGACTTAGAGACCACGCGACTAAAACGACGCTTAGCATAAGATTGACTTGTTCGCTGATTCGCCGAATACTAGATGAGACATGCTATGACCTTTTCCAATTCAGCGAACACAAAAATATTAAACACGTGCACGATTTAATCAGCTTAAGTGACTAAAAAGGTAACAATGAAATAGAAGAATAAGGGCTAATCATGAGGGCTTTTGCATGAATTCAACATTTTCAAAAACAAAACCTAGGGTAAGGGTTTTTGAACTCGGCTATGACAATTTCCTATGAATTTTCAAAACCCTAGACCAAACAAAACACCTGGAAGGAGATTTAACCCAAAATTTGGACACACCCCTTAGAAAATTAAGAGAATATCCAACAGTTGGAATTATGGCTTTTGTTGGGATTGGAATCCCAAGGACAATCCGCCCTCTTCGTGGACAACTTTCATTTTCACCATCAAATTTTTCCAAGTTTACGCTCATGAATTTGCTCATTTCCACATTCTCTAGTTTGATTGATTACGCCCTCCCCTTGCCATCAAATCCATGTCTCGATATCTTTGGTTCTCCTCATAAGGCGGAATCCCCATGATTCTTGGGGTTTTCAGAGTGGAGCATCGGATTCACTCATGTTTTTGGGATTCTATTGATTCAAACTTCAACTTTGTCATGCAAGCTTACTTATCTCACTCATGCTCGATCCACCTTCTTTCACTTAAGTTCCAAGTTCTTTCTTCATCTCATGCTAATCTAGTGTTTTGAAAGCCTGATTGGGGAGGTGGAAATTGGGTGAGGGTTGGGATTGAAATACCCAAAAGAGGGTGGAATCTGCCCCTACCTTGGGAACATTTTCCACTTAATTATTCTGTCCTCACTTTGCCTTGAGCTCATTTGCCTAAATCAACAGCTTCAATTCGGCTACAAAGGCAAACTCTATCGTTGATCTGATCTGAATTGCACATTTTGAAATCTGCTTCCTCATGCTCACCTAAGAATTTGCCCTCTAAACTAATTCTAAATTGCTAAAGTCCTGGCTCTTGGGCAGAAAATGCAAGTGTGTTGGGGTTTTTAGAAGGGCGGAGTTTGAGGGTGTGCTGGGACTGAAATCCCAAGAAGAGGGCGGAATCTACCTCTCCTCGGGAATTCACCTTATACTTACCATCCCAAACTTAGTCATTTTCATGCTTTACGAAGCCCTCCCTTCCAAACTTGTTATTCCAAACCGGTTACTTAGAGGGGGGGTGAATCAGTAAATACTATTTCTATTTCCAATTAAAACTTGTATAAAGATTCTTGCAAGACAAACAGAATGTAAATAACCATTCCCAAACAGAAATAGAAATACTCAAATCAACACATCATATGTACGTGGAAACCCTTGGTTAGAAGGAAAAAACCACGGTGAGACAGAGCTCACAACTCCACTACTGCAGTAATAAAGGTGCCCCGTTAAGAGCTTACAAAGCACTTGCGAGAGTGCTACCCGGTAAAAGGATTTGGTAGAAGACAAGGTAAGATCTTGACTCTATTAGGAGCCGCCTTGTTAAAGGACTTTCAACATCAATCAAGATGCTACCTGGTTAAAGGATTTATACAAAGAACCTATTAGGGTTCACCCTGATAGAGTGATTTGAATATACTTTCACGGTATAAAAGCAATTATCTTAATTGACACACTCTGCCTGATTAGATCATACCTGTTGATCTTCCTGTTCTGCCTGACTATTGATTCTCTCTGCCTTTCACTGCCGTGACCGTAGCTCTTCACTCAGAACATACCTCTCTCCTGCTCTGTATTTTCAACAACACAAAATTCATGTCCTATAACTTGTATAAATAAGAAATTAATCTTATTAAAACCTAACTCATAGAACTGTCAGGCTATAAACTCAACCATAAATCATGCAGCAAAAAGCTTTGCGAGATGATCTTGAGTTTACCTTGAAACATCCGCGTGGAAATAAAACTAACTCCTGTTAAAAAGTTAACTTCAGTTCTAAACGGTGGATGCTCCGCATATTCTAGTTTTAACTTAAACAACTCCGCATACACCGGTGCGGATTGACGTGTTGTTGACCGGTATTAATCTTATACTCGATTCATCTCCTATATGTACTATAAGACCGGTACTATGTACTCTGTTCGGTCTACCAGTGCATCTCCTCTTTTTAGTCTACCAGTGCATGTACTCTGTTTTAGTCTACCGATGCCTATAAGGCAAAGTGAGTGTTCTATCGGTGTACCTTATACCAGTGGGTACACCGGTGGGAATGGTGTTTGCATCTATCTTCACTAGTGACACTTTAAATATGCTAACAATCTTCCACTTTGTCATTGGTGGCAAAACCATTACTCACTCATCACAATTAGTTCCTTGTCCTGTAGACTTCTTCCATCTACTGTATACTTCAGCTCTTCTATTTGCAGACTTCCCCTGTTCGAGTGCTTTTTCTCTTATGTCCTATAGCTGAATCTGAATCTACTCTCTTCTTTTTCTGATCTCTAACCTTCACCTTCTGACCCTTTTCTGATGTCCTCTTCTTCAACCAAAGTCATGTTCTTCCCCTTTTTGCCTCCAGAAGACAAAGGGTTATGCTTCACCTATTATTTTACATTTGTAGCTCGGTGAAGATATCCTTGTAGATTCTCCTCATGAATGAAGAAAAGGATTCCATTGACCGGTGACATGTTCTAGATTTTTGAGTGCTACTTTCAACGATACTATGATATTCTCCATGTCCTCTATTGTTTTGTAGTCCAGTTCCCTTATCAGATTCTATGTCGCTTTCGTTGTTTGTTGCATTAAATCAAATGTTGGGGTGAGAAACAGTTGAAATCCAATAACATCTTGGATTCACTTGGTCTTTTCTTCAGAAGTCTTTCTCAGAATGAGACCTAGACTTGTCATTTCTCTGCTGAAATCTATTGCAGATTTATTCTTTACATCAAATGTGGAAGACAGAGCTTTTATGTCTTCTGAAGTCTTAGATAACTTTTCAGTGAGATCTTGTGTAAAGTTATCAAAATTTGAAGTCCTTGTCATCAGACTTCCTGCAACTTGCAATTGTTGTTGCAGTACTGGTACATTGGTAGTAACAGTCACCTTTATTTCATTGACCTGTTTATCAAGAATCTCAATTCTTCTATGTTCATAGTGATTAATGGCAAAAGTTTCTGGATCGGTGACATCTTCTCCGATCGCTTGTACCAATATCTCCAACTGATCAATTACATGTTCATCTTCATCAATGTCAGCATCAGGTACAAAGTTGCAAAGAATGTTCTTAACACCGGTTAGGACCATGTCCTATTTCCGCTTAGTCAGCTCCTTTAGCTGTCGTGTTGACATTTTGCTGATGTCAACCACAGTCTCAGTAGCCTTGCTCCTTTTGGCTTTTGTGTATGCTGCGAAGGATAATTTCCTCTTGGATGAGGACAAGCTTGGAACATCTACCTGTTCCTTGTGTCTAGGCTCCAGTACCGGTTGTTCTTGTGTGGCTAGCTCATGTTCCTCTTCATCTTGTTTTTCTTCATTCTTCGGTTGGACTAACTTTTCCGGTTGTGCCTCCTCTTCTGGTAGGACTTCTGCTACTATTCTTTCTTCATTATTTCGCACTTCCCCTTCCAGTTGTACTTCTTTTGGTTGAGCATCCTCTTCTTGTTGCAATTGCTCTCCTGGTGGGGCTTCTTTCTCCGAAGGTGGTTCTAAGTGTTGTTCCTCAATTATATGAAGCTCACCTATAGCAATTTCTTCCTCACCAGATTTATTGTCAGTGGTCATCTTGACCGATTACACTTCTGGTTTACCAGTTGTAGGTTCTTAACGAGAAGTGAATTGAACCGATGGTACCAGTGCTAGTTCGGGTTGATCTTGTGAACCTGTTTCCTTGAGAGCACTGAAGTCATATTGTTGCCAGAAATCTAGAGTCTCTTTATAGACTTCGTTTTCATAACCATTTATTATTTTGGCAAACCCTATGCTTGGTGTCCAAATTCATTGATGCTTCCTCTAAGAGAAGTTTTATAGTATCTTCACTAAGACTAGGTCTGACCAGTGTCAATGTTTCCTTAGAGATTCTAGTGTTGGAGCTTAGACCAGTTCTCCATTTTTTCATTAATCTTGTGTTTAGTTCAGGGGGAAACTTAGACCTATAGTGTCTTAGAGTTCTATTGTAATCCATGAAGGTTTCCACCAGTGCCACTATTACTCCTTATTTATCTTCCTCTAATAGCACACTATACCATCTAGCTGCCTTGTCTACTTCTCCAAAATCCATCACTTCATCAACTATATCATTAACAGTCATGGTACGAACCTTACCTTTTTCTGGAGAGACAAGAATGGTTGGGCGAGCCTGATTACTACCTTTATCATCAGTGATGTCAACAATGACCGGTCTGGTAGGATTCTTCTCTTTAACCGGTACTTCTGCCCCAAGTACTCCTTTTCCTTTTCTGATATCAGTGACCGGTGGCTCAGTGGTCCTTTGGCATGCTTCTTCTGCCTGTTTTCGGGTCTGAAGAAGTTTTGTCCATGTTGCCACTCCTTCCTCGTGAACCTTCTCAGCCTCTCCAATAAGCATTTGACCGATCCTCCTTTTTATCAAGAAATTTTGCTTATGCAGTTCGGCTTGGTGAGTGGCCTCGTCCAAAGTAAGATGATTTTCAACCTCAAGTAGAGCTCGAATCTTCAGCTCCTTTTCTCTGTCCATTGAAGCTTTCCATCTAGCTTCAAGAATTTCTTGGAGGTCATCAGGGACAACCTTATGAAGTTTTGTGGGAGAAAGGTTGAATTTGTGAATACAGTGAACTACTGCTTCTTCTATTTTTCTTCTATCTTCTTCATTTGCTAGTTGATATCTCCTGCTGACACATCCCATTCCACCAAATTCTTTCAATCCTGCCACAAATTCATCAATTGTGGGCTTTCTGGCTCTCAGTGCATCTTCCTTCACCGGTTTACCAGATTTCCTCTTTCTGACTAGAAGAATTGTTTCTTCAGTTTCTATTTCCTCGTGTTCTTCTCCTTGAGTATTGGGTGCCGATTGTGCTCTCTTCCTTTGAGCCTTGGGTTGATCAGTCACCAGTTTCTTCTTTGGTGTGGGGGTCCTTATGACATAGACATGCTTGATTGGTGCCCTTTTCCTCAGATTCTCCTCAATCTCTTCATAGGTACCAAACCAGTAAGCAGAGAGATCTAGGTCAGCTTCTTATAGGACATCAGCATATGCCTTGGCTGTCTTTGAGGTGACCTCACAACCTAGTTCAGGAGCATACCCGGTTCTTGGTTCCACTACTTGAATGATGCAATGATTGGTGGACACCAGAAAACATACATCATCTTTGTATGAGTCAACAATAGTTGACGGAACCTTTTCTCTGGCATGCATTCTCACTTGAAATACCTTAAAGTACTTGGTCATTACTTTACCGAACTGCTTTCCCAGTTGGTTTGCCATATCACTTATCTGCGTCATAACTGGTTGGTCGGGCCCAAGTCCCCTTTCTAGTTCCCGGAAAGAAGTTAGCATGGTAAAAGTAAAGGCATACCAGTAGGGTACCAAACTTTAGAGATTTCTTCTTTACAATGCCGAGCTTCTTCATATTTTCAAATATTTGACCTCGAAGCATTTCGCAAAGATCGTACCTGGCGTTGTCATGCATTATTCGGTGAGCGGCATGAATGGCTCCACTCGGTATGTTATTCAGTTTGCTGGAATGATAGATCTTGTAGCCTATCACAGTGGATGTGAACCAAACTCCTTCATCTTCAATGACGTTTACGGTCATAAGCAGCCCATCAGATTTCAACTTGGTCAGTTTTGCGACCACAGCATTGGAGATGGTTCTTAGGGTTAGTGCTTCCCCTTCCTGACTGCACCCAGTCACTCGATGCAAGTCCTTGGTAATTTGTGTTTATGCTCCTTTCGCAAGCCAAAACCCTGGATCGTGCACACGACTGAGAACCAGTCGAATCCAATCCGATCGGAAGATAGCAGGATAGCAGACTCCGTTCATGAGACCGGATGACACCAGCTTCGCATATCTATTTGGAAGCTTTTCATCCTCACATAGCGAGAGTTACTCACTCCGGATGAAGGTCTCACCCAGTTCTTCCTGCTTGGCGTGAATAAAAACGGTCACGTCTTCCATCAGGCACAAATGATAGTGCACCAGACATGTAGTTTGCCTTGTTCTGAACTGTCGTGATGTCGTAGACAAGTCGGTCGATTTGATTACCTTGAATCACCTTGGCAACAAATGAAGAAGATGCCATTGTTATCAACCACCTAACACAGTAAATAGCTTGATCGTTCTTTCAAAGAAATCTTATCGTTGATCAAGGCACGTGAATATTACTCAAGCATAAAAGATTGTAAATCACAAAATCGCAAAGTAAAAGTGAACGAGTAATCCTCCTTTCTTTATATAAAGTTAGGGCATAACGGTAATTACCAAACGGTAACTATTGTTTAACGGCTACAGCATTAATTGCCTTACCTAACCTTTCTTTCCCTTTTCGCTAAACGGTATTCAGGCTTTTTCGGTTGAGAAAACCCCGGTTGATCAATGCTTACCTGTCTGGTCTTTCTTGTAGACTGAGTGAGTTTAATACTCACCAGTCCTACCAGGAACAGTAGACGGGCTACCGGTTCCCTCTAAGCCCTATAGGCTCAGTTTGCTAAAGAGATATCACCATCACCCGATGATGATCGTCCCTCTGTCTTCTCCTCGGCGGAGCTCTTTGACTCCTTGAACCAAATCTGCTTGACTTCTTTCGCGGTCTCCTTTCCTTTGTTGTTCTTCACATTGGAAGACGAAGTCTTCACCACTGGTTTGACCAATCCCTTTCGTTTGTTCATTGACAGGTTCCTCCACTCTTTAACTAGGTGTCCAACTTTTTTGCAAGTGTAACAAACTATGTCGGTTGCCTTCCATGGATTTACCCTTCTCCCGTTAGGTGATTTACACCAGGAGTCATTATGACTATACATCCCACAGTTAGCATAGTTGGTTGTGCTCCGGTTCTTGTTTCTTTTGGGAAATACCGGTCTCGGTGGGGATCCAAATGCCATTGTTTTGGATCTGCATTCATCAGCTCTGTGTCCAAACTTGTTGCATGTGTAGCAATAGCCCTTGAAGCTTACCCTGCTTCCACTGGACGCACTCCTGGGATGAGACCAGCGTTCAATGGTCTCGCGGCCATTCTTGCAACAGTTTTTGCAGTAACTGTTGGTTGGCTTTACTGGTGTATTTTTCCAATTACTTGTTTTATGCCCCGTTTTCCCATAGTGATTGCGAGAGGAGTTGAACGTCTTTTTACCTTTTTGTGCTACCAGTTTCTTCTTTTCCTTCTTTCTTGTGTTGGCTCCAGATGATTCATCGAATTCCTTGGTGTCTTGTCTGGTGAACCCAAGTCATGTGGGGTTGTAATGACCCTTACTATAAAGGCCACTAAAAACCACTAATACTGAACAGAGAAAATTCGTCAAACTGTTGGCATGCACTGAATACACTGCTGAAAGAAAAATACTGAATATAGGAAATTATTTTGCAATATATGAGTTCGCTGTCCCTAAATTTCAGAATAATAGATAGCAACCAAATACCATCTAAAACACTATCGATGATGTAGGAAATTGCTCAAAACCATATGCCATTCATATATCAACAATTTGCAACAATGCCATACATTTTTCAGTCAATGATATGATCATCAAACCCTAGGTTTGCAATATAGATAGACTGAAAATTACAATGCCCTTTCACTTGCAAAATCCTAGCCTTCCTTTGTTACCAATAATGCCAAATGGCAAACAAAGACAAGTACAACGTAAAATAGAAAAGTGCTAAAGCTATATTTTGTACTCAGCTAAAAACATACATTTCTCAGAAAATATGCCAAATGCCAAATGAAAAATGAGGAACCTGATTGTAGATGGCTGCAATAATTTTTCGGACTGCTTTTTCGGACTTGCTTTTTCGGACTGCTTTTTCGGATTTGCTTTTTTCGGATTGCTTTTTCGGATTTGCTTTTTCGGACTGCTTTTTCGAATCTGCTTTTTCGGACTGCTTTTTCGAATCTGTTTTTTCGGACTACTTTTTTCCTCTTGCAACCAAAACTCAAACCCTCAAGTAAATCTGAAGATTCCAAATAAGCTCAACTTGAGATGGCTGAATACCACTTCCAAACTTGCAACCCTTCAGTAGATATTTCACTACCTCAGTTATGCCAATCTAGGGGAGTGATTTGTTCCCAAAGATCGAATAGTATTTGCAGACCACAAGGCTACAAATTGCTTCACAATGAAGAAGTAGAAGAAATCCCAAATCCAAGCATGTAGAAATGATAGCCCAAGCCCCCTATTTATTCTTTTTCTTAAAAAGTTACTAGAACTTCTAGAAACATCTAATTATAATGTACTTTATAATAAAATAACATTATAATAATAAAGTACATTTCTCAACTCAAAAATATAACAATGTAGGCCAAGATGTCTCATAACCGAATGTAGGCCCAACTAGACTGAATGTAGGCTAGAACTGGATGTAGGCTCACTTCTGGACGTAGGCTCCACTACAACTGCATGTAGGCCTCAAACTGGATGTAGTCTCTGCCGAATGTAAGCTCTGTCAGCAATAAGCAATCAAATGATCCACACAATGACTCTCTCTCCAAACTATTTGCCTACGAGAGTCAATGATAGGCAAACCCGTCATGAACGAACATGTCTCTAGAAAGGGGACATGACAGCGGTCCTTGTGCTTTATTTGAGCTTTGAGTTGCTCATCGAGCTTGACTGAGCTTTCGTTGTATCTTCTGAGGGTTTCATTCCTTTCTTCGAGTTCTTTCATCTATTCCTTCAGTTGATACAGCTCAATTGCTAGCCTCTTGCATGCATCATCTTTATCATGCCAAATCTTCTGCATGTTGGCATTCTATTGAGTGACTATTTGCATGTCTTCTTGAAGTTGCAGAACGACAAGATCACTTTCCCTTACCGCTTCCTCTGCCAGATTTCTTGGTCTCTCAGAGGCTGTTAATGACTTAACTGCAGTGTTTCTTTCATCTTCAGCTTTCCTCTTTTTCTCAATCAGTTAAGTCATTCTAAGGGCATTATCTTTCTGCTTCCTCTTTAGCTTAGAGATCAGATTGGTTAGGATCTGGTTCCTCTCCATGAGCTTAGAGACTACCTCCTCAGCTTGATCTGATCCACTTTGCCCAAAGAGTTCATCAATTGTTTCATTTCTCTCACTCAGATGTAGAGTCAACTCCTTTCTTTTGGCAAAGGATCTTCTTAGCCTATTCTCAAGAGAAGCAATGATGTCGTTGGCTTCCTCAAGCTGCTTTTGATACCTGTAACCCTCCATGATCTTTTTTCAAGCAGTTAAGCTTTTTATCTTAGAGAAATGTGCTCTGATACCAATTGTTATTCCAAACCAATTGCTGATAGGGGAGGATGAATCAGTAAATACTATTTCTATTTGCAATTAAAACTTGTATAAAGATTCTTGAAAGACAAATAGAATGTAAATAGTCATTCACAAATAGAAATAGAAATACTCAGATCAACACATCATATGTAAGTGGAAACCCTCGGTTAGAAAGAAAAAACCACGGTGAAACAGAGCTCACAACTCCACTACTGCAGAAATAAAGGTGCTCGGTTAAGAGCTTACAAAGCACTTGCAAGAGTGCTACCCGGTAAAGGGATTTGGTATAAGACCGGGTAAGATCTTGACTCTATTAGGAGCCGCCTTGTTAAAGGACTTTCAACATCAATCAAGATGCTACCTAGTTAAAGAATTTATACAAAGAACCTATTAGGGCTCACCCTGATAGAGGGATTTGAATATGCTTTAACAGTATAAAAGCAATGATCTTAATTGACACTCTCTGCTTGATTAGATCATACCTGTTGATCTTCCTATTCTGCCTAGTTGATGATCCTCACCTCTGTGACCGTAGCTCTTCACTCAGAAAATATCTCTCTCCTGCTCTGTATTTTCAACAACACTAAATTCGTGTCCTATAGCCTGTATAAATAAGAAATTATTCGTATTAAAACCTAACTCATAGAACCGCCAGGCTGTAAACTCAACCATAAATCATGCCGCAAAAAGCTTTGCAAGATGATCTTGAGTTTACCTTGAAACATCCGCGTAGAAATAAAACTAACTCCTATTAAAAAGCTAACTTCAGTTATAAATGGTGGATGCTCCGCATACACCAGTGCGGATTGACGTGCTATTGACCGGTATTAATCTTATACCCGGTTCATACCTTGTATGTACTATAATACCGGAACTATGTACTTTGTTCGGTCTACCAGTGCATCTCCACTTTTTAGTCTACCGGTGCATGTACTCTATTTTAGTCTACCGGTGCCTATAAGGCAAAGTGAGTGATCTACCGGTGTACCTTATACCGGTGGGAATGGTGTTTACATCTATCTTCACTAATGACAACTTAAATATGCTAACAAGACTTAGACTTAGATTCAAGGACTTGACCGATCTTTTACTTTCTCCTTGGCACCTCGATCTTCAAGGATCCTCATCCTAACCCAAGAGAGAACCAAACTTGCTCAAAACACCCAATGCTACAAAAGCAAGGCAAAAAGAGGGGGTCCCCATTTGCAATGGAGTGATGGTGTGGAAACCTCACAACACCTCCTCATTTGCCATGGCTACTACATGTGCTTCTATATCCACCTGATTAACCCATGACAAGACATCATCATTGAAGAAAAGACAGTCAGCCTTAGTAATGAAATCTGAGTGTAGATCAACCTCCTCTAAAGTGATAGGAGACAAGTCAATCCTCAAGATTTGTTTGTGACGGAGTTGAAGGTTGTAATGAACATACACAACATCATTCAACCTTTGCACTGAAAATCTATTGCTATTTTTGGAGTGTATGTGCTCAAACATACTCCAATTGTGATCACATCCTAGAGCACCACATGGCTAGCTTACGACACGTATTGCAAGCCTTTGAAGATTTGGCACCTTAGCACCAAACCTTTCCCACCATGCACAAAATGAATGGATTTTTAGGGTGAATATCACTGTCTTTTATTTTTAAGACTTAATTTTTTTTAGTTGTTTTTTCCTTTTTTCCCTCTTCTAGAGACTTCTCGAGTTTGGATGATTCCAAGCCAGTCCTCTAACACTTGTTTAGATACTTGAAACAAACACCAAACTATTGCTTAACATGTCATTGTACTAATGATGTGGGTAGAGTGTTGAGTGGTCAAGGATTTCTAGATTTGAATTGGGCTCAATATTTTGATAATTAGAGGCTAACAAGCAGTTATGTTTTCATTATATTTGGCGGAGTTCTGAGTTGCATGAACAAGTAGTAAACTGTTGCCCTATCCGTCAATAAAGAAAAAGATATGCCCTCAACACATGCTTGTAAAGAAGCGACATGGATAAAAAAATTCAATGATAGTTTTGGTTTTAAGAATCATACATTGGTAAAATGTGATTCACAAAGTACAAATTGTCTAGCTAAGAATCTTATTTATTTGCTAGAACAAAGAATATTGATATTCAATATCATTTTGTTAGGGGGATGAGATTAAACACTACAGATTCTTTGACACAAACTATAAGCACTTCCACATTCATATGGTGTAGAGATCAAATGGGATTCTTCCATTCACAAGCATGAGGTTAGTCTGTTGGGTTGAATATTGCACTAAATCCAATAAATATTGAGTAGAATTTTGGGACTTTGCTGATAATAACCTGAGAGAGTCCTTGTAGGAAGAGTTTGTCAACAAAGTACTAAGTTCATTTTGTAAACATGAAAAGTGAGAAAACATCCACGAATCATAAAAATTTGAACCCAAATTGCATAATAATACCGATTCTTTCAACCCAGTTCAAAATAAGAACAATTCTTTATCAAAAAAATATATATTTTTCTTTCATCCTAACAAATTTGTTTCTTAAATCATGCCTCCATACATCGTATCTTTAAAATCATTTAGTTGAGCATGCTAAAGAACTTTACCTAAGCCTTGCAACAGTGTTTCAGACATCATTCCTGAGTAATTATTACCCCTTGTATCATAGAAAAACCCACTTGTAGATCTCTATAAGTTCAGACAAGCAAAGATATTCAAACAATTCAATTTAACATGGTATCATGGATTTCCAAGTGGCATGTAACAGTCATGACATCAGTTTTACCAGTTTTAGGCTTTTCATGTTAGTCGAAGCCATGTCTATCATATGGCCTTTGCTCTTTCATCATATCAATTCACCATGTACCCCCATCAATACACATTTATCTGTCATCCTTAAGTACTAATATAAAGTAGTTAAATATTTGTAATCTTAGTCTAATGATCTTGAAATTTGCAAGATAGGAGAAAGGGATCTACATCAACAAATTTGGAAACTTCCATCCTCTTATATATAATGAAAGATGACAAAGAGAAACAAAATCATAAATTCAACTTACTTTTATTTCTTTTTTCATTACCCTACTAATTGCCGTCAAGGCAAATCCAGAGGAACCAGATGTAAGATAAGGTCTCCTGTAGACCATTGCATCCTCCTCAGCCATCAAGTATGGACCACAACTTGTTAGCAGTTTATCACTGGCTCGTAGAGGATCCTGTAGTTACAACATGCTATACACTTGCATCAAAGTTATCCAGTAAGTTCATCCAAGCAATAACATTTTATTTTCTGCTCAATATAGAACAATTTCACATAACATGCGACAAAGATTTCAATTGGGTAGACAATCAGAAAATACAAGATATAGATTATAAACATTAGGAATGAGGATGGCCCTTCTTACCTGAGAAAAAATCTCCCCCAATAAGAAGTTTGAGAATGATGACAAGTTTGAAGGTAATTTTGCATGCTGCTCTGTCAACTTCAATGTCCATTGAAAACTAGTCAACAAGCAAGTGATGTCGTAGAAAAAAAACATTATATATAGAAAACAGATATGCAATATAATTCAACATCAAAAAATTGAAAAAACAAATAACTTCAGACTATATAATATCTGAATTGTGTAGTCAAAATTAATATTTAAAGGGGATGCTACACACTTAGCAAGAGTTGTATTAACTACATTCACCAAGGAATATGTTTCCTTTAGAACAAGGGTCTATGATCGAATCCTTACAGGAGGATTAATGAGAATTAGCTTTTTGACATTGTCTTGATGAGCCCTCGCATAATCAACTACAATAGGAGCAAAGTAACCCTGCATATTGCATAGGAATTTGTTTTGATTTTCAGATAGAGGAAAGTGAAAATTTTCTAAACTTCACCAAATGAAACACCATACTAAAAATGCTGAAATATTGGCAAGAAGATTAGCAACATTACAAATGTAAGCCTAATTGAATGAGAACTTTTATTGTCATCTCAACTAATTACCTGAGAAACCAGTGTGGCATCTTTAATACCAAGGACTTCTAGCAGAGATCCCAATGATACTTTGTATTCTAAAGAAGAAGAATATTTTCTGAGAAAGTTTAGCACACATTATACCCACAAAATTCCATTATCATGCCACATGCAAATCAAAGAAATAATCAACTAGTGGAATCAAAGCCAAAAGAAAGTCACATTCTTTGTCCATAACCATTTATTGCTTTCATTCAATTCACTAACATTTGAAGATCTAACTGCTATACAAGATTACCATGCATTGTGTAGTCAAAACCATATTTTGGTTGGGGTTTGTCAGAAAATCCAAAGCCTGCAAAAAATGAAAAATAAATTAGACATGAACCTGACCTATAACAATATAAGTTAGCAATATTACAAGGGCTATACAGGTCTTAGATTGTTGCTTCCTGGGGAATCATATTTTAGAGGAGCAAGCACTCCAGAACAATTTATGACAATAAGAATCATTATTTACAAACACTCCAGAACAATTTATGATATTTACTTCCTGGGGAATCATATTTTAGAGGAGCAAGCAATATGAAATCGACATTGAATGAATATGGCAAAGCCTCAGGTCAAAGTATTAATTGGAGGAAGTCAGAAATTTTCTTCTTTAATACAAATTTGGAAAACCAGTGGGAGATTGTCAAAATTCTAGGGATCAAATCGGGGTCCTATTAATGTGAGATTTATGCCACTACAACGTGCAGGATAAAACACACAATGTTTCAAGATGAAACACCAAATATTGAATCCTTTCATGAACAAAGACACCATGTATGCTAAAGATTGCAAGGAAAGATCATCAAGGTAACTCCAAGGTTCTTTCTAATTGTGGATACTCATCAATTGTAATGATGTGATATGCTGGTATCACAAAGGGAGTTACACTAGTTCACTTAGACTTGTCAACTTTAACCTTCGAATGATATGACAATTGAGTACAATGAACTACTTCTAACTTCTATCTTAAAATAAACTGCAAATGGGATTAAGGGTTTAGGAATCTAAACTACTTCAAGGATGCAAGAAACTATGAATGTCTTTGTGACTCTACTAGATTTGGTCTTGTCATCAACTCCACCAAACTAGTGCAATCTTCTAAGGAAGATGAAGGATGTTCAAACTCTTACAATGACAGTATTGGAGTACAATATCACTGAGAGGGGGTGAATCAATGATCTGAATTATAAAATCAGATTACAATACCTGGTGTGATACCTGCGATATTGTTAAGTTCAATGTAAAAACCAAAAAGATTAACACCAAGATTGCAAGCCAAAACGTGATACATTCTATTCAAAATTGGAATTTATACAAATCTGATGGATCCCAAGGGTTACTGGAAGCCCTTGGAAACAAAATGAACAGTCCTCATAATGTTCATTACAAATAAACTATTAAAAATATCAAAAATTATTAAAAAATCAAATTTAAAAATAGGTCCACTTGGAGAAGGCATAACTTTCTAGTCCTCGCTCCAAATTGCAAACCGTTTACTCCGTTAGAAAGGTCTTCAATAAATCTCGAACCAAAACTAGGAGGTCACACCAAGGTGAACCCTCCCTGAGGCGTCCAGGCCCTGAAATGGACCGAAGACATTCAAAATTGCACTTTACTGAAACATACAAAATATTGAAAAATTGGATTTCAGTATTTTCCCAATTCCATCCTGGACTATGCTCTGATTATTCCTCCCCCCTTGAGAGGCAATGGGCCCCATTGCACTAATCTGCTACAACAGATGAGGAAATTGTTCTTCAATTTGTTCCTTAGTTAACCACTTGCCTTGATGAGAATGCTGACCAGCTCGAACCTCCCGATAAAGAGGAATGTTTTGATTTCTCAAAGTCTTCAAAATGACTTCAGTAACATGATCACACTGGATTGGAGCAGTAGTAGATGGATTTAACTCTGCAGCTTGAATGTGTTCAATAGCTTGGGAAATGTCCAAAAAAGGACGAAAATAGGGTCTCAACAATTCCACATTAAAAACTGGATGTAGTCCCAAAAAGGATGGCAAATTAAGTTCAAAAGCACTCACAACTTATTTCACAATAGTATATGGGCCATAATGAAGAGGACGAAGCTTCCTATTTGGTCCGTGAAGGCACTCTTTCTGTAGATGTAACCATACCTTGTCACCAATCTGAAACTAATGAGGAGTTCTATGTTTATCATGCCTTTCCTTATACTTCTGATTACTCTTCTCCAAAATCTCATGAACTTGCTACTGTAGATGTCTAATGTTATCAATGAATTTTTCTTCTTTATCTACCTCCTTGTCAGCATTCAATGGACTATTAGATTGCAGAACCAGTAGTGCTACATACATAGGTGCCAATGGTTGATAGCCAAGACAAACCTCAAACGGACTATGCCCTGTAGCACTATGGAGTGCACGGTTGTAGCTGTGTTGCACATAGGGTAAGCTTTCAACCCATGTGCAAGGATGTTTTGAATGATACATCCGTAAGATATGAATGATCATTCGATTCACCACTTCTGTCTACCCATCTATTTGGCGATGGAATGTTGTGGACTTTGTCAACTTGGTGTCCGTTTTAGCCCATAGTGCAGACCAAAAATTGTTGAGAAACTTGCTATCCCTATTAGAAATAATGTTTTTTGGCAAACCAAAATGAACCCAAACATGTTCAAAAAATAGCTTAGCAATCTCCTATGCAGAGCAGTCTCTTATGTAGAAATCATCTTTTTACATGCCACCATGATAGCCATTTTAGAAAACCTATCTACTACAACATATACACAATCATGACCCTGCCTGGTAGTTGGAAGCCCAGACATAAAATCCATTGAAACAGACTACCATGGCTTATCAGGAATAGGTAACGGTAAATATAGACCCAACTTACGGTTTGTTGGTTTTGCAATTGCATAGGCTGCACAAGCTTGTATATATGAAATGATATCCTGCTTCATTTTTGGCCAATCGAAATACTTTTGAAGGATAGCAGTAGTCTTACCAATACCAAAATGTCCTACAACACAACTGTAGTGAGCTTCACATATCATTTTCTTCCATTCCTTGGTGAGTACACATATATGACCAACATGGCAAAGCAACCCATCCTGCAAGTGAAAATCAGAGACAGACTTTCCTTCTACCAAATTACTATAGATGTTAGCAAAATCAGGGTCAGTACCATATAGTTGTTCCCAAGTGGATGATTCATGACCACATGAATCCAACACCATTGTCAAACCTGCAATTGGAGGCATACTCAAACAATCTACCACCTTGTTACTGCTTCCTTTTTTAAAACGAATGTTGAGGTGACATTGTTGTAGATAAGTTGACCACCTTTGATGTCTATAATTCTGCAGCTTCCCTTGTGTTTGCAAGAATTGAAGTGGTTTATGGTCAGTATGTATAGTAGTTTCTTTACCCAGTCTATAATGTTTCCATTGTTTGCAGGCCTGAACAATAGCATACAACTCCTTGTCTTAGGTGGGCTACCTACGTACTGTATTAGAAAAATTTCACTATGATAGGCAACGAGATACCCATGTTGCACGAGTACCGCACCAAGAGCGTAATCAGATGCATCTGTTTCTATCTCGAACGATTGTTGCAAATCTGGGAGGACCAGTACTAGTGCTGAACATAATCTTTTCTTTAACTCTTCAAATGCTCATTGCTTTGCTTCTCTCCACTAAAATTTTGCTTATGCTCCACCCCTTAGTGATCGATTAAGAGGCCATGATATATGTGAGAAACCAAACACAAATCTCCAATAGAAGTTGGCTAAGCCCAAGAAGCTGCGAAGCTCTATGAAAGTTTTAGAAGATGGCCAATCTCTGATTATTTGAATTTTTGTTGGGTCAACATGAACACCCTCAGTATTAATGATATATGTTAAGTATTGAATACTCTGCATATAAAAAGAGCACTTCTCAATGTTGGCATAAAGTTTGTGTTATTATAGAGTTGAAAGCACTCGTTCAACATGTTGCAAATGCTTAGACCAAGTCTTGCTAAAGACGAGTATGTCATCCAAATAAACAACCACAAAAGAATCGATGAATGGTCTAAGCACATCATTCATCAACCTCATAAATGTGGTTGGGGCATTTGTTAGGCCAAAAGTCATAACCAACCATTCAAACAAACCTTCCTTAGACTTAAATGCAGTCTTCCAAACATTTGCTGGATCAGTTGGTACTTGGTGATATCTAGACTTCAAGTCAAATTTTGTAAAGAAATTAGCCCCCCTAAGTTGGTCCAACAAATCATCAATTCGAGGGATTGGATATCTATTTTTTACAAAGATTTTGTTCAATGCCCTATAATCAATGCAAAGTATCCATTTCCCATCTTTCTTTTTAGCAAGGACGATTGGACTGCCACAGGGTGAAGCACTTGCAAAAATGTGTCCTTTCTAAATCAACTCTTGAATTTGTCTCTTGATTTCATCATTTTCCAATGACCTATATATTGGCTCATGTGGTAGTGGTGGGCATGTGATTAAATCAATAGAGTGCTTGACTTGACAGTGTGTGGGAACTCCCACTGGTCGTTTAAACACACTATGATATTCTTTCAAAATTTTATCCATTTGATTTTGTTGATTTTCTATTATCGTTACCTTAGCATGTGTATTAAGGACAACTGACTTTGCTTGTTCAAGATGAATCATGAGTAGAACAAAAGCTCCAGTTTGAGCAATCAAGCGTTTACATTGTTTAGCACTAATTAAAGAAGCAATTTGTGTTGGACATGCCTCTCGTATTTGATAGCTCTTCTCAACAAGCTTGATTGTAACACTACGTAGCCTAGATTCATACACCCCATGCCTCTGATACATGTATCGCTGCCCCAGCAAGACATCACATACATCCAGCGGTGCTACATCACATATTACTTCATCCTTGAAAGGCTTGATTGAATATGACAGACGACACTGTTTATTTATTTGAATATCTTGTCCTTCATTTACCCATCCCATAGAGTATGGTTGTGGGTGTCTTATCACTTTCAAATTTAATCTTTTGACTGTCTCCCTAGACATCAAATTATTTTGGCTCCCACTGTCAACAATAAAATGAAGAGGCTTTCCATCAACCCACATCTATCAATGAAAAAGTCTCTCTGCATCTTCACAAGGCAATATTTTAGCAGTTGCAACTATGGCATATGGGTTTTCTTCAATGAAGGAATCATTCTCCTTCTAAGAAGTATCTATTGACAATGATTCAAGTTCAGCTTCCTCTCGTATTTCTGTCATCAGATTTTTAATACTTCGACAATCCTTTGTATTATGGGTTGGGGACTTATGCATCTCACACCACATGTCTGTATCTATTTGTCTTTTTAGCAGCCCACCATGTGTTCTTCAGTGAATTTGAATGAGGTTCCTTGGTCACCTGTTTTCCTACAGATTTATTGCCACCTTCAACCCTTGGCTTGTTATTTGCAAAGTAGTCCCTCCTCCCTTTCTGCTTGAATTTCTCTTCAATTTTTGTAGCATATTTATAGGCAGTTGCCAATGTCTCAATATTCAAAAATTCCATCTCTATTTGAATATACCTATGCAGTCCACTACGATATTTCAGAATTAAAAGCTTCTTTGAATCTTTAATACCAAGTTTTGTTGAAAGTGAATGAAATGTATTGGTGAAATCTTGCACTGATTGATCCCTCTTCTGTCGAAGAAGTTGTCATTCTATGTATTATGTTCATATACATCCTCAGGCAAATATGCTTCTTTTATGTATTCGACAAATTATCCAGATGTGGGCTTCTTATCAAGAGATATTCCCAAGCCCTCTTCAACAGGTAATTCTCGTTCTTTATTTGCTAATTTGGTTTCCCATGCTAATTTCACATGGGTTTCAAATTTGAGTAGACCAAACGTTATATTTTCTGCATCTGAAAAATTATTTACAGAAAAGTATTTATCCAATTTTGATAACAAGTTATCAATAGCTTCAGCATTGATTTTTCCTTCAAAATTTGGGATGTTAAAATTGACCTGCACTTTGAAAGGGGTATTTCCATGAAATGATGTTCGTGATCCAAACGGTTGTTCATTCTGTAGAAGGCGTGAAAATTAACTCATCATCTCCTCTCGTTGCTTATTTAAAGCCTCTTCCACCAACTGCTTAATAGCATCGTCTGACATCTTTGATCGTGTGTGTCTTAAAGGTGGATATTTTGACAAATCATGTGTATCCAATCCTAATCTTTGGTAGGAGGACCTTGTGTAAATTAGCATAAAGGAGCGTTGCCGCTTTGATACCACAAATCTGAATTATGAAATCAGATTACAATACCTGGCATGATACATGTGATATTGTTAAGTTCAATGTAAAAACCACGAAGATTAACAACAAGATTACAAGCCATAAAGTCATCCATTCTATTTGAAATTGGAGTTTATACAAATCTGATGGATCCCAAGGGTCGCTAGAACCCCTTGGAAACGAAATGAAGAGTCCTCATAATGTTTATTAAAAATAAACTATTAAAACTATCAAAAATTATCAAAACAACTATATATTAAAATAGGTCCACTTGGAGAAGGCATAAATTTCTAGTCCTAGCTCCGAATTGCGAATCGTTTACTCCGTTGAAAAGGTCTTCAGTAAATCTCGAGCCAAAATTCGTAGGTCACACCAATGTGACCTACCAATTTCAGTATTTTCCCAATTCCATCCTACACTATGCTTTGATCAATCAATGATATAAAAAACCTACAATCAATTGTGACCTACCAATTTCAGTATTTTCCCAATTCCATCCTACACTATGCTTTGATCAATCAATGATATAAAAAACCTACAATCAATTTTTAATTAAACAATACTTGTGATATAACCCAATAGAAACAAGAGAGATACCATGACAAATGAAATATCCACAAAAAATATCACAAAAGATATGTCCTGATTGGAAACCCTTTCGGGGAATAAAACCACTCGAATAGCCTCGTTGGCTTATGTGCAAATATCCTTTTACAGTGCCTCACTCGCTGTACTCAATGTCTCACTGACAATGCTATCTCACTGACAATGCTATCTCACTGAGAGAGTTTTCTATGCCTCACTAGCTTTTTCTTCTCCTAATATTGCTAATTCATACAGAGTCAGAGAATCTGATTAACCATAGTGATCATGATCCAATACAATACATTATTGGATACAAATAATGCTTTGTATCAAACAATGGATCATACAAGATTAAGACAACTATAACCTTAATCAAAGATTTCTGATCATATAACTGATTTGCACAAAAAAAAGAATGTTTCATATAGAACCAATATCTCTCTCCATACTCTGAACACATCCCCACTATGATGCTTATAAAGCATTTCGAACTAATAAACTCAAATGTAAGTTCCATTTTGAACTGATTACAAGTTACTCAAAAAACTGTCTCTAATTATGTGTCTCAAACTAATTACCATTTCTGAATATATGTTTGCCTATAATCAAAATTGTTTGTTAATCTTCCTTAATAAATGATGTGTCTTTTATCTTTGCCTTACAAGGTAATGATTTCTCTTATAAGTGTCTCGATTTACTTCCTTTTTTACAAAGAACCAAAAACAGACATTCACAAATATCAAGTGATCAGACTTAACTAATTTATTTAAGCAAGACTTCAATATATCCAAACTTTGAAGATGTAATGTCCCCTTCTCAATAGTAGGCCATTATGGCGCCTGATTAGTCTATCTTCCCATCCGGATAAGCTAATGGCTTCTTTTCAGAGGATGTCAGCCAATCATAGGTTTCAGTGCACAAATATTTAATATCTGGGCTCTATTTCTAAAGTTAAATCACTTTATTTTATAAAGTGATATTATAAAGTCACTTTATAAACTTTAACTTACTTTATTTTATAAAAGTGACTTAAGTGAGCTCTTTTATCCCACATGGCTTAGTTTTATGTACTTCCCCTCACTTCAAGGTTATAAAAGAAAAAGTATGCATTGGGAAAAGCACCATGAGATATTATAAACAAAAGAAAAGAAAATATGGTTGCATTTATGACTGGTTATTTCCAAGGACGCAAACCTTTTGAAAATTGTGAAGAGTGTGGACATAGCCCTAGCATCTCTTCAAGAGGTGAAATCACTCAGGTTTCACAGTTGAGCATCAAGTACATTGGTAAGAGAAAATACTTTCATGTACAACATTATCTACTGAGGAAGTTAGCAACTTGTGAAAGTCTGGTTTTAATCAAGCAAGGTGATACAGTGGTAAGAACAAAATCGAGACTCTCAACTCTGCCATCTTAACTTGTTTATATACAATCCCTGCTATTTGGCGATACAATGACAAGGTTCAGTTCCCAGTAGACAACCAGTAATACCCGCACCACATTGGAACGGTAGTCACAAAGACTATAGCTGCGTTATTTCTTGGCAATTCACACAACCGGATATTTACAACTCGGCAGGGAAGACACCATTGCGTTATGAACGAGTGACACCCGTATGTGTCTTGGTGACTGCTCCTCAGCACAATACACCCCCAACGCGCCTAGGCAAGACATTAGCTATGGTAACGCAAGAAGGAAGTGCATGTATAGTAAAGCACGAATTGGAGAGTGCATAGAGGAGCACAGGACTGATACAGGAGGGATCGTAGGCACCCTTGGCCTCTACATTCTTTACACAGCACCGTCATTCTTTTCACTGTTGCGTGTTAAATGGTATTGTTGGCATCTAGAGATGGTAACCGGTAAGCCTGCTACCGGTACATGGCAATTATGTATTGTCATTGATTGGAAAAAGAGAAAGGAGATGTCTTGTCATCTCAATCCAAGGTCCAAATATCCAACGAGATCTGTATGACAAGAGGCATGGAAACCGGTGACACTATGCAAGAAATCAAATGCAACTAGTCACTACGGAAAGTCTCAGCAACCGGGTAATGTATAGTGAAGGAAAGGAGGATTCAAATGTCAACCGAGGACTAGGATAGAACCGGTGTCATCAATACAACCGAAGATAATGTGCTATTGGTAAGAAAAGGAAGGAACAGTGACAGGTTAAATCTCTTACCTGTTCACAACATAAGGATCTCAACCGATCAAGAAAAGACTTCGCTGTGATACGATAAACCGGGGAAGTCATAGTCAACTACCTGTTTCATCCAACTCTTAGACTAGGATTTACTACACTAAATACAGAAGACTTTCAGTTAACACGATGATCGGTTCGAGGCGTGTTTGAAGGATTTAAAGACGAAATATGTGGCTTTAAAGCAAAGAATTATCTCTTGTGAAGGAAAGGTGCTTCACACACATCTATTGGTTTCTTCATAAAGATAAAAAAAGCAAAAGCATGCATCAGATGTTTCCTCAATAAACTGGTACTCCACTGAGTGATGTATCCGAAAGGGATCTGTAATTAGGTCATGCATGAGAGGCGCAATTTGGGCAAGAACTCTATATATTCTTCTCCCTGTTGAGCATAGAGGTTGCCTACATTCTTCTGAGTAAAAGAGTGAACCTGTATGCTGAAGAAGCTAGGGTGAAAAGAAGTGAGAAGAGAGTGCAAGGAAGCACAACAGTAAAGGAGAACAGACCTGCGGCAAGCGGTAATGTTTCTCAGTTGAGGACAAACAGAGATCTTATTAGACTATGCAAAGCCACTTGTAAAAGGTCAATCTTTCTATTGTTTTCTAACAACTACAATAGTTAAATCCCAGTATTTGGGTGGACTCTAATAGATCCCTTCTATCAAATCCCTTAACCGGGTGACATCTTTCAAGGTGTTCTAAGTCCTCTAACCAGGCAGGCACTAACCGGCCTTATTGTAACAAATCCCTTAATTGGGTCACATCTAATAGTGCATTGTAATCCTTTAACCAGGAAGGCTCCTAACAGGGCGTACTCTAGAAGAGTACAGAATTTGTGAGGTCTCCTCACACCGTAGTTTTCAACCTAATTGGGTTTCCACGTGATAAATCTGGTGTCACTATGTGATTGTTTGCTTGATGTTATTTTATGCATGAATATGTTTGGCTTACAGTTATAAGTATACTTCACCAAATTTAAACAGAAAAGTTTTAGAGGTGTTGATTCACCCCTCCCCTATTAGCACCGGTTGGACTGATAATTGGTATCAGAGGTTCAATTTATTTTCTTTATTGCTTAACTGCATAGAGAAAAAGTCAAGATGATGAGAAAGGAACGACCAAAGTTTTCAAAAAAAAACTTTACTTTGTGGTGCAGCAGAATGAAGTTGTACATGAAGACCACCAGAGATCAATACTGGAATCATGTAAACAGAAATTACACTGAACCCACTAGCATCCTAACACCTGATGAATTGAAGATCAAGACTGCGAACACGGCTGCTATGGATATGATAGCTAGCACATTACCTAATCATGTCTATGCTGAGATTGAACATCTAGAATCTGCTTTCAAGATGTGGGCCAAGTTACAATTGGTATATGCAGGAGACCCAAATGTTCAAAGAGCCAAGGTTGAAAGCCTCAAAGGAAACTATGATGACATGAGGATGAATGAAGGAGAAGACATTGAGCAATACAGCAACCGGATCAAAGAGGTGATCGACTCCATCAAAATCGTTGGAGGAAAGCTCAGTGAAGAGGTGGTTAGCAAAATACTAAGGACGCTCAGACCTCAGTATGCCATCAAGATCTCTGCTATTCAAGAGCTCAGATCGGTGACCACATATCAAGTCACCCTAGACTCCCTGATTGGTAAGTTGGCTGCTTTTGAATTAAGTAATGTTGATAATAGCTTACCCATTCAGGAAGCAGCATTTAAGTACTCTCTCAATATCTCTTCCACCAAAAAGGGAAGAGAAACCGGGAAATGCTCTACCGGCAAGATTGGTAATCTTGTTGAGAATCTGCTTTCAGAAGAGATGGAGCAAGATGAGTTTGAAGCACTCAACGCCAGGGGATTCCCCAGAGGAAAAGGGAAGTACAAAGGAAAGCTTCCTCTGAAATGCTTCTCTTGCAACAAGATAGGACATATTGCTGCAAGATGTCCTGATAATGATAATAAAGATAAGAGAGACCGGTTCAAGAGAAAAGCAAAGAAGGAATGCTATCTTGCAGAGGAAGCAGTCGCAAACAATGAATCTGAAGACTCTAAGGATCCAGAAATTGCATTTGTTGCAATAAAAGAGGAGAGCCCAATGGTAAGTGAAATAGCACTTATATCAAGATCTCATCAACATGATGATTGGATCATTGACAGCGATTGCACTCACCACATGACCGGTGATAAGAACAAGTTTACAAGCTTGGAGCTCAATGACAGCGGATCAATAACGTTTGGAAATAATGTTCCCTGTGCCATTAAAGGAAAAGGCTCGATTGCACTCTACAACAACATTGTCTCTGAAGATGTCTACTGGGTTGAAGGACTCAAGTACAATTTAATGAGTGTTGCACAATTGAACAACAAAAAATTCTGTTGGAATTTGGACAAGGCTCCTATATAGTCAAAAATCAGTCTGGAACTCATGTTGCAACCGGTAGACAGAAAAAAGGTAATCTGTTCTAGCTAGACTCAATGGAAGGAGCTTGTCTCATACCTTCGGTCAAAGGAGAATCAAGCAAAATCTATCTTAGATCAAAAGAAGACAATAGCTGGTTATGGCACAAGAGACTTTGCCACATAAACTTTGACAGTATTGTCAAGGTGAGCAAAAAGAAATCAGTTAGAGGACTCCCTGAGATTACAAAACCCATAAGAGGTGTTTGTAAAGATTGTCAGTTAGGAAAACTGAAAGGAACAAGTTTCGATAGTAAATCCTTCACTGCTGAAAATGCTCTAGATCTTGTGCACACAGATTTGTGTCGACCGATGAAGACAAAGAGCTATTACGGAGACCAGTATTTCATGCTCTTTGTAGATGACTTCTCAAGAATGATGTGGACACTCTTTCTTAGAGAGAAATCAGAGGCTTTTCACATGTTTAAAATCTACAAGGCCAAAGTGAAAAAGGAGACCGATAAAATCTTGAAGTGTCTGAGATCAGACAGAGGAGGTGAATATACTTCTCAAGAGTTCTCTCACTATTGTGAGGAACATGGAATAGAGAGACATCTATCTGCGCCAAGGACTCCTTAGAAAAATGGAGTAGCAAAAAGAAGAAACAGGACGTTGATCGACTATGCAAGAACCCTGTTGATTCAGAAGGATCTACCTCATCACTTCTGGAGAGAAGCCATTAGCACTGTTGTGTACAAGCTAAACCGAGTTCAAGTCAAAAAGGGAACTGTACACACTAAAATATGCACTTCTATGAACCATTACATGCAAGGTTGCTCAAGAATGAGGCCTCACAAAGCGGCTCATAGCTCTCTATGCATGGAGTTGCAAGGGACTATGAGTTTTGCTCTCAGCTAGAGCTACAAGAAGGTGACCTTGCTAGTCAACCATACAATGAGAGATTCAAATGAAGACAAGGGCAACAATGCCAATATCTCCAAGAATCCAATATGAAATGCAATGCAATGCAACTAAGATGAAGATGCAAATGTGCAAGCTATGCTATGAAAATGGAGTGCAAACTAAGCTATGAAAAGAAGTACAATAGATTCCAAGCCCCTAATTAAGCTATGTGAGATCTATTCTATTGCATAAAAGAAAATCTAATCTATGATGCCATGAATGTAACTATGAAAGCAAATATGCAACTATAATGAAATGCAACAAGTCTTCAATGTCTTCAAAAAGCTCCAAATGTACCTAGAAAACCTGCAGCATAACAATAGCAAAAAATATGGATATATAAATGAAGGAGAGAGCTCTCCTTTTATAAGAAATGCAAAGGAATGGACCATGGAGATTAAGAGGCAAAAGATCTAATCAGCGGTGGAGCTTAAAAGAGGAGCAATCCATGTGCACAAGTATCCTCCAATGAGAATGAAGTGTTGACTTTTGAGCCTCATGTGAGACAAAAAGTGCTTTTCCCTTTTTATAAAATATGAATAATGCTTTATTTGTGCAACTTAGGATAAGAGGGAAAGTGGGGGCTTTTTATTTAATTGAAAGGGGAGGAAATATTCCTTTTAATTAAATAAAGACTTAGGATAAATGGTTAGCCCAAGGATAAAAATCCAATATATGATCGAAATTAGGATTTGATCAAGAAATTGATATTGTTGAAAATATTGATTAATGATCAAAATGATTCAGGATTGATAAATCAAATAAATGGGGCCCAAAGTCTAGGCGACCATTTTAGGGTGCATACAAGAACCAGTAAGACCCCCTATGAACTACGGTTCAATCATACTCCTAGTGTAGGTTACTTCAAAATCTTTGGTAGTAAATGTTACATCAAAAGAGATATGTACTCTGGGAAGTTTGATCCCAAGAGCAATGAAGGAACATTTTTGGGTTACTCTACCAAAAGCAAAGCCTACCGGTGTCTGAACAGGAGAACAGGTAAAATAATTGAAAGCATCAATGTAAAAGTTGATGAATCTTTAGAACAGGTTAAGAAGACTGGTCATAATGATTATGACAGTCTGGAAGGTCAAAATGAAGGAAATGATTTTGAGATCAATGAAGCAACAACTAAAGATGAAAGAGAACAACATATGAACAGACATCTGGAGCGGGAGACTGTACCTGAAGCTAACAGGCCAACACAGGATGGTGAACAAGAAACTGTTCACAACCATGTTGAAGAAATTGCTCAACCAGAAGAACCTGACTAAGAACCGTGACCGGTTCTCCCAAGGTATGTCACATATCACTCCACTGACAATATAATTGGTGACAAACATGCAAATGTCTTGACCAGGAAAAAGGCCAAAGAGAATATATGTTTGTTCTCTTATACAGAGCCCAAATCTACCAAGGAAGCTCTAGAAGATCAAAATTGGGCCAAGGCCATGGAGGAAGGAATTGAGCAAAAAGAGAAGAATGACACATGGGTGCTTGTGCCAAGACAACAGGACAAGAATGTCAATGGGACCAAGTGGGTCTATAGGAACAAGCTGAATGAAGAAGGGAAAGTAATAAGAAATAAGGCAAGACTGGTCTGCAAAAGGTATGCCCAGGAAGCTGGACTGGACTATGGAGAAACTTTTGAACCAGTCGGCAAATTGGAAGGAGTTAAAATTCTTCTTGCCTATGCTGCTCACAAGAAATTTAAAGTATATCAGATGGATCTCAAGTCTGCATTCCTGAATGGAATACTGGAGGAGGAAGTCTACATTGAACAACCGGAAGGCTTCACATATGCACAAAATGATGGTATGGTCTGTAAGTTGAAAAAGGCTCTTTATGGCCTTAAGCAAGCTCCAAGGGCTTGGTATGAGAGGTTGCATTCATACCTTCTGACCATAGGATTCACAAAAATCGAGGACAACATGTATCTCAAGACCGAAAAAGATGGAAATCTGATCGCTAAAATCTTTGTGGATGACATCATCTTTGCAGGAGATGACAAGATGAGCAAAGCCTTTGCTGAAGAGATGAAGAAAGAATCTGAGATGTTTATGATAGGCGCCATAAAATTCTTCATTGGACTACAGGTCCATCAGCTAAAAGAAGGTATTTTTATCTCTCAGTCCAAGTATATTAAAGAAATTCTTAAAGACTTTTGGACTTGAAGAATCTAAACCGGTTGGAACTCCAATGATAACTAACCTCAAGTTATCAAAGCAGGATGATGCAAAAAAAGTGAATGAAACAATGTATCGGTCCATGATAGGAAAATTACAGTATGTTGTTCACAGTAGATCAGACATTGCACATGCGGTTGGCATAGTGGCAAGATTCTTTGCAAATCCCAAAGAGACACATCTGATAACAGTGAAGAGAATTTTCAGATATCTAAAGGGTACTGAGGAATATGGCTTGTGGTTTCCACACAAGGGAGGATTCCAAGTAAAAGTTTACACTGGTGCAGACTAGGCTGGCAACATTGATGACAAAAAGAGCACTAGTGGTGGTGCATTCTTTCTTGGTGGGAGAATTGTTTCTTGGACAAGTAAGAAACAGAAATGAATTTCACAATCTACTGCAGAGGCTGAATATGTTGCTTCTGCAATCAATTGTACGCAGGTAATCTGGATCAAACAACTTCTGGAAGGAATCAAAGAACAGATACCTAAACCGATAGCTATCTATTGTGATAGCACCAATGCAATTAACATATCCAAAAACCCTGTCATGCACTCCAAGACAAAGCACATCGCCATCAAGTATCATTACTTGAGAGAGTAGGTACAAGACAAGGAGGTAAGAATGGAGTATGTTCCCACAAAAGAACAGATTGTTCATATCTTCACAAAGCCATTACCAAAGAGTACTTTTGAGTATCTCAGAGGCAAACTAGGGGTTATACCCCTCCCTAATCATCAGTAAACTACAAAAGGGGATCATCAGTTCATTCTGCTTCAAAAGAGGGTTCCACCTCATCTTTTCTGGACTGATGAAAAGGACTGCTGGTCGTAGGGGGAGCAGATTAGCTAAAGGAATTCTTTCTGACAAGCCTTTGGCATTATTCTCAAAGGGGGGAGAGTTTGTCAATAAACAAGTAGATGATCGACAGTAGCAGTAACACAAAGATGTTAGCACACAGGACAGGTGATATGATTGCCCATCAAGGTTTTTGCCATCAATGCCAAAGGGGGAGATTGTTGGCATCAAGAGATTGTAACCGGTAAGCCTGCTACCGGTACATGGCAATTAACTATTGTCATTGATTGGCAAAATATAAAGGAGATGTCTTGTCATCTCAATCTAAGGTCCAAAGATCTAAGGAGATTTGTATGACAAGAGGCATGGAAACCGATGACACTATGCAAGAAATCAAATGCAACCGGTCACTACAAAAAGTCTCAGCAACCAGGTAATGTATAGTGAAGGAAAGGAGGATTCAAACATCAACCGAGGACCAAGATAGAACTGGTGTCATCAATACAATCGAGGATAATGTGCTACCGGTAAGCAAAGGAAGGAACAATGACAGGTTAAAGCTCTTACCTGTTCACAACATAAGGATCTCATCCGATCAAGAAAAGACTTAGGTGTGATACGATAAACCGGGGAAGTTATAGTCAACTATCTATTTCAACCAACTCTTTGACCGGGATTTACTGCACTAAATCCGGAAGACTTTGAGTTAACACGATGATCGGTTCGAAGCGCGTTTGAAGGATTTAAAGCCGAAATCTGTCGCTTTAAAACAAGGAGTTATATCTTATGTGTCATGTCCCCTTTCTAGAGACATGTTCTTTCATGACGGGTTTGCCTATCATCGACTCTCGTAGGCAAATAGTTTGGAGAGAGAGTCATTGTGTGGATCATTTGATTGCTTATTGCTGACAGAGCCTACTTTCGGCAGAGCCTACATCCAATTTGAGGCCTACATGCACTTGTAGTGGAGCCTACGTCCAGAAGCAAGCCTACATCCAGTTCGAGCCTACATTCAGTCTAGTTGGGCCTACATTCGGTTATGAGACATCTTGGCCTACATTGTTATATTTTTGAGTTGAGAAATGTACTTTATTATTATAATGTTATTTTATTATAAAGTACATTATAATTGCATGTTTCTAGAAGTTCTAGTAACTTCTCAAGAAAAAGAATAAATAGAGGGCTTGGGCTATCATTTCTACATGCTTCGATTTGGATTCTTTTCTACTTCTTCATTGTCAAGCAATTTGTAGTCTTTTGGTCTGCAAATACTATTCGATCATTGGGAACGATCACTCCCCTAGATTGGCAAAACTGAGGTAGTGAAATATCTACTGAAGGGTTGCAAATTTGGAGTTGGTACTCAGCCATCTCATTGGTACTTCATTGAGAAATTGTTTGAAGGGTTTGTTTGTGGTTGCAATAAGGTTTAGAATTCACCTCTTGCATTGGTGAATCATTTGGGTGATTGATTGAAGACAATTTGGCACATTTTCAGACTTTCAGTCTCAGGCCCTGGAATCAAGTTTTGCTCATAACTCCTAAAATACTTGGGATCAATTTTTATGCTTTGGAGAGGGTGTACATACCCTAGGCGGTTCAGTTTATACCATTTTGGGAGCCCAGCACCCTGCCTGGAATTTACTACAGCAGCCGTACCTGTACGGCCTGCTACGGCCCAGTATAGTGCTGCAGATTGGAGCGGATTTGGAGGCAGTTCGTCACCCTTTTATTGGCAATTGATCTTTGCATTTCGGTCAACAACTGAGGCATCATTACCAAGTTCCATTGTAATGTTTTATGGTCAATTCATGTGCACTGTGTAACAATCATTATAATATTCAGAAAATCAGTCTCTGTTCAGCAGTCTAGATTAGTCTCTGTTTTGTCAATGCAATTGAGTTGGGATAGAGTTATAAGACATTGAATTTGGGAAGGGGATAATCTCTATTGTGTAAACAGTCCATACATTTGCTCAGAGAACAGTCTTTATAAATCAGTCCATCATTCTCAGATATTGCTATAAATGATTGTATTGGGTTAGTATGCAAGCAAGGCATTGATCATATTGTCATGATACTGTAAGGATCATTGCATCGTAATCTGAATATTATTGTCACAGTCTGAGAATAGTCATTTGGAATCATATATTGTAGCTGGGTTGATATAATTGCATTTACATTGGTTGTCATTAATCAGTGATCATTTGAATAGTGTGTACTTCATTGTTGCTCTATTGTATTTCATTGCTACATTGGTATTGTTATTTCAATAACATTTGGTGCCCAAAAACAAATATCAATCTGAACACAACATTTGAAACAAGACCATTCAAGTGCATGCAAACTGTTTGACGAATTGACACAGATCAAATTTGGGGGTTTTCAGTGATCCTATTGGTGAGGGTCATTACATTATGAAGGAAAGGTGCTTGACACGCATCTATTGCTTTCTTCATAAAGCAGAGAAAGAAAAAGCATGCATCGGATGTTTCCTCAGTAAACTGGTACTCCACTGAGTGATGTATCCGAAAGGGATCTATAATTAGGTCATGCATGAGAGGTGCAATTAGGGCAAGAACTCTATATATTCATCTGCTTGTTAAGAATACAGGTTGCCTTCATTCTACCGAATAAAAGAGTGAACCTCTATGCCGAAGAAGCTAGGGTGAAATCAAGTGAAAAAAAGTGAAAAGAAGAGAGTGCAAAGAAAACCAACAGTAAAGGTGAACACAGCTGCGGCAACCGATGATGCTTCTCAGTTGAGAACAAACAAAGATCTTATCAAGCTATGCATAGCCACTTGTAAAAGGTCAATCTTTCCATTGTTCTCTAACAACTACAATAGTTAAATCTCAGTATTTGGGTGGACTCTAACAAGTCCCTTGTATCAAATCCCTTAACCGGGTGACATCTTTCAAGGTGTTCTAACTCCTCTAACCAAACAAACACTAACCGGTCTTATTGTAACAAATCCCTTAACAAGGTCGCATCTAATGTGCGGTGTAATCCTTTAACTGGAAAGACTCCTAAGAGGGCGTACTCTAGAAGAGTAAAAAATTTGTGAGGTCTCCTCACACCGTGGTTTTCACCCTAATTGTGTTTCCACGTGATAAATCTGGTGTCACTATGGCATTGTTTGCTTGATGTTATTTTATGCTTGAATCTGTTTGGCTTACAGTTATAAGTATACTTCACCAAATTTAAAGAGAAAAGTTTTAGAGGTGTTGACTCACCCCTCCCCTCTCAGCACCGCTTAGGACTGTCAGGTAGTGCATGGATAGCCGAAAGTGTTCTGTGGGCTCCAATCTCGGAAGGATCTGGGCCTGTACGTCAACGGAAGCAGCGACTGAAGATACCATACGTTGTTCCATCTAACACCGTCCTGTATCCTAATCACCATAATATTCACACTAAATTCGCAGTAAGACAGTGATTCCCTTGAGATGAAATTTTATGAGAAAATTTATATTGAAAACATTCAATAAGAGTTAGTCAAAAAACTGCATCAGAGACTGGCCTAGATCATTATAGTTGTATCAGAGGTAGCGGTCTTGCTAGCCTAGTGGGCTTATTTTCAAACTTTAGCTATGCTATGGAGGAATGCATAACAGGAACAGGCAATACAGTTTTAGACACAACAAGGTTGAAAAGGGAAAGCCAAAGTCTTCGGTACAGGTTGATATAGAGGACAGTCATATCGAGGCAGACGAAGAGATTATGTTTGAGCAGGGCACTCGAGGTACAAGCATGGCAGAGGAAGATAGAGAGGTTAGGGAAACAATGAGGGCCATTCGTGAATGACAGGATCACATCGCTGATGTGTTACATTAGCTTACAGGGGTTATTCACCAGTTGACAGTAGCACCCAGGAGGCCCCAGAGCCATCACAGTGGTGGCAGTAGTATACCAAGGACACCCAGAGTTGCTAGAGCAAGCACCTGTACTACAGATAGACCCCTTATGCCTATCTTAACAGAAAACAATACAGAGGAAGAGGTAGCGCAACCTGAGGCCGCAAGAGCTCTTCCCGATAATGTTTTGACCATGCACGATGAGTGGGATATGCTACTAGATAGAGTCAAGGCTGATTTGACTTTTGTTCAATCTATGGCACAGAAGAAGCAATTTGGCAGGGCTTAGCAGGACAAGAGACCCAGGGGACAGAACAGGGATCTAAAACATGCAATAAATAAATTAGCCCTTCCCGCATTTGATGGCAGCGGTAAGACAACCGCGAGACCTTGGATTCACAAGCTAGATACCTTCCTAACCCTTAAACCCATGTCAAAAACGGAATCTATTAAGTTTGCAACCATGCACTTAGAAGGGGCAGCATATGACTGGTGGCATCATGGCCTTGTCACCTAGGATCATGGGCTGATCATATCTTATGAGACTTTCAGCATGAAGTTGATCACACGCTTTGACAGGAAAGACATCTAGGTTTATTATAGGGAGTTAGCCCAGCTGAGACAGAGTGGGTCTTTGGACCACAACATTGATGAGTTTCATAGGATATCCATTATGGTTCCTAATATATCTGAGAGGAGGAAGGTAATGTTGTTCATTGAGGGCCTACAGGACAGATTTAGAGGATTGGTTAGAGTCCTCAAGCCGAGCACACTAGATGAGGCTATTAAGTTAGCACATGATTTGGTTTCGCCATCTTCCATTTTGCAGCCACCCAAAAAAACTTTCAAGGGATCCTATTCATTCCAAAAGAATAAAAATCTCAATAAGGGCACACCTCCTAGACTTGACTTTGAGACAAGGAATGAACTGAGAGGAAAGAAATTGTGTTTTACATGTAGAGAACCATGGCCTCTAGACCACAGGTGCCTTGGAAAAGGCAAGATACATTACATCAAGGTGGTTTCCGATGATGAGTGTGAACAGCAGGAGGGCAGCGATGTTGAGGACAGCAATGAGGAGGCTCAGGATGAGCTTTCAGCAGAGAGGAAGAAGAAGGATGTTTCCCACAAGCAGTCCCCCATTACTCTAGCATCCCTCTCTAGTATCCCCGCATGTCACTCTTTTCATCTCAAGGGAGTGGTTAGAGAACAGCGGATCATTTGCCTTCTAGACACCGGTGATACCCATAATTTTATCAGCATTTCGCAGTTTCAAGTAAAGGTGGATGGCGGAGATCTGTTGAGCTACAGAGGGAAGATTTCACGACTCCTGATTCACTTTGGGGATTGTCTCCTAGAGGCTGATTTCTACGTCATTGACATGGATAGTCTTGACGCCATTTTGGGCATGCAATGGCTACAAACAATAGAGAGATACACCATTGATCATCAATTGAAACAGTTGAAATAGTTAGTATTTATGCAGGTTGATCACTTGATTACGCTTAAGGCCATGACAGATGGTGGGTCACGATTGGTTTCAGCTCATAGGATGGAGGCCATCATTAGACACAGCAATATGGATTGGGAAGCCCAGTGTTTCATATCCTCTAGACCCTCACCGGATTCAGGCCAGTAGGTTCACTCAGATATACAAGATGTGCTTCATAGGCACAAGTGGGTTTTCAAGGACATCCCTCCAAGTATACCTCTAGACAGGGGCTTTGAGCATATCATTGAGTTAAGGGAGGGCGCCAAGCCCATTATCACTATCCCTTATCATCATCCCAGGCACTACAAAGAAGAAATAGAGAGGACGATTAAGGAGCTTTTAAATATGGGGCATATCAGACCCAATTCTAGCCCCTTCGCTTCTTCAGTAGTTTTGGTGAAGAGGAAGGATGGCACTCTTTGCATGTGTATTGATTATCGTGCACTGAATAAGAGGACCATCAACAACAGGTACCCCATTCCCAGGATTGATGAGCTGTTAGATGAGTTGCATGGGGCCATTTATTTTTTGAAGATAGATCTTTGATCGGGGTACCATCAAATATGTGTCCGAGAGGAGGATGTTCATAAGACAACTTTCAGATGTCACTACAGGCATTATGAGTTTCTAGTGATGCCATTTTGGCTCACTAACGCACCTACTACATTTCAGTCTTGCATGAATCATATATTCAAAATGCAGTTGCGTAAGAGCGTCTTGCTGTTCTACGATGACATTTTGGTCTTAGGCAAGATGTGGGCAGAACACTTGCAGCACTTGGATGAGATTCTTAGCATCATGGAGAGTCAATTTCTGTTTGCGAAAGAATCCAAGTGCGAATTTCGATTGACTGAGATTCTCTACTTGGGACACATGATAGGGGTCGATGGAGTTAAGGTACACACGGAGAAAATCCAGGCAATTTGGGATTGGCCACCACCGCGGAATCTGTCAAACTTGAGAGGGTTCCTTGGGTTATGTTCTTACCACAGGAGGTTAGTTAAGGGATTTTCTCAGACAACAACTCCCATCATCGATCTTACCCGAAAAGGGGCTTTCAGGTGGACAAATGAGGCTAAGGTAGTCTTTGACAGACTCAAGATAGTCATGAGTACTTGTCCGATTTTAGCTCTTCCGGACTTCTCTCGCTCCTTTTTTCTCGAGTGTGATGCTTCAGGGAATAGGATTGGTGCAATTTTGATGCAGGACAGGCATCCCATAGCATTCGAGAGTAGGAAACTTAAGGATAGTGAGAGGCTTTATTCTACTTATGACAAGGAGATGCTTGCCATTATGCACGCCTTGGCTAAATTCAGACAGTATCTGGTGGGTGGCAAGTTTACGGTCAAGACAGATCACAATAGCTTACGCTACTTCGTGGAATAGAAAGAGTTGAATGAAAGGCAGCAAAAGTGGGTCAGTAAGATTCAGGCATATGATTTTGACATCGAGTATGTCAAGGGGAAGAATAACATTGTGGCTGACACACTTTCCAGGAGGCCCCCAGTAGCGGTTTGTTCTGTGTTATCAGAGATCTCCGCTGATTGGAAATCTCTTTTTCTAGTTGACTATTCTAAAACTACTCAAGCTTGTCAGGTTTTGGACGGTCAACTTTCGGATAGAAGGTACATGGTGGTTGATGACATTATTCTCTATAAGGATAAGATTTGCCTAGTGCCAAGCTCTAAGCTTAAGGCTAAGATACTGAGGGTTGTTCATGGTGCGCCCAAAGCAGGACATGCGGGGTTCTTCAAAACTTACAGGCATGTCAGAGAGAGGTTCTCATGGAAGGGCCTCAAAGACGATGTCCTCCAGCATGTCAGAGAGTGCCAAACTTGTCAACAGAACAAGTCCGAGCAGAAGCATCCGTCCGGGTTATTGCAGCCCCTTCCTATCCCAACTCAGAAGTGGGAGGGTATTTCGTTGGACTTCATTACTAGTTTATCGAGAGTGCAGGGCATGGACAGTATCTTTGTGGTGGTCGATAGACTCACCAAGTTCGCTCATTTCTTTTCTATCGCAACAGATTGGTCAACTTCGCAACTAGCAGAGTTGTTCTTCCGATATATTTTTAGACTACATGGTCTTCCCAAGACCATTGTGAGCGACAGAGACAGTAAGTTCCTCAGCACCTTCTGGCAAGAGTTGTTCAGACTGGCAGACACTGAGTTGACTCCTAATACCAGTTACCACCCATAGATAGATGGCAAGACAGAGATCGTGAACAAATGGGTGGAAGGATACCTCCGGAATTATGTAGCCGAGCAGCAGAGAGCATGGGTTCGATGGTTGTATTTGGGCGAGTTTAACTATAACTCCATCTATCACATGACTATTGGCATGTCGCCATTTTGGGCTCTCTATGGTAGGGAGCCACTTTCTTTTATAGACTTGGCTCTATAGGACAGCAGGGCCCCGATTGCGAGAGACTGGTTACAGGACCACCAGGATATTATCAGGTCTCTCAGGGAGAACATTCAGAGGGCACAGAATCAACAAAAGATGTTTGTTGATTGACACAGGGCAAAGCGGAGTTTTGAGGCAGGGGATATGGTTTACCTTTGTCTTCAACCATACAGACAGAGTTCGCTGAAAAAGAGTGGGTCAGAGAAGCTCAAGCCTCGGTTTTATGGTCCTTATCGCATTTCGAGGAGAGTTGGCGAGGTAGCTTACGAGCTCGAGCTTCCGACAGACAGTAGGATCCATAATGTTTTTCATGTATCTTGCCTCAAGAAGGCGATTGGACAGCAGGTAGTCTCTTCAGATGGATTACCCCCACTGAATGAGGGTATATTGGTTTTGGTTTCTGCTAAGGTTATTGAGGTCAAAGAGAGGAAACTGCGAAACAGTGATACCCGAGAGTACTTGATTAGATGCAAGGACTTACTGTATGAGCATGCCACAAGGGAGGGTGGGTCTATTCAGCAGCACCCTGCATTGAGATTGCTTGAGGGCAAGCAATTCCGAGAAGGGAGAACTGTAATGTCCCCTTCTCAGCAGTAGGCCATTATGGCACCTGATTAGTCTATCTTCCCATCCGGATAGGCTAATGGTTTCTTTTAAGAGGATGCTAGCTAGTCACAGGTTTCAGTGGGCAAATATTTAATATCCGAGCTCTATTTCAAAAGATAAATCACTTTATTTTATAAAGTGATATTATAAAGTCACTTTATAAACTTTAAGTTACTTTATTTTATAAAAGTGACTTAACTGACTTAAGTGAGTGACTTAACTGACTTAAGTGAGCTCTTTTATCCCACATGGCTTAGTTTTCCGTGCTTTTGCTCACTTCTAGGTTATAAAAGAAAAAGTACGCATTGGGAAAAGCACCATGAGATATTATAAACAAAAGAAAAGAAAATTTGGATGCATTTGTGACTGGTTATTTCCGAGGTTGCAAACCCTTTGGAAATTGTGAAGAGAGTGGACATAGCCCTAGCATCTCTTCAAGAGGTGAAATAACTCAAGTTTCACAGCTGAGCATCAAGTACATTGGTAAGAGAAAATACTTTCATTTATAGCATTATCTACTAAGGAAGTTAGCAACTTGTGAAAGTCTGGTTTGAATCAAGGAAGGTGATACAGTGGTAAGAAAATTGACGCTCTCAGCTTTGTTGTCTTAACTTGTTTATATATAATCCCTGCTATTTGGCGACACGGTGACAGGGTTGAGTTCCCAGCAGAGAACCAGTAATACCAGCACCACCTTGGAACAGTAGTCACAAAGACTATAGCCACGTTATTTGTTGGCAATTCACAGAAATGGATATTTACAGCTCGGCAGGGAAGACACCACTGCGTTACGAAGTGACACCTGTATGTGACTTCGTGACTGCTCCTCAACGCAATACGCCACCAACGCGCCCAGGCAAGATGTTATCTATTGTAACGCAAGAAGGAAGTGCGTGCATAGTAAAGCACGGGTTGGAGTGGGCATACAGGAGCACGGGCCTGATACAGGAGGGAACGTAGGCACCCCTGGCCTCCACATTGTTTACATAGTGCCGTCATTTTTTTCACTAACGCGTGTTAAATGGTAGTGCATGGATACCCTGGAGTGTTCTATGGACTCCAATCTCGGAAGGAGCTGGGCCTGAACGTCAGCGGAAGCAGCAACTGAGGATACCATACGTGCTTCCATCTCACACCGTCCTCTATCCTAATCACCAGAAAATTCACACTAAATTTGCAGCAAGATAGTGATTCCCTAGAGATGAAATTTGATGAGAAAATATATATTAACACAATCAATTAGAGTTAGTCAAAAAAATGCATCAAAGATTGGCTTAGATCATTACAGAATAGACCCAAATCACACATGATGATCACAATTCACAAAAGACCTTACCTTGGGTTTAGACAACTAGACAATATAGACCTGACTCAAGGGTTTAAGGAAGACTAATACAAACCCAAGAACCATCAACTAGGGTTTCAAAACAATGTAACAAAATAAGCATATAATAGGAATAGACTGTATGATATCATTGCATCTTTCAAAAGAACAAAACCCTAACTAGAATTTGAAATATTTAAGCCAAATGAACAAAACAAAGAAGCTTAACCAAATGTCTCTTCTTTGTAATCTTAACCCTAGTCACAGTTCTACATTCAAGTCGCTACATTTGTGATTAAGGGGTTATCAAAACAAAGAAGAGACCATAATCATAACAAAGATACTAACATGTAAGATTTAAACAACCTAAAAGACATTTTGACAAACAAAAATAATGATTAACAAGCAACCATGAAAAGTGAACACCTGGCAAAACATGGTCTGTAACTCCTTCCAGAATCCTGAATACTTCAGCAACCAATCTCCTCACAATGCTTCAAAATCTTTCCAAACAACTGCTCAAACTTCTGCAACTGCTTTTGGTCACTGTCAATAATCAATCTCCCTTAACAATGTCGTGCCCTAGCTTGGGTTGTTAAGCCCTTCAAGCTTAACAAATACCAAATAAACATCATTTCAAGAATGCCTTACAACTTTTCCGCTTTACATTCCAAAATAAGTGGCATGTCTTTTCATGTCATTGTCCCATTTAATGCTTACTTAAGTGCTAAATACAACCTTAGCACTATGTGCTAAGTGTTGTATTGTTTACAATACTTTATCCCCAAAGCAAGGCCAACCAAAAGGCTTGCTAATGAAACAACATTTCAAGTGCCATGGTCACAACTTACAAGTGATGCCTTAGTCACTTTAGTGACTATCAAAAAATACATTTTAACACCATACAAACTGATCTTCAACCTTTGACAATGACACTATCATTGTTATATTAATGAACAATGATAGACAACATAATATATTTTTGAAGAGCATTATGACATGAAATTGAAACTGATCTAGATTGATATCAAACTGAACATCTTCTGAATATAACAATAAGCCCTGTCCTGTAAAAACTGATTGTCAAATCATGTACTCAAGGAAGTGTCAAACTGTTCCATGCCAATGTGATGTGTTTAACAAATCAAATGTAACATCCCAATGCAATGCCACTGAACATGTATGCAACTGATTAGCATCAACTATATATACCATAACTGAATGATGAAAAGCAACTGATCAATAGTCCTAATGAATGTATCACATCATTAACTAAATATGAATGTATCAGGTACCACATCATCAATGCAATCACGTTGATCAATGCAACCAAATAGAATGTATGATCACAAGTGATCATGATCATGATGCACATACTGACAAGTTAGTGTGTTTGGCAACAAGGACCACATGAAGAGGAGCAACAAACACTAACACCATCCACAGATGCATATCAATGTGTAAGCAATAACTGAAGTTAAGCTCATAAATATGTCAATTGACGACACAAGGCAAACTTAGAATCAGCAAGTAGATAGTGGTATGGTCTAGGCGAGTTCAACAAAGATGCATCCACAATTATTTTCATCCAACTAAACTACTCAAAGAAAATTCTAAAACTAAGTACTTGAAACAAATTCTATTCTAAGTGAGGAATGTAAGGAACCATGAAATACTCCAAAATTCCATAACTATTCACCATATAAACACAACAATGAATATAGAACGATTTTGACAATATATTAGCAACAGTTCTCCAACAAATCTCTCCTTACAAACACGGAGAGAAAACCTTATATAGGAGCTCAAAGTACAATGTGCGGCCAGGATTGATTTGCAATCAAGAGCCAATATTAAGCCAACAAAGCCCTAGTTAACTAACTGCTACAAGCATTAAATGATTCTCCAATTAAATCGAAGCACCACCTTGCAAGCCAATAAGAAAATAGGTTAGGTAAAGACATGATGTGGATTTCATGCGTAAACTTGGCATGATTTGATTGGATGCTCTTGGACATGTGCAACTCGAAGCTTTTGATTGGTTGAAGATGAGGGGAACCCACCTCAGCAAACTCATCTTGACTTGATCATTTACTTGGTAATGGGAAAATATCTTTCGATACTCAACATTTCTCAAGTCTTAAATTGATTGTGGCTCATATTCCCAAATTCTTCTCCATCCTCTTAGAAATTTTCTCATTGTCATGACTTAAATTTGAATTTGCACTTCAAATCTCGATTTCTTGGCCTTGATCTTCTTGAAGCGATGAGGTCTTTCATGTACTTGTATTATTCCCCTTGACCCAATTGAACTTGGATTCCCAAAGGGAATTCAAGTTGATTTTCTTCCACTTGCAGCCTTGATCATTTTTATTGCATAACTTGTCTTTTATTTCCATCTTGAACTCGTATCTCCACCGAATTATTTGGATTCCATCTCGCCACTTGAATTTTGGATTTGGCTTTGTGTCCTCGCTCTACCTTGTTGACCTTGAACCATCTCCTTGCTTGAAGCCTCAAACTTGATCTTCTTATCCTTTACTTTCCTCTCCTTGCAAAACAAGACCACAATACTTGCCAAAGCTTGGATTTCATTCTTTTCTTTAAGATCAAACTTTCAAAACAAAAAGAGTGAAGTCAACGTATTGATAAACTTCAACTATAAAAGACATGAGCCTTTTATATTCCTTAAATCATATTGCATTTTTAAGACAAAATAAAGATTGACAATGAACTTCTTTGATACAAAATCTATCAAAATGTATCTATAACCTTCATCAAAGCTCCACACCTTCCCACTTGCCAAGAGAATTCTGAGTTCACACTTTCAGATCTGCGAGGAATTAGTCTTCTTATACTTGGTTTTTCCACAAGATTCTGATTTTTTAAGCCTTTAACCTTAATGGATCCTCAATCTTTTTACAATTAAGGCCTAAATCCGATAGGATTTGTCTTCTACAATCTAATTTTTGAGCCCAGATTTCCAATTTGCAGCCCTCACTTGTATCAAGTTCAAATAAACAGTTCATTTTTTTTGCCTATGAAACAATTTATTTTCACCTTATGACTAACCTTGCAGGCGAGTTTCTGAGTGTGGTAATTTTGGGGTGCCTCATCCACATGTGGACATGAGGGGGTCAAAATATGGCTCCTCCATGTCCAGCCTTGGAAATGAGGGGTAGGATTTCAACCCCTTCATCTCCACTCCACATTCATTCTTGACATGGGTTGGCCTTTCTCATTCAATTTTCTTGCAATTTTGCTTCACATTTCCATCTCATTTCAACAATTTCACTTAACACTCCCTCCCTTGGTCAGCAATTTCATTTCAATCTTGCAAGACTTGGTCATGAATTCCTTCTCCAAAGGTCTGATTTTCATATTTTGGTGCTTTTTGGCCTTGATTTTACATTTTTCATTGCCACCACTCTCGTAGAATGTGAATTTTCTCCTCAATTTGATGGTGGAAATTTTGAGGTCCTCGTCCAAAAGTGGACAAGAGGGGGTCGGAGTTCGACCCTTCCTTGTCCAAACTTGGACAAGAGGTCAGATTTTGACCCCTCCTTGTCCCTACCTTATTACCAAGATTGGACTTGGAGCTCCATTCCTTGTTCTTCATTTGCAATTTCACTTGTTTATTTCTCCTTCTCATTTCTTTTTAGTCAAGGTCTCCAAAACTTGATGTTTTTCTTATCCCAAATTTGGATCGAATTGACTTCTCCTTTGACAATTATCTCGATTCATCTTTTCTTTGTCTACATCCATCAAGTATTTTTCCTTGTCTCACTCTTCTCCATTTCAATTCTCACCAGGTGTTTCCCTTCACCATGTTTTTCATGATTTCAATTCCAAACCTTATCCTCACTATGTGACAAGACTTCGAATCTAACTCAGACTTGCTTCACTCAAACTAGTTCTAAAACTCCAACTTAATCCATCTTATTCCTTGACTAACAACTAAATTACTTGCTCGAAAGATCAATTGGTTTGGCTATAAGATGGGCAAAAGTTCCCCAAACACATCTCCCTAGCTTGGAGATTTCCAAAATTGCTCCTAAACTAAGGCGAACTAAGCCTCAACTCCTACTGCCAAAGCAAAAACAAAAGGGAGTCCCCATTTGCAATGGGGTGATGGTGTAAAAACGTCACTACAGCTCCCTCCCGGGGAAATTCTTGGGTATCCTTTTATTCGCAGGGGCTTGCAATACAAATTTATTGAAGCACTGGTGGACAAGAGTTTTTAGAAAATGGAAGGTTGGAAAAGTAAATGGTTGAGTTTTGTAAGGCAGATCCAAAAGTTAAAATCAGTTCTCTACAAATCCTATCTTCTAAATGATGTGCCTAAAAATTCCTTCCAAAATTTTAAAGGTCATCAAATAGAAAATGTGCAAATTTTTTTTGAATGGCAATCATGAGTGTGACAAGATCCCTCTCCTTGCTTGAGACAAAATTTGTCAACCAAAGTTGGCTGAAGTTGTTGGTCTAGAAATCGATAGCTAACGAATGAAGCCATGGGAGCCAAACTTGTATGGAGCATGTACAACCATCCAAATCAAAAGTGGGTGAAGATCCTCCTAGAGGTTCAGCTATTTGGAATTCTATAGTAGCTTGTAGACTGGTTATCACTATTACATTACTTGACTCTTGAGTGATGGATATAGTGAAAACTTTTGGGTAGACTCATGGGAGGGTCACCCGTCTCCGAGAGAGGACATTCGATTTAATGAACTGAAATAAATCACTTGTACTCATTAGGGGCCTAGCATTATGGACTTTCTGGAGAGATCCATAGTAAATGGGATAGAGTTATAGAATTGGAAATCCACGGAAGAGCTAAATCTGAATGAGGAAAATGAGACCTTACTAAAGAATGTTTTATCGAGGAGGTAAATCCTTCTCTAAAGTGGCAGTTATGTAATTATTTGGTGTGCCTCTCAACATGGATTCAGTCAAAATAGAATACAAAATTTTAGAGGGGACTGTGTTGATGGAAGATTGGCTATTGCAGCTGTGTTGGAACAAGTTTTGTCTCCCCAAATATAGTTCTTTCTAATGGATGGCTCTTAGAGGTAGGAGTTTAACAAGGAAAGGGTTACCCTTCTCTTATTAGATCATACATGTTACCCTTTCCGCTCTACTTGGCTGTTGAACCTTTCTACATTTCACCTTTCATGACAGTAGCTTCTCTCAAAAGATATCTCTCTCCTGCTCTAAATATTCAACAACTCTTGTGTATCCCGTCACCTGTATTTATAAGACATTAATCTTATTAAAAAATACTTCTCACAGTTCCGCCAAGCTGTAAACTCAACCATAACTCCTGCATGAGTAAAGATATTGAGTTTAACTTGAAACACCTGTACAAGAAATAAAGCTAACTCCAGTTAAAAAGCTAACTTCAGTTTCAACTGTGAATGCTCTGTATAATCCGGTGTTTACTGAGACAACTCTGCATAATCCGGTTCAGATTATTATGCACTCAACCAGTATTAAAACTTGTATCCGGTTGGTCATACATTCCCTGTATGTCTCATAAGAACAGTATAAGCGTAACTAGCAAAGTACACCACTTCTTTCGTCTACCTGTTTGGTCTTACCGGTGCATATTAAAGAGTACCAGTGAGATGTATCGGTCCTCTGGTCAATGTGATGTTCGTTTCTGAGTTAACCAATAACAACTAAAATATATCAACAATCTTCCCCTTTGGCATTGGTGGCAAAACATCGCCTTGACCTTGCATTCCCTGTCTTTTAGACTTCCCCCGTCTTTCACCTAAAATTGTTCTTATCTTCTTATTTTCTTTGTATCGTATCCCTTCAGTGCCTCTGATATGTTCATCTAGTCTGATCTTCTTCAAGTCATCTAGTCTAATCTTCTTAGAGTCCTGATCTTCTTCCCCTTTTTGCCTCCATAGGACAAAGGGTAGTCACCGGAATGACTCGGTGCATATCTGTAACTTTGTGAAGATATCCTTGTATATTTTCTTCGTTGATTGAAAAAATGGATTCCATAGACCGATGACATGCTCCAAGTAATTTTGTGCTGCTTGCAGCGAAACGATTATGTTTTCCATGTTTTCTACTGTTTTGCAGTCCGGTTCCTTGATCAGGTTTTCGGCCTCTATTGCAGTCCTTTGCATGAGATCAAATGTAGGGGCAAGAAATAATTGGAATCCAATGAGATCTTTGATTCTCTTAGTCTTCTCTTCTGAAGCTTTTCTAATACTTAGAGAAAGACAAGTCATTTCTCTGTTGTATTCTGTTGCAGAGGAGTTCTTTGCATCAAACTTGGTGGAAAGAACTCTTATTTCTTTTGAAGTTTTGGATGTCTTCTCAGTGATATCCTGAACAAAGACTTCAAAGTTTTAAGTCCTTGTCATTAGACTTCCTACATCCCGTAACTGTTGCTGGAGTACTCTTGTGTTTGTAGATACTATTACCTTTAACTCTTCAACATATTTGTCTAGAATTTCTACTCTCTTCTGTTAGCATCAAGAAATGGTAACCAGTAACTTTACTACCGATACATGGCAATTAAGTATTGTCATTGATTGGCAAAAGAGGAAAGAGGTGTTTGTCATCTAAATCTAAGGTCTAAAGATCTAAGGAGAACACCACAGGTGGTTCTGTATGTAAAGAGACTGGTTTGGCAACTGGTGACACTATGCAAGAAGGAAAAGGCTATATCTGCTCATCAAGAGAAACCAGTCACTAAGCCAAGAGCATCGACAACCAAGGAACGGACAACCGGTGTCGACAATGCAACCGAGGAAAGGGTGCAACTGGTAAGCAGAGGAATGAAAAGTAAACAAGTCAAAGCTCTTACCTGTTTACAACATAAGGTTTTTAACCGATCAAGAAAAGACTTCGGTATGATAAGCTGAACAGGGGAAGTCACTGTCAACTATCTGTTTGACCAACTCTTTGACCGGGATTTACTGCACTAAATCTCGAACACTTTGAGTTAACATGGTGATCGGTTTGAGGCGCGTTTAAAGGTTTTAAAGCCGAAGTCTATGGCTTTAAAACATGGAGTTATCTCATGCAAAGGAAAGGTGCTTGACACACATCTATTGTTTTCTTCATAAAACAGATAAAGCAAGGGCATGCATCAGATGTTTCCTCAGTGAACTAATACTCTACTGGGTGATGAATCCGAAGGAGATCTGCAATTAGGTCGTGCATGAGTAGCGCAATTAGAGCAAGGATTCTATATATTCTTCTACCTATTAAGAATATAGGTTGCCCTCATTCTGCCAAAGCAAAAGAGTGAACCTGTACATTGAAGAAGCTAAGGTGAATAGAAAAGAGAAGTGTGCAGAGAAGCACAAAAGAAAAGGAGAACATACCAACGGTGACCGGTGATGTTTCTCAGTTGAATATAACAGAGATCTTCTCAAGCTATGCAAAGCCATTTGTAAAAGGTCAAATCCTTCTATTGTTTTCTAATAACTATAATGGCTAAATCCCAATATTTTGGGTGGACTCTAACAGGTCCCTTATACTAAATCCCTTAACCGGGTGAAATCTTTTCAGGTGTTCTAAGTCCTCTAACAAGTCAGGCACTAACCGGCATTATTATATGAAATCCCTTAACCGGGTCGCATCTAATAGTGTGTTGTAATCCTTTAACAAGGAAGGCTCCTAATAGGGCACACTTCAAAAGAGTGCAGAATTTGTGATGTCTCCTCACACCGTGGTTTTCACCCAATTTGGGTTTCCACGTTATAAATCTGGTGTCACTTTGTGATTGATTGTTTGATGCTACTTTTATGCTTGAATCTATTTTGCTTACGGTTATAAGTATATTTCATCAACTTTATTAAAAAGAAGTTTTATAGGTGTTGATTCACCCCTCCCCTCTCAGCAGCAGTTGGGACTGCCAGCTTCTTCTCATAGAGATCAATGGCTATTGTCTCTGGATCGGTGACATCTTCTCCAATTGTTTTGGCCAATATTTTCAATTGATCAATAACAAGTTCTTCTTCATCAATATCTGCATCCGGTACGAAGTTGTACACAATGTTCCTTACACTAGAGAGGACCATGTCATGTTTCCTCTTAGTGAGCTCTTTGAGTTGTCTGGTTGACATCTTGCTTATGTCAACCACAGTTTCACTAACTTTTCTCTTTTTGGCTTCAGATTCGGTTGCAAAAGTTAGTTTCCTTTTTGATTAAGATGAGCTGGCAACATATACCGGTTCCTTCTGTATCTTCTCTTGTTCCGATCGTTCTTTAGCAGGCTTTTCCTGTTCAGTGTTGACAGTTACTTCCTATTGTTGAGGTATATCTTCGTGTTGCACCTCTTGTTGCATATGGATTTCTTGTTGTGGTGCTCCTTGTTGTACTTCCCCTTCCGATAGTACTACTTCCTCCTGATGGACTTCCTGTCCAGGATGTACTTGCTCTTCCGGTGGAGCTTCCTCTCCAAGATTTACTTGTTCTTCCGGAGGCGCTTCCTCTCCAAGATTTACTTGTTCTTCTAGTGGAGGCTCTATGTGCTGCTCCTGAGCTACCTGTTGCTTATCCACAACAATTTCTTCCTCATTTGTCCCTTTTTCAGTAGTCATCTTGACCGATGACTCTCCCAGTACTTGTTCTTCTGGTAGAACTTGTTCTCCCAGATTCAGTTGTTCACTAGTTGTGAACATTTCTATTAGAACTTGTTCCTCACCGGTTTGTTCATGAGCAGTAAATTGAACCGGTGGTTCCAGTACTGTCTCAGGTTCATCCTGTGGACCTGTTGTCTTCAGAGTACTGAAGTCATATTGTTGCGAGAACTCTAGTGTATCATTATACACTTTCTTTTCATATCCATTGATAATTTTGGAGACTCTGTTCTCTGTGTCCAAATTCATTGACACTTCTTCCATTAGAAGTTTAGTTGTCTCTTCATTGAAACCTGGTTTGATCTGTGTCAATGTATCCTTGACAATTCTATTGTTGGCCGCTACACTGGTTCTCCATTAAATAATAATTCTTTTATTGAGTTCTGGAGGAAATTGAGACCTATAGTCTATAGGACTTCTGTTGAAATCCAAGAAGGTTTCCAACAAAGCAACTTCTATTTTATGCTTATCCTCCTCTCCTAACACATTGAACCATTTGGTTGTGTTTGCTACTTCGCCAAAGTCCATGACTTCATCAACAATGTTGTCTACAGTTAGTGTTCATGCCTTACCTTTTATTGGAAACACCAGTATGGTTGGCGGAGTTAGATAATCACCTTTATCATCAGTGATGTCAACGATCACTGGTTTTCCTGCAGGTTTGTTCTTGATCGAAGACACAGCTCCCAGTATACCCTTTCCTTTACCGGTATCTTTGACCGGTGGCTCTGTGGTTTTCTGGCATTCTTTTTCAGCCTGGTGTTGTCGTTGAAGAGGTTTTGTCCAAGTAGCAAAACCTTCTCCATGCACCTTGTCAACATCTCCAACAAATACTTGACTTATCCTTTTCCGTATCAAGAAACTTTCCTTGTGCAGGTCTGCTTGCTGTGTTGCCTCGTCCAGAGTTAGATGATTTTATACTTCAAGCAGAGCCCTAATCCTCATATCTCTTTCTTTTTCGATCGAAGCTTTCCATCTTGCTTCTATAATCTCCTGGAGATCATCAATTATGGTCTTATGAAGTTCAGTAGGAGTAAGCTTTAACTTGTCAATACAGTGAACTACAGCTTCCTCTATTTTTCTCCTAACTTCTTTGTTAGCCAATTCATACCTCCTTCCGACAGATCCCATTCCACCTATTTCTTTAAAACTTTTTACAAATTCATCAATTGTAGGTTTCCTTCCTCTTGGTGCATCCTCTTTCACCGGTTTCGCAGATTTCCTCTTTCGGAGAAGAGTTCTGTCTTCAGTTTTTGTTTCTTCCTGCTCTTCCCCTTGCTCATTGGACACCGGTTGTGCTCTTCTCCTTTGGACGTTGGGTTCTTCTAGCACTAGTTTCTACTTCGATGTGGGAGACCTCTTCACATATACCTTTTTAGGTTCTTTTACTAAAGACTTCTTCAGATTTTCCAGAATTTCCTCATAGGTCCCAAACCAGTATCAAGACAGATCTAGATCACCCTCTTGCAATGCTTCTGCCTAAGCCTTGGCTGCCTTGCTGGAAACTTCATAACCGAGCTCCGGTGCGTATTCAGTTCTGGGCTCTACAGCCTGAATTACGCAGTGATCGGTGGTGACAAGAAAACACACCTCATCCTTGTATAATTCAACAATAGTCGAGGGAATTCTTTCCCTGGCGTGCATCCTCAGGTGGAAGGCCTCAAAATAATTGGTCATAACTTTACTTAACTGATTTTCCAGTCTGTTAGCCATATCACTTATTTGAATCATTACTGGTCTATCGGTTTGCCATGTTACTTTTCCTATTCTCGGAAAGAAATTTTGATAATAAAAGAATAGACATACTAGTAGGGTTCCATATTTCAAGAACTTTTTCACAAGACCAAGCTTCTTTAAATTTTCAAAAATCTACACTCGTAGCATGGCGCAAATATCACATTGCGCATTGTCGTGCATGATCAAGTGTGCGGCATGAATGGCTCCTCCCGGCACACTGTTGAGGTTGCTCGATTGATAGATTTTGTACCCTATCACCAGAGACACAAACCGAACTCCCTCATCCTATACATCGTTGACAGTCATCAACCAACTGTCGGATTTGGATTTTGTCAACCTTGCGACAACAACATTCACAATGGTTCTAAGGGTAAGAGCTTCCCCTTTGTCGCTGTAACCAATAACCCTTCGAAAATCCTCTTTAGTGATCAGTGTGACTGCGCTTTTCGCAAGCCACATCCCTAGTTCATGCACCCGACTTAGAACCAATCTTATCCAATATGGTCGAAACACGGTTGGATAACAAACTCCATCGATCAATCCTGAAGTTACTAGCTTCGCATAGTTATCCTAAAGCTTTCCATCTTGGCATAGTGAGAGATACTCGCTCTAGATGAAGATTTCACCCAACTCTTTTTGCTTAGCCTGAATAAACGCAATAACATCTTAAGTCATCAGAACTCCATCAAGCACCGATCATAGCGAACCTGTCATGTCATTTTTCATGTTTTGCACTGGCATGATGTAGTAAACGGGTCGATCGAATTGGTTTCCTTGAATAAGCTTGACGACAGAAGATAATGATGCCATCGTATTGTGACCCATTTACACAGAGAACTTCTTGATCAAATTTACAAAGATAACTTAGCAATGACCGTGAATCAAAGCACAAGAAGATTGCTCAATCATAAGAAATCGAGAATCACAATTCGCAAAGTAAAGTGAAATGAGTAATCCTCCTTCCCTTATATAAATTTAGGGTATAACAGAAATTACCAAACGGTAACTATTTGTTAATGGCTATAGCATTAATTACCTTACCTAATCTTTTCCTTGACAACCGGTTCTCGTCTTTTTATCTGTTGATCAAACCTAGGTTGAAATGTCAGTAGTTACCTATCCAGCTGTTATGATAAACCGGTGACATCTATCCAGTTACTCTCGTTGACTGGGTGAGGTCGTTGCTCACCAGTTCTATTGGGAACCGTAGGCAAACTACCAGTTCCCCATAAGCCCTTTAGGCTCAATTTGCTTAAGAGATATCACCATCAACCGATGATGATCTTCCTTCTATTTTCTCCTCAGTGGAGCTCTTTGATTCCTTTTTTAACCAAATCTTCTTGACCTCTTTCTCAGTCTCTTTTCCCTTGTTGCCCTTTTGATTGGGAGACAAGGTCTTATTTGCCGGTTTGACCGGTCCTTTTCTTTTGTTCAAGGGTCGGTTCCTGCAATCTTTGGCCAGATGCCAACTTTGTTGCAGGTGTAACAGACTATCTCGATTGCCTTCCATGGACTTACCCTTCATTTCTTAGGTGAATGACACCAGGAGTCATTATGGCCATGTATGCCACAGTTAGCACAATTGGTTGTGCTCCGATTCTCATTCCTCTTGGGGAACATCACTCTCGGTGGGGATCTGAATGCCATACTTTTAGATCTACATTCATCAGCCTTGTGTCCAAACTTGTTGCATACATAGCAGAAACCTTTGAAGCTTCCCCTGCTTCTACTTAACACACTGTTGGGACGAGACCTGCACTCAGAAGTCTTGTGGCCATACTTGTAACAGTTTTTGCAGTAACTGTTAGGAGTAATTGGTTTAACCGGCGCATTTCTGCCGTCATTTGTTTTATGACCTGGTTTACCACAGTGATTGCAAGAAGTTTTGGAGGACTTTTTACCCTTTTGTTCTATCGGTTTCTTCTTTTCCTTTTTGCCTTTCTTGACTCGAGATAACTCACCGGTTTTCTTGTTGTTTTGACTGGTGAACCCAAGACCTGTGGCATCCTTGTCCTTTCTTTGAGCCCTCAATTGCTCATCAAGCTTTTCTGAGCTCTCATTGTATCTTCTAAGTGTCTCATTTCTTTCTTCGAGAACTTTCATCTGTTCTTTTAGTTGATACAAGTCAATTGTCAGCCTTTTGCATATATCATCTTTATCATGCAAATTCTGTTGCATGTTTTCATTTTCTTGTGTAACTATCTGCATGTCTTCTTAAAGTTGTAGAACGACAAGATCATTTTCCCTTACTGCATCTTATGCCAGGTTTCTTGCTCTCTCAGAGGCTGCCAGTGATTTTACTGCACTATTCCTCTCATCTTCATCTTTCCTCTTTTCCTCAATGATCATTATTTTCTTGCTCTCTTTTTAGATTTGAAATCTGATTGGTTAGACTCTGATTTTTCTCCATAGGCTCAAACCTGCCTCCTCAACTTCATCAGATCCACTTTGCCCAAAGAGTTCCGCAATTGTTTCATTGCTCTCACTCAATTGTAGAGCCAACTCCTTTTTTGCAAGGGATCTTCTTAGCCTATTCTCAAGAGAGGCAATGATGTGAATGCCCCATGGACTGCTGTGTGGGTTTGAAGGTGCTAATTTGGTCTTGGCAACCAGGGCATTGCCCCTCAACCCCACCCTGTACCGCGACAAGGTGCACACCTAGGGCGCTACCCCCAAACCCCCATTTTAATTTTGAGGTACACTACAATTGTCAGTTGGGGCATCAAAACGGCGTGAGGAATTTATTCAGTTCAGTTATCAGCCTTTGGGGAGTATAACCAATTGATGAGACTCGAAGTTGTTGTAGGCATGGAGTGTCTGCACGCCAGAGGTGGAGAGACCTCTGGAGCAAGCCTTTCAAGAGGGGTACTACGCTTTGAGGCACTCAGTGTAGGTGTTCGCTGGACATGAGGCTGTCTTGGTGGATGCATAGAGAGCTCGGGAGGAGCTGACCACCCGGTTGGAGGCAGTAGAGCGACACTTGGCTCAGCGTCCCTAGGAATTGGAAGCGGAGAAGGCGGCGCGGGTGGCTATGGGGGTCAGATTGACTAGGGAGACTGTATTGTTTGAACAAGAGTTAATGGAGGCTACGGCTAAAACAGTGCCGGCACGAGAGGAATGTGATGTGACAGAAAAAGAACTACTCGAAGCAGCATTGATGGGGAGGGCGGCACTTCAATTTTTTCAGGGACGGTCCTCCGCCCCTTCTTCTCAGTGATTTTCTTATTCTATGTAGTGTATTTCATCTCCCTTTTGTTGTGAGTCGTCGAAGACGACTTCTTTTTTTAGGGGGGATGATGTTGTCGAGATATTTGAATGTACCGGTTAATATGTTAATTAACTGTTATGTTAGGCTCAGTCGTTAGTGACCGAGAGGTAAACCATTATGTCACGACATTTCAGTCGTGGCCCTTCGAGTAGTTTATATACCCTCTCGGAGGATGGACACAAGACATTATGGTATTATCCTTATGATGTAAATGTACTTGCCAGTCTGGAATAATTAATGAAAGCATCTATTGTTCTTTGATATATTTTGTATTTGTTGCATTCCCTGTACTATGTCTATGCATTACTAAGTTTTCCGCAGCGGGCAAACATCCTCAAGCTGCTTCTGATGCCTATAACCCTCCGTGATCTTTCCTCAACCGATTAAGCTTTATATATTTGAGAACCAGTTGCTCTAATGCCAATTGTTAATCCTAACCGATTACTGAGGGGTTCGGGGGGTGAATCAGTAAACACAATTTCTATCTATATTTAACCTTACATATATATTCTTGCAGAATTAGAAGAATATAACCAACATTCATAAACAAAAATAGAGATACACAGATCAACACATCATATATACGTGGAAACCCTCGATTACAAGGAGAAAACCACGATGGGACAGAACCCACAACTTTACTACTGCAGTAATAAAGGTGCCCTGTTAAGAGCTTACAAAGCACATGTAAGAGCGCTACCCGGTAAAGGGATTTGATAAAAGACCTGTTAGGATCTTGACCTTGTGATGAGTCACCTTGCAAAACGACTTTCAACATCAATTAAGATGTTACCCGGTTAAGGGATTTGTACAAAGAACCTGTTAGGATTCACCCTGACTGAGGGATTTGAATATGCTTAACTATACAAAACCAATGATCTATAACGACACTTTCTGTATGATTAGATCATACATGTTACCCTTTCTGCTCTACTTGGCTGTTGAACCTTTCTACCTTTCACCTTTCATGACGGTAGCTTCTCTTAGAAGATATCTCCCCTGCATGAGTAAAGATCTTGAGTTTACCTTGAAACACCCGTAGAAGAAATAAAGCTAACTCTAGTTAAAAAGCTGACTTCAGTTTCAACTATGAATGCTTCATATAATCTGATGTTTACTGAGACCGCTCTGCATAATCCGATACAAATTATTATGCCCTCCACCAGAATAAAACTTGTATCCGGTTGGTCATACATTCCCTCGATGTCTCATAAGACTGGTATAAGGGTGACTAGCAAAGTACACCATTGTTTGGTCTACCTGTTTTGTCTTACCGGTGCATATTAAACAGTACCGGTGCTCTGGTCGATCTGATGTTTGCTTCTAACTTACCCAACGACAACTAAAATATGTCAACGTTGTTAATTAAAATGAGTAGGGTTTAGAGATACCTTTCACTTTGATACAACTTAGGAATCATTTATAATTATAATTCTCTTTAGATAGAAATAAGCATATATTAGAAGTGTGGATCTAATCACTAGATTGCTTAAATCAAATAAATAAAACTCAACCATAAAAGAGTTCACATAGGATGACTTGATAGGGTGCCCTCGACACCCTTTACCCAGGGCCCAAGAGCAGATATACCATCCCTCTTGGCCTCATGTAACATGTGCCATCCATATGGTACAAGGGGGTGGGGGTGCCTACTGAAGTGTTCTATAACTGCTCCCCCCAATCTTGCCACTTCTATCCTACTTCAACAATTGAACATTCTTAATGCATTTGTTTTCCATGATAGAGGGCATGAGGAGTATTCACAATAGGTTGCCAAGAGAGTCCATCCATCCTTTGTACCCCATTGGCCCCATGCGACTCCCTAGTCATATACCATGAGGTGGCATGCTTAGAAGGTGACACCATCACCGTTCCCCTACTTGTAATTCCAGGTTTCCTTACCATGGCTGGTTATAGTAGTCAAGAAGTATGCATAACATCTTACATCTAATCACATATTTCCAACTTAAGAGATTATGATCAAATTGCCCTATTGTAGATATGATTGCCTATGTTGTAGATACCCTTGAATGGTTAATCTTTAATACCTTGTAAAGTCCCCAAGTTAATGGAGAGTGAATAAAATTAAATAATTAAGTGATCCTAAAATTTAAATAATATTATAAAGCACTTCTTTAATTAATTAATTTAGTTATAAAATAAAGTAATAAAATAATAAATAAAGTTATGTTGACCCTTTGTGACTTCCAGATACTTCGTGGAGCCCTTTATAAGGTGTTGGCCAGCACTGTAGGTAATCATTGTGGAATTATCTCTTCTTGTGTATTGGCAATTCCAATTGGAATTGAGTTCTTGTTTGCAGTTTCGGAGGTGCAAGACCCTGACTAGTTTGTAATTGCAGTTTTGGTGGTTAGCAACCACCCTAGTATGTCGGAAATATCACTTCAAATATTTCACTATTTTCTTCATTGTCAAATTTTTGAAGTCTTCTTACGAAGACAAATTTGTGCGTTTGGCTATAATCTGAGAATATAAGTCTCGAATTGATAGCAATTCATTTCTATGGTTTGCATATACTCTAATCCCTGATCTATTGTGTTACCTTGAATTACAATAATAGTCATTCATATTTATGAATAGATCGAGCATAATATTTAGTTGTGAAGTACCAAGTGTCGATGGTAGACTATCGAAGGTGTCGGGTGTCAAAGGGAGTTGAAGGGTGTTGAAGGTTGTCTAGTGTCGAAACCAACGGGTGTCAAGAGTCGTGTACCAAATTGAAGCATGTGGCATGCAGAGTGTAGTGTGGTGTGCGGTGTACGATACCATGGAGGTGTTCATGGTATGGTGACAGTGTGCACGACACGATGGAAGTGTGCATGGTACGGTGGAAGTGTGTACGGTATGGTGGAAGTGTGCACAATATGATGGAGGTGATGTTAGGGTATGGAGGGGTCACCGTATGGAAGAGTGTGGATATCGTATGGTGGAGGAGGCCAAGTCCGCCATTTGGTACATTACATACCCATACAATTCCCTTGCGGCAGAAGAATCATGTCTTTTTGGTGAATGGACACTGGTGATAAATAATATCTCCTAATATCTTAATCACACCATTTGAGGATCGGATGACATCTTTAACTGAGTATTGCCTTTACACGGTATAATCATTGTTTTTACAATGAATTTCAACCTCTATTATTTACCATAAACTCTTTCTAATTTTTGCCATAGTTATTAATGGAGATCACTTTTGTCATGTCCCCTCTTTAGTGAAATGTCATTTTTCAGCGGATTTGCCTATCATGGACTCTCGTAGGCAGATGGTTTTGGTGAGAGAGTCAATCTGATGATTATTTGGGAATTGGATAGTCTTATTTGCTCTTGGAGAGATGGTGTTTATCATATTTTTATTATAATGTGTTATGTGAGGCCAAAATGTTATAATTTTGAGTTGAGTTGCACTTTTTTATTTTATAAAGTTACTTTTTATATAAAAATGCATTATAAAGGGATTTTATAAGAATATTTTATGGATACTTGTAGAAGTTCTAGTGGCTTCTTAGAAAAGTGAATAAATAGAGTGCTTGGCCTCTCATTTCGACATCCCGTGACTTGAGTTTACACTACTTTTCTCTTTGAGCATTTGTGGCGCCATCTTGGTCTGCAGATTGCCATTTGATCTTTAAGAATGGAGTTTCTTAAGGATTTGCATAACTGAGGTGGTGAAATATCCTTTGAAGGGTTGCACTTTGGAAGTGGTATTCAGCCATTTCAAGTTGAGCTTATTTGGAGTCCTCAGACTTACCTGAGGGTTTAAGTTTTTTATTGCAAAAGGAAAAAAAGCAGATCCGAAAAAAGCAGTCCGAAAAAGCAAAGCAAAAAAGCAGTCTGAAAATGCAGATCCGAAAAAGCACAGCGAAAAAGCAGATCCGAAAAAGCAGTCCGAAAAAACATATCCAAAAAACCAAAGCGAAAAAGCAGATCCGAAAAAGCAAAGCGAAAAAGCAAATCCGAAAAAGCAGAGCGAAAAAGCAATCCGAAAAAGTTTTTGCTACAAGTCTAATTCAGTTTTCAAAATTTCAGGATAGGGTTTTGGAACCACATTTTTGCTCATATCTTCCTCATTACTCAGCATATCATTGTGGGTATTTTTGCATCGGATTTCTATCGTCGAGGAGATAAAGATAGGTGCATTTTGGAGTCCAAAAATGCCATGATTTAGTTTTAAGGAATTTTCAAAATTCCTAGACATTTTCGAAAATCTGCAAGAAAGTACATTTTCAAATCTGGGGTTACTTTGGCTTGGGTGTTGGCATCTTCAGCACTGGCAAAAATTATCGCAGCCATCTACAATCAGGTTCCTCACTTCTCATTTGGCATTTGCCATATTTTCTGAGAAATGTATGTTTTTAGCTAAGTACAAAATATAGCTTCAGCACTTTACTATTTTACATTGTACTTGTCTTTGTTTGCCATTTGGCATTATTCGTATCAAAGGAAGGCTAGGATTTTGCAAGTGAAAGAGCATTGTAATTTTTAGTCTATCTATATTGCAAACCTAGGGTTTGACGATCATATTATTGGCTGAAATATGTATGGCATTGTTGCAAATTGTCGATATATGAATGCATATGGTTTTGAGCAATTTCCTAATTCATTGATAGTGTTTTAGATGGTATTTGGTTGCTATCTATTATTCTGAAATTTTGGGACAGCGAACTCATATACTCAAAAATAATTTTCTATCTACATCTTCAGTTGCATTTTTAAGGGTTTATTTAGTGGCCTATTGGTAGGGGTCATTACAGTGGTATCAGAGCGGTGTTCTTGCCATCCTGTTGGGTAAGAAATCTTTATGCATCCTTCAACATTTGGGCATCACAGGTATTATACACGCAGGAGAGTTGCACTTGAGAGTGAGCAGGAATTCAGAGATATACTTACTATGGGTGAGAGACAGTAACAGAGTCCACCTAGAGTCCCTAGGACTAATGATGATGAGGCTAGAGACTTCTTCCAGGCTATGACTACTGAACAGCAGGAGATAGTTCAGTCTATACGTGCATTGACCAGTATGATGGAGAGAGTTGCTCAACCAAGGAATCAGGAACAGGGTAGAGGGACACCAGAGCAGGATAACAGGAGTGTAGCGGGTTCACAGGGTGCTCCTAGGCACAGGATGTGGACTGCAAACAAGCCTACACGTCCTACATTCCTTAGAGAGGAGGCCCAGGAGGCAGGAGAGAGTGGTATGCCAGAGGATCTTCAGGATGATCTTAGAGCTGCAAATGCAGAATGGTAGGCATTACCTCCACATGTTCGTGAGTTGCTGAATTTTGATCGCTACCTGAGTCAGAGAAGAGAGCACATGAGGAGTAGCAGGCAGAACAAGAGGCCTAGAGGAGGTCAGGACAGTGAGTTGCAACGAGCTGCTAGCAAGCTCACCTTACCATCTTTTGATGGCAGTGGATTGACGACAGCACAGGCCTGGATCCATAAGTTACATACATTCCTAGCGTTGAGGCCTATGTCAGAGATGGATGCTATCAGGTATGCCACCTTGCATTTAGAGGGCGCAACACATGATTGGTGGTCACATGGTATGATTACATTGCAACATAATCAAGTGACATCCTACCAGGATTTTGTGGATAGATTGGTAGAGCGCTTTGATAAGAAAGACCCGGAGGTCTTCTTCTGTGATCTTGCACAGCTGAGACAGACAGGCAATTTAGAGGTCTACATCAGTGAGTTTCAGAGATTATCAGTGATGGTGCAGGATGTGTCTGAGAGGAGGCTGGTTATATTATTCATAGAGGGGTTGTCAGAACCTCTAAAGGGTTGGATCAAGGCATTCGATCACCCTTCATTGCAAGAGGCTATGAGGAAGGCACAGAGCATGGAGCTCATAGCACCCTCTAGTAGATTCACCTCCAGGAGCACTTCTTCATTCAGGGACAATAAGAAGTTTGATAAAAACAAGGGCAAAAAAGATGACACCAAGGGTAAGTCTACTGCACCTTTGGATATGGAGACACTGAATGACTTGCGCAGGAAGAAGCTATGTTTCTACTGCAAGGGTCCTTACGACAGAGATCATGATTGTCCTATGAGGCCTAAGGGGAAGGCCAACAGGGTTATGTGGGCTTACTACGAGCGTTCAGATTCTGACAGGTCTGGACATGAGGATGATCACAGTGATGCAGAGCCCAAGGCAAAGATAGAGGCTCAAGAACCTAAGGAGGAGCCCGAGTTGCACTTACAGAAGGCACGCTTGTCTAGAATTCAGCAGGAAGGATCCTTTAGACTGCGTGGTGTTCTAGCAGGGCAGAGAGTTATTACATTGGTTGATACAAGTGCCACACACAATTTTATTGATGCACGTTTTGTTGAACGCCGTGGTATTATGACTAAGGAGTTTGAGGGACTTCGAGTTCAGGTTGCTGATGCTTACACTCTTAAGTGTAACAGGATGGTTAGAGATTTGCCCTTACGCCTGAACGACTATGAGTTCAAGGTGGACTACCATGTTGTCAACATGGGTGATCTGGATATTGTTCTTGGGCTAAAGTGGTTGCACTCATTCGGAGAGGTCACCTTCAGATTGAAGGACGTGGAGATTAAGTTTGAGGTGGATGGGAAACAACACATTTTGAGAGCAATCAGGAATAGTGACATCAGGACTATTTCCTTCAGATGGATGGAGAGGTTAGCCAGACATGATGACATGGAGTGGGCAGCAGTATGTACTCTCATCCCTACACAGGAGGGACAGCATAAGACAGAGTATCATCGAGACATACAGAGTTTGAGAGTGAAGTATGACAAAGTTTTCAGTGACATCCAACCTGGCAAGCCACCAGACAGAGGTATTGAGCACATCATTGAGTTGGAGGAGGGTGCTAAACCCGTGATGATTACACCCTACAGGAATCCTAAGAGACTCAAGGATGAGATAGAGAAAACCATCAAGGAGTTGCTTGCGATGGGACACATCAAACCGAGCAAGTCTCCTTTTGCTTCTTCGGTAGTGTTGTTGAAGAAGGATGGTACTTTACGGATGTGCATTGATTACAGGGTGCTGAAAAAAAGGACAATCAAGAACAGGTAACCCATTCCACAGATTGATGAGTTGATTGATGAGCTTCACGGTGCATTTTACTTCACGAAGATTGATTTGAGATCCGGCTACCATCAGATCAGAGTTAGAGAGCAGGATATTTAGAAAACCGCCTTCAAATGTCATTGTGGGCACTTTGAGTTTGTGGTCATGCCATTTGGGCTGACCAATGCGCCAGCTACTTTTCAGTCTACTATGAACAGGGTCTTCCATCATCAGTTGAGGAAGTATGTGTTAGTCTTCTTCGACGATATTCTAATATACAGTCGGACTTGGCAAGAGCACATGGAGCATCTAGAGACAGTTTTGGGGATCTTGCAGTCGGAGTCCTTGTACGCCAAGGAGTCCAAATGTGATTTGGGCATGACAGAGCTATTGTATTTGGGTCACATCATTAGTGCAGGAGTAAGGATGGATCCTGATAAGATCCGCGCTATTGTGGATTGGCCTACTACAGAGAACCTGACACAGTTGAGAGGGTTCCTTGGGTTGTGTGGTTTCTACCGCAAATTTGTTAGTGGGTATTCACGTCATGCAGCTCCTATGACAGATTTGCTGAAGAAGGGAGCCTTTGTTTGGACACCTGAGGCACAGGCTTGCTTTGAGAGATTCAAGGAGATCATGACTACATGCCCTGTGTTAGCATTGCCCGACTTCTCGAAGCCATTTGAGCTTCAGTGCAATGCATCTGGAGAGGGTATAGGTGTTGTTCTGATGCAGAACAAGCACCCCATTTGTAATGACCCCTACTATAAGGCCACTAAAAATTCCCAAAACTGAACTGTGACAATTCGTCAAACACTTGGCAAACAACTGATTTATTTGTTTGAAATGTAGTGTTTCAATGCTGTAATTGTTGAGCAACAAATTCACAAGGTACAATCGATATAACAGAGCCAATATTGAAATGGAATGCAATGAACAATTATAGAACTCTAAATAACGATGCAATGGAGTCAATGCCAAATGAATTTTGAATTACCCAAGGTCTGATTACAATGTTCAATAGACTGATTTTTTTCTGAATATGTATGACTATTTCAACTTCTTACACATGAACACTGAATTATGACAAGACCTTGCAATGCACCCTCATTACTATATCAATCCAATTACAATGATGATAACAGTGACATACAACGGACTGTTATGACAGTGACTATTTTTACATGTACTGGACTGTGGTGACAATGTCTGAATATATGCAATGTTATAAAATTTTTGACATCCAAAACAACAATGTATAAGAACCTGGAAAGATGCACTGTTGATGACCAGAATTGATGAAGACAAATGCTGATGACGTCACCCCAAATCTGCACCCAAACTGGACCCCGAATGCTGCTACTGTGCTATCCTGGTACAAGCCGTACCTGGGCCGTACAGTACGGCACCTGTATAAAATTCAATGCAAGTTGCTAGCCGCCCAAAATGGTATCAATGGAATCGCCTAGGGATGTAGAATCATTCCCCAAGAGCATAAAATTTATCTCTAGCTGGTTATGAAGTTATGATTAAAAAGGTGAGTCCAAGCCCTGGTATGGACTTCTCAGAAAATGCACCAAAATGATCTCCAAACTCAATCAAATTGATTCTCCAATGCAGGAAGCTCCGTGGGCCAGAGAGATCATTTACTATATATGACAAGGAGATGTTAGCCATTATGCATGCATTGGCTAAATTCAGGCAGTATCTGGTGGGTGGTAAGTTTTGCATTAAAACTGACCACAATAGTTTGAGACATTTCCTTGGACAGAGAGATCTCAATTGCAGGCAGCAAAAGTGGGTTAGTAAGCTGCAGGCTTATGATTTTGACATCTCCTATGTGAGAGGGACTCAGAATGTGGTAGCAGATGCTTCGTCACGCAGACCACATCTCAGTGCTATGGTTGATATATCTGAGGATTGGAGACATTTGATTATTGCAGAGTATGCTAGAGACTCATGGGCATCCGGGATTGTCGATGGGACAGTTGTTGATACCAGGTACACACTTGTGGATGATTTGATTATCTACAAGAACAGGATATTCTTAGTCCCAGGATCGAAGGTGAAGCGTATTGTTATGAGAGCTCTCCATGATTCACCTACTGCTAGCCATCCTGGATACTTCAAAACTTACAAGCACGTGTGAGAGTGTTTCACTTGGAAGGGGCTCAAGGCGAATGTGTTGCAGTATGTACGAGAGTGGCCTATTTGTCAGCAGAACAAACAAGAGCACACCTTTCAAGCAAGGCTCCTACAACCACTTCCCATTCCTGACAGGAAGTGGGAGTGTATATCCATGGATTTCATTACGGGCTTGTCTAAGGCCCAAGGGCATGATTGCATCTATGTGGTGGTGGACAGGTTGACGAAGTATGCAAAATTCTTTCCCATCACTACTACTTACACAGCAGTGCAAGTGGCTGAGGTCTTCTTGAGAGAGATTTTCAGACTACATGGAATACCCCGGAGCATAGTGAGTGACAGGGACAGCAGGTTCTTGAGTCATTTTAGGCAGGAGGTGTTCCGTTTATGTGGCACTGAGCTTACACCTAGCACCAGTTACCACCCGCAGACTGATGGGCAGACTGAGATAGTAAATAAGTGGGTGGAAGGCTACTTGAGGAACTATGTGGCAGGGCAGCAGAAGGCATGGGTTAGGTGGATTTATCTATGTGAGTATTGCTACAATATCACATACCACATATCTATTCAGATGACTCCTTTCAGGGCACTATATGGTTATGAGGCACCGAGTTTTCTGGATTTCCTTATGAGTGATGTTAGAGTTCCTCATGCTGGAGACTTGCTTCAGCAGAGCAAGGACATTGTTGATGCTCTCAAAGATAATATTGCAAGGCCACAGAATCAGCATAAGCAGTATGCAGATCAGAAGCGGACAGAGACGAGTTTTGAAGTTGGTGACATGGTTTATCTCATGTTGCAGCCCTATAGACAGTCGACCCTGGGGAAGAGTGGATCGGAGAAGCTTAAGCCTAGGTACTATGGTCCTTTCAAGATTATCAGGCGTATTGAAGAGATGGCATATGAGCTTGAGCTTCCAGCAGACAGCAGGGTACACTGTTTTCCATCTGTCACGCCTCAAGAAGGCATTGGGTCAACATGTTGTGCCTTCAGCAGTTCTTCCTCCATTGCATGATGAGGGGAAGTTGGTTCTTGTTCCCGAGTACATCATTCACAACAGAGAGAGGCAGCTCCGCAGGAGGACCATCAGGGAGTATTTGGTGAAGTGGAGAAATTTGCCTGAGGAGGATGCCACATGGGAGGGAGAAGATATTTTGCAGCACCCAGCTTTAAGATTGCTTGAGGGCAAGCAATTTCAGGACGGGTGGACTGTCATGTCCCATCTTTAGTGACATGTCATTTTTCAGCAGATTTGCCTATCATGGACTCTCGTAGGCAGATGGTTTTGGTGAGAGAGTCATTCTGATGATTATTTAGCGATTGGATGGTCTTATTTGCTCTTGGAAAGACGGTGTTTATCATATTTTTATTATAATGTGTTATGTGGGGCCAAAATGTTATAATTTTGAGTTGAGTTGCACTTTTTTATTTTATAAAGTTACTTTTTATATAAAAGTGCATTATAAAGGGATTTTATAAGAATATTTTATGGATACTTCTAGAAGTTCTAGTGGCTTCTTAGAAAAGTGAATAAATAGAGTGCTTGGCCTCTCATTTGGACATCCCGTGACTTGAGTTTACACTACTTTTCTCTTTGAGCATTTGTGGCGCCATCTTGGTCTGCAGATTGTCATTTGATCTTTAGGAACGGAGTTTCTTAAGGATTTGCATAACTGGGGAGGTGAAATATCCTTTGAAGGGTTGCACTTTGGAAGTGGTATTCAGCCATTTCAAGTTGAGCTTATTTGGAGTCCTCAGACTTACCTGAGGGTTTGAGTTTTTGATTGCAAGAGGAAAAAAAGCAGTCCGAAAAAAGCAGTCCAAAAAAGCAAAGCGAAAAAGCAGATCCGAAAAAGCAAAGCGAAAAAGCAGATCCGAAAAAGCAGTCCGAAAAAACAGATCCGAAAAAGCAAAGCGAAAAAGCAGATCTGAAAAAGCAAAGCGAAAAAGCAAAGCGAAAAAGCAAAGCGAAAAAGCAGATTCGAAAAAGCAGAGCAAAAAAGCAATCCGAAAAAGTTTTTGCTACAAGTCTAATTCAGTTTTCAAAATTTCAGGATAGGGTTTTGGAACCACATTTTTGCTCATATCTTCCTCATTACTCAGCATATCATTGTGGGTATTTTTGCATCGGATTTCTATCGTCGAAGAGATAAAGATAGGTGCATTTTGGAGTCCAAAAATGCCATGATTTAGTTTTAAGGAATTTTCAAAATTCCTAGACATTTTCGAAAATCTGCAAGAAAGTACATTTTCAAATCTGGGGTTACTTTGGCTTGGGTGTTGGCATCTTCAGCACTGGCAAAAATTATCGCAGCCATCTACAATCAGGTTCCTCACTTCTCATTTGGCATTTGCCATATTTTCTGAGAAATGTATGTTTTTAGCTGAGTACAAAATATAGCTTCAACACTTTACTATTTTACATTGTACTTGTCTTTGTTTGCCATTTGGCATTATTGGTATCAAAGGAAGGCTAGGATTTTGCAAGTGAAAGAGCATTGTAATTTTTAGTCTATCTATATTGCAAACCTAGGGTTTGATGATCATATTATTGGCTGAAATATGTATGGCATTGTTGCAAATTGTTGATATATGAATGGCATATGGTTTTGAGCAATTTCCTACATCATTGATAGTGTTTTAGATGGTATTTGGTTGCTATCTATTATTCTGAAATTTTGGGACAGCGAACTCATATACTCAAAAATAATTTTCTATCTACATCTTCAGTTGCATTTTTAAGGGTTTATTTAGTGGCCTATTGGTAGGGATCATTACAACTTTCTCTTATATTATGATGATCGTTGTTTCTTGCCTTTATCGTTGTTTCTAATTTTGGTTTATCTCTGTTTTGTCTTCTTTTATTCATCAAATAGGTCAGCTTTTGTCTTTTAGATCTACTTGTATTTTTGTTAATCAATAGATAGATATTCCTCATGCCTTTCAAATGAGTTGACCTTCCTTTTATATCTTCAAAAGTGGGGAGTCACACCTCTTGATCATGGTTGTCCTTTTTGCAAGAGTCACAACCCTTCATAATTACAACCATTTCAAAGATTCACAACACTTCATAATTACAACTCTTCCAAAGAGTCACAACCCTTCATCAAAGAGTCACTTCCTTATTTTCTTCACATTGCTTTGCTCTCCTCTTCTTCCTTCCTCCATATCCCATTTCAAATAACTCTCCTCCCTTTTATATCTTATTGTTGACTTGGTGGTCAGCACCTCCTTGGAGATTCGTGACATGGCATTTGTATCGGGCATTGACAGTTCGAGCTTTTGGTGCAACGGAAAATGATTCCAACAATTGGTATCAGAGCCTTGGGTCATGGGTTCAAGTCTTCATTCAATGGGTGCTGAAGGCTCAGTTGGTGCTGAGGGGGAGATTGTTGACTTGGTGGTCAACACCTCCTTGGAGATTAGTGACATGGCTTAACCGCCTCCAGTGGATCGGGCTAAATCTGGCATTTGTATCGGGCATTGACAGTTCGAGCTTTTGGTGCAACGGCAAATGATTCCAACACTTATATTGAGGGAGTCACAACTCTCTATTATGTATCTCTTGACCTTTCATTAACTTGATTAACTTGTAATTATATTATATTATATTTTATTATTATTTTTATATTTATTTGTTTTTATATTATTATTTATTATCAAATACTATTTCAGAAAAGGGAGATTACAAATTAAATCCAAATGGCCTTGTATTAAATTTTAGCTTGTTAATGGGCCTCACTGGGTTAATACAATTGTCATAATTTTGGAATCAGTGCAATGGAGAGGGCCAACTGAAAGATGGATCAAAATTAATTTTTGTGGTACATCAAAAGGCAGTCCAAGCCTTTAAGGGTTAGGGCATAGTTCCAAGCCTCAGACTCGCCTCGAACTTGGCAAGCTCAAAATGGACTCGGCGTCCGGACTCGGCAAATCAAAAAACCCATGAAATGCAAAGATTTTTAAGGATTTTAAGTTCTTTTCCTACAACATTTAGTCAATTAACATCTAATACACAATAATTGAGATAAATAGAAACTCCTTTGCACACATACACAACTTTGCATAGATCACATAAGTAAAAATACGGATTTCTGAAGAAAATTAGTTAAAGTTAAACCAAATAACATATAGAAATCTGAAATATAGTGTCACTGTCAAATCAAAATGTCTACAATATTCATGGAATATGAAATCCATGGAATCAAAAGTTCAAAACATATATCAAAGATTCAAAATAAAGGCTCATAGCCTCATAGTAGCCTATGTCCTCCTACGAGTACACCTAAAATGACTCGTGGAAGACTCTAGAGCCATCCTCTCTCCCTGTGTCTGAGGCTGAACCAAAACAAGATCCTCAGTGACATGCTCATCGGCACCCTCCTCCTCATCATCATCCTCCTCATCATCACCCTCCTCATAATCCTCATCATCAAACTCGGATGCACCACTCTCACCCTCAGGGTCCTGCACTGGGTCTCCTCGTGCTTTAGCCTCCTCCTGTGCCATCGCTACTACCTCTGCCTCTCGATCCACCTGATCAACCCACTCCAAGTCTCTACCACTGAAGACAGGATCATTCATCTCAGTCTTCCACTCTTCTTGTGGATCAATGTTCTCTAATACAATTGGAGATGTGTCGGTGCCCAAGATATGTTTGTGACGAAGGCGAAGGTTGTAGTGAACAAACACAAGATCATTCATCTTTTTCACGGCCAACATGTTGCGCTTCTTGGAGTGTATATGATCAAACATACTCCAATTGCATTCGCATCCTGAAGCACTAGATGGCTGGCTCAAGATACGAATGGCAATCCTCTGTAGATTTGGCACCTTAGTACCAAACATCTCCCACCATGCATCTGAAACAAGAAAATTTCAAATCAGTTCTATAACTTTAACTTTATCAATCTACATTCTAAAGTGGTAAATCGTAATAGAATTAGAATTTGTAATCATACATTCTTACCAGGCATCAATACAGTTCGATTTTTTTTGCATATCTCTCGTGCAAATAAGTCCCCCTGTGCTTTGGTGTACATCTCTATCTCACAGACTGTACTTGTGGAAATTGCATCATCAAGTGACATCCTCTCTATAACATCATAGAGGCCACTCCACACCTCCCCATCAGCCTTGAAACTTGGGCTGAATTGGTATGCTGGATTAAGGAAGTAGGCAGCTGCATGTATAGGCCTGTGAAGTAGATTGTGCCATCGCCTATCAATAACATCCCATAGGGGACCATATCTATCCTGATTTCCTGCATAAAAGGATCGAATGGCCTCTTTCACCCTATCCATGCCCTCATAAATGTATCCCATTGAGGGCTTCTCTCCATCAGCAACCCATAGGAGAACAACAAGAGGTCGTACAAGCTGCAATAAATGAAGTTGAACAATGAACATAACGTTATAAACAAGTATTTAACAAAAAATAATGATATGAAATGGAATTGGAAATGAGGACAAAAAGGAAAATTACATCAACAATCTCTTTGGCCGGTTGCCAAAAGGTTCTCTCATCAAAAACCAAGTCAACCATGGCAGCCCCTGCAGTGGTCTTTGCATATGATGATCTTGTCCACTCCTCACATACAAACATGCCTTTCACACCGGCCTTTGACTTGAGTATGGATTGCAACATGAGAAAATTTGTTGCAAATCTAGTGACCCCTGGACAAGACAACTCTTTTTGCTTTGTGTGTTGCCTCATAAGGTTGAGGACCCAAGTATGATTATATATATACTTGCAAATATTTTTTCCTATGTCTACACATGTTTTGATCCAAGGAAGTTTGCCAAGGTCCTCCAACATGAGGTCAATGCAATGAGCGGCACAAGGGGTCCAAACTAAGTGGCGGTGCCTCTCCATAAGAAGTTTACCTACAAAAAAAATAAACAAATTAAAAAGAAGACTTAAAGCAAGAGAAGTAAGACATAGAAATTAAAAATTAAAATAATTTTACTTACTGCAACATAATTTGCTGCATTATCTATGCATATTTGCACCACATTCTCCTCACCAACCTCCTTCAACACTCCCTCCATCACCTCACAAAGATACTCAGCATTTTTTGTCTTCCCCGAGGCATCAATGGATTTCAAAAACACTATACTACCTGAGAAAAAATAAAGCAATTTAGTAGTAGTACTTACTAGTTACTACTATGATCAATCTAATTCATAATTTAATAACTTAAGTCTTATAGCTTAAAAACTTAACATACATGATGAGGAGACAAGAATTCAGAAGTGTCCTATTTCTTCTATCAGTCCAACCATCCGTCATGATGGTGCAACCCTTTGCCTTCCATACCTTACGTTGCTCCTCAATTTCAACTTGTACATCAGCAACTCGTTGGGACAAAATAGGACCTTTTACCTTCTCATCATTAGAGGCTTTGAACCCCGCACCACAAACAGTAACAGCATCTATTGCAATTTGCCAATATGGAGACCTAAAAGCAATTAAATAAATAAATTAAAAAGAAGACCTAAAGCAAGAGAAGTAAGACAGAAATTAAAAATTAAAATTATATATTAATAAGTACCTTGCTGCATTGAATGGAAGGTTGTTGTAGAAGAAAAAATCTCCAAGTGCTAGTTTTGCTTGGTCATGCATCTCCTTATTCCAACCCATGCCCTCAAGCGATGGTTGTGCACTAACAGTTGTGCATGGAGCAAAGATGGAATTAAGTGTGGACGGTTTCTTACGAACCCGACCCCCAATGCTCACACTCGCAGACGCAGAAGTAGTACTAGTAGTACTAGCGCCAATAGGAGTCCGAGTAGTAGCATGTGTCCTTGAAGAGCCTTGTGGAGCTAAGCTTGCCATTTCTTCCACTTGTTTCTTCTGTAATTCTTTCTTCTCTTCAGCTGCCTCTAAAATAACTATCATCCTGCATTTGACATCTTCAGGAACCTTTAAACATACTTTAGCATCCCGCTTTGGTATATGTGCAAGATGATATTTCAGCCTATTAATGCCTCCCCCATTATATGTTACCCTGCAATGCCAACATGTAACGACTCCTTTTTTGTGGCCAGGGATGGCATGTAACCAAGCCTCATCCCTTGCTACGGCAACAGGGTCTACATCCGGGTTCGTTCTAGGCATACTTCCACTTCCACTACCCGCAGTCTGAGACATGATGACTGCTAGCAGCTGCAATATATCATAAATAAAACAAAATAAGCATCTACAATATATATTATAGAAACTGAAAATCAATTTTACGGTTTACCAACACTAGGAAGTTAGGAACAAATCTAAGATTCTAAAGAATTAAAGAAATGTAAAATTGTAAATACTAAATACTAAACAAAATGGAAACAAAAAAAGATTCATGAATGCAAAAACAAAATACAAAACAACAAAAAGAAAGTAACATACCTCTTGGAATTTGCTCTAGAAATGGAAATGCAAATCAACTTTGTAGAAGCCTCCTCCAAATGCGTCTTTCAACTCCTCTCAATGCTTACATGCAAGCTACAAAGTGCAACAAAGTTGAACAAACAATCAGCAATCCTTGAATAAGAGCCAACTGGTTTTCTTCCTAAAACCCAAATCCTCTTCTCTCAAGCCTTTTTTCTCTCTTCTTTCCTTATGCAAGTGATAGAATGACCTTTTTAGGTCAAAAACATAATATAAATGCCAAGTCAAACATAAAAAATGACTTGAAATAATTTTAAAAAGCTTTTTTAAAGCGCTTTTCAGTGCTGCCTGCCGGCCGAGTCCTAGCCTCGGGACTCGCCGAGTCAAGCGAGTCCATGGACTCGGTAGGACTTGGCGAGTCCTTGCCTGACTCGGCGAGTCCCGAGTCCAGAGTCAAGCAGACTCGCCTAGCCTAACTCGACCTCGGACTCGCCGAGTCAGGCAAGGACTCGGCGAGTCCTATAACTCTAGGTTAGGGTGTGTGGCTCGAGATTCGACTGGCATCATCGTTGCAATTGGAGCCAAGAGGTTGGGGGCAAGAACAAATAATGAGGTCAAGGTTCAAGCGGCTCTTGTCACTATTTGTATGGCTAAAAAGTTATCAGTCACTAAACTCCATCTTAAAGGCGACTCGTTGATGTTGTGAATCTAGATCGTCCTATAGAGAATATATGTGAGTGCTGTAGTGAAATAGATTACCATTGTGATTGATCTTTTCACCAGCCATTGATATATATTTATATCTTTTGAATAGTCACGTCTTGAAGAGTCATGACCATATAATAATATGACAATTATGGTAATAACCATAATTGTCTACTATAACCATAATTAACATAAATATATAATTAACTACAATAATATAATATATATCATTGCATTATAATATTATCATTACTATATTAATAATATAATAATGATAATAATATAATATAAATATCACAACTCTTCATTATTAACATTGTATAATATATATATATATATATATATAATATATAATATATATAACAATATGAATGAAGCTATCTCTTAACACTCCCTCTTAGCGAGTGAGTATTAAATATCAAAAGTCTATCATGACATCCGCCATTTCGGGACGCACAAGTTAATGTAGTCTCGTCATGAAAATAGACTTGAATATCATGGTCTCCGCACAGTCGAGACACACAATTAACTAGTCTATCATGATATGGTTTCGTTATTACACATCCAGTAATAACAAGAGTCAAGATCTCCGCACAGTCGGGACACACAATTAAGTAGTCTATCTTGACACTTTGGTTAACCATTTACAAGATCGTCACCTTGAAATGTTAACCCACACACAAATGATCATTTTCACACAATATTGCAATATAATTTTTTATATTTATTCATGAATAAAAAACTCTGGCTCATCCAGAGAGTGGAAACCAAGACTTCCACCTTAGAATTGTCGATCAGTCATGACAATTTAAAACCGACAACTCAATGTTGTCTAGCCATGATAAGGTTATTACACAACAAGTAATAACATAGTATTCAAGATACCTTCTTTTCACCTAATAAGGCTTTATTACTCAACATACCAAGGTTATCTGAAGGTACACAATCTTCTTTCTAGCAAGACACTTGGTAAGAGTATCGGTTGTTTGTTCTTTAGTGAGGATGTACCTCCACTGAATTACAATTGTATGCACGATCTCATAGTCTTGGTGAATTCAAAGTATACACCATCTTGACATGTTATACTCCCTCTGAATTTGTATGGCCAAGATCCTGGGGTGCCAACTTAATTTGATTTTCTAGCTTCTTTTTCTGACATATAACCTTTTCACATGGTAATAACCATAATTGTCTGCTATAATTTCTTGATTACTAGAGAACCAACAAAACATGGTCTACTCCCTCTGAATCAAGATCCTCGAATGTCACTAATGCAGATCTTTTAACTTCTCCATCTATCACGAAGGCATACCCTGTTTATATACTCAATTCGGTGTCACTGCAGGATGTCATTTCATACTTTCCTTCCTGAGAGAACCAATACGAATAATCTGAATAGTCATAAGGTTACATTGGCTAGCATAAGATGCATTTTGATCTTTTCCAAGGCCACAATATTAACACTCCCTCTTGGACTTGAGAGAAGATAATAAAGACCTCTAGTATTCTATCCACGTGCATCTCATCGGTGATTCTATCCACAAGTTCCCACTATTATAATCTCAAATTTCTTTTACCTTCAATTGTGAACTCCCTCTTAATCAATACGATTGAGATTGTCACAAGTTAACTGAACCATATTCTCCCTCCGAGGCTCAAGTTCATCAACTTCTTGACCTCTTGAAAATGTCAGACTTTCTCTAAATCTGAATTTTATATGCTTTTGTCCTAAAAGTATGTCAGAGATAGATTACAAATAGTTTATAAAGCTAAACTATCTCGTACAAAAATACAAATGATAGAAGCATACAAGATTTATTATTTAATGAATTACAAACTGAAAATTCATATGCATTAATAAAACATGGAATACTTATCTTAAATTTCAAATATTTCCATTTGTAAGGTGAGCCCATTAATACGATACTCGTACCCATCATCCTTCTTCATAACCTTGAAATTCTCTCTACTTGCTATAATTCACGTTATATGATTCCCGTATAATCAAGGTATGATACTGCTCTCTCAAATTTGATGATTAAGGAAATCAGTTCCCTTGATGTTGCACATCTTCCTATGACCTTCTATAACCTCCAAACAGAGCTATATACCAACGTTAGTGGTTATAGTGGTTAGTCATCTTGATGATTCATCGATGACTAATCCTTACCCTTTCTAACTTTCCTTACTGAATTTCCACTACTTCTGACACTTTTACCCTATATATCATAATCTGATACTAACAATGAGATATATAGATGCAAAACAGTACTTAGCGGTGATATCTTTGGAAAGAGTGTTGCAACTGTGCTTGGAATCAGTTTGCTTTTATCCCAGCAATACCTCCTTTCAGTCTGAGCAATGTGACCATAGCAAGCTTGATATCTATGCGATGGAAATGAGTGACGATGGCTTTGGTTGGCGAAACTTAATTGATCCCTCTCTCTAGTTATCTCCTCTATCTTCAATATAAGTTACGCTCATGACATATCTGATGAATGTCTCCCAAACTGAGGTATTAGTTCAAATCCCATTGTGTTTCTAGTTGTGTATTGTAGCTATCTCTATGAATTTCTGGATTTTGGCAAGTGTTAGATATAGCAGTTCTGTTCAAATTCGAAGTTGGGAATAAATCAAAGGTTTCTACCAATAGTTCCCACGCTCTGACTTTGATAGTGTAAAAAGATGATTGTGCTAAGCAATGAATCAATTTCAATGTTTCCAGACTGTCGTCAAAATTTACCATGTAATTCATAGTTTTATGTATGCTAGGCTCCCGCAATACTCTCGAACCATTAATATAAATCAAAACCCATAGAGTTTGGCAATAATGAAAAGATAACGGATTGCTTGTTTGGTGCCGTTTATGACTTGAGACCAACTGGCCAATGGAAGTTGACCTTTATGCGATGAATGCTCCCTGAGTTTATGCTAGCATGAAAGGATATTGTTGAATACTGATTGGTGTAACTATTACACTCCATGAAATCACAAATATTATGATGATGTATTTCCCTTCGATGCTCGGTGTTTCCTCCTTGAACAATGCCCTCCGTCTACCTTTCTCCTGAAATGGCAAGATACTTCCTTTTATCTTTATTTCCACTCATGTATGTAGTTGGTGTCGGGACAATATCTTTCAATGGAAGGATTGATTAATGCAGTAGTAACTATCTTCATGCAGAACTAGATTGCCCTGCCACGATTTTATGATTGCAAAACTCAATCACTTCCTGATTAATATATATGAATCCTTTGTTGAATATCAAAATTGTCTTATCTATCCTATACTTGCTTAAGTTATGAAATTTATATTGGCAAGATCAAGAATGAATTATAATAATATAGCAGTGTCGATCAAAATGCCGTCTCTGAAATCTACCCAATATATATGCAATTGATCTCCTATCAAGCAACTTGATTATTTGTTAGACGTATTACTTATAAAATGGCGAGGTCTTAACAATTGTCAACTTGCATTTAACGTTGTTCTCATTTGAATGTGCAGTGGCCATCATGTCTTCCCTTACAATTCTTATATTTCTTATATCTGCCGCTTCCTTATTTCTTAATTTCTCTACTTTCGACCCAGCAGCTGACTGTATGTTTGACGTTTCTTGACTGCTGACTAGGATTGGATGTTAAAGTCTGATTTTGTATGTGTCTGTCGTGCGCCTAAATCAGGTTGATATCCACTGTTCTAAGATATAATCGCTGATGATAAGGCTCGATCAGTGACTCCAACTTGATTTATTTCTTCACTTGTGTAGTGGTCTGGATGCTTCATATTGTTTTCGATGATTTCACCCACTAAACGTAATTGTATAATGAAGATGCATTATTCTCTTATAGGTTAGGCTCTGATACCATGTTGTGAATCTAGATCGTCCTATAGAGAATATATGTGAGTGCTGTAGTGAAATAGATTACCATTGTGATTCATCTTTTCACCAGCCATTGATATATATTTATATCTTTTGAATAGTCACGTCTTGAAGAGTCATGACCATATAATAATATGACAATTATGGTAATAACCATAATTGTCTACTATAACCATAATTAACATAAATATATAATTAACTACAATAATATAATATATATCATTGCATTATAATATTATCATTACTATATTAATAATATAATAATGATAATAATATAATATAAATATCACAACTCTTCGTTATTAACATTGTATAATATATATATATATATATATATATATATATAACAATATGAATGAAGCTATCTCTTAACAGTTGATTATAATTAATGGAGCGTAAACAAGAGGGAAATGAATTTATAAGATTATAATAAAAATGTATTCCAACCACCTATCATGGAGGAAATAAATTAATTTTCACCACTATTCCTATTAATGTTTTGAACCAGAGTAGCAAAACCAGAGAACAGATAACTTAAACAAACCACCAAAACAATTAGACACAAAAATTTACCTTGGGAAAACCCTCCTACTCGAGGGAAAAACCCAGCCACGCCCGAAAAAAATTCCTTTATTGAATGCTCAAAGCTGAATACGGTACCCTCAACCTTAATCAAAGATATTTTAATCAAGGATTGTTAACACTTAACAATCAATAGCAGTATTCCCTCAATAACAGTATGAGCATCACCTTTTATCAGTAACAAAACATATATCTCCTTATGAATCTCATAGATGCTTAATATGAAAGAATAATATCACAAAGTGATCATGCATTGATTATACACATAATGTCTGAATCAGATGTATGAAGAAGGCAGACCCAGTAATATATGTAGCAGTTCCAATGACAGCTTTTTGCAGAGATCATATTATCACATCAACTGTCACCAATAATACAACACTCCATCATAAACTTAGCACACATACACTCAATCAACTCCCAATCCACACGCAGGAAGGCAACACCTGATACACACATAGGAAGCCAACACTCAATACACACACAAGCAACCAGCACCCGATACACATACACCGGTAGATCTCCAGCATTTTTTTTTGACAAAAAACAAAAGCACCAACTATATACAACCACGCACACCCGTAAACATTGCATATTTTCTTTATTGAACGGATTCTTCCATACCATCGAAGAGAGACACATGCAGAAGCCAGAAAAACTGTCGTTACTCATCACAGCTAATGAATGCGAACATGACTAATAAATACCATCGAAACCTCCACAATAATAAACAACAATAGACAGTACGTAAGCAATGATGCCAAGTCATCAATGACTCAGCGGATACAAAATGGACCAAAATAGAGAGAGTAGAAGAGAACCGACGCCGGTTTAATAGTTTCTTTAACAACATAGCTGGAACCATCTTAAGCTGTCATTTCTGGTATTCTTGTGAAATTTCTCCAGCAAAATTTTGAACATACTCAATATTCATACACTCATGATAAGAGAGAGAGAACAGAACCATTGCAGACAATCGCAGGTAATGATCTCTCTTGCAACTACATAACTTCAACACTCCCTCTTAGCAAGAGAGATCATTAAGATGTCATCCAACAGGCTACAGCCTAGTAGGCATAGCTGGATAGAAGAAAGAACTGTCAGGTGCAGTAGTTGTGACGAAATTGTTTAGTGACCAACAAGTGCAAATAGCTGCAGCCAAATAAAAAGTGTCAATAACAAAATCTCATCATAATACTGTCATCTCAGCATAACATTCACCATGGTTACTCCTAGAGGGTGAAGGAATAGAAAACAAAGTCATGGAGTCTCAAACATTACTTCCACCATGGCTACTTCCAGATGATGGATCCACCATAGCTAATCCCAGAGGGTGGAACAACGGCTTTCACCTCAAACTTCTCTCGCACAAAAGAATGCATTAACAAGGGATTGCACCTCAAACTTCTCCCTCACAGAGAATAACTCATTAACAAGGAATTGCACCTCGAGCTTCTCCCTCAAAGAGAAGAACTCATTAACAAGGCATTGCACCTCAAACTTCCCCCTCACAGAGAAGAACTCATTAACAAGGGATTGCACCTCGAACTTCTCCCTCACGAAGAAGAACTCATTAACAAGGGATTGCACCTCGAACTTCTCCCTCACAAAGAAGAACTCATTAACAAGGGATTGCACCTCAAAATTCTCCCTCACAAAGAACTCATTAACAAGGGATTGCACCTCGAACTTCTCCCTTACAGAGAAGAACTCATTAATCAACATGTACAAGAATCACTAAAGCTGAGACTCTCTCTCAACATAGACTCACTCTCAGCAGGGGCAGCATTCTCACTGCTTTGATTATCACAATAAAAGAGTTGATTCCAATGTTTGACCAAACAAAGAACTTTTGCAATCAAACTGTTACACAAGCTTGTTGATCCTCTGCAAAAGGACTTGGTACTCTAACTCTACCACACAAGCTCCCTCTAAATCCGATATCCTTCTCTTTGAATTAACAAATCACTTTAATGATGTTATGTGACACAAATTCAATCCAAAGGCTGCAAGCAGTGTCCCCATGTTCATTTCTATAACCTGAGATCTTGGATTCTCTTAGTCTTCTCTTCTGATGCTTTTCTAATGGTTAGAGCAAGACTTGTCATTTCTCGACTTCAGTTTTTGTTGCAAAAGTTAGTTTCCTCTTAGATGAGGATGAGCTTGGAACATCGACCGGTTCCTTTTTGTTGGCATTAAGGGATCGTAACCAATAAGATTGCAACCGGTACATGGGGAAAGAGGTATTGTCATTGATTGGCAAAGAGGTGTTGACATTTGTGACTAAGGACACCAGTGTTGGATCTGTGAAGCAAAGACAGGCACAGCTGACAACAAGTGCGAGGAGAGACTGGTTTGGCAAACGGTGACACTGTGCAAGAAAGAAGAGGCTATATATGATCATCAGAGCAACAAGTCACCAACGGAGATGCAACCGGTAACAGAAACCAAGGAAACGATGCAACCGGTAAAGCCAAAGGAAGGGAAGGTGACAGGTCAAAGCTCTTACCTATGCACAACTTAAGGATCTTTATCGATCAAGTGAAGACTTCATCGTGATAGATGAACCCGGGAAAGTCATAGTCAACAAACAGTTATCTAACTCTTTGACTGGCATTTACTGCACTAAATCCGGTAGAATTTGATTTATCAAGACGATCGGTACAAGGCGCGATTGAAGATTTTAATGTCGGAGTTGGTGGCATTAAATCATGGAGATATCTCTTGTGAAGGAAAGCTTTTGACATGCATATGTCGTTTTCTTTCATAAAGCAGATAAAGCATAGCATGCATCAGATGTTTCTTCAGTGAACTAATACTCCACTGGGTGATGGATTCGAAGGTGATCTTTAAACAGATTGTGCATGTAAAAAGCAAATAGGGAAAGAAGTCTATATATTCCTGTAATGTCCCCGTTTTTCAGACTTTGGGATTAGCTTGTTTTGGCAACCCTCGCAGGCTAATCAGGTGATCAGAGGGGGTCAGATGGCGGAACCAATGTTGGGATTCCATTCTGGAGGTTTAGTTTACCAAGTCTGCTCTTCATTCGGGTCAATTTGGTCAACTTACTATTTTTAGTAACTGGTATTTTGGGTATGGCCAGGATTAGCAGGGTGTCTGCACGGAGTGTCAGATGTGCCAGGATCGAGTTTCAGGGAATCTCCAGTTTGAGAGACTTACTATTTTTAGTAAGTCTATTTTTAACAGTTGACTACTTTTGGCAGTGGGTTAATTCAGGTAGGTCAATTGGCATTTGAGGCTCTGATGTCAGAAATGAGTTTGTCACAGCCAGTGTGATTCAGTGGCTTTGGTTTTAAAGGTTATCGTTATTAAATTAAATTATTTTAATTTAATAACTTTATTACTTTATAACATTAATGTTATAAAGTGAAGTTATCATTTAAAAAGCCTTTTTAATGAAAAAAGTGAAATTGTGCTTTTTCCGTAAAACCTATATATTCATTTCGAAAAAGCACTTTCATTATCCATTGTTGAATTATGATTTTATTGAAGTTTGTGAGAGAGACAACCCGGCTAGGGTTTTGAGGACTGATTCCTCTTCTGGCAATTTGAGCCATTACAGATTGATGGTGAATTTTGCAGCTGTATCTGAGGTCATAATCCAATGTTGAGGTATACTGGAATTCTGAGAAGTGTTTATCTGCTGACCAATGATTGCTTTCATAGGGTTTGTTTTTTATTCATGCTGAGGTTGTGGAATTTCAAAATTGGTGGCTGCTGAGTCTTCTTGTTCACTTTTAAGAGATATTGGTTGGATAAGTTTTTTATTCAGATTTATTAATATACTACAAGCTATGGATTGAACATTGGCAGGGGAGATTGTCATACAGCAAATTATTTAACATATATTGCTGCGTCAACTGACAACTAGGTGTGTGAGAGGTTGGGAGTCTGAAACGTTTTTATTCTCCAGCCCACGTGACTACTACAAGAGTTGTATTTCATCTGCAAGGCCCTGCGTATGCTACAGGACAATCACGCTTTATTGTCTGCTGCTCACGTGACTGCTAGAAGGGCCTTCTTTCATCCTACTGGGGTCCCGAAATTGCTACAGGCCACTCACATTATATTTCAAGCTGCCACATGACTGATAGGGATTGACATTTTTGTGTTTGGGTTGTGTTACAGCTCATCCTGAGGGTGGTTCACAGTCTTCTGGATTGCAGCGTCAAGTCTTCATGAATTATATGCAGATTGCAATCAAACAATAAATATCAAGTGTCAAATCTTGAAGGAATAAATTATGGTTGTGTTATTTGATTTGAAAATAAGACTTAATTAAGTTCTTTCGAGAAATTCAATTATTTATATTTCGATTTATATAATTTGATGGGAATTTATCATTGAAGCTTGTTTTTACAAAACATTTGAAATTAAAATTTGCAAATATTACGAATTAAGAGAAAGGAATCAGAAGGAGCCGGTTAGGTTCTTCACAATTCCTCTGCCTGCCAAGAATATAGTTTGCCCTCATTTTGCCAAAGTAAAGAGTGAACCTGTACGCTGAAGAAGCTAAGGTGTAGAAAGAAGAGAAGAAAGAAGAGTGAACAGAGGAGCATAACAGCAAAGGAGAACATACCTACAATGACCACTGATGTTTCTCAGTTGAGTATAACAGAGATCTTATCAGGCTAAGCAAAATCATTTCTAAAAGGTCAAATACTCTATTGTTTTCTAACAATTACAATAGAAAAATCCCAGTATTTTGGGTAGACATTAACAGGTCCCTTGTACTAAATCCCTTAACCAGGTGACATTTGTTGAGGTGTTCTAAGTCCTCTAACCAGGCAGCCTCTAATAGGCCTTATTGTATCAAATCCCTTAATCGGGTCGCATGTAACAGTGCGTTTGTAATCCTTTAACAGGGAAGGCACCTAATAGGGCGCACTTCAGAAGAGTGCAGAATTTGTGAGGTTTCCTCAACGTGGTTTTCTCCAAATTTGGGTTTCCACATGATAAATCTGTTGTTGCTTATTGTTGATTGCTTGATGCTATATTTTATGCTAGAATCTGTTCTGCTTACAGTTGTAGTATACTACATCAAATTTGTTTTAAAGAATTTGAATAGGTGTTGATTCACCCCTCCCCTCTCAGCACCGGTTGGGACTGTCAATATCCCCTTATGAATCTCACAATTGCTTAATATAAAAGAATAATATCACAAAGTCATCATGCATTGATTATACACATAATGTCTGAATCAGATGTATGAAGGCAGGCCCGGTAATATATGTAGCGGTTTCGATGATAGCCTTTTGCAGAGATCACATTATCACATCAACTGTCATCAATAATACAACTCTCATCATAAACTTAGCACACATACACTCAGTCAACTCCCAATCCACATGCAGGTAGGCAACTCCTAATACACATAGGTAATCAGCACTCGATACACACACCGGTAGATCTCCAACGTTTTTTTACAAAAAAGAAAAGCACCGACTGTATACAACCACGCACACCCATAAACGTTCCATATTCTCTTTATTGAACGGATTCTCCCATACCATCGAAGAGACACACATGCGGAAGCCAAAAAGACTGTCGTTACTCATCACAGCTGATGAATGCATACAGGACTAATAAATTCCATCGAAACCTCCACAATAATAAACATCAATAGATAGCACGTAAGCAATGATGCGAAGTCATCAATGACTCAGCAGATACAAAACGGATCGAAAGAGAGAGTAGAAGAGAATCGACGCCGGTTAAACAGTTTCTTTAACAACATAACTGGAACCATCTCAAGCTATTGTTTCTGGTATTCTTGTGAAATTTCTCCAGCAAAATTTTGAACATACTCAGTATTCATACACGCACGATAAGAGAGAGAGAGCAAGAGAGAGAGAGAGGGAGAGAGAGAGAGAGAGAACAAAACCATTGCAAACAATCGCAGGTAATGATTGCTCTCGCAGCTACATAACTTCAGCAACTCCAAGGCAGATGGTATCATCTACAGTGCATAACTACAATGCCCCTATATTTTGCAAATTGGATAAGTGGGAAGGAAGATAAGCATCAATAGAAAACTTCACATTGGTTCTAACTTCCTACACAAATGAATCAATCAATGGTTGATAAGAAATTAACCTACAAGTTTGTTTGGGCCAATAAACATCAAACGGAAGCTATACTACACAACAATCTAATCACAATGAACCAATGACTAGTTACAAAATGTGTGAATAATGAAAACCCTCCGAGGTGGATTAAGAGTTGGAAGAATGAACACACTTCATGCTCTTGGCAAGTTAAGGATGAAAACCCTTGATATTGTCATTGTTGAATTAGTGACAAAAAGCTCTAATTCAACAGATTTGAAAGTATTTCAAAAGAATTCATGATATAATTGATTTTGAGAATTATTCAATTATTTATTAATCTGCATAGGAAATATCAGGAATATCCCAAAAAGGGACATTACACAAAGTAGAATTACCATAGATAAGCTTTCATATTTTACCCAACAAAAATTGAATTAAAAAAATCATACATACATATTACTTTCAAAAAGAAAGAATAACATGATATTGATGTCCACAGATGACCAAAAAGAGGTTAGCAAGATTCATCGTACATATAGTTACAACAATCATGCTAGGGTAAATGTACCATAGATTACTAAAACTAACAAAGCACAAAGTACTATACTATATAGCCCATAGTCAAAAAAGTACCATACCAAGCCAATCGAAAGTAATAACATGATAATCTTGAGAAAGTATAGGAAGCACTTTCCGAAATGAGTATGCCTGTAAAAAAGACAGTTCAAATAAAGAATACAATCAAACCAAAAAGACAATACAAAAGACAGCTCATTTCCCCTTAAAATTTTATGGAGAACACTGAATGCATGTTAAATGAAGTCTCAAGGTAAAAAAATTAAAATCCATCAATTTTTATTAGATGTAGGAGAAAAGCAATTAAGAATTTGAGTAAACATTAAACAAACTTGATGTCTACCACCCTACAACAAGTCAGAAGAAACAAGTCCTCTACTATCCATGGACAAACGTCAATATTACAAATGTTTAATATCGACCCACTGGTCCATGATTTAAATACAAACACAAAGAGGAAAGACTTGTAACTATTATGCAATTATCTATGAACAATTATCATGTTATTAGAACTCAATATGGTATACTTACACACAAAGTGTGTTTGAGTGTCATACTCATTATTGATTCATCAAGTATATGTGTCATCAAATTAAATTTGCTTGCTCATTCACTTAATCAAAGACCTAGTGGTATATGGACACCATGTACATTGCAAACGAATATACTGAAACCAACTATTTCCATGAAAAGATTTTTTTTTAAAATAATTCCTTAATAAGATTGTGAATACAATTATGTATGAGTTCAAATTTAGGTATATTACAATTTAAAATAGAATCAATTATCCAAAATTTTGGAGAAATTGTCATTTTACCTAGAAATCTTACATTTGAAGTCATACAGTCCATTATTTGTGCAATCCAATGTCCATGTTATCTACCATTCTAAAACCAAGTGTACTACGTGCAGATATATGTTTTGCAAAAAAAATTCAGAGAAAAATAAGATAAGTGAAGAAAGGAAGATGAAGTCTTAATAGATAATTAAGGACTGCATGGCAGTTTGTAACCACTGCTCAGAGAACAATAGGAATTAGTAATGATAGAGTCATCGGTGCTACTGCTAGCTCAATGATCCCAACATGGGCATGTACCATACTATTCTATCTAAAATAAAGACCATTGCAGATGAACAGCCAAGCAGAAAAGTCATAAGGATTCTTAAATAATATACATTCAATTGTTAGAAATGAAAGAATAATTTATGAGGCTAAGATATTCACTGAATTCAAATACAAAGTGATCATCCTTGTAATGCCACAAGCTTTTGCTAAAGACATTAAGAATAAATGGATAAACAATTTTTCTGGTGATCCAATTGTGACACAAACAGGTCCCAGCCCACATCCACACACAAGAAATGCCACAACAGAAAACAACAACACTTATCAAGAACAACATGCAAAAAGCATGACTACAAAAGCGATTAAGTTGGCTCTAACGCATGACCATACAAGAGCATTTGAGTTGTCTCTAATGGCGATGACTCGGTACTAGACCAAAATCTTGCTGTTTCTCTACATCAGTATCTATATGATCTCTGCATTCTTGTGGTATTAGAACCAAAGAGTTGCCATTTAGTATACAGAATTTTGAATACTGCACTTCTAGAATTATAAATTGCCAACTGTGGTGAGATTTTTTGGTTCCCAAAAAAGTTCTCTTGTAATTATTCTTTAAGTCACTTTTGTATGTATGCTCTTAATGCATTCCTTATAGTTCCTCACTTTCCCAGTTTCAACACTCTGAAAGATTACTGAATTTGAAATTCCTACCAGCGTTACTGTTGGTTACAAAATCCTGTTGCAGTATATTGTCACAAATGGATAAAGTTGTATAACAAATGGATGGATTGATGAAAATGAAGGTATTGTGTCTATTTGATAACCTTGATGTCAACCTATGATATGAATGTTGGTTATATGGAGCCGACTATTGAAAACAAAGAGTAGATAATTGTTTGTTTACCCACTGGGGTAAACTAGTTTATTGATGCATAGACATTATACAGGGAATGTAAATAACAGAGATAAATCAGAGAACACCAAAGCTTTCATTAATCATTCAGAACTTAGTACATTCACAATAGCCACAATGATCATGCTCCCTCGAAGAGCAAGTACAATGTTTATATAACACCCGAAGTGATACAACCAAACGTCGTTACCCGTTCCCAACTGCCAGTAGTATCAACTACCTATCGGTGCATACATCACATAACTAACACCCGACAGCATAATAAACTTTACGGCTAACATCATCCCCCCCTTAAGAAAAATCGTCTCCAGATGGCAATAAAATGTCCGGGACAGAACAACAAAATCGGAATGACAAACTACCATAGACAAAACTAGGACCGAGAAGAAGATTGGGGCAGAGGAAGCATCCTTGATGAGGAAGCATGTTGTTTCGCTGGAGGAACTGGTGTAGTGGACGACCCCAACTGAGCTCGGAGCTCATACACCTGTGTAGTTTCTGTCTGCAAGTGTGCTTCAGCCACCATCTGCAACTCCAAGGCGGACTTAATAATCAACGCAGCCTCCAAAAGCTCCTTCTCCTTGGCCTCATTCTCCGCCTTTTCTGCTGCCATCTGCTGCTACCAAGCCACGGTCTCCCTAGCCAGTCTCTCTTCCAGAGGCACCCGTGCTACCTGTTTAGCCACCAACTCCTGGGTACGCTGGAGTAAGTCTCCCACCACTGCCTTGAGCTTGGTGCCTAGGTCCTCCCAAGCTCTCTGTGCTGTAACCAAGGCAGTCTCACAGTCCAACAAGACTTACTCAGATCTCCCCAATGCATAGTAACCATCCTGAATTATCTGCTCAAGCTCTCAAACAAGAGATGCTACCTCACTCTCAATAATTGGCGTAGGACCAACCCATGCAGCCAACATCTCTACAGTCTCTTCAGCAGGCCACAACCCCTGCTCAAAACACGTGGCAAATACTGCACCATCACCCACTCGTGCAAAGGCTAGGAGATGCCTCAAATCTTCAACCACAGTTGCCACAGCGTGAGACTTTGCCACAACCACCAACCGACGTCCTCGAGTGACCATGTCTACTAAATAGGCCTCCACGTCCTCTCCCTCCAACGGCCCAGATCAAGTGAGGCCTGCTGGGCGAGACAACTCAAATCCACAAGGTGCCTCCCTTGCCACACCGCCAACTACCGTTGTCGGCTGAACTACCAACGGAGTGACTGTATCCACAGCCCCATCCTCTTCAGATAAGAAGGGAATATCCATTGCCACTGTGACATCCGCGGAGTCTATACCAATAATCTCTGGAGGGCCCTCACGTCGACGAGAAAGAACTGTTGCGGGTGGTGGAGCAGAAACCACCTGAAACTGTCGGCTGATCCAAGAACACATGGATCCAACCCAGGCAAGGTCGGCAGGACGAGGTCGATTAGTTGGTGAGCAATCCTGCAAAGGTGTCGAGTCTACTGTCACTACGGCATCCGATCCTACGACATCCATCTGAACCTGACCCTCGCAAATGTCTTGGGTGCCTATGAGTACTTCCTCCACTGCAACTGCCACTGCTACCCCCACCGGAGGTTCAGTATCACCCTCAGTTGTAATGGCCACGGCTTCTTCCTCGGGTGGAAACCCAACTACAGGAACTGTCGGACTCACCACCCTTATGGAAGCCAAGTGGGTCGAGGCAAACAACACCAGCGCGGCAAACTGGACCAATGGGGCTTTCGAGGTGGATTCTATTGCCTCCATGCACACTACCTCCTTGATCATATCAATATCTTCCTCCTCTGAGTCTATGTCAGAAGGCTCTAGAGTGGCTTCGCGGCCACTATCAATATCGTCGGGGTCAGACTCCACAACTGTTTGTCGACGTCGCTTTTGCCCACTGGTTGTAGCTCCAGTATCCAAATAGAGCCAGTGAAACACAGGAGGGGCTCCCGCTGTGAGCTTTCCTTGTTGCTTGAGTTCTAACTCGGCCACGGAAATCTGCCTGAGTGCGGCCTCAAGAAACAATCCAAACGCGTAATGGGCCATGTAAAAAGTCGGATGCTGTAATGTCATAAACTCCAACATTCTATCAACCAAAATCGAAGCCCAATTATATACCACGCCATTCATCAGTCCCTGCATGTAAACAATTTGTGGGAGGCCAATATCAGAGGCGCGACTCGAGCCTGTCATCCTGCTCTTGACTACGTCCAGAATGCAACGCCAGGCACCCTCTACTACGAACTCCTACCGGAGGCCTCTCACTTTTGTCGCCTTTATCACAGAGTCAAACTCAACTAGAATGAGAGGACAGCAGACACGCTTTATCCAAGATTCCTTCCTTTCTACTAACATTCTCTGCGTTTTGGTTTCCACCTTCCGCCTATTGCGCCCTGGAATGCCAAAGACGCGTGTGAAGTCCTCGATGCCACACGAGACTGTGAGCCAGTGGATCCGATACACAAAAGTACTCTTCCTCATCTGCTTATCGAAACCCTGGATCATTACCCGCAAAGTGTTTTCAAGGTTGCGCACAGGAAACGGGGGCATTTGAATAGCCCAATGGACACCAGCCTGGCGTAGTAATTTCTTCACTTTGTCGTCCGCCGCAGTTTCCTTCCACCATTTCCTGCACTCAAGTCCATTGAGGCCTTCAAATCCTAAAATCTACTAGGAGATGGCTTCCTTTTCCTCCTGCTGAGCACACTTGAGCTTTTTCATCCTACTACTAATTGCCCGTTTGTGCCCTGCAACTCTAACTCCAGAAGGCAGTATCATAGCCTCCTTGTCCATGGTTGTACTTATTGAACTCCCTGCCTGCAGTTGATACTTCCAATGACTCCTCTTACGGGCAGAATGCATAACTGTTTCAAAGAAACGGTTAGGTCTTTTCTCCTTCGTGAATTTTCTCTTTTCTCTTCTTTGGGAAAAGATTCGAGTGGGCAGATAAGTGGCAAAAAGCCTTTGACAGGAAAAGCTAACCAATTCACCCACTCAAGGTCTCAGCCCCAGCAGGGCAACTTGTTGTAGTTACCAATGCCTTAGAAGAAGGTTTAGGAGTGTTGATGTAGGGTGGACAAGTGATTGTTGATGAGTCAAGGAAGCTAAAGAATTACGAACAAAACTATGCACGTCATGGTCTAGAGTTAGCAGCTATTGTTTATGCCCTCCAAGTATGGAGACGTTATCTTTCAGGAAAATGCTTCGAACTTAGGTTGAATCACCAAGGCCTGAAGTATATTTTCACCCGACCGAACTTGAACACCAGACAAAGGAAATGGTTGGATTTGCTCTCCGATTATGACTTTGAGATCAACAATATTAAGGGCAAGGAAAACAAGATAGTCGATGCTTTAAGACACAGGAGGCATATTTCAACAATGATGACAGTTGGTACTAATTTCAAAACCAAAACCCTTCAAGAATTGGAAGGGGAAAAGTACTACAAACAGGTTAGAGCAGCATTATAGAATGACCCTCATGATTTTAGACACAAAGGTTTTATAATTGAGCAAGATGGATTGTTCAGGTATCAGGGACAAATGTATGTACCCAATTCTTCTGAGTAATAAAGATTAGTTCTTAAAGCAAAGCTTGTGCCTCTGTTTTATTTGATTATAGATCATGCAGTTGCATACGCAGACTACATGTTAATGTTGAAACTAGTAGCAAATTCATATATCTGCTGCTGTCAGTTTTGTACCACTACATAACATATAGCAATTGAAGATTTGATATAGAATACCAAACACTCAACCCTCTCTTGAAAAGTATATACTCATGAAGAACATGAGATCATTCCAAGGTTCCTTACACCTGTGGATACTAACTTAGTTATATTAATGTGATTTGTTGGTTAATCAATTAGGTAGGCTTACATTGTTCATTCAAAGATGTCAAATTATCACTGTGATGATGATAAGATTTAGCTTTGCAATGTATATTCAAATTTATATCACTTCCAACTTTGCTCTTCAAAACTCTAACTACTAAATTACTCACTGCTTCACTATTACTCCTATAGAATGGAAAGATTGGCAAATGGACGGGGATCAACATAATGAAACCTTGCCAGCGGCGCTACCTCCATAGATGCAATGATTCAAGGGGAATGAGACTAGATTACCACACAAGGCTTCTTAACAAGCCACTAAGATGCTAGTAGCCTAGTATATAGATCCCTATCAAACATTTACCAATATCACCATACAACTAGCCATCTACTTCTACTCTAACAACATGAAATGAAATCCTACTTTAATTTGAGAGATGAGAAGAAACATGCAATACACCAAAATGATCATGTATATCCACCATGCAAACCACAACAATGAATAGAGAACAATTTTGATAGTATTTTGGCAACAATTCTCCAACATAACTCCCATTTACAAATCAGAACAAAAGGCCTTATATAGAGGCCAAAAATTACGAGTGGCCAAGATTAAGGGGCAAAATCAAGGGCCAAGATTAAACCTTACAAACCGTAATTAGGGTTACCATCTTTCAACCAATTACATGAGGGCACCAACTTTGTGGGCAAATGAGAAAATTACAATAATCTGTCAACCAATGAGAACATAGGACACTTGGCATGATTTGATTGCATGCACATGAAATTGCCACCTCATCAACCTTATCTTATAAATTTATTTAATCTTTGAGATGAGGTGAAGCCTTGGATGCTTGAGCCCGTCCTTAGAAACTTTCTCATCACCACTTGAACTTGCTTGTACCTGATGTCCTGACCTTGAAAGGGTGAGATCTCTATGGACTTGGAGTAATCTTGCCTTGGCCCCGGTGGCTTGCCTAGATGTGAACCTTCTTGCAATTTAAGAGCCTTGCTCTTGGCCACCACCTTGAAATAGAACTTGACCTCTTTCAACCTTTCGCTTCCCTTTCCTCCTTCATTATCCTTGCCTTCCTTAACCTTCCTAGTCTTCCCTAACCTTCCCACTTGAATTTGGTTTGCATGCACCCCCCCTTTTGCTTCAATACTCTTGGGTTCTGGGGGCACCTGCCTTGGCCATACCTCCTCCATAAACCTAACCAAGCTAGCTTGCACGAATAGCCAAGCGCTGCCTAGCCTCAAATATCTTCAAATCTCTTCCATCCTTCAATGAAACTTGCCTCCTCACTGATGTTTCCCTCTTTGGCCAACCCTTGAATGTCTTCAACTGTTCGAACTGCAACAACTTCGCCCCCTGGCATAAGCATCTGCCTCAACCATAGTGGTGCAATGCATCTCCCCAAGTCTAGATTTGGTTCAACTAGCAAAGCATCACTAACAACCTTCCATTCAAATAGAAGGGGGAGGACCCCATGTAGAATTGCTTCCGATTTTGCACTATCGTAAGTTGCAACTCTAAATTCTTGCTAATGATCCTAGCCCAATCAAACTTTCTCTTTCAATTCTCAACTCTTTCAATAAAATAAAACATTCAAGGATCAAATTGAGTACCTGGAGCAGAGCCCATGACTCGGTTGAGAAGCACAATAATGTCGCCATACTCTGATTTGAAATCTGACCTGGTGAGCTTTGATGACTTGGTGACTCCCTTCTTGCCTTCATGCAACCAATTCTGCTTTAGTAGAGCAAGGTAGGCATCCCGACTGTCTTGAAAGAACCTAGCCGCTATTATGCCCTTCTGCTGGGGTATATTAAACACTTCCTTGTACAATTCCACACTTACCGATCTTCTTTGTCATAGAGGATTGGCCTCCTTTCAACCTATCTCTCAATTGTACCATATCTATGGTGCCGATGTTGGTGTCACCAACTCACTTCAATTTTGAGAAGGTGGTCTTGGCGTCATGTCTTCCTTGTCTTTCTTGGTATTAATTCCCTTTGGGTTCTTGCTTGCACTAACATCCACCATCCTAAACACTTATTTTTGCCCCTTCTTTCTACAATGAGGTGGGACTACAGTTATTTCTGCCCCTTTGCCTAGGGATGATCAAACATATTTCAGTCTCGTCAATTCCTCTCACACTACACTTATCTCTGCCTCTTCGCTTAGTGAGATGGACTACCACTTATTTCTACCTCTTCATTACCTATGAGATGGACTACACTTATATCTCCCAACTTCTTTCCTAGGGGTAGGACTACCACTTATATCTTCTTTCTCCAAATCCTAAACGGAAACTACACTTATATCTCCCAACTTCAAGCCCTAATAAGATGATGAAGTGATGGATGGATGATGCAAGCAAGAAAATAGGAAAAATGAACCAAGCAAGAACAAGGAGAAAATCTGCCTTTTATACCAGCCTTCACCCTCAAGCATGACGATCCTCCTCTACACCAACAAATTCTCCTCCAAAGAAGAAGACAACACCAAAAATGCACTCCACCAAAAGAAGAAAAACACCCCTTGCCAAATGCACTCCTCCTTGCAAAATTTTGCTCTTTTGCTACTCCAAGAGCTCCTCCTTGGCTGCCAAGAGACAAGTGAGAAGTGAATGAGAAAATGAGGAGACAAGCCCTCCCTTTATACTAATTTTTTGCCTCTTCAAATAGGGCCGACCTGCATTGGAGGGAAAATAAAATTAATTAAATTGCCAAACATATAACCCAAATTAAATGCATTAAATCACATAGCCTTGGGTATTTAATTTTAATTTAAAATTGGGCCAGCCTATTGCAAAAACAAAAATCTGTGCAATAGCATGTTAATTTTCTTTTTAAAATGAAATTGGGCCACTCCAAAAAATGGTCCATATGGGGCCCCTAAACATTGAAATTAACCAAGCCATGGCCCCAAAAAATTAAATTAATTTAAGGAAAGGGCAGATTTAAATTAAGAAAGCCACTTGCATTGAATTGTGCAAAATTATGGATTTAAATTAACCAAATCCGAAATTATCAAAGGCCCAAAAATTAAAATTTTGAAAAAAGATCATTTAGGCCTCTAATATAGCTCTAAACCTTTCCCATTGTGGACCCAATAACTTACCTTGAATTTCACACCTCTTAGGCCTTAAACTACATTGAATTTAACACACAAAGAGGCCCAAATTAAATTTCTAAATTACAAACACTCAGCCCAAAAATTTGATTTTATTTATTTTAAAATTGCCAAATTAATGCATAAAAATCGCAAGTGGAGCGGGAATTGATGGCTGCCTTTTTGATGAAAAATTTATGTTTGTTGTGCCGAATACCAAGCAAAAATAAAAAATGGGAAGGGCTGCCAGCTGGAACTTTTTTTCATTTTATAAATTTAGAATTTTTCCCAAGAAAAATTGATTTTAGCCCATCTAAATCATAACAACACCATCCCAAAATCAAAATCTGCCAGCCAATTAAAATTCAAATAAATTTCAATTCCATTTCCAACTTTCATTTACTCTTTTTCCCCATTTAAAATTTCGAAAATCCCACTTGGCAATTTAAATTTTTATTATTTTTCAATTCAAAAATTATTTAGCAATTTAATTTCCATTTGGCAATTAATTTTTTCTTTTGCAATTTATCTACATTTGGCAATTAATTTCAAATTTGGCCATTTAATTTTTTCATTTAATCTCCATTTTCACCACCGAAAAATTTACAAAGTTTCCCCAAAAATATCCAAATTCACAATTAAATTTTGGAAAATGTTCAAGTTATGCAATTATATCAATTTTCCAAAATTCATCCAAGTCTAAAAACCATTGCAAATTTATCATCTCAAAACCCCAGGGTTACTCCAAAACTCCCTACGGCATCCGAATACCCGGATCTAGGAAAATTGCCAAGGCCCGCTCAAAAATTGGGGGGTCCCCAAATTCTTTGGGGCGATGGTGTGAAAACCTCACAACATATAGCATCAACCCAAAGAAATGTTCCTGAACATTTCAAGAACAAAGTAACTTAGAACAAAGAACCTCAGGAAAACCCACCCGAAAATCCACTTAAGGACAAGCACTCAACAAGGCAAAGAACTCTGAAGTTGAACCTGAGCACCCTAACCATAAGTTACTCACGTGTGTGCAAATGATTTATTCCCCGCTCAACAAGAACTTCATAATCTCTCAGATTCGCTAGACTTAGCTATTATAATATCCTTACTTCAAAAGCATCCTCAATAGAGCCCCGCTGCCAGTCAAGCGTCCATAGCCCCGACGGAGTTATCGTTGTGGCACCACAATCACAGTTCTACCTTTAGTGACTACTTAGTAGAACCGGTAGAGATGATTGCATGCCCTTTAAAGTCAATTCTCACTTTCTTTCTTTTTTCACTTTGATACTGCCTTTCCATTTGCATTAATTCTCTTTTTTTTTTTTTTTCTCATGATATTTCTTTCTCTTTTCAATCGTTTGTTTGGCTTGCAAGTAATGAAGCCCACGGAGGGTTTGGAAGACCACAATGGCGCTGAAGCAGGTGTATGATTTTCACTAAGTCCAACTTCACTTCGAAACACCAAGAACTCTGAGCAATTAAGTGTGAGTAAAATGTTGTAACCATGTCAAAGGTAACTCAAGAGCCACTATCGAGTTTGACCCAAACTTAGTACAAGTCCTACGATAGACCAACGACCAGGCACAACCTTCAATCCCCTGAACTTTGTCAAATGTATTCAAGAAATGAACAAGACGGACTCTAGGTTCTGACACCAAAAGTGTAAAAATCTACACACCTCATCCACGAGTGATAACATAGACCCCTTTTGCACTTGCAAAGCTCCAAAGCCAAAACTACCCAACCGACTGAGAGAAGCTAAAAGATCTCAAGTCAAATGACTTGATGCAAATTAAACTCAAGCTCCCTCAAACACCTAAACTAACCAACTGAAAGGAAACTTACTCTAACCCACTGGAAAGAAGCCTACTCTAAACAACTGAAAGGAAACCTAATCTAAGCCAAACACGAAAGCAAACTAATCTACTCTCCTGAACCAAATGGTCCAAGACAAACCTATCCTAACTATGTACAAGACTCTAAAGGGACAACACTAACCGATCTAATATATACACTGGATCTAACATGGTTTCTCAGGATGTTCAAAAGTAACAAGGTTTGGGTGAGAGTTCTCAATCTCGCAAACTCATCCTTGTACTCTGAAAAAAAATTCGTTACCTCCAACTCAAACTCAAGAAAATTATCATGAAAAATCAACAATTGAGGCAACTCATAGGGTCCATGATCAATCCAAATACAAGTTGCTTTTCCAAAATTTCCATAATCGAAATAAAAACTTTCATACCTTTCATCCTTAAGAGCAGGGAAAGAAACAACCTGGTGTGCTTCATGTGGCAACTCTTGTTCAAACCTCAACTGATCATCCACAGCTTCAGAAGGTCACAACTGGTGATGAATCTTCCCTCTAACATCTACATCGAACTCATTGGTAGTCAAGGCAGGATCAATCTTGGAATCAAGCTCATGAAATATCGTCTTTGGCGGCTTGTCCTTGTGAAACATGAACCATGCATCCTTGTGAATCTCCTCAAGTGTATCCTCAAAAATCAAGGATTCCTTGATATTCTCCCCACCAAATGCCTCTCCAAGTTGCTCGAACACAATATCCAACTGTAGCATCAACCCAAACTGTTCTTTGATTTCCTTTTCCATGAGAGCAACTTGATCACAGCTTAAAAATTCTTGCATATCCTCACCGCTAGGAGCTCCATCATCTAGCATGTAATTTCCATTTGAACTCTCCTTAGGAACATCTTGCAATTCTTTATATAGACTCTCACCAAACATAGCACCTTCAAGGCTGATAGGAGAACCATCATACATCTTTGTGAGTTTCCCATCAACTTCCATTTCAAGTGGTAAGATTTCTGGAGGTCGAAGTTGATGGTGAACCGTGCCACCTACAACAACTTGTCTGTCTTGGGATGCCTTTGGCAATGAATCCATTCGTATTTCTTCAATAAGATCCTTAAGCATCCCACCAAAGAATATGGTGGTAATGATGTCTTGGACTGCTTTATCAAACTTTTCCTCATATCTTGATTCACTTGTAGTAACTTGCAATTCTTTGTTCAACTTGTCCACTTGATTGCTTCCTTCATGAAGGGTGCTAGAGACTTCTTCCAACTCATCCTCAAGAATTTGACTTTGTAGCATGAGGGAAAGTTCACCAAGGATCACCTCTTCAAACTTGTTATGATCTTCTAGCTCCTCAAAGTGTGAATCCTCGTCTGATATGCTTCCTCTTCTTTGGATGAATTCAATTGCATCCTTAATTTCTTTTTTAACACCTTCCTCTTGAGGAGTAACGTGTGAAGGCTCATCTTCCACATGAATGTCTTCGTTTTTAGGTTCAACCACGCTATCCTCTCGCAAGTTGTTTTCTTCTTTGTCGAATGAGGACACAACATGCTCATCTTTTGGTTTACATCTTAAGTAATGAATGCAATCTTTGTTTCCATCCTTTGATGCCAAACTCATTTGTTCAAGGCATGCACTCCAAATTTCATCTGTATTGGTTGCTCACAATCAAACCATCCGATCTCTTGCTTGGCCCGCTTTATGATATCCCGACATGGTTGACAAGTATATTCTGAATGTCTCACATTGTGTAGTCTACACCAACCAGAGAACAACATACCTTCCACATATAGTTCCTCCTCACTTAGTCGTTTCTTGATCATTTCATTGAAACTATTCACAAACATGTTAACTCTATCATCCGATTCGGCAAATGGAATTGGTTTAAAAATATCCCAAAAATACATCTTCATTTGCAATACTAACTCCACTCTTGATAGAAATGTCAAACAATTAAGCCCATCATGTGTGGTTGTCCCATAAATCCTACACTCGCAAGCCGATGCCAATTCGGACAAATTCTGTGGATACAATTGTGCATTCAAAGCCTCCCGAAATCGAGCAATGTCAACTAGATGAATGCCCTAACCATCAAACCACTACCCATCCATTGAGAAGTTGTTGATGTCAATTTTGTACCACTACATAACATATAGCAATTGAATACTTGATATAGAATACCAAACACTCAACCCTCTCTTGAAAAGTATATACTCATGAAGAACATGAGATAACTTCAAGGTTCCTTACACCTGTGGATACTAACTCAGTTATATTAATGTGATTTGCTAGTTAATCACTTAGGCGGGCTTATGTTGTTCATTCAAAGATGTCAAATTATCACTGTGATGATGATAAGATTTAGCTTTGCAATATATATTCAAATTTATATCACTTCCAACTTTGCTCTTCAAAACTCTAACTACTAAATTACTCACTGCTTCACTATTCCTCCTATAGAATGGAAAGATTGGCAAATGGACGTGGATCAACCTAATGAAAGCTTCCCAGCAACGCTACCTCCATAGATGCAATGATTCAAGGGGAATGAGACTAGATTACCACACAAGGCTTCTTAACAAGCCGCTAAGATGCTAGTGGCCTAGTATATAGATCTCTATCAAACATTTACCAATATCACCATACAACTAGCCATCTACTTTTACTCTAACAACATGAAATGAAATCCTACTTTAATTTGAGAGATGAGAAGAAACATGCAATACACCAAAAGGATCATGTATATCCACCATGCAAACCACAATAATGAATAGAGAACAATTTTGATAGTATTTTGGCAACATTTCTCCAACATAACTCCGTTTTACAAATCAGGATAAATGGCCTTATATAGAGGCCCAAAATTACGACGAGTGGCCAAGATTAAGGGGCAAAATCAAGGGCCAAGATTAAACCTTACAAACCATAATTAGGGTTACCATCTTTCAACCAATTACATGAGGGCACCAACTTTGTGGGCAAATGAGAAAATTACAATAATCTGTCAACCAATGAGAACATAGGACACTTGGCATGAGTTGATTGCATGCACATGAAATTGCCACCTCATCAACCTTATCTTATAAATTTATTTAATCCTTGAGATGAGGTGAAGCCTTGGATGCTTGAGCTCGTCCCTAGAAACTCTCATCACCACTTAAACTTGCTTAAACCTGATGTCCTGACCTTGGAAGGGTGAGATCTCTATGGACTTAGGGTAATCATGCCTTGGCCCCGGTGGCTTGCCTAGATGTGAACCTTCTTGCAATTTAAGAGACTTGCTCTTGGCCACCACCTTGAAATCGAACTTGACCTCTTTCAACCATTCACTTCACTTTCCTCCTTCATTATCCTTGCCTTCCTTAACCTTCCTGGTCTTCCCTAACCTTCCCACTTGAATTTGGTCTGCATGCACCCCCCATTTTGCTTCAATACTCTTGGGTTACGGGGGCACCTGCCTTGGCCATACCTCCTCCATAAACCTAACCAAGCTAGCTTGCACGAATAGCCAAGCCCTACCTAGCCTCAAATATCTTCAAATCTCTTCCATCCTTCAATGAAACTTGCCTCCTCACTAATGTTTTCCTCTTTGGCCAACCCTTGAATGTCTTCAACTCTTCGGACTGCAACAACTTCGCCCCCTGGCATAAGCATCTGCCTCAACCATAGTGGTGCAATGCATCTCCCCAAGTCTAGATTTGGTTCGACTAGCAAAGCATCACTAACAGCCTTCCATTCACATAGAAGAGGTAGGACCCCATGTAGAATTGCTTCCGATTTTGCACTATCCTAAGTTGCAACTCTAAATTCTTGCTAATGATCCTGGCCCAATCAAACTTTCTCTTTCATTTCTCAACTCTTTCAATAAAATAAAACATCCAAGGATCAAATTGTGTACCTGGAGCAGAGCCCATGACTCGGTGGAGAATCACAATGGGGTCGCCATACTCTGATTTGAAATCTGACCTGGTGAGCTTTGATGACTTGGTGACTCCCTTCTTGCCTTCATGCAACAAATTCTACTTTAGTAGAGCAAGGTAGGCATCCTGACTGTCTTGAAAGAACTTGGCCGCTATTATGCCCTTCTGCTGGGGTATACTAAACACTTCCTTGTACAATTCCACACTTACTGATCTTCTTTGTCACAGAGGACTGGCCTCCTTTCAACCTATCTCTCAATTGTACCATATCTATGGTGTCGATGTTGGTGTGACCGACTCGCTTCAATTTTGAGAAGAAGGTGGTCTTGGCATCATGTCTTCCTTGTCTTTCTTGGTATTAATTCCCTTTGGGTTCTTGCTTGCACTAGCATCCGCCATCCTAAACACTTATTTCTGCCCCTTCTTTCTACAATGAGGTACGACTACACTTATTTCTGCCCCTTCACCTAGGGATGATCAAACATATTTCTGCCTCGCCAATTCCTATCACACTACACTTATCTCTGCCTCTTCGCTTAGTCAGATGGACTACCACTTATTTCTGCCTCTTCGTTACCTATAAGATGGACTACACTTATATCTCCCAACTTCTTTCCTAGGGGTGGGACTACCACTTATATCTCCTTTCTCCAAATCCTAAACGGAAACTACACTTATATCTCCCAAATTCAAGCCCTAATGAGATGATGAAGTGATGGATGGATGATGCAAGCAAGAAAATAGGGAAAATGAACCAAGCAAGAACAAGGAGAAAATCTGCCTTTTATACCAGCCTTCACCCTCAAGCATGAAGATCCTCGTCTACACCAACAAATTCTCCTCCAAAGAAGAAGAAGACAACACCAAAAATGCACTCCACCAAAAGAAGAAAAAAACCTTTGCTAAATACACCCCTCCTTGCAAAATTTTGCTCGTTTGCTACTCCAAGAGCTCCTCCTTGGCTGCCAAGAGACAAGTGAGAAATGAATGAGAAAATGAGGAGACAAGACCTCCCTTTATACTAATTTTTGGCCTCTTCAAATAGGGCCGACCTGCATTGGAGGGAAAATAAAATTAATTAAATTGCCAAACATATAACCCAAATTAAATGCATTAAATCACATAGCCTTGGGTATTTAATTTTAATTTAAAATTGAGGCAGCCTATTGCAAAAACAAAAATCTGTGCAATAGCATGTTAATTTTCTTTTTAAAATGAAATTGGGCCACTCCAAAAAATGATCCATATGGGGCCCCTAAACATTGAAATTAACCAAGCCATGGCCCCAAAAAATTAAATTAATATAAGGAAAGGGCAGAGTTAAATTAAGAGAGCCCCTTGCATTGAATTGTGCAAAATTATGGATTTAAATTAGCCAAATCCGAAATTATCAAAGGCCCAAAAATTATCATAGACACGGTCCTAGGGTGGGTATGATGTACCTGCTATAACATGTCGAGATGGGGATATCCAATTTATCGAGCTAGGAGGTCCATGGAAGGAGTCTGGTGGTAGCATTGATTGCACAAGGTATATGCTTGTAATCTTTAAAACCTTGGCCAAGGTGGTACTATGCTATGCCTAGTATACATCAATCACTAAAACCAGTAGTGCAGTGTCTAGCTAGGAACGTCACCTAGTAGGCAAGGATGTCTTTTGGATGAGTGGCTACGGTGGTTGCAAGTTCTACACAGTCTTGGATGGCAAGAAAATGGAAATCGTGCTCATTAAAGTGACAACATGTACAGGTTCTTCCTTGTCAGTTAACTATGTTAAATTAATCTATAAATTCTTTAATGTTTTTATTTCCTTGAAAATAACTAAAAGAATTAATTAATTTCAGTTTCATGCGAGAAACAATTAGTAACTTATTTTGGATAGTTAATTGTAACTTCTCTTCATGTTCAGAGAAAAATGTAAGTTAATTATTTTAGTTTCATTGCCATTACTTTTCTCGCAAATAATTTTTTATTTTTCTATTATCATTATCTTAGATGGGTTTGGTTGTTACAATGGAGAAGTAGTAAGAAAGAAAGCAAGGTTTGTTTGTAAAGGTTATTCTCAAATCAATGGAATTGGTTTTGAACATTGCTCCGATGGTCGGAATGGAAGGAATTAGAATGTTTCTTTCCTTTATTGTTGACAAGAAATTCAAAGTATATCAAATGGATGTCAAATGCATTTTTGAATCGTGACTTGTTGATGTGAATTTTGTTCCACTACAACATATAGAACCGAGAACTTGGTATTCCAAGATGAAATATCAAATCTCCAACTCCCTCTTGCATAAGGATGCTGATATGCTAAACAATGTACATGGATTGTGTGATCAAATGAGACAACCTCAAAGTTCCTTCTTTATTGTGGAATTTCACTCAGTTTTAATGATGTGCTATGCTGGTTATCACAAAGGGATTTACTCCATTCATTCAATAGAAATCAACTTGACTGTAACTTCTTCAATCACTTCCAACCAAATAAACTACAAGGGAATAAAAGCTATCTAACTCTAAGAATGTAGGATAATATTGATGATGGCATGAGTCTTGTTAGGCCATTTTCTGTTGTAGCAAAAATCCTGTGAAAATGGCCTCTCCCCTACAAATCTTTGTCAAATGTCCTGCCCTGTGCTTTTCATGTTGTCGCCTTGCTCTGTTCCAAATCGCATCTCCTGAATCGCAAAATCCTAAAAGTTATCCAAGTTCTAAAGTCTGCTGGAAATAATTTCAAAATCTGCCACAGTGTCGAAAACCCACAATGTTTTCGAAAACCCGTGATGTTTTCGACTTCCCTGCTACATTTCCGTCTGTCGTTAATCCTATGTGTTTTCGATCATTTGCCAGTGTGAAAACCTTCGATGTTTTCGATCTTTCACCGAAAACCCTGTGTGTTTTCGACCTTGCATTTCTTCTTTTCTGCCGGCACTCCTTGTTCATCAGTCTTAACCGCGCAAGTCCGACTGGATGGTGGGCCTGGGTCTTCAAAGGCTCTTCCTTATTAGCTGTCGCATGGCCGCATGTCAGACTTTTCTGACATGCGATCATGCGACCCCTTGCCACCTAGCCGTGTGGGTCCCAGTCCTGTTCAGCTGCATGGTGATCTACTTTGCCTTAGTGCGCAAGTGCGATGATGTGGGGCCAATTTTTCAAAGCGGCAGAGGGAGGAGATCAACGGTCGGCGTGTGATCGCATGGAATATTCTTTCCCCATGCGATCATGCACCTGCCGTTGATTTTGTTTGTTCCAAGCATTTTTCGGTGAAGCAGGCCCAGTGTCAGTGGGGAGGTAGGGGGCATGTTCTTATTGGCTGTCGCATGGCCGCATGTCAGACTTTTCTGACATGCGATCATGCGACCGCTTGCCATCTCTCCACATGGGTCCCGGTTCTTAGCAATTGGTGGTTGCAGTTTGCTTGGTCCGAGGCGATGATGTGGCAGCCTGGGGTTGGCTGTCGAATGATCGCATAGCCCAATTTTTGGCTATGCGATCATGCGACCGCTTGCCACGTGTCCCTGGGGCCCGGTAGCAGGTGATGGGGCATCTTCCGGATGCTAAGTGGCAGTGTTCTATTGGCCAGCGGGCGGTGATGTGGCAGTCTAATGGCCTTGTCGCATGATCGCGAGGCCCATTTCCACGGCTTGCGATCATGCGACAAACCCCTTAGTGTTGACTTCATGCAGTGTGGCGGTTCCCGATTGGTCGGTGGGCGGCGGCGGTTTGCTGGTAGTTAGTCGCATGTTCGCATAGCCTTTTGCAAGGCTATGCGATCATGCGACTGACGTTTTGCGGTTTGCTAGTAGTTAGTCGCATGTTCGCATAGCCTTTTGCAAGGCTATGCGATCATGCGACTGACGTTTTCTGTCAACTTCTTGCGGTGGCGGTTATGCTAGCGGGTAAAAGGTTCGCGGGTTGTCGCAAGTTCACATAGCCCATTTCCGGGCTATGTGATCATGCGACAACGGTATGATGTCGCGGTTGCGGAGTTGTGCGGCGGGACCTGTCTGCTCGGTGGCACTGATGTGGCAATCTACGATTGGTTCAAGCTGGCAGGATGATAGGTTGAACGCGGGCACAGGCTAGGGTAGCGGCCTGTCGCATGTTCGCGTGAGCCAGTTTTCCGGCTTGCGAACATGCGAAAAACTCTTTTGTGGCAAGCGGCAGCATCGGCGGTTATGAAGGTAATGCAAGTGGCTTGTCGCATGTTCGCATAGCCCATTTCCGGGTTATGCGATCATGCGACAACTGTTTGGCGTCGCCATTGCGGAGTTAACCCGAGGTGTTGGATGGTTAAAAGCACAGGCCCGCGAAATGCATGGTGACAGTTTGAACTTGTTGAGAGTTTTTTGTGGCGGGAGGTACCAAAATTCAATTTTTGAGTGGCCAGAGTGGGCAGAATTGATTGTCAAATGCTGCGGCTTGACCCCTGTCATGTCTGTGTTAATTCCTTGGTGGGGTTAGGTGATTTTCAATTTTTTGAGTTGGAAGTGATCATTATGCTTGCATTGTAACCCTGGTATAAAGGGATTTTCGTGATCATTTTCGAGGGCATTGGGAGTTAGTTTCTCAAACTTTTCTGGTTGTGAGTCTCCTGCCCAGTCTGAATTGTAATGACTTGTCTGTCTTGATTTCTTGACTATTGAAAGAACGTTGTAGGTCTAAGCTGCAATTTGCAAGCAGGGTTCCTTTGGATGGATTGTATGCACTTGAGGATTCTTCACACTTAATGCAGACACTTGATTCTCATCTCTCCCTTGTGTCAACGTAGATGAATTTTGAACTTTCCAGTTCACTGCATAATAATTTATGTATAGGTCTTCATTCTTGAGTTCTAACCCAGGATTAGATTAAATGATGCTTCAGATGGGACCTAGATTTATCTCTTGTCTATGTAGGGATATTCTGTAAGTAGTAGAGGAGATTGTAAATGTGTTTATGGCTTTGAATCTCAGATACATTCTGGTGTGTGTGTGTAGTCTGTCCAAGAAACCTCGCCCAATGGATGAGGCACTGGCCTAGATAAGTATTTCTTTGTTGATATAACCTAATTGAGGTTGTTATAACTCAAACACATAAATTAAGAACCATTCCTTAAGTTTTCAGCATTTGGTTGTGTAAGGTTCCTGCCCATAGCAATGGAGAGTCAATGAGTGTGTGGTTAACATTCAGTACTTTCTTGCTATCCATTTATCTGTTATTCAAACCCAGTCTTTGGTGTGTGAAGTATAGTTTATACTGGGTTAGGTGCACCCGCCTTGGTTTTGCAGAGCCAAAAGCAGAAGAGGGCAGTCTTGTCCCTAGAGTTGGTCCAGTTATCCTAAGACCTCATTACATTTTTGAGCTAACCACCCCTAAAATCTGTTTGAGGGTATAATGGCAGCCTATTAGAGCATAAGCATCATTTTGGACACCAACAAGATGGCGACTCTGCTGGGGAGCCATTGGAAAGAGTCAAATACAAAAACAAGCATTTGTTGATATCTTCTCACCTAGTTGTGAGTGGCAGCTCTAATTTTCTCTGTTTGATCAGTGTTCCTCCTAATAAACAGTGTGTATACCTGGTATAGTTTTGTATTGGTTGGGAGCAGAAACAAAAATATACATTTTCCTCTCAAGGAGGTGGCGGCTCTGCATGACAAATTTATCTGATGGAACTTCAAGGTGAGCCCAAGATCTGCCCTGCCTTCCAACCAAAGGTCTTGTGCTGCAAGATTTTCCCAAGTATTTTTCAAGTTTTAAATGTTCCTTATAAAGTGGTCAAGCACTAAAAGAAGGATAAGGTGTAAGCAGAGGTTAGCATACTTCAAGTTTTCAGTTGCAGTTTGGCAAAATTATGTGGAAGTATTGCATTAAGTTTAATGGATAAGTTGAATAAAGAGCTGGCTTTCCTTGAGGAGGGCATCCTTATGGATTGCATAAGATTAGTAAGATTAAAAGTGGGAAGTAGAAAGGATTTATCCATATCCTTGTTCTATGATCGATTTTGTGAAGTATATGATGAGCTTCCTGAGGATGTTGAGTTTCCTGAATTTGATTTCATTGGTTTATTCCTGGAGCTTTGTTTTCCTGAGTCAACCAGTTGGTCAAATGCCTTGTGGGAGGAGTATTATGGATGTATCAAGGATTGGGTACTTGGTGATGGCAGTCTTGAACATGAGGATGCACTTGGGGCTTTGCTCGGTAGTACTGTTATTGAGAATGATGAAATTTATGAAGGAGATGTGTCAGGTGTTGACACTCTTTCTTGCAATCATGAGAGTGATGCCTTTTCTCAATATGGGGTAGAAAGTCTTTGCAATCAGTCGGATGAAGAGGAGGATTGGATAGATGAAGGTATTGCTGATGATTGTATGGCAGAAGATGATGTTCTTGAGGACAGCTCTTCACTTCACAGTGAACAAATTTCAGATTTATTGTCTTGTGAATATCTCAGATATTCAGGGGGAGATGGCTCTGGGTTCTTACATCCAGCACACATTGATTTTGATATGGAATATGAGTCAATGGGATTTGACTTTGACATGTGTGCCTCTTCTCCCTTTCTTACCCCAGCACCACCAGGCAGCAACCCTCTTATATATGATGTGTCAGATGATGACGTTGCCAGTGTTTTCTCAGTTTCAAGTGACTCAGTGGTCCTTGATATTGTTTTGAGTACTGATTGGAAGAGTTGTGTGGATTCTGAATCCTCTTTTCATTTTGAATCTTTTGCTAAGCCATGGAAGGATGGCCTTTCAGCTACTCAAGCTTCACCATCTCATGGACAGGTTGATTTTTCTCTTCCCACCTATCAACAATTTTTGGTTTTGTCAGTTGTTGACAAAATGCAGGTTGCTCCTATGTTCGATGATCATGTCCCATGAGGTGAGCTCCCTCAGTGTTTGCATGAAGATCAGTGTATCTTTTCCTTGGAGGTGCAAATTTCTGGTATGAATGGATCCAACAGCGATTGCACTGACAGTTTGATAGAGCTGGAGAGTTTTTCTTTTCAGTTGGATAGTAAGCTTCCCGAATGTGGTGGTAAATTTGAAAGTGATTTATGTTGCAGCTCCTTCACTATTTTCCTTTTTGACTGCAACATGCATGTGCCACAGCATTTTCAGAATTGGTATGATTACCTTTCCAACCCTCAAGAGGAATGTGCTAGCAATCTTTGTTTTAAGCTTTTGAAAAGTGGTTATAATTGTGTTCTGTCACATGGAAGCAGAATTTTCAGTTTTCCTCTGTGGGATGGAGATGAAAACTACTTATTTGACAAAGGCAAGTATTGATTATAATTTTGGGGCCTTGAGCATTTTGTAAATATTGTAGATCTTTGTATAGTCTTTCCCTTTTCTGCTGTGTGTTTCCTTTCCTTGTTCCGTTGCCAGTTTTTGGGTTCCCTATTTTTGTCCAGTGGTTGGTCTGCTCTCCCAATGATTCTGAATCCTTGCCATGCCTACAGGAGGCATACATCCCCACCCAGAGCCACTGTTAGGCCATTTTCTGTCGTAGTAAAAATCTTGTGAAAATGGCCTCTCCCCTGCAAATGTTTGTCAAATGTCCTACCCTGTGTTTTTCATGTTGTCGCCTTGCTCTGGTCCAAATAGCATCTCCTGAATCGCAAAATCCTGAAAGTTATCCAAGTTCTAAAGTCTGCTGGAAATAATTTCAAAATCTGCCACAGTGTCGAAAACCCACAGTGTTTCGAAAACCTGTGATGTTTTCGACTTCCCTGCTACCTTTCCGTCTGTTGTTAATCCTGTGTGTTTTCGATCATTTGCCAGTGTGAAAACCTTCGATGTTTTCGATCTTTCACCGAAAATCCTGTGTGTTTTCGACCTTGCATTTCTTCTTTTCTGCTGGCACTCCTTGTTCATCAGTCTTAACCACGCAAGTCCGACTGGATGGTGGGCCCGGGTTTTCAAAGGCTCTTCCTTATTAGCTGTCGCATGGCCGCATGTCAGACTTTTCTGACATGCGATCATGCGACTGCTTGCCACCTAGCCATGTGGGTCCCAGTCCTGTTCAGCTGCATGGCAGTCTACTTTGCCTTAGTGCGCAAGTGCGATGATGTGGGCCCAATTTCTTCAAAGCGGCAGAGGGAGGAGACCAACGGTCAACATGTGATCACATGGAATATTCTTTCCCCATGCGATCATGTGCCTGTCGTTGATTTTGTTTGTTCCAAGAGTTTCTTCGGTGAAGCGGGCCCGGTGTCAGTGGGGAGGCAGGGGGCATGTTCTTATTGGCTGTCGCATGGCCGCATGTCAGACTTTTCTGACATGCGATTATGCGACCCCTTGCCATCTGTCCGCATGGGTCCCGGTTCTTAGAAGTTGGTGGTTGCTATTTGGTTAGTCCGAGGCGATGATGTGGCAGCCTGGGGTTGGCTGTGGCATGATCGCATAGCCCAATTTTTGGCTATGCGATCATGCGACCGCTTGCCACGTGTCCCTGGGGCCCGATAGCACGTGATGGGGCATCTTCTGGATGCTAAGTGGCAATGTTCTATTGGCCGGCGGACGGTGATGTGGCAGTCTAATGGCCTTGTCCCATGATCGCGAGGGCCATTTCCACGGCTTGCGATCATGCGACAAACCCCTTAGTGTTGACTTCATGCGGTGTGGCGGTTCCCGATTGGTCGGTGGGCGGCGGCGGTTTGCTAGCGGTTAGTCGCATGTTCGCATAGCCTTTTGCAAGGCTATGTGATCATGCGACTGACGTTTTCTGTCAACTTCTTGCGGTGGCGGTTATGCTGGCAGGTAAAAGGTTCGCGGGTTGTCGCATGTTCACATAGCCCATTTTCAGGCTATGCGATCATGTGACAACGATCTGATGTCGCGGTTGTGGACTTGTGCGGCGGGACCTGTCTGCTCGGTGGCACTGATGTGGCAATCTCCGATTGGTCCGAGCTGGCAGGATGATAGGTTGAACGCGGGCCCAAGTTAGGGTGTCTCGGCGGTGACATGACAGCCGGCAGGGTGCATGGTAGCGGCCTGTCGCATGTTCACGTGAGCCAATTTTCCGACTTGCGAACATGCGACAAACCCTTTTGTGGTAAGCGGCAGCGTCGGCGGTTATGAAGGTAATGCAAGTGGCTTGTCGCATGTTCGCATAGCCCATTTCCGGGCTATGCGATCATGCGACAACTGTTTGGCGTCTCCATTGTGGAGTTAACCCGAGGTGTTGGATGGTTAAAAGCACAAACCCGCGAAATGCATGGTGACCGTTTGAACTTGCTGAGAGTTTTTTGTGGCAGGAGGTACCATAATTCAATTTTTGAGCGGCCAGAGTGGGCAGAATTGATTGTCAAATGCTGCGGCTTGACCCCTGTCATGTCTGTGTTAATTCCTCGGTGGGGTTAGGTGATTTTCAATTTTTTGAGTTGGAAGTGATCATTATGCTTGCATTGTAACCCTGGTATAAAGGGAATTTCGTGATCATTTTCGAGGGCATTGGGAGTTAGTTTCTAAAACTTTTCTGGTTGTGAGTCTCCTGCCCAGTCTGAATTGTAATGACTTGTCTGTCTTGATTTCTTGACTATTGAAAGAACGTTGTAGGTCTAAGCTGCAGTTTGCAAGCAGGGTTCCTTTGGATGGATTGTATGCACTTGAGGATTCTTCACACTTAATGCAGGCACTTGATTCTCATCTCTCCCTTGTGTCAACGTAGATGAATTTTGAACTTTCCAGTTCACTGCATAATAATTTATGTATAGGTCTTCATTCTTGAGTTCTAACCCAGGATTAGATTAAATGATGCTTCAGATGGGACCTAGATTTATCTCTTGTCTATGTAGGGATATTTTGTAAGTAGTAGAGGAGATTGTAAATGTGTTTATGGCTTTGAATCTCAGATACATTCTGGTGTGTGTGTGTAGTCTGTCCAAGAAACTTTGCCCAATGGATGAGGCACTGGCCTAGATAAGTATTTCTTTGTTGATATATCCTGATTGAGGATGTTATAACTCAAACACATAAATTAAGAACCATTCCTTAAGTTTTCAGCATTTGGTTGTGTAAGGTTCCTACCCATAGCAATGGAGAGTCAATGAGTGTGTGGTTAACATTCAGTACTTTCTTGCTATCCATTTATCTGTTATTCAAACTCAGTCTTTGGTGTGTGAAGTATAGTTTATACTGGGTTAGGTTCACCCGCCTTGGTTTTGCAGAGCCAGAAGCAGAAGAGGGCAGTCTTGTCCCTAGAGTTGGTCCAGTTATCCTAAGACCTCATTACATTTTGGAGCTAACCACCCCTAAAATCTATCTGAGGGTATACTGGCAGCCTATTAGAGCATAAGCGTCATTTTGGACACCAACAAGTCTTTAACCAATCCTTATTTCGTCGTATCAACTAGGCATAGGAGGGTGCTATCTTCTATAGATGCAGGAATGATTTTCACACTGTCAATGCTCATCCAAATACCCTATGAAGGTGCAATCCAAATGAACATCTCCAATAAAAATTAAATACTTGCAATTTAGGCCCAGACTAACCTTACATTGTTACTTACAATCAGCAAGTATCAAAAGGTATGGATACTAGCTTCACCATTCAACAATGTCTTCCATCCATCTACCTCTACTTCTACTTAACATGAAATAAATTCTAAATCTAAGCAACTAAATTGAAGAAACCATTCAATACTCAAAGTAACATTTAGTAATCCACCATGAAGGCCAATAATGAATCATCAATTACTTTGATAGCATTACGGCAACAATTTCATCATGACTCTTCTCCTAGTCTTCCTCTACTACTAGCTAACTTCTCTAATGCTTCTACAATCTAACCCCTTACAAATGAGGAGGTCTTGGCCTTTTATACTTGTTCAATTACAATGGAGGGCCAAGATCAATTCAAGATCAAGGGCCAAGATCAATCCCTACAAACCATAATTAGGATTGCCACACTATCATCTAATTACATGAAGGCACCACCCTATGGGCCAATAATAAAAATTCAATGCTTTTGAGAGCAAATGAGAAAATTGTACATTTAGCACAATATGATTCAATGTGCTTGTAACTGCAAATTTCCGATTGGTAGAAGACAAGTGGGTGCCACCTTAGCATTCTCATCTTGTAGACATGATCAATTCTTTTGTGATGTGAGAATATCTCTTGATACTCAACATTATCAAGCCTTCGATTGTTATGGCATATTCCCAAATTGCTTCATCTTCTCAAATTTTCTCCATCTTCATTCTTGGAAATTTTCTTATTGCCATGATTTGAACTTGATTGTATTTGCAAACTTGAAACACGAACTTCTTGAAGTGGTGAAATCTTCATATAGTTGGATCTTTCAAATGAACTTAGATCTTCGGAGGAAATTCAAGTTGGTGAAAATTTTCTCTAATTTTTCTTGTAGGCTTGTAAATTTGTTCTTTCTCCATCTTGATCTTCAAACTTGCCTTCGACAATCTGAATTGAACCTCCTTATTTGAAGTCCTCAAGCATCCTCTTGCTTCAAGTTTTGAGCTCTTGAAATCTTGAGTTTGGCCTCGCCATCATCTCTTTGCTCTCCAAGCTTCTCCCCTTTCACCTTGCAAAACAAAAGAGAAATTGCATTAAGTTCATGAAAGGATGAAAGAAGTTCAAACACTTTAATAAAATCAAGATCAAATCAAAGAAACGAGATGGAATTTTTCATAGTTCAAGACCAAACTTCTCTTACTTCTTGCAACTTTTGAAATGGAATCGTGTTAAGATCAGGAAAACAAATGAATTTCATGATAATATACCCAGAGATTAGTTTTCCCATCCCTTTTAATCTTATAATTTTTGAGAGAAATCTGCCTTAGATGTCTAAAATTGTTGTCTCTTGAAGCCTTCAAATGTTGACCAAGGATGTAATTGTTGCCTTCATAAGACAATTTTCTATCTCCCAATGATAATTCGCTGCCTTGAGATGATATTTCGCTGCTATTTCAGATGATCTACTCCTCTTCTTGGAAGTTCATTCCTCTCTCATGATAGTTTTCTACCTCATGAAGGAAGAGAATCGCCACTACCTTTCAATAATTTTCTCCTTCTTGAAGATTTTCATTGTCTTCAAGGAGATGATTCGCTGCTGTAGCAGAGATGATTTGGTTTGGGTTCCTTAACCAATGACATCTTCAAATTTTCCAAAATTTCATCATAAGTCCCAAACTGGTATACTGATAGATCCAGGTCACTTTCTTGTAAAGCATCTGCATATGCCTTGGCTGTCTTAGTGGAGATCTCATACCCAAGCTCCGGTGCATATTGTGTTTTGGGCTCCACAGCCTGGATTATACAGTGATCGGTGCTCACAAGAAAACACACCTCATCCTTGTATAAATCAACAATAGCAGAGGGAATTCTTTCCCTCGCATGCATTCTAAACTGGAATGCTTCAAAGTAATCGTTCATAACATTATTAAACTAATTACCTAATCAGTTAGCCAAATCTCCTATTTGTATCATGACCGGTTTATCTGTTTGCCAAGTTACTTTTCCTATGCCCGGAAAGAAAGTTTGATAGTTAAAGAACAGACATACCAATAGAGTTCCATATTTCATATACTTCTTCATAAGACCGAGCTTCTTTAGATTTTCAAAAATTTGCCCTCTTAGCATGGCGCAAATATCATACTACGCGTTGTCGTGCCTGATCCGGTGTGTGGCGTGAATGGCTCCTCCCAGCACACTGTTGAGGTTGCTCGACTGATAGATTTTATATCTGATGACTGTCGATGTGAACCGAACACCTTCGTCTTCTATGTCATCAACAGTCATTAACCAACTGTCGGATTTTGATTTTGTAAGCTTTGCGACTTTTGCATTCACAATGGTTCTTAGGGTAAGAACTTCCCCTTCGTCGCTATATCCAGTGACCGTTTGCAAATCCTCCTTGGTGATCAGTCTAGATGCGCCTTTCGCTAACCACAATCCTGGTTCATGCACCCTACTAAGAACCAATCTTATCCAATCCGGTCGAAACACGGTTGGATACCGAACTCCATTAACCAATCCTAAAGTCTCAAGCTTCGCATACTTTCCTTAAAGCTTTCCATCCTTCCAGAGTGAAAGATACTCGCTTTGGATGAAGGTTTCACCCAGTTCTTCTTGCTTAGTGTGAATGAGAGCAGTAACATCTTCAATCAATAGAACTCCATTAGGCACCGATGATAGCGCACCTGTCATGTCAATTTCTCTATTCTGCATTGGCATGATGTCGTAAACAGGTCTGTCAAATTGGTTCCCTTTGAATTAGATTGACGACAGAATATGATGATGCCACCGAATCTTGACCGGTTTACACAGAGAACTATTGGATTTACAAAGATTACTTAGCAAAGAACATAAATCAAAACAAGAGAGGACTACTCAATCATAAGAAAACAAAAATCACAATTTGCAAAGTAAAGTGAAATGAGTAATTACTCTTTCCTTATATAGATTTAGGGTATAACAGTAATTACCAAACGGTAACTATTGTTAACGGCTACAACATTAATTGCTATACCTAATCTTTCTTTTGACAACCGGTTCTTATTGCGATTACCTGTTAACCCATCATCGATTGTGATGTCAGCACTTACCTTTCCAATTTACCTGATACACCAGTGACATCTTCCGGTTGCTTCTTTTGACTGAGTGAGATCTTTACTCACCAGTTCTTCCGGGACCAATGGCCAGACTACCGGTTCCCTTTAATCCTTTGGGCTCAGTTTGCTAAAGAGATATCACCATCAACCGATGATGATCTTCCTTCTATTTTCTCCTCAGCAAAACTCTTTGATTCCTTCTTGAACCAAATTTTCTTGACTACTTTTTCAATTTCTTTTCCCTTATTATCCTTTTAGTTAGGAGTCAAGTTCCTTTTGACCAGTTTACCGGGTCCACTTTTCTTGTCCATTGGTTGGTTCCTACATTCTTTGGCCAGATGTCCAACTTTCTTGCAGTTGTAACAAACTATCCCAGTTGCCTTCCATGGATTTACCCTTCTACTCTTAGGTGAATGACACCGAGAGTTGTTATGGCCATGTATGGCACAATTAGCACAGTTGGTTGTGCTCCAATTAAAATTCTTCTTAGGGAATATCGGTCTCGGTGGGGATCTGTTTTTCAGTTTCTTTTCCCTTATTATCCTTTTAGTTAGGAGTCGAGTTCCTTTTGACCAGTTTAGCGGGTCCACTTTTCTTGTTCATTGACTGGTTCCTATATTCTTTGGCCAGATGTCCAACTTTGTTGCAGTTGTAACAAACTATCCCGGTTGCCTTCCATGGATTTACCCTTCTACTCTTAGGTGAATGACACCGAGAGTTGTTATGGCCATGTATGGCACAGTTAGCACAGTTGGTTGTGCTCCAGTTAAAATTCTTCTTAGGGAATATCGGTCTCAGTGGGGATCTGAATGTCACAGTTTTAGATCTGCATTCATCAGCCTTGTGTCGAAACTTGTTGCATGCATAACAGTAACCTTTAAAGCTTCCCCTGCTTCCACTAGACACACTGTTGGGACGAGACCTACATTCAGAAGTCTTGTGGCCATACTTGTAACAGTTTCTGCAGTAGCTGTTAGAAGTAATTGATTTTACCAGTGCACTTTTGCAGTCATTTGTTTTATGACCCGGTTTACCACAGTGATTGCAGGAGGTTTTGAAAGACTTTTTACCCTTTTGTTCCTACCGGTTTCTTCGTTTCCTTCTTGCCTTTCTTGAGTCCAGATGTCTCACCGATTTCCTTGCTACTTTGACCGGTGAAACCAAGTCCTATGGGATCTTTGTGCTTTCTTTGAGCCTTCAGTTGCTCATCAAACTTTTCTGAGCTCTCATTGTATCTTCTAAGCATCTCATTTCTTTCTTCGAGAACTTTCATCTGTTCCTTTAGTTGATACAATTCAATAGCCAACCTCTTGCATGCATCATCTTTATCATGCCAATTCTTGTGCATGTTTACATTTTCTTGTGTAATTATCTGCATGTCTTCTTGCAGTTGTAGAAGAACAAGATCATTTTCCCTTACTGCATCTTCTGCTAGATTTCTCTCTTTCAGAGTTTGCTAGTGATTTCATAGCACTGTTCCTTTCATCTTCAGCTTTCCTCTTTACTTCAATGATTTCAGTCATTCTTAGAGCATTGCCTTCCTGTTCCCTTTTCAGGTTGGAGATCTGATCAGTTAGAATCTGATTCTTCTCCATGAGATCAGAGACCGTCTCCTCTGCTTCATCAGATCCACTTTGCCCAGAGAGTTATTCAATTGTTTCATTGCTCTCACTCAGTTGTATAGCTAACTCCTTTCTTTTTGCAAGGGAACTCCTCAGCCTATTTTCAAGAGTAGCAATGATGTCATTGGCTTTCTTAAGTTGCATCTGATACATGTAACCCTCCATGATCTTTCCTCAAGCGGTTAAGCTTTATATCTTTGAGAACCTAGAGCTCTGATACCAATTGTTAATCCTAACCGGTTACTAAGAGGGGGAGGTGAATAAGTAAATACAATTTTTGCTTCTATTTAACCTTATATATATATATATATATATATATATATATATTCTTGCAGAATTAAAAGAATATAATCAACATTCATAAACAGAAATAGAAATACACAGGTCAACACATCATATATCCAAGCCGTCCTGTTGAGTATAATTGCTAGAAACAACACTTGGTTCACTGTTGTTTTTATGATGCGATTAGGACCATAGTTTTGCTTGTCGATAATAATATAATGACTGGTGCTGCATTTGAGACTGCCAGCTCTCCGATCTCAACTATAAAATTGGACATATGTCTTTCATAACTGTACAATATAATGACCTTTGCAGGGAATCAGGACACACATTCAAAGTTTTTGGTGAAATATCTTACATTAGCCATTCATTTCAATCTCCACCTAGCACATGATGCTCAAATATGTGGTCCCCTCATTCTATACTATTAGTCTGCTGCTAAACATCATCTGCTGAGTCTGGAATATAATTTAAATAAACAGACTTTTATTTTCTTTGTAAAATACACAATTCCAGTATGCCTTGCATGTGAATATAAAACTCTAAATTCATCTTGCTGCAGACTTCCATACCCATTATAATATGCTACCATTAATATAAAACGCTGTATAACAGCAAAATAAAATTAGATTCTGGAAAGAAGACGCACTAATCAATCATTATAGCATAAAATAAATAAACCATTAAATATGAATATCATTTCTAGTATGAAAAACTGTTAGATGCAAAAGTCTAGTTCTTAGGGAAAAATGATTAATAATTACAAAATAAAAACAAAAGTAGAAAAGGGATTAATTAAATGGTAGTTAAATGGATGCTCTGATTTTAAAAAATCAGAATTCCATCAGTGGCTCTTGTTGGGGACACATGTTCCTTGCAAGCATGATGAGATTCCAGCTATCTCTAGAGGAGCAGACTGAGCATCCATGTTTCACATTATGCAAGGTTTAGATAGGGTGGCCCAGGCCCCCCAAAAATGCACACCATGTCTTTCCTCTATCAAATACCTTATCCTGATCATGTAACACTTTGGATCTCATGGATATGTTATCACATCGTTCCTTAATAAGATCTAATCCATTAACAAATGTTAAAAACCAACCATTGCATAACATGTACTTTTCATTCATTACTTGTCTAGAATTAAATTTTACCCTTGCTTTATCAACAAGATCATTTGAAAAGAAATAAATTTCATTGTCTTTTAATCCTAGCATTTGATCTCTTGGTTGACTCATTTGATCAATGCACATGGAAGAAAAATCCTTAAAGGATTTATGATGAAAACTTAAAAATATTTCCATAAACATATCCTTAACAACTATTACCATAGAGTTCTTAGGGATACTTACCTCGGTATGCTATTCATACTTCATACCTGTGTCATTTGCATCACTCTTACGAGCAATACCTATTGTCTCTGCTTTATGAATACAATCCCCAACATCTGACTTTTGTTTAGCTTTTGATAAATCCTCATGTGTTATGTGCTCTTCACTGAACGAAAGATCCCTATGCTTTTGATCAATCACACAAGCATCTAGATAAACCTTCTCTTCTGAATGCATATCATGAATTGTGTGAACTTCAAAATTGTCATTAGGTATGTTATGTTCATCATAGTGTTGATATGAAAGATCTTCAAACAATGAATTCAAAAAAGCAGCAACCTCAAGAATGTCTTTATGACAACTTTCATCTGAAACCTCTTCATATTCATACGTTGTCTTGGATGTACTTTCTTCCTCTTCATGAATGTTCACATTCTCTTCCAGATCTAGAAGTGTATAAGGGCTATATTCTTCATTCTCTTTTGCTAGTCCATCATATATCAGATCTGAAAACTCTTTGAAATTGTGTTCACATAAACCTCTCTCTATACATAGATCACAATGCACACCTTCAACAAATATGTCAACCTCCTGAGAAATGTATGCTCTTTTTGGTTCATTGCTTTCCTCCTCATGAAAGCAATATGGATTAACTTCACACGGTGCTTTGTTTCTGGAAAGTAATTCTTCATGCCTTATAGGGAATAAATCTGATAAACTCTCAAAATCAATCATAGGTTCATCAACTATTATACCTTCTAGGGATTTATCAAACACTTTTTGAATGTGTTGATCCGCTATCCCGTTTTGAGAAAAAATTTGGGCCATTCTTTTCAACATACATCTTATATTCCATGTCCAATAAGGCTGAAATTTCATTCACGCTGAGAGAATTTTCTTCCTCATTTCCATATTCCCCACAATTTAATTTTTTTCCGGTCTCATCGTGATCAGATTCTTCTTCAATGGGATCTAAAATTTCTTCTATAGTTGGATCTGAAACATCACCTAATTCATATGCATATTTATTCTCTTCTGCAATCAATTCTTTATCCATAAGTTTGAGAAAGGTAAGGAGTTGATGATCATGTAAGAGACCTAGTTCTCGCATTCTGTTGAAAAGATCAGAGGCTGGAGGTCTGCATTCTAAAGGTATTTCTTGACAGATATTAAACATCCTCATGAAGAATTGTACTGCAGATTCTTCATCTTGTTTCTCTAAGTTCAAAAATGCGTCCAAAGGGGATATGTAATTTGGATTTCCTTCATCATCACTATGATTTCCATCAAGCACAAAGCTTTGTTCAATCTGATCATAAGACTCCTCTTCTCTGTCTTCATCATCTTCTTCTAATATCTGAAAAAGAATCTTTAGATTAGGGTCACCTAACGAAATTCCCAGGTTTTTGACCTTTCTCATTATTTCTTTTTGTGAAGGCATAATTGTTATAGGTATCTTCTGATATATATTTACCATCCTCATGAATAAGTGTGCAGAAGACTACCCTTCAAATCTCTCCAAACTGAAAAATGCATCAAGTAGAGACATACTATGATCTTCTTCCATGTTGCAACTTTGGTCTTCACACTGTTCATAACACATGTCATCTTCCTCGCTTGTATCATGAAATTCATATAGGAACCATTTTTCAAACTCTTCCCAAGACGAGATACATTGTGTAGGTAGTGATTCACAAGCCTGTCTCGCATTGTCCTTCAATGTTCTGACAAACAACTTCATCACTTGATCTTCTGCATCAACCTCATAGTCTTCTATGAATGCATAAAACGCATCCAAATGTTGAAGTGCGAATTCATCCCATTCTCCATGAAACTTTGGCACAAGTTGTGAAAGTTTTGGGGATAACTTGCTAGGTTCATAATCAAACTTGTTGAAATCCAATGGCCTAATGCCCATCTGGAATAAAAGGCTTTCTTTCAAATGATTGATACATTTGAAAAACCTATCCACCATCTCCTTCTAAGTCTTTTCCCTCAGCAGAGCTACCAAATAAAAATTGTATTGAATAGAGTTGCCACCTCTTTTGAGGAATATATTGATTTGTTGATCTTCCGGGTTCTCACTTCCAACAGAGTACGCTTCCAAACAAACTTCAATAAAACTACTCTCAGATCCTGGTCTGCAAAATTAGAAGTTCTAGGTAACTTCACAATATGTATTGTGAGCAACTCTCTCCAGCAGAGTCGCCAATCTGTTGGTTCCCAAAACTGCAGATTGGAATCCTACGAGTCTTGCCAACTCGATGCTGGGATATCCAACCGGCTATGGCCAACTTGACGGAACTGAATGGTATAATCCGAGTTCCCTACACTTCTGGCTCTGCAAGGCCAAGGCGGGTGTACCTGATCCTGAACAAAACTCTTAAGTCTAGGATGCTTATAGCAGAATGGTTAAAATGTGAATATAATGAAAACTTACAAAATGGCAAGAATTATAGAAAGCTTTACAATTTATGAAGTAATAACAAAAGTAAATGATTGTATAAATATGAGTGTTTTAAATAATAATTATTGATTAATGCCACAAATGAATATATTAAATCTTCAAAAGAGAGATGAAATAAATGCCAGCATATGAATTATGAATTAAGAGTAATATAAAGACTAGTGCCTAATTAAATGGGCATACAGAGTCAATATTATAAGCTGAAACATACAACTTTATAAAACTTTAATGAATTTAAAACTATAAATAAAATAATAATCCAGAGGCGACGGATCAATTATATGAACGCTATTTTAAACTAGTCTAGGATGTATTTTAACTCTTGTAATGCGGAGACAAACCAAACATAAATATGGAAACAATTAAGTATTTCACTATATCTATGTTTATCAAGTTTAAAATGCAATAATGATCGAGTCCACTTATCCGAATATTAAAATATTTATAAAAATCAATAAAATGTTTACAAAGGACACAACTTAATAATAATTTAAAGAACTCTAATACGCACAAAAATAAAATAGATACGCTTACAGATTATGCTGGCCGGAAATAAAGTTACACTGGAGACAGTCCTTACGGATGATCTATCCAATGCAGTTTACCTCCAGAATCGCATATAAATAAATTTACTCAAATATCCAACATTCACGGGCTTAGTTCAAAGATTTCATTCCTCTACCAATGAAAAAATAAATAATCAAATGTAATGTTTTTTGCCAGTATTTTACCACTGGCTCTGTTTTCCCCTCTCTATTTGAGTTTTCATCTTACATTTATATCTAATCTAGAGGGTGTCAGTTGCTTTCCCAAGCACCGCACCTTTTCATAACAAATAACTAATATTTGTTAACTCAGAGTTGTCTCAAAATATGAGAACTGAATTTATAACTATAGCACCATTTCTTATACAAAACACGGGCCCTTTTCTTAATAAAACAATTGGCATATAATAAACTCCCGTAATTTGAACAAGTTTTCATAGCTTCCGCTCCTATTGTTTCTTTGTTCGGGCGTGTCTTCCTCCTGTGCGTATCTCCATTCACGTGCCGGTCATTGTATAATGCAAAAATCCTCAATATCATGTATGGAAGATGCTTGACTGCAACTCTGGAGGAAAATTCATTCCATAACATCCTTGGTTTCAACCGAATCCTGATCTCTTCCTTCACTCCATAGCCTATGGAAGCACGGGAATCCTCAACATACGGTCTGCTTCTTTTTATTCAAACACACTGGCTGCTTCAGATGCGCATCTTCATTTCCATGTGTTGGTCATCATCTTCTCTGCGTGAGCACCTGTAACAAGCACAAAACATTATTAAATGTTGATAATTAAACCAAAGAAATGATTCGGCTGCTGGCGCTTATATCTTGGCATCGGACTTTTGATAATAGACATTCAGGAATCTTCAAACTTTAATCGCATCTGCCTTGAGGAAAATTATCGAATATATAAGATATTCTGATTCTGGTACTAAATCTCTGCCTGCGTGTTCTCACTATAACTCTCCATATCTACGGAAGGCAATATTGTCACTTTTCTCTCTGCAATGTATTTTCTCCATTATACTTGATCATATATCCAAGCCGTCCTATTGAGTATAATTGCTGGAAACAACACTTGGTTCACTGTTGTTTTTATGATGCGATTAGGACCATAGTTTTGCCTGTGGATAATAATATAATGACTGGTGCTGCATTTGAGACTGCCAGCTCTCTGATCTCAACTATAAAATTGGACATATGTCTTTCATAACTGTACGATATAATGACCTTTGCAGGGAATCAGGACACACATTCAAAGTTTCTGGTGAAATATCTTACATTAGCCATTCATTTCAATCTCCACCTAACACATGATGCTCAAATATGTGGTCCCCTCATTCTATACTATTAGTCTGCTGCAAAACATCATCTGCTGAGTCTGGAATATAATTTAAATAAACAGACTTTTATTTTCTTTTTAAAATACACAATTCCAGTATGCCTTGCATGTGAATATAAAACTCTAAATTCATCTTGCTGCAGACTTCTATACCCATTATAATATGCTACCATTAATATAAAATGCTGTATAACAGCAAAATAAAATTAGATTCTGGAAAGAAGATGCACTAATCAATCATTATAGCATAAAATAAATAAACCATTAAATATGAATATCATTTCTAGTATGAAAAACTATTAGATGCAAAAGTCTAGTTCTTAAGGAAAAATGATTAATAATTACAAAATAAAAACAAAAGTAGAAAAGGGATTAATTAAATGGTAGTTAAATGGATGCTCTGATTTTAAAAAATCAGAGTTCCATCAGAATCGATAGTCAACAACAATATTATTATATTGAATAAAACAATGAAAATCCATTAAAAACCTAAAACACTCTTCATCATTTTTAAATATCAAATGAAAAAGAAAAATTCAATAAGCTTCTTACTTGTGAAGGAAGACCATGAATTAAAACAATTGAAGGATTTCTGGCATCACCAGCTTCAACACAAAACCATCTGGTAAAGTATAATAAATAGAATATGTTAAAATAGCGAGTTCAAAAATGTTCATTTTAGCTTTCAACAAACTCTGTTTGATGTCTATTTTTACATTGTCACCAAAATATTATCATAAAAATGAAACATATTTAAAAAAAGGAAATGTGTCACATCTGCTTAATGATGAGATGCATTTCTAATTAGACAATCAGCAAGTCAGACTCCATAATCTAAATTAAGTTTGCTCTATTAATTGATCAAACCAAGTCAAGGAATTCATTTCAAGGCTAAATATTGCAAACTGAAAAAAAATTATTTTGTCTTTCAGTATACCTGAAAGCATTGTCTTCAACTTGAGAGGATTGTCCCATCGCAAGCCCAAAGATTGGATCCTTTGCTTTTGTCATGCCCTCACCAATAGTGTAGGCTTTGATCTGGCAAAAATCTTATTCAGATTATCTTGTCTGTGGCTTAAGAAAGGGCGCAAATAGCTTCACCATTAAAATAGATGAAGAAATACCAAATAAATAACAAAATATCAATGTAATGAACCGTGCTAGATCTGGCCTAGGTATTCAGTTTTAGCAGTTTGACATTTCGTCAAACAGTTGGCAAACTAGATGTCCAAGGTCTGATTTATGAGTTTATATCAGTGTTGGATGAATCATGGCATTGTAGTTTGTATGAATTTTGTTTTTGCATTAATCGGTGTTCATGCAACTCACAGCTAAACAAACTGTGAGGCCTGGTATTAAGTTTCTAAGGACAACGTTGTAAGAACCAATGATATTCAGACTGACATAGGAAGTACATAACCATTATAAAAACCATATAAATATTACATAGTATTTACCATGAAATCTGGCATGCAAAAATTACAATTATCCGCTGTTATTACAGATCAAAATATTCTTAAATTCATCTTTCATTACATACCAGGAACGGTTCAATATGCATACTTCAGGAGTGCACTGCCGCTGAGGAATTTGTCATATGCATACTAATCCTTGCCAAAATTCCATGATTTCCTCCTTGAGTCATGTGCTAGGGCTTCAAGACACATGGTAGCATTGCCAATCTTCTACAATCTGCTAATGTGAATCTGAATCTCCTTGTAAGAGACAAGTATTGCTTTAGTCTGTCTAGTGGTGGATGCTGGAAATACTTATATTTATCCCCTTCGTACTTGGCGTAAATGCTTCTATCTTCTTACTACAACAAACTCCCAATGTATACAGAGATGTGAATCCCTTTCTTGCGATCTGCTCTTGGATTGGGAAGATTTGGTTAGAATAAATCTTCACAAAGTTTTGTTTTTGCAATGCCTTACATCCAGCGTTAAGTCTGGCTCGAACTGCAATTATTATACTTGGAAACCTCTTGTAAACTGGAAAATGGAGGTGCTAAAGATTTCTGGAGTGATTCCAACCAGTCTACCGCCTTGGAAGCACCTCCAATCTGCTCGAACCGCTAGGGGTTGCGTCCTAGGGTTTGAAGCTCATATGGGAATGCTTCGAGAGAGAATCACGTTCAAAAATGATAAAATGAGCAATAAACAATGATTTCAAAAATCATCAATACTCCTCATATGGTTTTCCTCTTTCCATCAGTAAAAAAGTTTTCATTTTAATATGTTTCTCTCTCTAATGGTCAACTCAAATAAATATATCGCCCCCCGCCCTTTCTTCAAGACAACCCATACTATTAACATATAACTTGGGTGCTCCAAATAACATTCCAACTTAGGCTTATATCAAACCTCAATAAAATTAAATCGGTCCACTTGTATGAAACGCCTCAATAGCAAATTGACCCAAGACACCATTAATTTACTTAGATATAAAATAATTAAATCGACTAAGTTGAATTAGGCATCCTCAAATCACAAATAAATTGGGCCACCAAAATAATGATAATTAACTAGGAATAACTTGTAAACTCCAAAATTTAAAACCCATCCATAATTAATTATTTTATTCCCTTGAATAAATATTGCTTTAGCCTGCGGGAATAAAATAGGCTAGTGAAATTAATCGTTATTGTGCTAGGCAGAAAGGAACATCACAGTCCTCCCTTCCCGAGATTGTTGGTACTCTGGCAATTGCAAAGTGGGACGTAGAATCTGTTCACCTTCCCATGTAGCATACTCTTCCGGTAAATCTCTCCATTTGATGAGGTATTCACGAATCACCCTGTTTCTTAATTTTCTCTCATATCCACAATACTATCAGGAACTAAGACCAATTTTCCGTCCTTGTCAAGGGGTGGCGATTCCGAAGATGGAGCTATATGCTAACCCAATGCCTTCTTAAGGCATGAAACATGAAATACATTATGGATTTTGCTATCGTCGGGAAGATCCAATTCATATGCAACCTCACCAATTCTCTTCAATATCCTGTAGGGCCCATAGAAGTGCGGCTTGAGCTTTTTTGCACCACTTTTCTTTAGTGTGGATTGCCTATATGGTTGTAGACGTAGGAAAACTAAATCCCCAACGTCAAAAGATCTATCGACACAATGCCTCTACATACATCTTTTGTTGAATCTGAGCATGTTGGAGGTCATCCTTAAGCACCTTGAGTATGTCCTGATAATTTTGTACCATATCCTTAGCCTAAGGGACCTTACTGTCATCAAAGGCTAAATCCAAGTACGAACGTGCAACATAACCATATAAAGCCCTGACGGGTGTCATGTGGATTGACATGTGGTAGGTAGTATTGTATCCTGCAAAGGAATCATGGAAAACTTTCTGCCACACTTCTCAATAGTGAATACATTCTTGACACAATCATGTACAGCCCTACAATCATACTACCAAGGTCTACCAAGCAACATGTGACAAGTACTCATGTCCACAATAACACACAGCACTTGATCCGTATACTACCCAATCTGAAAATCAACAACACACACTGCTCCCTTACCTCTAAAGCATGTTCATCTTGCAACCAGTTGATCTTATAAGGACAAGGATGTCTCACTCTCTTCAAACCAAGTTTTTGTACCATCTCCTCAACAACTAGGTCATTGGTACTACCACTATCCACAATCACATTACAGCACTTACCTCTGGACTTGTATCGGGTTCTAAACAAATTTCCTCTCTAACAAGGTTCCATCAACTTCTTACCAAACAATATTCTCCGAACCAGCAAGTTTTCTCCCTCCTCGGGCTCACTCAGTACATTTTCATTCACCATAGCATTCTTGTTATTACGGACCTCCCCATCTGCATGGGGACATTCAAATGACCTATGTCCTTCTTCTCCACAGTTGTAACAAGTACCTTTGAATCCACCTCTACCTGTCCTTCTCTTCGATTCAACAGGTTTCGGTCTTTCCCGACTACTCTTGCTTCTCCTTCCCTCGGGAGTTACCATGATGTCTCCTCTTCAGCTTATCTTCCGCTTTCAGGGATAACTGGTAAGCATCCTCAACTGAATCGATCTTCAACATGCCAATCTCATCCTGGATATTGAATCTCAGATTATTAACATACCTAGCCACCTTTTCTTTGGAAAGTTCTCTATGCCCAGATCGAATAGTCAGCTTGTAAAACTCCTCGGTATAGTTTTCCACAGTCATCTCCTTCTGCTTTAGGTTTTGTAACTTCTTGAATAACTCAAGTTCATAGTCGACAGGAATGAACTTAGCCTTCAGTTTTGCCACCATCAACCTCCACCGAGTGATCTTCATCTCACCTTCTTCTCTATCTCTCTACAATTCTTTCCACCACAAAGAAGCATGTCCCTTCAACTTAGTCTGCGCTAACCTCACTTTGAGAGGATCTCCAATGTCTTCTAGCTCCAAGAAGTCTTCTAACTCACCAATCCAATCAATGAGTTCCTTGGGTTTCAATGTACCTGAGAAATTAGAAACCTCCATCTGGTGACTCGTACTCAACCGAGCCGTAGATCTCTCCAACCGATCAGCTTTGTCTTTCACAGATCTCTCCAACCGATTGTCTCTGTCTTCTCCACTAGATCCTGCAACCTCAAAATCTTCAGCAACTTCTTCATAACCATCCTCTATTCCAATGTTCCTTGGTAAACCAGCTATAGCTCTCATGATCTTGATGACTATCTCATTCTTCATTGTCGCCATCTCAAATCTGACATTCGATCTAACCTTTTATGTTATCTTCGTCTCCACCGCATCACAGAGATCTATGATCGCCCTAGGGTCCAATCTTCTCGGAGGCATCTTCCAAGATTTTCGAAAACCCTCTGCAATAAATCCCAAACCCGACCACCTTGTGACAACCTCCAAATTATATGCAAGTCAAATCGCAACCTGCTACCTTGCACGAACAACCAGGCAGGGTTTCACAAGTCCAGGAACACGGATCGTACAGAGTCTCTGGAGGAAATGCAACCTTGCTCGAATAAGTCCCCAACCAGATCAACCTTCACTCTGATACCACCTGACGCAACACCCTATGGTTGGAGGGTCTAAAAAAAGACTATCCACCCAAGCTACTAAACAATCACAACGGAAATACAACACAACAACAAGATATAACAAAATTCAGTTGTTTATTTCATCAAATGCCAATTACATGCAACATGTCGAGTTGTAAGGCCTTCTCGAGTACGGCCAATGCACCAACAAATACAACAAGATCTCACAGAATCCAACTATTCCCCAGCTAGCCCAGATCTGTATCTCAACAGCAATCTGGTAGAAACTCCAAGACAGATCTATACTTGAGCTCGCAAGCCACCAAGCAAGCTTCTTGTTTCCTAAGCCAACACTTGGCCACTAGCTTCTAAACTCCACACTTTTCTCTTCTTGCTTACCTTCTATGCTACCCATATCCTCCTTTTATACAGCATAGCCACAAGTTAGCATTACAAATTAGAAATCATAAAACAATAGTTGGCTCCAAGAAACTCATGACAAAATGTGTTATCCTTCATGTCAGCTTGCAACAATTATTAAATTTGTATAGGAGAAAGACCTAACCCAAATTTAGGTCCTTACACATCCCAACGGTCGATCCATATCACGAGGAATGTGACCTAAATTAAATGCACATGTCAGCCAGCCAAAACAATCAAAATAAACCCGTCAATGAACTACACCACCAAGTTTGTCAGAACACACCGAACCCACTCGGTGAAGAACACCACCGAGTAGAACAGAACACAGCAAAGCCACTCGGTGAAAGGCACCATCGAGCAGAGATGGAGCTCGTCGGTGAACCAAAATAGGAACATTTCACCGAGAACCCCAAAGTAGTTACCGAGCACAAACTCATCCACCGAGCTCATTCGGTAGAGTAAAATCCACACTCAGTCACTGAGTCCGTCGGTGAAGCAACACATCTTCCAACTGAGAACTACCACCAAATGACCGAGAATCTCAGGTCTCCAACCAAGATCGTCACTTCAACCATTGAAAGCCAAAACCCAACTCTAACATATTTTTGGTTGATACAGGATTTCCAACTGCCTAATGATGCTCTTGCATCACAAAATTTACTGATGACGGAGAAGTTTTCAAGATATACTAGCAGATATATTCTTCCTGACTGTATTCAGTTTGCAGAGAAATATTTCAAGTTAGTTTTGATAAATCTGAAATCTATTCAAAGAGTGTATGTCTGTCCATTCATTTTGTACTGAGAAGTTTCAGAATTTGTAATCTGTTGAAAGACAAGAGATAAGAGGAAGCAGTGAACAGTAAGACACACAATTTTGTCTGTATTTGTGTCTTGAAAGTTTTTGTGTAAGTGGATATAACAGTGGTAGTGTGGAGTGTTATATTGCAGATTACCATAGATTTAACAGCACTCTGCTCAGACAATCTTATCTGCAGGTTTCTGCAATTACAAAATACAGTATTACACAGATGTTAAAAGGTTAATGATTGAAAAAAATAAGTTCTTGCATTGGTAATTCTGAAAGTTGAGTCAGTAATATATTGTAATGTAATTACATTCCTAGAATTGGTGTTTTAGGAATGCTGAGTTGATGCTCAGATTGTTGAATTATATTTTGAGCTGTTGATGCTTGAGAAGTGTTGAGTGGGTGCTCATATTTGTAAGAGCTGGTGCTCTGAAAGGGGTTTGGTGACAACTTAGGGTTGGTGCCCTGTCATGTCCCCCATTGAAAACCATAAAGTTAATGGTCTCTGTTGAGAAATAGTATGTAATAGTGAATAATAATAAAGTTGGATAAATAAAAAGATAAATAATATTTTAATATCTAAATTAATAACAATATCAAAATATCCTTACTTTATAAAAGTCTTCCATATACTTGTGAAGGATAGTAGCAGCAATTAAAATTATTTATATCGTTGCGATTTCTGTTCCAAAGAGCGATGGTTTGGATAAACCATGGAAGTATCATTGTGTGTGTGTGTGTGTGTACATCGATCATCTTCATTTACAGCAACTAAGACAAAGCAACACCATCGATGATATATTGACAGCGTCAAAGTAACGCCAGCAATGTATATGTCACTAGCCACCACTCAAATGTCTGCGTCTACAAATCGACAATTAATAACAATGATTGCTAAGCTGACAACAATTAAGAAATAAGGAACAACGATTGTATCATCGCAGCATGATTAATTGGAAAGTTAACAGTCAACAATAAGAATACAGATAACAGCGATCAGTAATAACAAATATGCCATTGATGCAAGTTAGAGAGGGAGTGTGCACCAGCGATGAAAGGAATGGTAATGTGGAGAGAGTCAACAGCGATGGAGCTATGTAAACAATAAAGTAATACAATGAGGAGTGACGGCAATTACCAACATTGATTAGCATAAGGCAATTAAGTAAGATTGCTATTAAAATAGTTTGCTATGAAAAGGGTGCGATTAGTTAAGTTGACTAAAACTAAGAAGAGATACAAATCGTTTGAGAAGAGATGTGATTTAGAAAGGATATGTCCCATCAACGTCAAGGGACCCAAAACCTTTGTTACAATATATATAAGGAGTAAGATCACTTCAGGCAAGGGTCACCGAACAGGGAGACTCTTCTAAAGGAAGAATAAATGTTATATATCATATCTGCTATCCCATGGAAGATATCAGAAAATAAGTCTATATCTGTTTACAGGTAAGCATTGGGTAACAGAAAGGATATACTGTAACTGACTATGATTTAATACTGCTTTACAAAAGGATATATCTGAATCCTAGTATTGATAAGGAACCCTTAGAGGATCTAATATATATCATATATATATATTAATAAGAATAATATCAGAATTATATATAAATTATATTGTACAGATATATATAGATATATAGATATATATATATATATACACACTCAAGACCTATTACTATTTTACTCTAGAGAAAGGAGGACAGAGATGTATCCAAGGAGGGGCTTGTATAAATCCAAGCAGTGGCTATCTGTCCCAAGATAGGGTAAGGATCAGCGACCCTGAGCACCTTGCGGGCATAGTCCCAAGACAGGCTATGGGCTAGGGATCTGTAAACTTTGAGGGAGCCCATTGCAGTGGATCTCTAGGCACCTTGGATAACATCTACTCCTTCCTTCATTGAGTCGAAATAGTAATAAGGTTGGATATGAGTGTTCACTATTAATGAATATACGGATAACTCTTTTAACTTCAATTAAATAAATGAATAGTTCTTTTAACTTCAAATATCTTATATCCCTTAGCTTGGACATAAATATCAAATCTATGTTAATTTGGTAATAACTGAGACTAAACCTAATTAGGGGACATTACATGCCCTTAAACATTGAAATTGAAATTCAACTGTGAGGCTGGATTAGGACAGTAGATCCTAGCAGCATTTCTCACCGTGGCCTTCCCATCGTGGATTTCCATAAAAAATCTTGTGTATTGTTTTTCTTGTGGGGTTGCATCTCTTTTTGGTTTCAATTTCAATTACTTTCCATCTTCAGATTAAAGTATTGGCAAGTTTCACTGAAAGTTGAAATTGATTAAGAATTAAAAGTTCATATCTACTACTGATTCAACCCCCCCCTCTCCTGCACCCCCCACACCCTTCTCAATAGTAGAATTGTGTTCTACAAACATAGCTTCATTTAATTAATAAGACCACCATAAAAATCTAAATTTGTCAAACTCAAAGGTCATTTAGATATTCATTGATCAATATTAAATATAAAATTAACAATCAGCGTCCTATGGATCTTCATTAAGATCATCATCATCAACATTGAGATTAAATGATGTGGGTAGATTAAAAGAACCACATGGGGTGCCACTAGTACTTGCGCTAAAACTATGCTGTTGGTAACTCCTCCAAAAATGATGAATGATGGGAAGTGGAAGCATCCAATTCAATATGCTTTGACTCTACAACCCGCAGCTTTGTTATCCCTTGTAGTCATTTTGTTTGTGCAAAAGAAAGCATGAGTTGGAATGCACATACACTAACTCCTATACCATTTTTTATTTCCATTTGTTGCACTTTACTAAGTCAATTCTGGAGTATGTACTTCAATTCCCACCAAATGAAGATAAACTAACAGCCTATACAGGCAAAGTTAAGAAAACTGAGAATTATAAAAATATAAATGCAATCTCAAATTGGAAAATGTTTTTAAACTAAAAATAAGAACCTACATGCAATAAAACTTTGGTCACAAGAGGTTGTGGGTGTTGAAATGATTGGTCATGGACATACCACCAATTGTGAGCATCCTTCTTATACTTGTTATAATGTAGAGAAATACTTTGACCATTGGAGTGTACGAAATCAACAAACTCATTCATGACTAGTACTACATCCTCCAAATCAGAATCAATGAAGAGACCAGAAAATGCTTTCTCGTAACATCCCTTTGTTGACTTCCAAATCTTTTCATCAGCAAATAAAACATCTAAACATTGCAATATTTTGGAGTCAATAAAAAAAAAGAAAATGTAATGTGCTGGTCATTTTGTCCCATCACTCAGCAATAATTGTTAGCACCTGTTTGAAAGAAGTTTCTTCAAGATCTTGATTTTTCTCATTCATGATAGTTTTCATCTTCTTAATCATTGAGTCAATGTTATCATATGCATCTCTAATACATGACTTATCCATGTTTGTCCAACATATCATACCTCAGATGGGCTTAGTGAATTATGAAAAAATTTCCACGCAATCCTATCAAATATCATCTAGGGTCATCCATTTAATATCTGTTGCCTTCTCAACTTAGGATTTCCTCCATACACACCAAAGTTGACTGATGAGCACGCTATAAAGTGCCTATGGAATCTTTACAAGTGTAAAACTCCCTAAAAGAACCCACAAGAGCGGAAGACCCCTCCAAAACCAGAAGAGCCCTTCCCTTCAACAAAGGAGATTTGCAATAAAAAAGCTATATTGTCAGTAACTGATTGTAAAAAAGCTCAATAACTGAATACAATGAGTACAAGAGCCTCACTCATATAGGCAAGGGTAAATCCTAGAATACAGTCTCAATCTTATGACTTGAGACACAAAAAGTACATGCCCCAAGCAAACTAAACTAACTAGATATAAAAAGGAGCCAAAAGTGTAATTGGTTTGAGAATAACCCTATTCACACCAACACCCCTTCAAATGCAACCTGGGAAAGATCAAACAAATACAAAGATGCGGTCCCAATAACAAGGCCTAAAGAAGTATCGATGTATAAAGCTTCTCTCAAAAATTGGCAAAAAAGGAGAAAACTGTAGAAAAAGACTCCTCTCCAAAAGCCTCTCCCAAAGATGTCCCTAGAAGATTAGGAACATGAAAAATAACAAGAAGAACTCCACAAAACACAAATAAGCTGCCAGGAACTATTGAAAGACAATCGTTAGAACCATAGAAGCATAATGGGAGAAAATCGGCAAACCAAAAGAGTGGGATTTTTTAATAAAATCAGCAAAAATTCGAGAAAAAATCGGAGTTACAAAAAACGTAAAAAATTGAAGAAAAATAGTCAAAAATTACTTCTTTTTTAAATGAAAGGGCATTTTTACAACATAAATATATTGAGAGCAAATAAAATATAGAGTTCAACCATTAATTGTAGAAACTAGATTTTCATCGTTTAAATTTAAATGGAGAGTTGGATTTTAGCTGTAGATAAAAAAAATGCAGCAGCAATTCAATTTAGATGTGCCATTTATTTCCTAAATCACTGTAGCAGCAATTCAATTCAGATGTGCAGCTATATGGTGCTCCCAAGGACTTCGAAACAAACTTTAAATAGGGAAATGACAAGCTCAGCCTCTGAAGAGAAGTAAAGGCCAGGAAATTGGAGTCAAAAATAAATTATACAAGACTAAACACAAACAATCAAGCTCCACATTGAAGCAATTTGTTTGAAAAAGAAATGCAAAAAGGCTAAGACAACTAGAGAAGCAAATTGAATGTGAAGAAGAAATGAGAAAAGGCTAAGGCCAATTGCTCACCACCTATGAAGGCCGACATACTCATTCTCATTCCACATATACACAGTCTAAGCAAGCTGATTTTCTCAGCTCTCTCTAATAATCATATATCTCTCTATACAACTAATGTTTCCACCCTCTAGACACTAAAACTTTTAAGTGAACTTAAGTCAATTCTACTTATCTGAATTCTAATTTGAATAAAATGATACATTTATTTAAATAGACAGAGAAGCTCCAACTGTTTAGAACCACAAATTCTTTAAGGAATACTTCAAAACTTCATTGAATTGAAAGATTTGAACCATCTAATATAATATTTATTGATCGTGCGTAAGCCTTGCACAGCTATAAATAATGGTGACTTTGCTTGTCTTTACTAGAAAAATGTGAACAGTATTTCCTAGTTCTTTTCTCAAATTGTACTCGTATTTTTTGGATCTTCTGGTAGTGCATAATCTAGATTCAGATCTCTATTAAAGAATAAAAAATACTTTGTTCTGTAAGGGAACAACTTCCTTGAAAATGGATCTAGAAAACATTAGTAGATTCCCAAAAGACTATTCTAAGTTTGTTAGGAAAACGAGCATAAAATGAAGTTTGTTTGCTTAGCTGTGTACTTTCCCGAGCTAGAAGGCAACAAGGATTAGAAGAAATATACATATCAAAGAGTTCTACTGATTGGAGAAGGTGGGACAATGATAAAGAAGAAATATACATATATACGGGAAGGAGGAGGTGATGTCAAATGCTCAACAAACAGATAAACAATAGCATCTTCCCCTTACAAATAAATGATAGCATTTCCAATAATCCAATAAACGATATAAACAAAATACCTAGAAATGGCAATGAAAATGATGACACGCAGCTAATGGAAATGGTGTTTTCCTCTTGCTTTGCATGGCTCACAACATGTAGAATCAACCGCAGAGAGTTTTCTCCTTGCTTCTCACAGCTCACATTGCTCAAGCTCATCGTTTCTAACTATAGGCTCGCGTGGCGTTGATAAATACGAAAAAAGGGGTGTTTTTTGGCATCGTTTAGGGTTTTCTCAACACCAGTAATCTGTGCCCCTTTTATTAGCAATTAATCATGATTTAAACACGATTTTTTCACAAATTAAATGCAATTTTTCGCCCAAAAATTGTTGACCATAGTTGACCGATTTTAGCTGATTTTTTGGGGAAAAAATCAGCAAGCTCCAAGATTCGGGATTAATCGGTCATAATCAGGATTTTCGCTACTATGGTTAGAACAAAAGAACCTCCACTGAAATAAGTGTGAAGGCAGGATCAAAGAGGCACAAATATGTACAAGTGACTCCTATTGAAACTCAAATCTATAATGTCATTTTTTATTGAGTCCCTTCTTTTTTGTGTGTCCCAGTAATATTTGACCCATTGTTGATAACCAATCTACGACATCCTAATTGGGTCCCACAAATGTAATTTGATACCCAAAATCTGTAATGTCCCCATTTTATGCAAAATTGTTTTAAAAGCAATTAACCCAAGTTCCAAGTCTCCCCATAAGCTTCTTAGTAGGCTGAGGAGAACTCCAAACCTCTTGGAGTGTACAAAGTTGGTTAATAGTGATCTTGATTATTAGTAATGAACTCAGTTGATGATGTGAATCCTCATTACACTTTCAAAAGTGATTTCCGACATTTGGGGAGCTTTCCAAACTTGTTAGAAGAGCAAACGATTGTTAGTAAGTCACCCAATTGCCTCTGATCATCATGCCAAGTCTTCAGTATCCTATTGATATGATTAAAGTTTGAGTTCTACATTGTTTCAGTGTTTTCTGCAACTTGGGTAAAATGATATAAATATTCACTTGTGTTTCTAATGTTATATATGAAAGTGGTGTAATCTCTCTCTTAAAAGGTGTTAAAGTAGTTTCAAAGTTGGATGCCTAGGACATGGGGGTGCCCTTTTGCACATTCAAATAATATTTACTTTTCAAAAGGGTCACTTCTGAAGGAAAAAGGAATCAACATTTCTTTAAATTGATTATTTCCTTCCAAAAAGCTATATAAGGAGGATGTGAGCTCATTTGGGGGGTGGGACTTTTGGATGGTATCGTTATGCTACTGTAATGAGCCTGATTTCTTACACAACTTCTTTAGGATGAGAACCCTTTTCGAGTTCTTGGTTTCAAGGACAAAACCCCCCAAGCTAGCCAAGTGATTTCATATAGAGATTGCCATTGTGCTTCGAATTGAAGTTTGAATTTTAGGTGTTGCAGAGAGGGAGAATTTTGACGTATTTTCATGAGTATTGTTTGCTAATCTTTATATGATTGGTCTAATGATATTTCAATATAATATTTTCACATCAAACTTTCAGTTTCAGGAGTTGCAAAGATGGAGATTTTTGGCATATTTTGATGAACATTGTTTGCTAATCTTTTTATGATCAGTGTAAAGATATTTCAGTATAGTATTGAGGGCATAGCTTAGCAGGTTGAACAATTCCATGTATCGTACTTTAAAAACAAGTACCTTTGTAAGATCTTAATGATAATCACTATATCAACCTTTACCTGCTGAATATTGATTGCTAATGTCATTTTGGTATTGGTATTACATTTTGTGAAGGGCACATTATAATTTTTCAAAGGCTGTAAAACTTGTTGTGCTGGGTTGTACCTACTATGTTGGGCGTGGGAGTGATTATGTGAAGCATCTGGCCTTTGTGAGACTTTTCACTTCGTGTGGAGTTCCCCATTTTGGTTACCAGATTCTATGCATTGTTTTGGTGAAGAAAGGGGTATACGATGCGTTTTCTGCATTCCATTGCTGCTATACCTGTCTACCAGATATAAGAATATTTGATTCAGCCTTGTGTATGTCTTATTTCTATACCACACTAATATATCTATCTTTAATTCATGTTTGAACATGTTTAATAGTGATTTTAGAGTAATTTAAGTTGCAGCTTGGGTGTGTGTTTGAAGTGTGTTGATGAGATGTATGCGCATCTTATTTGCTCCAAAAATCTGTTGCAGCATCTCTAGATAGCATTATCAGACTTGTACCAGCATTTTCCTCATCATTTATCAAGGTATATTGTTGTTACAAATTGGGTGAGTTTGTTCGTGATTTTGTACACTAATTGGGGTGTTACAACAGTTCTGTTTACATCAGCAATTATTACTAGCAGCCAATCTTCATATTTGATGTTAACAATGGATTTGCTCTAACTTTGTAATCCTTTGAAAGGGTACAAACGCCAAAGATTTACCTTTTCTATGTAATCTATATTGTAACACTAATGGTAGTACCACCAGTGAGTTGCTCTTGCTATTTGTTGATATACTTACCCCACTAAATAAGTGGTTAATTGGTATTAGGCTTTCGCATTGAATAAGTAGAAGTGCTCATTAAGCTTTCCCACTAAATAAGTAGATGTGCCCATTTCGCTCACCAGAGAATTAAGTGGAAGATGCTTACTTTCATTTCCTACAATGCATATTGGCTGTCTTACTGCCTAGTGTTTTTCTTTTAGTTGTTGCATTTTAGTTTAATTATAGATCCTTTCGCTGTATGCTCTCACCTTGCCCATCACAAGAACTGGGTAATAAGAAAGTGAAAAGGTTATTGCATTGTACTCTCATTTCCAGTTGCAATATTTTCAGAAAACAATCTAGGGTTGTTATTACAAAATCCATAACAGGTTTAAAGTCTAGGTAATATTGGTGTTTTCCATGGTTTTGATGTGTTTGTCACTTTTTAGGAGTTTCGAGGTTGCTTGTGCCTACATACCTTCCTACTAATCCAGACTATAATTATAATCCTTCCAAAATCACTTGTGTTAAATTTCTCAGTTTTATGGATTGTTGGGGTTTCCCATACATTCATACCTCCTTTCAAAATCCTCAATCCTCGAAGTTTGAAGGTTGTTATAATCATTGTCAAAGTTTTGAATTTTTACATCCCCTAACACCATTCCTTTGGACTTCCCAATTGTTGAAGTCTAAAAGTTTGTTAAAAGCCTAAGTAATTTCATCCACTAGACTTTCGGACTTCCTCGTCCATCTATCTCTTAGTACTTATTCCCCCGACTTTGCAAATCCCCAATGCTCCAATCCTTGGCATGCAATATGAGTTTGTCCCACCTCCCCCCCCCCCCCCAACAAACCAAAACTCTGCTAATTCTCTCAATGTAACTTATCAAAGTCAAACTTTCAGCCATTCCCTGTTCAAATACCTCTTTCCATCTACCCTCAATGATCCGAAACTCCACCAAAATATTTTTAAAATTCACCCCATTTTTTATCGGCCTTCCGGAGCTTCAAATCCCTCCATCCTCATCAAACATGTCCTCTCAATCAAGCTATCCTCAAAAGTCCGATACCCTAAGGCACTGCCTTTCCTCTGAAGTTTGATGACATCATCATCATTTCTGACTGTCGAAGTATCTCATCCCCATCCAATCACAGGTAGTTCAACAAAAACTCAATGTTAAATGGATATATACTTTGTTAGGATATCAAAGGTGGACATGCCCACATCTTAGGTCCAATAGGTAAGAAACTCAAAGGGAGTCTTGATGACCTGATAGTCAGACAAAGCATTAGCATTTAAAATTTATCTCAGGATATTAGAGAATTTTATACTTCTCTAGCATGGTCATGAAGGTAAGGATAGGCCTATAATGTCCCCATTTTGGGGATCTCTTGCATTGTAGTTCACATCAACCTTCTAGGTAGGTGTCACCCTGATCAGAGGAGTTCTTTGGTGTTACCTGTGAACTCAGATGGTCTATAGTTATATGACACTTTCAAATGTTATTTATGGCTTCCAGTTTGGTCTCCAAGATTCTTGGAGGGAGACCCATTTTTTAGTAAGTCAGTCGATCATGTCTAATTATCATCAGTTCATTATTGCGCAATCAATTTTTTATTCCTATTCATTTTGACCATTGTTACTTGGGTGTAATTTTGAGTTATATTTAATAAATTTTACTTAAGTTGCCTTTTTTATTGAAATAATTTATCGAGCAACTCAGTATTACAGCTCATTGGAAAGAGGATAGATAGTTTTAAATGATGAGATGCTGAAAAGTGATTTTAAGTGCCAAAAAATGTTTTAAAAATGAATTAAATCACTTTTCAAGATTATAAGGCTTATTAAATTAATAAAGTGATTTATAAAGGAGTTTTCTAGAAAGTACTTCAAAAGGCTTATAAAAAGGGAGATGAGAGCTAATTTGGTATCATAAAGATTATGCAGTTTATTCTACTTCTCTGATTAAGACCTTTGTGGTTCTGGACATCAAATGTGGTTCATCAAAGCCTCTAGAAGACAAAAACCCTCTTGGGAAGATCAGTTTCAATGGTGAAAGATTCCTCCCTAGCTAGTATTTTGGCAAGTCACTCAGATATTACAATTGGTTTTAAAGATTGAGGTTTGGTAATTTGTGATGTCTTCTCCAAAGACAAATTTCAAGAATTTGATGTTTGTCTATATTTGAAGATTGTTGATACTTCCACTATTGGAAGTTGTGGTTCCTGGCATGACAGGAGAGCATGGGAAATGATGAAGTATTTTGATATTCCTGACTAGACATGATAAGACGATTATTTATTGTTATTATTTTGGACAACATCTTTTGGAAATACATGGGTGTAATGTCCCTTGTTAGTTAGCAACCTTGGATCTCTCTAATCTATTTATCATGCTTGTAATTCATATAGATCTATTCAGTATTTAAATGAAATGATAATTTAAATAGAATTTATATTTCCTCTTATGATTATATTGATGGTACCTTGTCTTAACTCATTATCCTCTCAAATTGGATAGGACGATTTTGGATGTGATCAAGGCGCTTAGAGACCATTCCCAATAGGCTCCCTCAAGGTTTACAGGTCCAAGCTCAAACTATTGGGATACTGACCCCCACCCTATTTTGGAACTATTGGTGGGATTTACACTAGCTCTCCTTGAGGACACCTTTATACTCCTTCCAATCCGGCCAGTAACAGAAGTCAGCATAGGGGTGTGTATATATATATATATATATATATATTATAGTTATTATTTGACTGTTTGTCTTTAATCATACGTAACTTAGATTCAATATCCAGGAGTAGTGTACCTGGTAGAAATTTTAGTATGTAACTGTAGTTACTGTACAACGATATGGCTGTCGGCTGAGAGTTTTGTATTTCAGTAGACCACCATGTATCTTACGCCATTGATATTATGTTTCACTTCCCTTTCTTCTCTTTCGATGGTGTTCTTATTATGTATATACTCTGCTGCGTTCATCCAAGCTTAACCGCAGGCTGTTTGCTATCCCGATGGCTGCTTGGAATTACCTAATCCGTGCTTTAGATGCGATGGACTGCTGAGTCATGCTCTTCGATGCCTTTCTGAATGCTTGAACACCTCTATTCATACCCGCATGGAGGTGTCTCTTCACGGTTTGGAGCCTCTTGGTCGCGACTCTTCATTCGACCATGTTGGCTTCTTAATTTATCGTAGCCTTGTATTAATTAAGTAACAATATTTATTGGCATTATATTATTTATTTACTATTGATTTATTTCATATTTTAGTGTTATTATATTCATATAATATATTATTATTTATTTTATAATTTCAATTTTATTATTATTTAAAATCTATTATTTTATTTTTATTTTATTAATATATGTACTATTGACATATTCATTGATAAACTACCTAATTATTTATTTATCAATAACATTGATTAAGATGATTAATATATTTAATTAATGTATTTCCAATTATTTATTCATTATTTATTTATTTAAATCTTAATTACAAATAGGGGATATCACAATGGGTCTGAGCTGAAGTTGGATGTTATGCATTGATGAGTGCTTGGATGCCATTCGTGGGTGTGGCCGTATTCTATGCCCTTGATGTGGCAATAGTAACATGGAGATTTTTAGTTTATATATGTTTGGCGTGAGGATTATGAGTAGACTGACCTGAGATTTGTGAATACTTCTAGAGGAAGACAATTGTGTTGTTAGGTGTTGAAACTTATCCTGTTCATATTCTTAGTTCTTACACCACATCCATAAGACAACCTGGCATTAATGGTGCAGATAGAGGCAATTATTGGCTGAAGGTGACATCTCAGTCTCTTTCCCTTCCCAAATACTTTGTAGTGGTCAAGTGCGGGAGTTTTTTGCCATCACTAGGAGGTTTGGACACTTGCATTAAGTCAAGGGATTGATCTGTTGGTGATGAAGCAAAACAATGCATTCTTGGACAGCGACTGAAGGGTCTCATGCTATTATTATTATTGCTGAGGATTTGTAGATGGCATCACTAAGTTCACTTTGTGGCTTCAGGAATCATTAAGTCTACTCACGAAAGTGCAAATCTGTATGTGTGGTGAAGATAATTCATTATACAATGCTTTCTGAACTAGGTCATTATTTGTAATATCAAAGTGCTGCTTTCTTTCCCCTGTTGTAGTAGGGTCAAGTTTCTGGGCACTGTTGTATATCTTTCATCAGCAATAGAACAAATTAAATGCCAAGTTTTTGAATATTTATATTTGTTCTTGTATCTTCAATATTGCATTATTTATTCTTAGGTCATACATTGTCTTTATTGAATGAAAGCTTATTCACATCTAAACACATAACTCTGCAACACATCTTTACATTTCGGGGAACACACAAAATGGTTGACAAATTACTGAGAAGAGAAAAGTGAGAATTTGGGTAAAATCTGTAGGAGATCTTACACCCGATAATCTGATGGTAACATGAAGAGCACATGATTATACTGAAGTTGGGTTGGGGGGAGTGAATCAGTATATTAACAAACTATTGCTTTTCAACACTTGACTAGTCACAATAGCAATCCTTCAAAAACTCAATCAACAACAAATGCAAGATGCAAGATCTAACAAGTAGGAAGTAGGAACACTTAGAACACACAATTTACGTGGAAATCCTTGAGGGAGAAAGCCACAGCAATTTATTGCTTTTGTATTAGAAACTTCTTACAAATTTTGTATGCACCAATGCACATGAGAAACCAATCCCCTCTAGATTATTTTGTAGGCACCAACACACTAGAGACACTAATTCCCACAATTGAGCACCAACTTAGTAAGAGACACCAATCTCTTTGAAAGCAAGGTACCAACCTCCAAAAGAATAAAGTGATAAATGTTAAATCTCATTCTTGAATCAGAGCTGAAATACCTTCACAAATCTGCTCAACAAGCTCCTTAAATCTGCTTATGATTTTCAAGAATCTCTGCTCATAGGTCTGTGAATATTCACCCTTAAGGTCTGCAATAAATCACCTTCTAAGTCTGCTTATACTCTTCAATGTTTCTGCTCAAAAGGATCTGAAACAGAAGTCTGCTCAAGTCTCCTCATAAAGTCTAAAACTATATGCCACAACACAAACAGAAAATCAGTACTTCCAAAAAACAGAAAAAACATATATAGTGTTGTACAAGTGACTTCTGTACAACCACCAATGGAGCCCCCTCATAAAACCTGTACCAAGCATGGAAAGCAATCCCTACCAAGTTTACAATTGATCTAAATTTTTTGGACCTTGTAGACTCAACAGTGGGATCAATTTTGCTCAAAGATACACAATATGAAAAATCTTGACAAAAATCTCCCAAACAAGATAAAGGCGCTTCTAGATCTAGAGCTCTAATACAATGCAAAAGTTCCTAAAAGGACTCACAACAGCCATAGGTTCATGCAACCAAAGATATCTTTCACAGAAGATTTTCCCAAGAGGGTTTTCATACTCCAGAGGCTGAGATGAACCACATTCAAAATCAGAGAAAAAGAATAAACTGCATAATGTCAAATGAGCTCTCAAACCCTCCTTTTATAAACTTTGTTTACCCTGGTGGGGTAATAGACAAATACACAACTAGATACTCAAATACGTAGCATAGAAGACAATAAGTTGTTTCATTCATAAACATAAGAGCTTGTACATTTCATTCGTGTCCACAACACAGGAACAAGTGTGTACATATAATCCCCGAAGGGTCACGACCAATCGTCGCGTCGTAACGGTCTCGGTTACTAACTGCCGAGATTAACCTAACATAACATAACTTTATTACACCCATACATTCATTTATGCCGACAACATCATCCCCCCCAAAAAACAAGTCGTCTCCGACGACTTACAACAAAACGGAGATAATGTCCAGTACAGAAAAGAAACAAAAAGCAGCTAAGTAGAAGTAGAAGGGGGCATCCCTGGAACCGACGGTTGGGACGCTGACGATGTAGCCCGCTGTCTCAACTGGTAGACCTGTTGCGTACGGATAGATAGGTCCACCTGGAGCTGTGAGTTCACTTCCACTACCTCCTTCAACATCGAAACAGCCTCCTGACATTCTGCCTTAGCCTCCTGACACTCTGCCTCTGTCACAGCCTTGGCAGCATTGGTTGCCTCCCGATCTGCCAACAATTGTGCCCGCTCCTCCTGCCAAGCACGACGCTTTGCTGCTAGCTCGGCGGCCATCTCCTCCCGAGCTCTCTCTGCGGCCTCCCGAGCCCTCTCCCGAGCGGCTCCTTCATCCCGTGCCGTGAGGATGGTCTGCACCAATTGCCGACCACTACCAATCACCTTCTCCAAATTGTTCATGTAGACTGCCAGATCTTTCGGCATCAGAACTTCCATCGGTTTCCCCTCCCGTGCCGGCCTCCTGGAGGTCTCAAGCTTTGCACTCCCACTGACTACTGGCTGGAAGTCATCTCGGAAGGGAGACATAATAGTAGGTCCCCGTGCTACTGGTGTGACAGACCTCCGTGCTAGAAATGCTCCTGCCCGATCTAACACAGATGGCTCACTCAGAGTCACCAGCTCTCCCTCTCTGGGCACTCCCTCATCTCCACTGTGGTCGGACTCAATCAACACGGAGTCCCCACCAGTCGCCTCTGGCTGTACCTGACCCAACTCCATCCTGCCCTGATCAGCAAACTGCTCCATCATCTCGACCAAATCTCTACCCACAGGGAGACCCTCGCTCTCTCCTGTCTCCAATTCTAGTAATGCCTCCGGACTGGCAGCTCTCTCTGTGGAAACGGCTACTGTGGGAACCTCTACTGGTCGATCGCTGACTATCTGAACTGCTACCGTCTCTGCTGCTGACGTGGCCACCGGTAATGTTATCGTATCAGTTACAGGCGTGGCCACAGGTACGGATAACTGCATTGGAATCCGGATGTGGCCAAATGCTGGAATGGAAGTGGAACCGGGTACAAAAGCAAGTGTGGTCCCACTGGAGGGTACCGGACGGGGAAATAATAATGGGGTTGCTGACACCATCTGCACGTCCTCCTCATCATCGTCCTCCGCACTGCTGTCCCCTTCGGAAGTTGCCTCCCGACCACTGTCTGTGTCTCCACTTGCTTCTACCTCCGGCCTGCTACGTTTCCCCGGACCTATCTTCTGGCCTCCGGGTGTATCTAAGTGACGCCACCGCATGATTGGGGGTTCACCTGGCACCAAGGATCCCGGCTTGAGCTCGAATGCTAAAATCTCTGCTGGGATCTGACGCTCTGCAGCATCCAAGAATAGGCCAATGGCATAATGTGGCATGTAGAATGTTCGGTGCTGCAAAGTCATGAATGCGTACATCCGCTCTACTAACACTGTCGCCCAATCATACTGCCTACCTCCCAGAAGAAAATTCATCAACGCCACCTGTTGAAATGAAATATCTGAAGCACGGCTGGCCCCCGTAAGCCTACTCTTAACCACATCCATAAGTGCGCGCCAGTGCCCTTCCTAAATGAATGTTTTCTTTATCCCCCGGTGATAAGACGCCTTTCGGAGAGACTCCTTTGCGGGTGTGAGGTCCTCCCTGCAAACCAGCCTGATATAAAAATCTCTGGTTTCCATGGCCATCTTCTTGGATTTCAAATCCACTGGTAGTCCCTTCTCTGGTAATCCGAAGACTCTGCGGAACTCTACTGCTGTAAATGAGACCGTCACTGAATGCCCCAAATATGGTATGGTGTTGGTCTTTGAGAAACCATTAAAGGCTTCAATCAGTGCCCGCAGTGCGCCCTCAAAATCCCTAATGCAAAATATGGGCATTTGAATCACCCAGTGCACTTGAGCCCATGCCAAATTATCCTTGTAAATGCGAGTGTTGGGATCATTATCATTCTTCTGCCACCATCTACGGCAGTCCAAGCCGTTCAAACCCTCAAAGGAAATATTCTGTGGTGTAACTACCTCTTTCTCCGACCCTACAGGTGCCATTTGATGCCTGTAAACTTGCAGCTTCTTCCCAGTGCCACTGCCTGCAACCTTTGGTGTATGTTTGTTCATGCTGCTGGTACCCTCTTCCAATTTCTTCTTCCAATTTCTTTTGCCTGTAGATTGCATTTTAATGAATTCTTGCTGCTTTTCCGGTTATATAACCGTTTCTCAACTGTTTTTCTTCTTGTCTTTATTCTCCTGTGGTCCCGTACGGATGCAACTAAAATATTATTATACTTATGGTTTTTGAAATGCTTGCCTTCACTACCGTATGGTCTTCATGAATACGTCGTTAATAGTACAAAATGCCCATGCGGACGCCTTGTGCCCTCCTATTTCACCGCACGGTTGCCTTTCCGCTATTGTGACCGTATAGAAGAAATGTCTGTTGTTGTGACCGTATGTACGGATCAACTATCCATTCATGTCTTCATATATTTTATGACCTTTGCTAAAATAACATAAAAGCCTTCTGTATGTCTTCATCCACGGCGTGCAATATAAACTGCGATTTCCTATCAACACCCCACGGGACCCTCCAAGTGCCAAGATCCCAAACCTATGCGTTTTTGTCTGTCCTTTGGCAATGAATCATTCCTTGCGGTTCATTTGCTGTTGCACACACGTCTCCTTGCAATCATGATAGTAGCAATCCTGGCTCTCGGTTTCCAACTTCACTATTGCTACTTGACTATCACCGTGTCTCACACTGCGATCCCCATTTACCTCTACGCGGGACTGCTACCAACTCACATTCTCGGCTCTGTGACAGCGACCTTCAATGCCAGTCGCTTCACCCCCGAATGTCACTGTAAGATACTTCCTCTCGGCAAACTCCGTGCTCGCGGGTACTCTGGACTGTCACGCTCCTTGACCACTCTGCCGACACACCTTCAAACAGTGACCATCGAAGTCTTCCCCTTAGCTATCTCGCGAAAGAGCCCAATTCAATCTGCTTGGCAATAACTCGATTCGGGATGAATAATGGTTCTTGGAAAAAAAACCGTTTCCAATCTTAATCCTCCTAGATCTGTGACTATTGTTACTACTTTGCGATCGACTCCAACTCGAGCAAACATGTCATGGTCGATCCCCACCTTTTCTATTACCAATGTCGAGTCCAACCATATCAGTTTGTGACTGTAATTTGGAAATGATACAAATATCATTTGAGTCACTCCTTGCAGGCCATTCGCGGTCTGGGATTGTATCTCCTTACCACCCGAGTCATAGTACACACACACGTTATTTCAGCCACCCTTCTTATCTTCAAGTGCTGAGAGTACACTGCACAAGTGTTCTGCGATCGACCATTTCAAATGGTTTCACCAGTGCTTCCCGCTTGGCCTGCTTCTACTAAGACTGGCGGTTTATCTATTCACCGTGAGCATAAACTAATTCCACACAGGCTGCCGAAGTACTGGTCCGTCACCTTTCAACGCCTTCAAGAGATGGATACAAAACCTAAGATCCCCGATATAACATGGTTGTCGAAGAAGGAAACTCTCGGTTCCCTTATCACATGAAACAGACTCCCGATGTCATACGGGCCGCTAGCCAAGAACGACTGTTATGACAGTTCTCTCAAAACCGTACACTATTTCCAGATTCAAAACCAAGCTCTTTGATCTTGTTTGCCCAAAGCGATCAAGACCCAATTCGATAACCCGCATCAACCACAATTTTCACAATCTTTTCAATCAAACAAACCTAAGCTTCCTTTGTCTCTCCCAGTTGCCGTACGGTTCATAATTATGTCTTCGGCTATACTTTATGTCTTCGTTTAGCATGTTACGTCTTCGTTCACCATGTCTTCACTCAATATGTCTTCGTTCACTATGTCTTCACCCGATATGTCTTCGTTCATTATGTCTTCGCTCAATATGCCCTCGTTCATTATGTCTTCGCTCAATATGCCTTCGCTCAATATGTCTTCGCTCGATATGTCTTCGTTCATTATGTCTTCGCTCAATATGTCTCCGTTCATTATGTCTTCGCTCAATATGCCTTCGCTCAATATGTCTTCGTTCATTATGTCTTCGCTCAATATGTTATGTCTTCGTCTTCGGCTTTATGCCTTCGTCTTCGGACTTTATGTCTTCGTCTTCGGATTTTGTCTTCGTCTTCGGACTTTGTCTTCGTCTTCGGATTTTGTCTTCGTCTTCGGACTCCTTTTTTTTTTTTTTTTTTTTTTTTTTTAATAAATTTATTTATTTATTGATAGGCTTCTGCCTGTGTGCCTCTGGCCGCTGATGATATACTTTGAGTTTTGAGCCATTGACAGCCTCCGGAATTTCCTTTCCGTCGAGGGTCCAAAGTTTGACAGATCCATTCGCTGCGACCTCTCGGACCTTGTAGGGGCCTAACCACTTAACCTTGAACTTGTCGGGCTTAATCTCGTTCCGACCATTATATTTCAGGACTAACTGCCCCGGCATAAACCTGGTCCGACGGATGTGTTGATCGTGCCAGTGTTTCCGTCGTTGCTGGACCACCTCTGTTGCCCATTGTGCCATTAACCTTCGTTCATCAAGTTTGTTTAGGGCATACAGGCGCTCCCTCAGGCTCTCGATTTCACCAAGTTTATTGTCAATCGCAATTCAAAGGCTTGGCACCATGAACTCCATTGGCACTACCGCCTCCTGTCCGTACATCAATTGGAACGGTGTCTGGCCTGTCGTCACCTTGTAAGTGGTGCGATATGCCCATAACACCGACGGCAGTTTCTCCTCCCAATCTTCCTTTTCTACCCCGCACGACTTATAGATGACCGAGACCAGAATCTTGTTGGTCGCCTCCGCTTGACCATTGGCCCTTGGGTAATACGGACTAGACAAGGAGTGAAAAATTTTGAACTCCATCGTAAGGAGTCTCACCACATGATTTACAAAATGGCCTCCTCTATCACTGGTTATCTGAAGTGGGATCCCATACCTTGTGATAATTTGTTCATAAATGAACCTGGCTGTACTTACAGCAATGTTGTCTGGTAGGGCCCGTGCTTCGACCCACTTCGTCAAGTACTCTGTGGCTACCACAATGTATGTGCACCGCCGAGGTCTGCTAACTTTTAAGGGCCCCACAAAATCAAGTCCCCAACGTTCAAATAACTCCTGTGCAGCCGAAGGGTTCAATGGCATAAAATCTCGTTTCACAGGTTTCCCGGCCCTCTGGCACGTATCACAACTGCCGACCCATTCTCTGGTGTCACTGTGCAGCGTCGGCCACCACAGTCCAGCCAACAGTACTTTTCTGGCTGTCATGTCCGGCCCCATATGTCCTCATGTCGGTCCTTCGTGTGCTTCCTTCAAGATCCCTGGTATCTCTTCCTCCATCACACATAGGCGTAGTACCTGATCTGCCCCCATTTTGTAAAGAAGTCCATTAATCAATTGGAACGTTCGGCTCCTCAGAACCAGTTTGCGTCGTTCCCCTGGTGGCATGTCCTGAGGGAACTGGGACGTCGATAGGTACTCGCCAATACGAGTGTACCAGGATGGTAAAACCGCAATCCGGAATAAGTGTGCGTCCGGGAAATCATCGTTTACCCCCTCCGCTCGTTCTCCCGACTTGATTCGTGACAGTTGGTCAGCAATCACATGGCTCTTCCCTGGCCGTACTATAATATTGAACGTGAACTCTTGCAATAATAACAGCCACCGGCTCACCCGCCCTTGAATAAAGGGTTTATTCACCAAGTACATCAAAGCTTGGTGGTCTACATAGAAGGTGAAGGGTGTCGCCAGCAAATAATGTCGGAACTTTTGTACTGCGTAAACCATGCCGAGAGCTTCCCGTTCGGTTGTACTGTAATTCCTCTCAGCTTTCGAGAGTAGTCTACTGGCGAAGTAGACTGGGTGATCCAACCCATGATCCCCAACTTGTGCCAATGTTGCACCTATTGCATAGTTGGAGGCGTCGACGTGCACATGAAATTCTCTGTCCTAGTTCGGGTAGGCCAACATTGGTGCCGCCAACAGTCGTGATTTCAATTCTTCGAAAGATTCCAACTGCGTCGTTCCCCATACGTACAGTTCCCCTTTTCTTGTGAGGTTATCTAGGGGGTAAGATATCTGGGAGAAATTTTTTATAAACCTCCGGTAATATCCGATGTGTCCTAGAAAAGATTTTACCCCTGAGACATCCTGTGGGGGTTCCATCTCCACAATCACCCGAACTTTATCCGGGTCTGTTTTAAGTCCCGCTTTACACACTGTGTCCGAGTAGTCTACCTTGCGGTACCATGAATCTGCATTTCTTCGGGTTGAGTGCGAGTCGTGCCCTCCGACACCTGTCCATAAATTCTCCGAGTGCCTTGAGATGCGTCTCCTCCCCGCTGTAGATGGACCAATCATATAGGAACGCCTTGAAGTTACACACGGACATCTTATCGAAAATGTGGAGAATTATTCGTTGGAACGTTGCCGGAGCATTGCAGAGACCGAAGGGCATTTGGTTGTAAGCATATACTCCGTCCTCCACCACGAATGTCGTCTTCAGCGTATCTTCCTCCGCTATTGATATCTGATTATAGCCGGAAACTCCATCCATAAATGAATAGATTTCATGGCCGGCCACCTCTTCAAGAATAGAGTCCGTGAACGGTATGGGAAACGGATCTTTGATGGTAATTGCATTGAGACGCCGGAAGTCGACACAAATCCGAATCTGGTTGCCATCCTTTTTAAGAGATATTACGATGGGGGATACCCATTCGCTATTCTGCACCCTAAAGATAATCTTGGCCTCCAACATTCGTTCAATTTCTTCTTGTACTTTTGCAGCGTAGTTTTTATTCATTCTGTATGGCCGCTGCCATACTGGTACTGCACCTGGTACCAACGAGATACGGTGAACACATAACTCCGGTGGGACTCCCTTCAAGTCCTTATAAGTCCACGCGAATACATCTTTGTACTCAGTGAAGATGTTGAATGCGGCCGTTTTCAGCACTGGGTTCCAGTCCTCTCCTACCAGAATGATTTTCTTATCTGTCTCCGTACCCAGATTCAAGGGTTTCACAGTCGGTTCTTCGTACTTCATGGCCTCCTTATTTTTAAATTGATGTGCGGGTACAGTGTCCATTGTAGCTTCTCCTTCCTTATACTCCCCGTACTCTGGAGGATATTTATCTGGCTCCTCTTCGTCGACGCTTAATACGTTACAGGAGGGTGAGAACATCTCATAATCCTCCTGCTGCCAATGGAACAATCCATTTAGTGAATCCATGTCATCCTCTGAACAGCATCCTCCGAGTTTTAGTATGCCTTCGGCATCCGGATCCATCCCTTCTCTGGCTTCGTCTCGTGGGTCATTCTCCCCTTCAGATTCAGATCCCGAGGAAGAGGCAAGTTCCTCGCTCACCAACTGGGTCCGGAGATCAATAGTAAATTTCTTGCCTCCGCTCTCCATCGCGAGTGTATTCCATTTCCAGTTGTGGTTTGCCTTTGCTGCCACCAGCCATCCTCTTCCCAGTATGGCGTCGTACCCTTTCTGTTTTAATGGGATGACCACAAAGTCGAGCACAAAAGGTTGTGCAACCACGGTGACTTGCTGTGCCATCAACATGCCGAGGGGTTTAATCCCGTGCTGATCGGCACCTAACAGATTAAACGTAGGTGGCCACAAAGTGGGCTTTCCTAGCTTTTTCCATGTGTCCTTCGGAAGGACGTTTACCCCGGAACCGCCGTCTACTATAGTGTCCGTGAGGATGGTGCCCAGAATGCCCATCTCCACCACGGCTGGATGTCTGCCGTTGTTAAGGGTAAGCACAACTGGATGTGTTGCGGAGCTTCCTGGTATGGAAGCATCCGTGTGTCTCGGTTTGGGTTTATCAACCTTTGTACCCAACAGTACTGTCCCCAATTGAGGCATGGTGTGTAGGAGGTCCTCCAGTTTCACAGGTACCTCTAGTTGAAGCATCTGTCGTACGATGTTTCTCTCCGCGTCTGTGCAGTAGGGTCCAGATGACTCGTGTGTCTCTCCCCGTTGGGCTTCCATGGCCCTTTCTATTTCCTCCCTTGCTTCCGCCATTCTCTGCTTCTCTGTATGGGGGTGGGGGTATCGGGCTTCCTTTGCTTGCCCTCGGGTAAGAGCAAGGATGGCTTCTTTAACCCGTGTGTTGCCTTCGATATCAATCAGATTGGCCCCTACGCCAGACTTCGGACAATCGGCATCTTCGTGGTCACCGGGGCCGCACCACCGACATAACTTTTGGGGGGCATCATTATTATTACACTCTCGTGCGTAATGACCCCATTGGTTGCAAGCCCTACATTGAATCATCGGGCGTCCCTTCGCATTGTATTGGACCCTGCTTCGGGTGGAATTATTATTATTCCCCCGTCCGCCTCGTCGGTTTCCTCGGTAGCCTCCGGAAGATGCATTATTGTTTGAATCCGATGTGGAAGGCTGCTCCTGTGCAAAGAGCACTTGCTAGTTACGTGCCTTCAGATTGTATGGGCATTCCTTCGTAGAATGTCCCATGATCTGGCAGATGTCACAGAATGCCTTCTTGGGACAGGCACCCTTCGTGTGGCCGTTCTCCTTACAATCCGTGCACCACAGCTCATCATCCTTGCTTGTGTTCCCCTTCATTGACTTGAATTCTTTTAACATCCGTTCCATATCCTTCTTAAGGGCCGTGACTTTCTTCTTCGGCTTCTCGTCGCTGCTACTCTCTTCTTCCGACGTATCGTCTTCAGAGGATGACGAAGATCTATTCTTCTTCTTTTTGGCCGTCTTGTTTTCGCTTTCCAGGTCCATGGCCCGGTTGTATGCATTATCGTAGGATGTCGGAGGCACAATTTTCATCTTTCGTCGTAACTTAGGGTTCAGGCCTTCGACGAACCACCTCTTCTTTAGGCCATCAGCCGGTTGGCTTTCCATCTTTCCAACTAATTCCTTAAGTCGGCGGCCATACGCCCGTACGGTCTCCTTCTTACCTTGCTTTGTTCCGTAGATTTCAGAGACTATCTCGTTATCATCTCGGAGAAGCCGGAATTCCTTCTCGAATGCTTTCTTCAGTTCATCCCACGTAGTTACCTTGGTTTTATCCAAGTCTGAATACCAGTCAATAGCCACTCCTCTCAGTGTGGCGGGGAACTGCTTCATCCATTCATCCTGGTCAGTCACCCCGTTGGCTGACCAGATGGTTTCGCATGTACGACAATGCCGTTCTGGGTCATCCTTTCCATCATGGAACTTTGGCAACTTTTCTTTATGAGTCGCCATAGGTGGTTGGGTTGTGTGTACGATATTTACTAGTGGCACTTGTGCCTGTGTCACCGGTGGAACTGTGTTATGTGGAGTCGTGGGCTCCAACGGAGGGTTCCCGTGTGTCTCCGCTCCGTCAACGTCACCCTCAGTCGTACGTCTCCCTTCGTGATCACGGTCTTCCGTACGTGGTGTACGGACCCAGTCTTCAAACCGGTTTCGTTCGTCCTGGAGGAAGGTCTTCAACGCTCGCGTTTCCTCGATTAATTCTTCACTACTCCGCACCCTTCGATGTTCCGGCGAAATGAACTGCTCCAATTCGGCTTCTGCACCTTCCGTGCCACTTCCGAGGTCCCCTTCGGGCAACCCTCCGACAAGTTGGTCCTTGGCAAGTTGCCTGAGCCTATACCGACGTTCACATTGCTGCGCGGATATCAAAGCCTTCTGTGCGGCTTCCCCTTCGTCATCTATCACTTTCTTATTTCGATCTTTATTTAAATTATTGGGCATCAAGACAGACTATACACATTGCTCAAAAAAAAAGAACACTTATTTTTTATTAATTCATGTTGCTTTACAACATTCTCAATTGAACTACAAATGAATTTTTGTGTTCCGTTCCCCTTCGTCTCAAACTTCAAGAACTTTACTGTTTGTCATTTCCCTCCTCCCGACGGCGACGAAGATGCTCTCGGGCGTGGAATGCATGGAGGATCTCCTGGCGGCGGTTCTCACGGTCAATTTCCTCTTCCCGAATACGTCGTGCAAGTGCTGCTTGTGCCAGCAACCGTGGAAGTTGGTTCAACAACCGATTCGCTGCAGGGTTCGCCCCAATTGCGCCCCACACTACGCCTGCAGGGACGTCTCCGTTCGTTGCCTCCCTTCGGACGTGAGTTTCAAGGGCTACTTGAAACAAAATTCGGAAGTCACGTGCCAGATTATCCTCTCCGTCGTACAACTCGGTACGGGCTTCCTCGGCTTCTGGGTTTATCGCACTAACGGGTAAGCCCATTATGCCTACTCGCCATCCGGGTATGTCTAGGCAACGGCGCCAGATGTTTACCCTGGTGGGGTAACAGACAAATACACAACTAGATACTCAAATACGTAGCATAGAAGACAATAAGTTGTTTCATTCATAAACATAAGAGCTTGTACATTTCATTCGTGTCCACAACACAGGAACAAGTGTGTACATATAATCCCCGAAGGGTCACGACCAATCGTCGCGTCGTAACGGTCTCGGTTACTAACTGCCGAGATTAACCTAACATAACATAACTTTATTACACCCATACATTCATTTATGCCGACAACAAACTTTTTCAAGAACTTTCCAGAAAACTTCATTATAAAATCTTTTTATTAATAAAATAAAGTTTAGATCCCCAAAAAGTGATTTAATCCATTTTTAAGAAATTTTCGGCACTTGAAGCCAGTTTTCGGCATCCCAACACTTAAAACTTTCCATCCCAATTCCAATAAACAATTGCAATTAGGTGCCGATTAAAATATTTAATTAAATGGCAACCTTAGCAAAACTAATTAAATATAGCTCAATATTACACCCAATTTACGGAAATGGTCGAAATGCATTGGAATCAAAAACTAACTATGCAATAGTGATCTGGATGAAGAATAATGAGAATCAGACCCCATTGGGTGCTTACTATAAACAAACACTCTCTCCAAGAGTCATGAAAAACACACCGGAAGATAGAAATAATATCTGAAGGCATCATATCTTGACCATCTGAGCTCACCGGTAACATCAAACAACCACTCTGATAGAGTCAAAAAATACCCAGGATGACAAAACCAATTGCAGAGCAAAAGAGCTTGAAAACGGGGCCATTAACAAAGCCCCAAACTAGAACTCAAACGAAACCCATATAAGTACAAGAGGGATTCACATATATACACACACACATATAAATGAAGGTAAAAACCAAAAAAGTTCTGTTTCCAAAAATATTCCTCTACAATCTCCATGTCAACGAATCAACTCTTGCACATGCATAGGAATAACAATCCAACCACTTCAGAACTTTCAATGACCGATCTTCAACTCTATTTGTGTAAATAACAAGCAAAAATGGTTGGTTTTAGTCTTTTGTATTAAATATAAGGTAAAATGAATTCATTGTAGTGTTTCAAATGGTTTAGATAGTACTTTTAGGGTTATGGCTCAAGCCCCACACTAGAATTCAAACAAAACCCATACAGGTAGGTACTAGGGGAGTTCATATATTATATATGAAGTAAAAGAACAAAAGAACTTTTTTCAAAAAAATTCCTATACAATCTTCATGTCAGTGAATCAACTCTTGTGCATGCATAGGACTAACAACCCAACCACTTTGGAACTTTCAATGACCGATCTTCAACTCTATTTTTGTAAATAACAAGCAAGAAGGGTTTTCTTTTGTCGTTTGTATTAAAATGACATAAAATGAATTCATTTTAGTGTTCCAAATGGTTTAGATGGTACTTTTAAGGTTATGGCTCACATTTTACGTTTTGGCCAACCACCCAATCAAAAAAGAGAAATATATTTAAAAACTATTTTAAGGGGCAGGTTTCCCTAGGCTCTTTCCAAGTTCAAACCAGACCCAAATACAAAGGACTTTTACTGAAGAACTGGTAATAAAGATATTATATTTAACTCTGGGAAAGATAAGTGAATAGTTCATTTGAGTTTTCTAGTTGCATTTATGTCTAAGAAAATGCAAAATGCAACCACACTGTTATGAGAAAACACTTACCAGCTTCCCTTGTTGGAACCATTCATCAGCCTTGCTCGGCATATCTGAATACTTCCCTGCATGGAGTTTAGAAATCAGCCTCTCAAAGACTAATTCATGGACAATGTACAACCATTTTTCAAATCTACTTTTTCCTTGTATTTGTACTCATAATTTGACTAGTTCTCAATTAAAGAATTAAATACAAATCTTTCTAAAAGCAACTTCTTGTGTTTCAACATATTTGGAAAAGATCTCGGCTGCTGTAAATTTGTAAAGAGCCTGGCTGGCTCTTAACTGCAACTGAATTCTTTTTGTATAATTGTTTTGGAGTTTTTTTTGTTTTTTTTAATATAGATTATTTTTTTGTAATTTTTCTAGCATATATATGAAATAATTTAATAGCAAACTTCTTCTTTAAATATTCATTAAATAATGAAATTACAAATGTGTCCAAATTTACTAGAAGCCAAACACATAACTTAACAAGCACCTGGTATTAAATGCAGCTGCAAGGATCAAAACGCAGCATTCAAAATGTTTGACACTGCCATCATGATGTTGATCGCAACCTCCATAGAAAATAACGCAGCCACCCAAGATGATATCACAACCACCAAGGAAACAATTGCAATAACCAAGGAAGTAACCGCAACCACCAAAGAAACAATTGCAATCACCGAAGGAAGGAATCGTAATCTCTGAAAAAGGTATTGCAGCCAATATACAAGCCTCGATTTTTGCATAAATTCGTATTTTTCTTCAAACAAGAACTCCAAACCGATTTGCTGGCAATTACAATCAAACTCCCACACAATTCATTGGCAATTTCATCCACTTCAAAGTGTATGCTCTCCAAGAGAAAAAACGCAGCACTCAAACCCTCGTGACTTTACCAAATTCACTCTTTTCAATTTGCATAAAATGATCAATGATGAGGAATTTTGAAATCCTTCAAGGCTTTATAAAACAGCATTAAAACAAGGCTTCCTCAACACACCAAACCTCAAGCTTCAAATTCACTCATTTCACTAATGAGACTTCAACAACACACCATCAAAAAAGAACATTAAATAACATAAGTTATTAATTAAGCCAAGCTTATTTTAATAACTTCATATGCAAAATGATATAATTGAATGCTTCTGACAAACAGCATCATGTGCCCACACTGCCCTGCCAGGAATAGTAACCAGACAAAAATAGACTTACTATAAATAGTAAATCTATCATAGAGACCCTCTAAACCAACTGTCAGCTCACGAGGGTCACAATGATGAACTGACGAAAACACCGTCCAGACTCCTGCTAAAACAGGGACATCACACAATTGTAAAGTGTGCTTATTAGACATGGCTAACATATATTTCTCTAATTACAGTTGTTTTAACACCCATATTTTGCTTTATGTAATTGTAATTAAGAAAAAAAAATTATTGTTTTGTTGTGTATGCTCGTATCATTCAACATGACAGCTGAAATTTGTGTTTGGAATCTTTGGAGTGTTAAAATTTGTTCATTACATGTTAAATCCTACCAAACCAGGTCTTGACTTGGGTAGACAATGATACAAGAATATGAAATCTAAACTTTTCAATGATATTCTTTAAAAAGGAAAAGAAGGAAGATGTCAACTGATGAAAGATTCTACAATCCAAGAAGCCAGAATCTTTATAAAAAATTGGATAAGTTGGAGGATATGATAGTAAATAGTCTGCAAAATTGAAGTAGCAAGGATTTGTCATTAGCTGGAGGTGATGCCTTGAGTAGTAGTAAAATTGTTTAAACCAGGCTCATTCTTCTGCCAATTTTCAAGAACTATTAAAGCTGAACAAATAGCTAGTCAAATAGAATGGTAATCTCAAGTTGGGATCCTCACATTATTAATTATGATGTTAGACCACCCTTAGTAGATTGAGATTTACTGCTTGTATTAATAATGCAAAAACACCTTAGTACTTATGTCTAAAAGATAACTTACAATTAATTTAAAACCATCTTGTAACTTCTCCATTAAGTAACAGATACAAACCACACACATTGAAGTGTGTGCCATCCAAGTCTCTCAAACTCCATGCATTCATTCTTCCAACATTTAGTATCAAACCATGTAACCCCTAAGATGGGTATGCTGATCCAGAACAAGAATGCCCTTGGCCAAAGTAGACTGATTGAGAAGAATATTGAAGGAAGAATTGTTGTCAAAGGAGGTTTGTCCAATTACCATTAAATCATTGTCCAAAAAGGAAATTATGATCCAAAGAAGAAGAAATCTCCAGTCAAATTCTGTCAAACCCGCTGTCTAAGGAAAAAATTTACTGTATGAAAGAACAGTGAATATTATGGATGGAGGAATACCATAAGATGAGCACTGAACTAAATTGTGAAATAACATTATGTTAGATAATTGTCATTGATGTCAAAGCCTGATACATGCAAAAGACATAAGAAACTGTTGTTAGAATATGCTACTGTGTTAGAAAGAATTCGCCTAATGTTTGATATTGCTAAAAGAAGGTAAGCATTGCCAAGAAAAGAAAGGAAAGCAAATGTACGATTTCAATCCAAGAATGCAAATGAATGGAGGAAAGCAAAGCAAGAAATTAGAAATGAGACAAATAAACTGTATTCAACTCAAGAGAATGCAAAGCATACAATAAAAATGATATACTTATGAGAGAGCAAGAGGTGGGTATTGTTGATGTGAGTTTTATTCCACTACAACATGCAGAATCAAACACTCTATGTTTCGGAGTGAAACATCAAACATTCAATCCTCTCTTGATATAAGGTCATCTCGTGCTAAGCTTGCAAAGTAAGATCATGAAATGACTTCAAGGTTCCTTCTACTGTGGATACTCACTTAGTGAAATAATGTGATTTGTTGGTAATCACTTAGGGGACGTACGCTACCCATTCAATAGATATCAACTCTTGCACTTCTAAAGATTTGGATTCACAATGTGCAATGAAAATATGATTCAATTTCCAAATTCTCACTTCAACTCAAACTTAAACTTACCTCTACTTCTACTTCTAAATAAGAATGCAAGGAATCATGGATGGACTTGGACTCTAATAGATGCAACCACCCATCTAGTGCAAGCTTCTAAGTGTTAATATTATGGCCTTTATGGTCAAGATCAACGCTTATTTATGGAATAAATAAGAGGACGAAATTAAGGAAATAATAAAATATATTTTGGTAATATATTTATTATTATTAATTACCCTTTGTCAAAATGAATTAATTAATTAATATATATAAAGAGATAAAGTGAGATTTTGTAATAATAAATAATAAGCATTTATTATTTATTTATTATAAAATAATAAGCATTTATTATTTATTTGTTATAAAATAATAAGCCTCTTGGGTGGCCCAAGTCGGCTGACTCCTAGAGGAGAGAACACCAAAAACATAACGTGCTTTCCTCTCCTTCAAGAATCGAAATCATCCATTGTGCAACTTGGAGCAGCGAATTCCATCATGTATTATATGATCGAATTCATCCTCTTGCTGGAGCGAAATCTTTCCATTAATGAGCGAATTTAGTCAGCTATAGATGAGCGAATATTGTTGTGTGAAGTCAGCAAGTTCATCAATGAGCAAACAATTGGATCAGCGAATTCATGGTGCAAACTGGAAATGTGATTTACATCACATCTAAAGTATATAATTGGTGAGATTATTCCATCATATAGATATGGAAGAACTCAAGTAAAAGTTCAGGACTGCATATCAAGTGCAGATTGGGTGCAGTTATAATTGCAGATCTGGTTGATGTTACCTTGCATCTAAGTTGAAAGAAGCCCTAGGTGGGCTAATTGGCACATACATTGAAAGGTTGAAGGCATAGTTAAAGTCTGATTTCCGGGTACTATCTTTCCTCTCTTGTGATTTCTTATATCATATCCTGTGCTTAGTTTTGTTAGATCTCTATAGATTGATATATTCCGTGCTAGAATCTGAAATATATTAACATGGTATCAGAGCCAAGTTGAGTAGAAAATCCATTTCAGATTTAGGAATTCAGTCTAACTCTTACAAAGCTAAGAATAGCAAACTTGGGTTTGGCCAATTTTTTTATTTTTCTTTTTCTTTTATGAGGGTTTTGATTTGTAATAACCTCAATTGTGAAGGTTGGCATCATCTTAACAATTTAGATTTGAAATTTGAACATGCAAATGGTTTTGCTGTTTTCATTGGTTGTGAAACCACCTCATGATTGGTTAAGGAGATAAGAGGGATTAGATCTGAAGGTTGTATCAATCCAATCTTATATATTTGGAAGAACCAAATCACTCTAAATTATCCGATTGACAAGGTACAAACTAACCCTCTCTTAACTGATCGATTCAAGCTTACATTGAGAGGGAGTCTAATCTTATGGTAAAATCTAAGCTACAGAAGGAGAAGTTAAGGAGTGGATCATCTTGAGTGACACAAACCCCAGAGATCTTGATCTGGTGTGGCAAAAGACATTCATGGATAAATTATTTGAGTATACTATGAGATTCCATGGCAGGAACTGTATACTGGATACATGGGTTGGAGAGACCTACCTGGGGGATGGCATAAGGAGTTTTAATCATGGGCTCACTTGGTTTTGTAACTCTTTCCTTTTGCATTTTGAGTAGATCTTACTCCATGAGCATGGATGACTAACATAGTTGGTTATTAGAATGCCTTACCTTAACATATTTCTGTTATATTATGAGAACACATCTTATTGCTGATTAAGCATAGCTGATTAACTGTCATTGGCATGACTGATTAGTTAACACATTTGTATGTATGAGGATTATACTTCTCAGCATACCTTATGTTATGTATGTGTGGGTACACACTTTACTTTGACATATGTTATATCTAACGCTGTTATGGGAACATACACAGCTGATTGCTAGTATAACTAAGTAACTCATTTTACATTGATATATAGGTGCATACATTATATATTGGTGGATGAATGTATGATTGACATACATACCCTGACTATTAGCTGATTAACTACTACATTAGTTTCATGTATGTTAAGGAAACATACTTTGTATTGCTTTGGGCATATTCTTGTTATGGGAACATACTTTACATTGGCATATGTTGTGGATGTTACAGTTGACATATTTTATGTATGTGAAGATACCTTTGTTGTATGCATGGGAGCATATTTTATATTTTATGTATGTGAAGATACCTTTGTTGTATGCATGGGAGCATATTTTATATGGATATATGTTATCCTTTACTTTGCACATGTTATGTTTTATTTTATGTATTCATGCTTATGTACATGTGTGAATAAATTTCTTTAAAGTGGAACTATATTGCATCTTGTTCTATGTGTGATCTCATTTACTTTACTTGATTACATGTATGAACAAATTTGGTTACTCTTATGCTTATGTGGATTCATAAGATAAGATTTACATGATTATGGCTAAGATATTGGATGAATATCATGGACTTGATATTCTCCTTATGAGTCTAGAAGACTCATGGACAAGGATCCACACTTGAGTATATGGTGGACATCATGGACTTGATGTCTGGAGACCATTGCTCTGAGCATTTGGTGAATATCATGGACTTGATATTCATTAAACCATTGTTCTTGATATCTCTTGAGTCATGGATTTAGTTATCCACAAATTGGTTGGTAAACATCATGGACTTGATGTTGCCTTGAATATCATGGACTTCTTATTCTCTTGGATTGAGTCAAGGTGACTTGTGGATCTAAGAAATCCACAAAATGGTTGGATCAACATCATGGACTTGATGTTACATTGAATATCTTAGATATTCTTGGATTTGAAGAAATCCACACTTTGGAATTTGGTGCTTGATGTTATGTGGATCAGATCAATCCATGCTTAGTTGATAACATCATGATGGGAAGTCACTTATGTAGATATGAAGTCTACACCTTGGAATGATGACACGACTCATCATACTGGGAGATAGGAATCTTACTTCATAGATATATCATCTATGATGTTACTGAATAAGGTATTCAGTATAGTTATGTTTTGTTACCTCTATCACAAGGTGATAGATTGAAAAGGATACGTCCTAGATTAAAAAGGGTAGGTCCTACTATAGATGGGAGATCTATAGGCTGATCTTTTCCTCAAGTCCAAGACAGAGTGTTAATATTATGGCCTTTACGGTCAAGATCAATGCTTATTTATGGAATAAATAAGAGGACGAAATTAAGGAAATAATAAAATATATTTTGGTAATATATTTATTATTATTAATTACCCTTTGTCAAAATGAATTAATTAATTAATATATATAAAGAGATAAAGTGCAATTTTGTAATAATAAATAATAAGCATTTATTATTTATTTATTATAAAATAATAAGCCTCTTGGGTGGCCCAAGTCGGCTGACTCCTAGGAGAGGAGTTAAGCACTTCAAATCTCATATATATTCGTTTTCGATCCAAGAGGAGAGAACACCAAAAAGATAATGTGCTTTCCTCTCCTTCAAGAATCGAAATCATCCATTGTGCAACTTGGAGCAGCGAATTCCATCATGTATGATAGGATCAAATTCATCCTCTTGCTGGAGCAAAATCTTGCCATTAATGAGCGAATTTTAGTCAGCTGTAGATGAGCAAATATTGTTGTGTGAAGTCAGCGAGTTCATCAATGAGCAAACAATTGGATCAGCGAATTCATGGTGCAAACTGGAAATGCGATTTACATCAGATCTAAAGTATATAATTGGTGCGATTATTCCAGCATATAGATATGGAAGAACTCAAGTAAAAGTTCAGGACTGCATATCAAGTGCAGATTGGGTGTAGTTATAATTGCAGATCTGGTTGATGTCACCTTGGATCTAAGTTGAAAGAAGCCCTAGGTGGGCTAATTGGCACATACATTGAAAGATTGAAGGCATAGTCAAAGTCTGATTTCCAGATACTATCTTTCCTCTCTTGTGATTTCTTATATCATAGCATGTGCTTAGTTTTGTTAGATCTCTATAGATTGATATATTCCTTGCTAGAATTTGAAATATATTAACACTAAGGAACACTAGAATGGTTTTCAAATCAATATCCCCTCTTCAATCCCATCAAATGGATGAAAACTAAAGATTTGATTATCAATTGAAGTTAAGTGCTTTCAATCATTGGCTTGCCACACAGTTTGGGCAAAAATGCCCAAAATGTAGTGGATTCCACCCTTTCTTTTAGCCCAAAATTTTGATGTCAAGACTTAGCAAATTTGAAGGAAGATGAGCGAGGTTTGGAATAAAGGTTTAATTGGAAGAGTTTGAAGGGGGTCGGCTCTGAGTTTGCAATTAAAAACATTGTCCAAAAAAGGGTGGAATCCACCCTTTCTCGGGCATTTTTTGCCCAAAACTCCAACATTTCGACCTTGTTCGAGCAAAATTTTCCTCCTTTCATGGCCATGTTTCATTAGAAATCGAACTTGGGAAGTGGTATCAAGTTTTGAACTCTTAGTGGCAAGGAAGATCATTATCTTTTTAGACATTGCCCAAGAAAAGGGTGGAATCCACCTTTTCTTAGGCAAAAATGATCATTATCTTTTTAGACATTGCCCAAGAAAGGGTGGAATCCACCCTCTCTCAGGCATTTTTTGCCCAGAACTCCAACATTTCCACCTACTTTATCTAGACCGAATCCCTTTGCAAAGAGTGGCATGATCATTTGTTTTTAGTGTTTGCATTTAGAAAGGGAAGATAAGTGCAAGTTTGAAGTTCTTTGACATTGCCCAAGAAAGGGTGGAATCCACCCTCTCTTGGGCATTAATGCCAAAACTCCTATGAATTCCACTCCCTTATTTAGACCACATTTTGTTGCTAGGAATGGGGGCATGCTAAGGTGTTGTTTGCGAATTGGGCATGGGACTGATTAATATGATTAAGGACATTGCCTGAGAAAGGGTAGAATCCACCCTCTCCCGAGCATTTTTTGCCCAAAAGTTAGCTATTTCCGCCCTATGGATCTTGTGCAAAACATGAAGTAAGTCAAGTCACATGGGAAATGAACTAAGTTTGAGCTCAAATCTGAATGAAGTAATCAGAGCAAGGGCAGATTTAACACAATTTGATAAGATTTCCCAAGAAGGGTCGGAATCCGACCCTCCTTGGGCATTAATTGCCCAAACTTCCACAATTTCCGACCTTTAAAAAATCAGGTCTGATCCATTATTTAATCACATTTCTTATGCCAAAATCAGAGGCAGTTGAATTTACCTTGGCAGATCAGATTAGAGTGCGATTTTATGTTTTACAATCCAAAGTTGACCAAGAGAGGGCGCAATCCACCCTCTCCTAAGCATTTTGTGCCCAGAACTTTATAATTTCCACCCAGCAAATCAAAGTGCAAGTCGGCCCTTTGAAGAAATTCAAAATTTTAAATCCAAAACACTACATGCCAGTCGGCCTTAATGTTCTAAATGTAAATTAATTGCAATATCAAATTCAGGTTGGCCTTGGAAAGAAAGCTTGAAATTCAAACCAAAAAGAAACAAATAACGTTGAGGCAGGTTGGCCTATAAGGAGGAGGCCATTTGAACTTAACTCATTTAAATTCTGATTGGTTAATAGAGCCAGGTCGGCCCTGTATTGAGGGGTGTGCCTCTTCGCCATTAATTGCCTATAAAGGAGAGTTGAATCCAAGTTATTTTCCCACCAAATCAAAGCCAGTTCTGCCCTGCTGTTAACAGCGAGTTATACCTAGATAGGCAGCAAGATTTTATCATCTTTTGGCAGCGACTTCTGCCCAGCATTAGCAACGAACTGCCATTAGAGGGAGCAGCAAATTAGCCTGAAAGAAACAATGATTCTGGACTGACAACCATCTTTTGAATAGCAGCGAATTTATAATTGGACTGTGAGCTGCTTCTGGGAGTACTGGAGTGAGATAAGGTTTGGCGGATCAATATTAGGAGTGAGTTAAAATCAGTTAGAAGGCAGCAATTCTGGGTCAAATGGGCAGATTTCCTTCAAAAATATGGGATAAAGAGGGTGAGAAAACAAAATCTGATAATAACATTCATTGAAAAACTTATGCATCTTCCAGATTTTAAGCCAAAATTCATAACTAGGATTGTTCCATCAATAAAATCAAACTTGAAGATAGAGAAATTTGATCTTGAAAATCCATTTTGCCGTCGTGTTTGATGTTGATGCAATGCAATTTTGTTTCATACTTTCAGATTACCTTCACTTTATTTCATGAACTTAATGCATCTTTTTCTCTCTTGTTTTTGCAAGGTGAAAAGGGAGAGGCGTGGAAAGTGAAGTATGGAAGCAAGTTCAAGCCCGAGACTCTCAATATGTGAAGATGAGGATTTAATATCAGGATCATCCAAGGAAATTTCAGATTGCGATCAAAGCAAATATTATCAAGAACGCCAATACAATCAATTTTGATCGAGTTTACAAATGCAAATTCAAGTCAATGCCATATAGAAGACTCGAAGGAGAAAATGATTCGAGCAAATGCCATCTCAATCATCCACCAAGAGCCAAGAGTTTTGGAAGAGTTAATCAAAGTTAGAAAGTTGGACAATGTTGAGTATCAAGAGATATTTTCTCTTCACCAAGAAGATTGATCAAATTAACAAGATAAGGATGATGAGGTGACACCAAGCTGTCCTATCCAATCAGAAAATTCCAGATTCAAGCACAAGCAATCAAATCATGCCAAGTGTTCTATTTTCTCATTGGTTGAAAAATCATTGTAATTTTCTTATTGACCCATGATTTGGTGCCCTCTTGTAATTGGTTGTAAATTTGGCAACCCTAATTAGGGTTTGTGGGGTTAAATCTCGGCCCTTGATCTTCAATCGATCTTGGCCCTTCATTGTATTTGAGCAACTACAAAAGGCCAAGGCCTTCTCATCTGTACGGAGTTAGAAGGTTAGAAAGTTAGACAGCAAGTAGTGGAGCTCGAAGCTAGAGAGCTAGTAGTAGAATTAGAATAGGCTAGCTAAGGGAGAGACTTGATCAAATTGTTGCTATGATGCTTTTGAAGTAATGGATAATTCATTGTTGGTTCTTCGTGGTGAATTACTTAATATTGCTTTGAAGTGTTGCATGGTTTCCTCAGTCTTTCACTTGGATTAGATTTATTTTCATGTTGAAGTAGCTTAGTTGAATGGGAGTAATTGTGGATGTTGCTTGCTTGAATCAAACAAATCCTGGCCACTAGCCTCTTGTTGATGGTAAGAGTGCCTTGTGTGGTAAGTCGATGATTGAAAGCACTTAACTTCAATTGATATTCAAATCTTTAGTTTGCATCCATTTGATGGGATTGAACAGGGGATATTGATTTGAAAACCATTCAAGTGTTCCTTAGAAGCTTGCACTAGATGGGTGGAGTTGTTGGCGAGATTGCATCTAGTAAAGTCCAAGTCCATCCATGATTCCTTGCATTCCTAGTTAGAAGTAAAAGTAGAGGTAAGTTTAAGTTTGATTTGAAGTGAGAATTAGAAAACCAAATCATATTTTCATTGCACATTGTGAATCCAAATCTTTAGAAGTGCACGAGTTGATATCCATTGAATGAATAGCGTAAGTCCCCTAAGTGATTACCAGCAAATCACATTATTTCACTGAGGGAGCATCCATAATAGAAGGAACCTTGAAGTCAGTTTATGATCTTACTTTATAAGCTTAGCATGAGAGATGACCTTATATCAAGAGAGGATTGAATGTTTGATGTTTCACTCCGAAACATTGAGTGTTTGATTCTAGATGTAGTGGAATAAAACTCACACAAACTCAACCATTCCACCAACATTTCAGCACCTTCCAAGTTTTTTTCCATATTTTTCCAAGTTTCATCAAATTGCTTGATATCCCCAAAAAAATTGTCAAAAGTTGAGGGTGTAAATTGGGCAATGTTGGGCATTAATGCCCAAAAAGGGGTGGATTCCACCCTCTTTTGGGCAATTCAATCATAAGAAAATTTCTAAGGCCGCAAACCATCAAAATTACCCCCAATTCCTTACCACTTCGCTCAAAATTTCAAATTGCCATCGTGTTATGCCCAAAGACCTAATTGGGGGGTGAGTGGAAATTTGTCTATGTTGGGCAAAATGCCCAAAGAAGGGTGGATTCCACCCTTTCTTGGGCAATTTCAGTCATCAGTGAAAAGTTTCGAAGTCCGCAAACCCACCAAATTTTCACTCTTTCAAATGACTTTTCCATCAAATTTGCTCAGTTTTCATGATTCTAAGCTGCCATCAACGAATTTGAGTTAAAGTGGAGGGTCGGAATTCTCATGATCTTGGGCAAAAATGCCCAAAAAGGATCAGAAACCGACTTGTTTTGGGCATTCCAGCCACTTAACAAAAAAATTCTAAGTGTTGAGATTTTAAATTTGCCCTCCTTTCTCATTATTTTACTCAAATTCACAAGTTTTTAAACAAAGTTTAGTGGCATCAAGAGATTTTGCCTAAAAGGCAAGGGCAGAATTTGGGCAATGTTGGGCATTAATGCCCAAAGAGGGTCAGAGTCCGACCTAACTTGAGCAATCTGCCTATAGGTTAGCTCTGCAATTACATTTATTTCCTTTCTCATACTTTAAGTTATATTTGTATAAATACTGTCAGGATGTTTGAGATAGGTTTCAGCCTTGTAGGAGTTATAATAAAGATTCTAGATTTTGGGGGTTTTAAAAAAATTTCAGACTTAGCCAAATTTCAGGATCCAACATGCCCTCAGCAATCTAACCTCCCACAACCTTTCTTGACCTTCTAAGGTCGAATTGAAGCTAGAACAAGGATTTTCTAAAGGTTTTAACTCATGTTATCCCAAATCCCTTGGTTTCAATTATGTATTCCTAACAGACTTAGCTCAACTCTTGCTCACACCCCAGACAGACACTACTTCCCAACAGACCAAAATTGCTCAAACTCACTCCCCAACTTGGAGACTTCAAAATGCTGCCAACTAAAACCAACTAAGACTGCTATTACTACTATTGTCAAAGCAAAAAGAGGGGGCCCCATTTGCAATGGAGCAATGTTGTGAAAACCTCACAACAAGTATATATAGGATATTCCACCAAAGAGACTTGTTGATGTGAGTTTTGTGCCACTACAACAAGCAAAATCAAATACTTAATATTCCAAAATGAAACACCAAATCTCCAACTCTCTCTTGAATAAGGATGCTCATATACTAAACAATGTATATGGATTGTGTGATCAAATGAGACAACCTCAAGGTTCCTTCTTTATAATTATGTGATATGCTACGCTATTCATTCAATGGACATCAACTACTTAAACTTCTTATAACCAAACAAATTGCAAAGGATAAGGGTTGAGAAAGTTATTCTACTACTAGAATACAAGAAATTGTGAATGTCTTTATGACTCTTACTAGACTTAGTTTAACCATCAACATCAACCAAGCTAGTGCGATCTCCTAAGGTAAATGTAAGATGTTCAAACTATTACCATTCCATTAATAGCATCCATCAATGCATATCCATGTGCAAGCAATAATTGAAGTAAAGCTCATAAATATGTCATTCAACCATGCAAGGCAATATTTGCAATCAAGAAGCAACTAGCAATATGGTCTAAACGAGTCCACCAAAAATGCATCCAAAATATCTTCCATTCAATTAAACACTACTTCTAACCAACAAGAAATGAAATCCTAAACTAAGTGAGGAAATGTAGAAACCATGCAATACTCCAAAATGATACAAACAAGCCACCATGAAGACCAACAATGAATTAAGAACAATTTGGCAATATCATAGAAACAATTGCACCAAATCTCCCCTCCTACTCTAGTCTAAAATTAATGAGTTATGAATGAGAAGCCCTTGACCTTTTATAATTGTTCAATCACAGTGAAGGGCATAGATCAATTCAAGATCAAGGGCCAAGATTTCTCCAAAACGGCCCTAGTATACCTAACTATTACAAGCATTAAATGCTCATAAGAAATAATGCCACCATGTGAGCTAATAAGAAAATTACATTGCTTTTATTGACCAATCAGAAAATAGGTTCAGTAGAGGCATTAGATGCCTTCCTCATATACATTTAGCATGATCTCACTGAATGTGTTTGGACACATGCAACTAGTGAGTGAATGTGTTGGACACGTGCAACTGGAGTTTTTTGATTGGTTGAAGATGAGTGGGCACCTCCTTAGCATGCTTTAACTTATAAACTTGATCAATATCTCTTGATGATGAGAAAATATCTCTTAATACTCAACATTCTCCAGCCTTAGCTTGATGGTGATGGCATGTAAATTGTTTCATCTTCACAAACTTTTCATCCTTGAAAATCTTCTCATTGACCGCTCTCGAACTTGTACTTGAAATCTTAATTTCTTGGCCTTGGCATTCTAAAAAATGAAGTACTTCATGTAGCTGGATCCTTCAAAGTGAGCTTGGATTTCCGAAGGGAATTCAAGTTGGTGATGATTTATTTCACGTAGGCTTGCAAATTTGTTCTTTCTCCTTGTTCTTTGCTCTCTGAACTCCATCTTGATCTCATTCTTTGAGTTTGCATCTTCAACTTGGAGCATCATCTTTCTTGACCTCTCAATGAAATCTTGCCATAGCCTCCTCTTAACTTCAACTCTTCCATCTACCTCTCCTTGCAAAACAACACAACAACCCTTGTCAAAAGCTTGGATTTCATACTACTTCCTAAAATCAACATTTCATGCTAAGAAGTGAAATTTAAGAGGAAATAAGTATACTTATTGTTCATGTTTGGTAGCTTCAGTCGAATAAACCTATGAGACAATACTATTGTAGATATATATATATATATATATATATATATGAGACATAATTTATATATATATTCATTATATATGAGATATAAATTTATATATATCTAAAGTATTATTGTGTTAGAGAAAATTAATATAATAAGACTATAGAGATACTATATATATATATATATATATATATATATATATATATATATATATATATGTCATTATATTAATTAAAAGAGTATGTGTTAATGAATAAACATGTCCCATGAAAGGACATGTCTATCCACGTCTCATCCACAATATAAATAAGAGAGAGATTGTTGCCTTTGAAAAACACATACAATCAAGAGTGCTATTACATTTGCAGTGATCCTCACAAAATCAACATGGTATCAGAGCCAAGTTGCAAATGTAAGAGAGTAGTTAGTTGATGGTGAATGTGTGATTGTCTAAGAAAATACAGTCTCAATACAGGGACCATATCTCACAAATACACCGTTGGATTTTGCTACATTTTGGATATGTTGGTGATAAATAAATTTCGAAGAATCTCACCTGAGAAATTGGCGAGAAAGAGTCGGGTTCAAAAGTTATGACCAATTGTGTACGGGTCTATTTGAAATCCAATGAGTGAAGTTGTGTTGTAGACTTTTGTCCACACCAAGTGCAAAGAATAAGGTCAAGTGAATTGTAGCAGATTTGTTAAGAAGCAAACGTCAGCGATTATATATTGGAAACTATGTCATTCCTGAATGCGGCGATTCATTAAAGACATAATTTACGCACTGATATTTCAATAAAGTGACTTGATTAAAGAAAAAAGAAAGCATTGTTTAGTAAGAGGTTGAGGACGATGAATTTGCAAAGTATACACAACGATTTCCATAATGATTAGTTAGACCTTGTAGTGGCTTTCATTAAAGAGACATTAATTTGTTATGTGTTAATACTAAATCGGTTACTGAGAGGGGGAGTGAATCAATAAATATTATCTTTCTACATGTTTAAAACTTGTAAACAGATCATTAAATGTAAAACAAAATATAATCAATCATTCACAAGCATAAGCAGATCACACAGATCAACTCAAGTATTTATACGTGGAAACCCTCGATTAGAAGGAAAAAACCACGGTGAGACAAAGCTCACAACTTCACTATCACAAAATGAAGGCACCATGTTAGGAGCTTACAAAAGCACTGATTGAAGTGCTACCCGGTTAAGGGATTTTACAAAAGATCTATTAAGATCTGAACTCTATTAGGAGTTGCCTAGTTACAGGACTTTGAACATCTACAAAGTTGTTACCCTGTTAGGGGATTTTACAAAGAACCAATTAGGTTCACCCTGATAGAGGGATTTCAATATGCTTTCATTCCCTATATAAGTAATGATCTTATTTTGACACTATCTGTCAGATTAGATCATACTTGTTGATCTCTTCTTCGGTTTGTTTGGCTGTTGATCTCTCTTTCTTTCTTTACCTCTGTGCCTGCAGCACTTCTCAGAAGATATCTCTCCTCTGCTCTATGCAATCATCAACTATCAACAACACTTTTCTTTGTCCTATGACCTATATTTATATTAGAGTTCATCGTAATGAAACCCTTAACTCATAGAACCGTCAGGCTGCAAACTCTGCATTAAATCATGCAATCAACAAAAAGCTATGCGCTTTGATCTAGAGTTTACCTTCCAAAAGCATCCGCAGGAATAAAGCTAACTCATGTTAAAAAGCTAACTCTACTTCTCAGCGGTGGATGTCTCGTATAATCCAGCTTTTGACTTAAACTGTAACTCAAATTGATCCATAAAATCCGGATTGGATCTATCTTGCAGTTAGACCGGTATACCCTTATACCCGGTTTGTCCCTATATGCTTCATAAGACCGGTTCTGCGTTCTTGATTCGGTCTACCAGTGAAGTTATCGAAAGAGTCAATTGGTGCATACATTTTGTTCTTCATCTACCCGTGTTGTCTAAGTAATGTGAGTGACCAATGACCCTTTACCGGTGTGAGGTTTGTGAAAAACACTAATGACAACTCATATTGCTAACAATCTTCCCCTTTGTCATTGGTGGCAAAAGCTTCACAAACTTTACTCACTAAATACCAGTACCTTGTATCGGTAGAACGCTACTTGCCCTGACTGAATGCTTCGATATGCAAAGTTTTGTCCAGTTCTGTCCTATACAGTACTGTGTCCTTTGCATTGGGTTTGTCCTTTGCTTCCTCGGTTTTTTCCTTTCCTTCCTCTGTATACTCTTCCCCTTTTTGCCTCCAGAGGACAAAGGGTAAAGCATATCTTCATAGTTGAAGCTTGGTAAAGATATCCTTGTATATTGTTCTGCCTGAATGAAGGAATGGTGCCCATTGACCAGTTACATATTCTGAATTCTTTTGGGCTGCTATCAGAGAAATAATGATATTCTCCATGTCTTCCATAGTTTTGTAGGCTGGTTCATTGATTAGATCTTCAAGAGAAGATGATGTTATATTCATGATGTGAAATGTAGGTACCAAGAACACTTGAAATCCAATAATATCTTGGATCCGCTTATTTTTCTCTTCAGCAATTTTTCTGAGTGCAAGAGTTAAACTTGTCATTTCTCTGCTGTAGGATATTGCAGTCTTGCTCTTAATATCAAATTGAGAGGACAATTTTTTAATCTCTTCTGTGATCTTGGCAGACTTTTCTGACAGATCTTGCAAAAATACTTCAAAGTTTGATGTTCTACTCATCAAACTTCCTGCTTCTTGAAGTTGTTGTTGGAGAATTCTCAGGTTTGTTGTTACATTCACCTTAATCTCTTCAACCTGTTTGTGGAGTATCTCCAGCCTTTTCTTCTCGTAATGGTCAATCGCCACTGTTTCTGGATCTGTGAGATCCTCACCGATTGCCTGTGCCAACACTTCTAGCTGATCGATGACTGGTTCATCGCTATCGACGTCAGTATTAGGAACGAAGTTGCACAGAATGTTCTTTACAGTGGTTAGGACTATGTCCTGTTTTCTTTTGGTCAGCTCTTTGAGCTGCCTGGTTGACATCTTGCTGATGTCTACCACTGTATCAGTAGTTTTACTCCTTTTTGCTTCCTTCTCCTTGGCAAATGACAACTTCCTTTTAGAGGAGCTTGCAATGTCTCCTTGTTCCTGTTGTCCTTGCTCTTGCTCCGGTTTAAGTTGCTCGGTGTGGACTGGGATGTCTTCGTCTTGTCCCTTATCATCTTTTGTTCCTTGATGAGCTCTGTTCTCTGGTTGAACTTCTCCTTCAGGTAGATTTTGTTCTTCAGAAGGTGTTTCCTCGGTCTGAGCTTCTTCATCCGGTTTCTTATCAACATCTTGTTCTTGTTCTCCCGGTGGGACTTCTTTTTGTTGTTGCTCCTCAGCCGTATGAAGTTCTCCCATGGGTATATCAGTTTTTGTCCCTTGTTCAACATTTACTTGTGCATTAGTTATGAACTCTTATGTTTGAGATTTTTCCTTTTCAATAGAAGTTGCTTCACCAGTTGTGGGTCTGACCAGTGTTGCTTGCATTTGGGCAGTTTGATCCTGAGGACCTAGTTTATCCAATGCACTAAAGTCATACTTACGCCAGTAGTCTAGAGTTGCTTTGTAGACTCGATTCTCATATCCGTTTAAAATTTTTGCAACTCTGTCAAATGTCTTTAAGTTCATGGATGCTTCTTCTAATAGAAGCTTTATTCTTTCTTCGTTGAATCCAAGTTTAACCTTAAGCAATGTTTCCCTTGTGATTCTGGTGTTTATGCCTAAATCGGTTTTCCATTTTGATTGTAGTCTGTTATTCAATTCTCGTGGGAACTTGGACCTGTAGTCCCTTGGAGTCCTATTATAATTTATGAAAGTTTCTACTATCCCTACAATTAGCTTTTGTTTGTCCTCTTCGTTTAGTACACTGTACCACTTTGCAGCATTATCTACTTCTCCAAAGTCCATTACCTCAGTAATTATATCATCAACATGCATGGGTTTGACATTACCTTTGCTTGAAGAGATGAGAACTGTTGGATTCGCTGCCTGATCTTTGGTTAAGTCTACTAATGCTGGTGTTTCTTCTCCAAGTACTCCTTTCCCTTTACCGATGTTAGCTCCCGGTTTAGCTGTTGTTCTTTGAGCTGCTTCTTGTTCTGCTTGATGCTGGGTCTGGAGAAGTTTGGTCCATAGTGCTACTTCTTCATTATGTACTTTCTCAGTTTCTCCAATAAGCATGAGACCTATCCTTTTTATGGTTGTGAAGGTTTTCTGATGAAGTTCAGCTTGTTATGTAGCTTCGTCGAGAGTAAGGTGATTCTGGACCTCTAAAAGAGCTTTTATCCTTAGCTCCTTTTCTCTATCTTCTTCGGGCTTTCCACCAGGCTTCAATATTTTGTAGAAGATGTTCAGGTAGAATCGTGTGCAGTCCACCGGGATGAAGATTAAATTTATGGAGGCAAAATGCTACGGCTTCTTCAAGTTTTCCTTTGTCTTCATCATTGGCTAGTTCATATCTTCTTCTAACAGAACCTGAATTCCCAAATTCTTTCAGTCCTGCCACAATTTCGTCAATTGTGGGTTTGGATTTTCTAGGTGGATCCTCCTTTGCCATTTTTTCGGTATTATTCTTTCTAATCAGAGGAACTGTGTCCTCGATCTCTGTCTCTTCTAGTTCCTCCTCTTGGATGCTGGGCGCCGGTTCTACTTTCTTCCTCCGACCTTTGGGCTGTTCTATCACCGGTTTCTTCTTTGGTGTGGGCGTCCTTTTGTAGACAATCTTGACTGGTGCCCTTTTTGACAGATTCTAAAGAAACTCAGTATACGTGCCAAATCGATTGGCACCAAGATCCAAATTTGCATCATTTAGTGCATCACCATATGCCTTAGCAACCTTGGCAGAGATTTCATAACCCAGCTTAGGAGCATACACATCTCTTGGTTCCACTACTTGAATGATGCAGTTTTCGGTGGTAACCAGAAAACATACGTCGTCCTTGTAAAGGTCAACAATAGTTGATGGTACTCTTTCTCTTTCATGCATCTTCAATTGAAACTCTTCAAAATAATCAGTCATCGCTTTGCTTAACTGATCTCCCAGTCAATTAGCCATTTCAGTGATTTGATGCATGACCGGTTTATCGGTTGTCCAAGTCACTTTACCAATACCTGGGAAGAAATCCAAGTAGAAAAAGTATAGGCACATCAGGAGGGTTCCATACTTCATGGATTTCTTTTTCACAACTCCAAGCCTCTTCATGTTTTCAAATATTTGGCTCTGAAGCTTTGCACAGATGTCGTATTGGGCATTCTCATGCATGATGCGGTGCGCAGCATGAATTGCACCACCTGGTATGCTGTTCCAGTTGCTTGACTGATAAACCTTGTATCCGATGACAGCTGACGCAAAGCGTACTCCATCATTTTCAATGTCATTCACAGTCATAAGTCGACCATCAGACTTTGACTTGGTCAACTTGTTGACGACAGTATTGGCGATGGTGCGAAGGGTTAGCGCTCCCCCTTTATCACTGTATCTGGTTACTCTGTGGAGATCTTCTTTGGTGATCTCATGACATGCGCCTCTGGTGAGCCAGAAACCTGGTTTGTGAAGACAACTCAGCACCAATCTTACTTGGTCTTCCCGGAAGATTGCAGGGTAGCATACACTGTTTATTAATCCGGATGATACTAGATTGGCGTATTTGTCAGGAAGTTTCCCTTCTTCGCATAGTGACAGATACTCTCCTTGAATGTAAGTTTCTCCCAGTTCTTCTTGTTTGGAGTGAATAAACGTTGTAACATCCTCGATCAAGAGAACTCCTTTTGGTACAGAAGAGAGCGCTTCAGCCATGTCGTTTTCTCAATTCTGAACCAACAAGATGTTGTATGTTGGCTTGTCCACCTGATCTCCTTTTATCAATTTCATGGTAGCGGAAGATGAGGCCATACTTGCTAACCAGTAAATTGTTGAGAGTAGCTTAGATCGATATTGCAAATAATGATTCTCAGTGATCAAGATGCAGGAAAAAAAAATTAGCACAAGAATTCGTAAATAATACAATAAGCAGAGTGAAAACTTGTAAGTAATTCTCCTTTCTTTTATAGAGTTAGGTTATAATGGTAATTACCAAACGGTAACTATTTGTTAAACGGCTATAGTAATAAATGTCTTACCTAACTTTACTTTCCATTTTCCCAACCGGTTAATCATAATTTGTCTTACCGGTTTTCCTTGCAGACCGAGTGAGTCCGATTCTCACTAGTCATACCGAGAACGGTAGGGAATCTACCGGTTCCCTCTAAGCCTTCTTGGATCAGTTTGCTGATGAAATATCGCCATCAGTAGATGGTGATCTTTCCTCTATCTTCTCTTTAGCAGGGCTCTTTGATTCTTTTACTAACCAAATCTGTTTGACTGATTTCTCAGTCTTCTCTTCCCTGTTTGTTTTTTCTTCAGGTTTGACCGGTCCCTTCTTACTGGATAACCAGTTCCTGCACTCTTTGGCTTTGTGTCCAACTTTGTTGCAGTGATAACAGACTACCCTAGTTGTCTTTCCTAGGTACGTTCCTCTTGTGTTGGTTGACTTGTCCCAAGAGCCATTGTAATTGTGTTATCCATGGTTCATACAGTTGACTGTACTCCGGTTCTTGTTTCTCTTGGTGAATACCGGCTTTGGGGATCTAAATGCCATTGTCTTGGATCTGCATTCTTCTGCCTTGTGTCCAAATTTGTTGCATGCATAGCAGTAGCCCCTGAAGCTTCCCCTGCTACTACTGGACACAAATATGGGACAGGACCAGCACTCACTGGTCTTGTGACCATCTTTACGGCAGTTCTTGCAATGACTGTTATTGGTCCTTACCGGTGCATTTCTGCAGTTGTTAGTTTTATGACCTGGTTTCCCACAATGCTTACAAGATGTGTTAAGGATGTTCTTACCTTTTTGTGCTAGTGGTTTCTTCTTATCCTTCTTGATTGCATTTGCCCTAGAAGGCTCACCATTTTCATTGGTAACTTCACCGGTGAATCCAAGACCGGTTTGATCTTTATGCCTTCTTTGAGCTTTAAGTTGCTCATCAAGCTTGGTCGAGTTTTTATTGTATCTTTTCAAAATTTCATTTGTTTCTTCAAGTTTGTTCATTTGTTCCCTCAGTTGATACAATTCTAGATACAGTCGATTACATGCTTCATTCCTGTTATGCCAACCTTTCTGCATGTGAGTATTTTCTTGGGTGACACTCTGCATGTCTTCTTGAAGTTGCAGGATGATAAGTTCATTTGCTCCTACCGCTTCCACTGCCCGGTCCCTTGCTTTCTCAGAGGTTGTCAAGGACTTTACTACTGAGTTCCTTTCATCTTCAACTTTTCTCTTTTTCTCGATTAGTTCGGTCATCCTCAGGGCATTGTCCTCTTGATCTCTCTTAAGATTAGAGATCTGATCAGTCAAGATCTGATTCTTGTCCATGAGTTCAAATACTGCCTCCTCAACTTCATCAGATCCACTCTGCCCAGAGAGTTCATCAATGGTTTCATTGCTCTCATTTAACTGTAACGCTAGCTCCTTTCTCTTTGCAAGTGATCTTCTCAATCTATTCTCCAGAGATGTAATGATGTCATTAGCTTCCTCGAGTTGTTTTTGATACCGGTAAACTTCCATGATCTTTCTCTCAAGTTGTTAGGCTTGGTAGTATAGAGAACTTGGTTCTGATACCAATTGTTAATACTAAACCGGTTACTGAGAGGGGGGGTGAATCAATAAATATTATCTTTCTGCATGTTTAAAACTTGTAAACAGATCATTAAATGTAAAACAGAATATTATCAATCATTCACAAGCATAAGCAGATCACACAGATCAACTCAAGTATTTATACGTGGAAACCCTCGGTTAGAAGGAAAAAACCACGGTGAGACAGAGCTCACAACTTCACTATCGCAGAATGAAGGTGCCCTATTAGGAGCTTACAAAAGCACTAATTGAAGTGCTACCCGATTAAGAGATTTTACAAAAGATCTATTAAGATATGAACTCTGTTAGGAGTTGCCTAGTTACAAGACTTTGAACATCTACAAAGTTGTTACCCTGTTAGGGGATTTTACAAAGAACCAATTAGGTTCACCCTGATAGAGGGATTTCAATATGCTTTCATTCTCTATATAAGTAATGATCTTATTTTGACACTGTGTGTCAAATTAGATCATACCTATTGATCTCTTCTTTGGTTTGCCTGGTTGTTGATCTCTCTTTCTTTCTTTACCTCTGTGCATGCAGCACTTCTCAGAAGATATCTCTCCTCTACTCTATGCAATCATCAACTATCAACAACACTTTTCTTTGTGTCCTATGACCTATATTTATATTAGAGTTCATCGTAATGAAACCCTTAACTCATAGAACCGCCAAGCTGCAAACTCCGCATTAAATCATGCAATCAGCAAAAAGTTATGCGCTTTGATCTGGAGTTTACCTTCCAAAAGCATCCGCAGAAATAAAGCTAACTCTACTTCTCAACAGTGGATGTCCCGTATAATCCGGCTTTTGACTTAAACTGTAACTCAAATTGATCCATAAAATCCGGATCAAATCTATCTTGCAGTTAGACCGGTATACCCTTATACCCGGTTTGTCCCTATATGCTTCATAAGACCGGTTCTGCGTTCTTGATTCGGTCTACCGGTGAAGCTATCGAAATAGTCAACCAGTGCATACATTCTCTTCTTCATCTACCGGTGTTGTCTAAGTAATGTGAATGACCGATGACCCTTTACCGGTGTGAGGTTTGTGAAAAACACTAATGACAACTCATATTGCTAACATTATGATCGTGATCAACCATTAACAAAGAAGCACATCAAAGAAGGGTGTCTCTTTCTAGAAAGCAAGCTTTAATTATAGTGTCACCTCTCTTGGAGCAATCAAGTCAACACAAGAAGACATAAGCATTGTTCAATGATATAAGAGTGGGAATTTTACATTGTGGGGAGAATAATAACCAATGTTACATTCCCATTTGAACCATCCTTAGTGGGGAGATGTCTTTCAAATAATCTGAGAAGGTGTTTTTTGATTTGATGTATATGGACCTTCATTGAAGTAACTTGTGTCAAGGATGTTGATGCCTAAATATGTATTTATTATCCTTGAGTATTACTTTATCCATCTGTATTTCTATACGTACTATAAGAGCTATTTGCCTTGATCTTTTCTGAGGATGCTCTTGCAAGAAAAAGAAGATTGATATCAAATTCAGAGGGAGTCTGACTCTTCTAAGGTAACTTTGAACAAGGAGCTTAGAAGATTGAAATCAGATTCAGAGAGAGTCTAACAAGGTTATCTTAAGCAGTCTTAGATGAAAAGATCAACAGATTAATATCTGCTCAATGAGTTCCTCTATATGAGAGAATTTCAAGGTGAAATCCCTTGTTTCCACCCTCTGCGCTAAGGCATGGTGGATATCATGTTTTAATGGGCCTGCCCCCTTGTGTACATCATGAGGAAGTGACGACTTCCAAATGATTATCACTTGTATTTTCTAAAGTTATTGAAAGATGACGATCTTACAATAACTTGATCTTCTATCATGATAGACATCTTATGATGGCTGAAACAAATCATGATAGATGATATCTTGCATGGTGGATTGAGTTCCTTAAACAGACCATGATCTTCTATCATGATAGACATCTTATGATGGCTGAAATAGATCATGATAGATGATATCTTGCATGGTGGATTGAATTCCTTAAACAGGGCATGATCTTCTATTGTGATAGACATCTTATGATGGCTGAAACAGATCATGATAGATGATAGGAATGCTCCTATGGTAAGTGCACATTACCTATGGACATTTGTTGAGTACTTTGTGGACATCATGAGACTTGATGTTGGTAGGCCATTACTCTGAGCACTTGGTGAATATCATGCGACTTGATATTCTGTAGGCCAATGCTCTCAATATCATGATATGATATCTTTATAAACTTTTGAGTACTTGGTGGACATCATGAGACTTGATGTTGGTAGGTCAGTATTCTGAGTACATGGTGAATATCATGTGACTTGATATTTTGATGTCGGTAGGCCATTACTCTAAGCACTTGGTGAATAGCATGTGACTTGATATTTTGCAGGCCAATGCTCCCAATATCATGATATGATATCTTTATAAACTTTTGAGTACTTGATGGACATCATGAGACTTGATGTTGATAGGCCAGTATTCTGAGTACATAGTGAATATCATGTGACTTGATATTTTGTGGCCATTACTCCTAATATCATGAGATGATATCTCTATAAACTTGATATTACATTGAGGTAATATCTAACCATGTGTTTATCCTCCCTAGCTAAGAGGGAGTGTTGATGTTTGGTAGCTTTAGCCGGATAGACCTACGAGACAATACTATTGTAGATATATATATATATATATATATATACACACACATATATACACATATATATATATATATATATGAGATATAATTTATATATATATATATATATATATATATATACATTATATATGAGATATAAATTTATATATATCTAAAGTATTATTGTGTTAGAGAAATTAATATAATAAGACTATAGAAATAGTATATATATATATATATATATACACACACACACATACATATATATATGTCATTATATTAATTAAAAGAGTATGTGTTAATGAAAGGGACATGTCCATCCATGTCTCATCCACAATATAAATAAGAGAGAGATTGTTGCCTTTGAAAAACACATACAATCAGACAGTGCTATTACATTTGCAATAATCCTAAAAACCTCAACACTTATACAATTTCATTGAGTATTTTGCCTAATTTAACATGAAAGGCTGAATTTTTCAAACTTTAAAATCTGATCACATCAAGACACAATAAGAACCCAATCAAAGGATTTAGTCATAATATTCTAAATCTACAAAGTCAGTTCTGCAGGAATTTGATCTTTCTAAACTTGCTTTTGCCTTGGAGAAATCTGAATTTTACACCTTGAATCTAATTGGTTTTGGGTGCTTCCTTGATTTGGCTAGCTTGATTAGGCAACTCCAATGACTTGAAATGACAAACATACCCTCAAAAGTCAAAATTAATTGGGCCTTATAGCTGGGCGGAAATTTGAAGGTTGTCAGGACAAAAGTCTTGAGACCAAGTCAGATTCCAACCTGCTGTCAAGACTGGAGTCCTGACACATGGTTGGATTCCAACCTCTTGTCAAGACTACTCACTCCTTTACATGGTTTCCAATTTGTCAATTCAGTCATCTCAATTTATATTTTATGTTTCAAGATCATTTTTAAGGCTCATCTTCATGATTTTTCATTCTGATTTGCATCCTTGATTGATTGAAATTCACCAACATCTGATTTCCATCCATACTCATCTTCAAAATATGATCATGTATCTCCAAGATTTCAATTGATTTTCATCTTTCATTTTCAATTTCCATCATTTTCATCAACTTGGAATTGAAATTTTGTATTCGATTGCCCTTAGACTTGGGTGGAATTTCACTACCTGTCTGGACTTGTGCATGGAAGAGGGGCGGAAATCTAAGGTCTCTCAAGATTAAAGTCCTAAGAGGTGGTTGAATTCCGACCTCCTCTTCGGAATACTTCACTTGATTTATCTTCTAACTCATTCCTCTTAGTTCTCTTCATTAGTTTGCACCTGAATCTCACCTTGTAGTTACTTGGAAACCATCTAGACTTGGGCAGAGATTGAGGGGGTGTCAAGACTAGGCAAGGAGAAGAGGGCGGAAATCTACTAGCTGTCGGGACTGCAGTCCTAAGACTAGGTCGGATTCCAACCTACTCTCAAGACAACTTCAAGGGTCTTGATGAGGATTCTCAAGCTTGGAGGGTGGAACACATAAAATATAACATTTAAGTATAAGTCACATATTTTTAATTTCTTATACTTTAAGTTATATTTTATGTATATACTATCGAGATGTTTGAGAGTGGTTTCAGATTCATAGGAGTTATAATGGAGATTCTAGATTTTGGGAGATCCTAAAAAAATTTAGACTCAGCCAAATTTCAGTAATCAGCATGCTCCCATCAGCGCCCTTTATCATGTTAAAACTCCATCTCTTCTTGGTTTGCGTCTTCACTTCATGTTTTTACACTTTGGTTGAATTCATCACAAATCTCTTGACTTCAATTCCACATCCTTGACTAACTTGGCCCAGCTCTCACTCATATCCCTGACTAACTTGCTCCCTAGTGAGCCAAATTGCTCAAACTCATCTCTTAGACTCGGAGACTTGAGAATTGCCACTAAACTAGGACTACCTGGGACAACTACCTTACTGCCAAGCAAAAAGAGGGGGGTCCCTATTTGCAATGGGGCAATGGTGTGAAAACCTCACAACAAGACTAAAAATGGGACAAAGTGAAAAAGTCCCTAAGTAAACTAAGTGTTAAGAGATCTATAGAGGACAACTAGCTAAAAAAACTAGATAGCTAAAGAACCCTATTCCCACTATCAGCAAATCACATAAAGTCGGCGGTTACTTTTAGAAGAAAACAAGAAGAGAATGCTTGAGGATATGATAGGATAAACCAAATCTGATTTATGTCATAAAAAGTAAGATTTAATTTGCCATAAAAAGAAAGATTTAATGCAACATAAAAAGAAAGATTTAATGTGAATTAAAAAATGATTTAATGTGACAAAAAAAAAAGATTTTATGCAGATATAAAAGCAGATTTGATAAGGTTTCGTGATCAGGTTTGGGTACCCATGATATTTTAGAAATCTTCTATTTTGAGAATCCAAACAGCAGCACTATTTTTAGTAGTTTTTTTCTTAGAGAGTTTTATCGATAGTTTTTAGTGATCAAGGAAAATGCAGTTTTAAGAAGATTATTTTTTAATAATTTACAGGGAGTGCAATTTAAGAAAAAAAATTAGTGATTTAAAATCAGAGATAAAGCGGTGAAAAAAAGGCAGTACATTTTTATGAAGATTGAGCAGAGTATAGAGAAGTTTTTTTTAGCAGAGTAGACAAAAGTTTTTTCAAGAAAAGTTTATTGGAGGTCGATGCCTCAAAGGGAGTTGGTGCTGCTAGTGAGTTGGAGCTCATGTTTGTAAGATCGATGTCTTATGTGGGTTGTTGCCTGCAGTTTGTAAGAAGTTAATAAAAGCAATATTTTGCCGTGGTTTTTTTCCCTTAGGGGTTTTCCACGTAATTTCTGTATTCTTGCATGTGTTGTTTACCTGATGTTTTTGAAGTTATAGTTGCAGATTTGAAATAAATGTTACAATTTGTCCTAATATTGATTCAACCCCGCCACCCTTCCCCCCACCCTCTCAAAATTAACATGTGTTCTTCACAATAGCCATATGGATAAGCTTCTAGTGCCTCAAAGGGAGTTGGTGCTTCTAGTGAGTTGGTGCTCTTGTTTGTAAGATCAGTGTCTTATGTGGGTTGTTGCCTGCTGTTTGTAAGAAGTTAATAAAAGCAATATTTTGCCATAATTTTTTTCTCTTACAAGTTTTCCATGTAATTTCTGTATTCTTGCATGTGTTGTTTGATCGATGTTTTTGAAGTTATATTTGCAGATTTGAAATAAAAGTTAAAATTTGTCCTAATACTGATTCACCCCCCTCCCCCCAACCCTCTCAGTATTAGAGTGTGCTCTTCACATTAGTCTTATGGATAAGCAGTGATTAAATATGGTGCATAGAGAGTTATGCTATAGTATGGTACAAATGAAGTAGTGATCCATTATAAGTTTTACTTCTTTTTTTGAAACTGATTTGTACTTCTGTTTTTCTGCTTTTCCCTAGTCATAGGCCAACTGTTGTATGCTAGCAAGGGGTGATTTTCTAGAGGAAGTGCACAAGTACCCGAGTTCTATGATATCCTGTGCAGTTCTTTGCTGCAAACATACAAATTTGGTGCTTTTTTTTGGTAAAGGATTCTTCGTTAGTCTTCAATTTCTTATCAGGGTCTAGAAGTTTTGCAAAAGGATTATTCTTCAATTCTTCAATAGGCCGATTTACAAGATTTTGTTTTGCCCGAAGCCCAAAAATTGATAGGCAAAAACTTTTGTCAAGAGTCACAAAATACTCATCATTAATGACTAGCACTTGCACCAACAAGGTGCAATGGTTACGCCGATAGAAAAATATGCTTTGTGTAATATTTTCAAGAGTACAAAAAAGTTGGAAGAAGAGTTGATATACCTTGTTTAATGTATTGGGGGTTGAAGGGAGGGAAAACCAAGTGTATTCTCTTTCCTCTTTTTCTTCTCCTTCTTTTGTTGCTTCTCCTTCTTCACCTCCTTCGTCTTCTCCTTCTTGTCCATCGACTTCTCCTTCTCCTTGCTCCTTTTTCTGTTTCTTCTTTTGTGTCATCTTCTTCTCCTCCTCCTCCTCCTTTTTGTTGTTGTTGTTCTATTTCTTCTCCTTTCCCTTCTTTGTATCCTCCTCCTTATTCCTCTTCTCCTTTTTCATTTTCTTTTTCTTTTTCTTCTTCACCTCCTTCTTCTTCCAATTTGTTTTCCCCTTCTCCTTCTCAGTCTTCTCCTTCTCCTTCTCCTCCTCCTTCTCCTCCTCCTCTTCGTCTTCTTCCTCTTCCTCTTCCTCTTCTTCGTCCCTTCCCCTTCCCCTTCTCCTTCTTCCTTTTCTTCGTATTCTTTGTCTTCGTCTTCCTCTTCCTCTTCCTCTTCCTCTTCACCTTCCTCATCCTCCTCCTCTTCTTCTTCTCGTCCTCCTCCTTCTGCTTCTCCTCATCCTCATCCTCATCCTCCTCCTCCACTCCTCCTCCTCCTTCTGCTTCTCCTCATCCTCATCCTTCTTCGTCCTTTTCTTCATCTTCTTCGTCTTCTTCCTCTTCATCTTCCTCATTGTCTTCCTCTTCATCTTCCTCTTCCTCTTCTTCTTCTTCTTCCTCTTTATCTTCCTCTTCTTCGTCTTCTTCCTCTTCATCTTCCTCGTTGGCTTCCTCTTCATCTTCCTCTTCCTCTTCTTCTTCTTCTTCTTCCTCTTTATCTTCCTCTTCTTCTTCTTCTTCCTCTTCTTCTTGGTCTTCTTCTTCTTCTTCATTATCTTTAATGAAAAATTCTCTTAATTTATATTCATTCCCCAAAAGAATATTTTTTTCTTTTTATTTGGGCTTTCAATTTTTGAAAAGTTATTGATTTCTTCTATTAAGCCTTGATCGATAAAACAAAAAAATCCTTCAAGTTGTGTTTTACCAAATTGGGGAAATGTAAATATTCCTCTCCTTAACCTACTTTCTCTCTCTCTCTCCTCTAAATCATTGCACCTATGATTAGATGAGAATAAGTTCTTTCTTAATTTTAGAATTAATAATATTTTTATAATGAAATTAAGAAAGAACAATTGTAAAATATGAGTAAATAATTAAAATATTTATTAAAATAAGATTTAAATAATCATTAACATATAAGTTATTAAGCGTAAACTTGAATTTGTAAATGATTGTTTTTATAATTTTATTGTTTAGATATTATTATAAATACTTTTTATTTTATAAATATTTACTTAAATTTCCCACACTTAAATATATAAAACTATTTATTTTAAATTTTGGTGTTTATGTTGTAGGAGTTTACCAAAGATAATTAAGAAGGGAACTTATGTCCAATTTGAAAATTTATCTTTTCCTATGATATCTTCCACTTTCCCAACCTATGACCTTAAGCTTAATTTCTTGTAAGCTGATTATAATATTATTATTTTAAAATTATGCTAAAAATATTAATTAGATGGTATTTTTTATATTTAATGAGTATATTATGTATGTAATCTTTATTTAAAATATTATAATATTAACTCTATATATAGTAAATTTATAATTAATTCTATATTTTTTTTTGCATATCCTATATTTTTATTTATTTATTTTATGAAAAAAATAGAATATTTATATATTATGTTTTTTAAATTATTAAATATAAAGATAATATTTTATATATAATATAAATTATAATGTTAAAACACAACAAATTGTATTTTTAAAATCAGATATAATATATGATAATTATATTAATAAATTTAATTCTTATAAATCAAATAGATTAAAGACATTTGTTAGAAAAATTAATAAATTAAAAATGATTATTCATCATTTCTTTTTATTTTCTCACGACAACTTATTAAATTTTTTTTAAAATTTCCATTGTTATATATGTTGAGATTAGTGTTAAAAAGAAATATTAAAAAATATACAAACTTCATGGGTTAACTGTAGTTATTCCTTTGCATGAAAGAAAATGGCAATGAAAATTTTTGTTTCCATTGATGAATATTGTTTTCAACTCATTTATTGCATGCATTTACTGAGGTGCTCGCGATAAGGTTGCTGCAGTTTTTCATAGAGCAGGGATGTGGTATTGTTTCCTGTCTAAATCTTAGCGTTAACTACCAACAATTCCAATGTTGTTGTTCAAACTATGTTACAAAGTGTTTAAACTCTACCAATATTAATTTAAAAATTTATTTATTTAACCATCAAAGCTGGATGACGATGAACCAAGGTAGTTTGTCGTGTACACAGAAATTATGTGCAAGTTGTTTTAAGCTTTTCCATGGCGGCCTCAAGTAAAAGATTTCAATTCCAAGTTTTTGTGCTTGCCGGTTATTTTTCCCTTTTCAAGAATAATGAGCAAAGAAAGACGGTGAGATATGTAACTCTGTTATTCGTTCCAAATATCTTGGAATTAATCCACACCATTTGTACAAACATACCTCATTTTTATTCCACAAAGTTTTTGTTCTTACGTTCCCATTGTACGCTCGATTTTTTCAGAACCACTACCCTTTTTCCGGCATAGATGCCGATCAGAAAAAAAATTTGTATCAGATAATTTTCCAGTGGGCAATGCCCACAATAAAATGCCTATCGGCTTAAATATATGAATTGTGATTAAACAATCCTACAAACAGAAACCAAAACAAATTGATATATTCCAAATTTTGCTAAACGTCATAAAAAAGATTTATTGTTAAAATTGTTTGCTTCTAATGACTTGATACTACAAGTTTGGAATGCCACTTTTGCAACTGATCTTTAGGAGATTCTGAAAAAATAAATATCAAACTTCTAAAAAATGTAGAGTCCATTTAAAAAATTTATTGTTTTGCACAAAGTTGGTTGATGATGTGTTGTTATTGTTAAACATCCAAGATCAGAGGTGATGTATATTAATTCTATTTTATAGCAGGCTGTGTACTTGAAGTATATATTATTCTGTATATAAATCTGCACTTGGAAGAACACAACTTTTTATTTCTGTGTCTTCCAAATGCAAATTCTCTGAATATAAATATCCAAAATAGGAGAACATGTCTCATGTAGAGACATGCCTCTACGAATGTACAGACATGTCTCTACATGAGACATGTTCTTTAACTGCTGCAAAAGATACTGTTTCATAACACATATTAATGGCATTGTTTATATGAAGGTTATCGCAGAGTATGTTTTGGTTACGATACGTAACACATATGTATGTGTGTTACGTAACACATATGTATGTGTGTTACGTAACACATATGTATGTGTGTTACGTAACACATATGTATGTGTGTTACGTAACACATGTTGGCATTTATGCTTAGTTGTCATCATTGGAAAACATCATACACACCGGTCTTTATGTTAGAGCAGAAGTGGTGAACCGGTAGTTCATCAAACTTGCTAAGTAACCAATGTAATTGCACCAGTCATGATCATGACAATACCGGTCTTGTCCAACCGGTCTTGTAGAAAACCACAAGAGGCTGATGACTCAATCGGTAGCACACTAGTTCCCACTCAAAAGTATCAGATTTACTAGTCTGTGCTTTTATAAACCGATCCAATTTTTGCGGAGCATTTTGGGATGAACTGGAGTTTTGTATGCGAGCATTTTGGGAAGAATTGGAGTTCTATACACAAGCATTTTGGCTCGAAATAGAGTTTTGCATGCAAGGTTTTTGGGATGCTTCTAGTTCAGCGACGTTTTGATAGAGTTACAACTTGGCACCACAGTTCCATGTGGTAATATGAAGATTATTATATAATTGAGTTATCGGGCAAAAAGATGAGTGTGGTCGAAGAAATTAAGTACGCACAGAGAGAGCAGAGCAGAAGAGTCGAGTCTTCTAAGACAGGATATAGTCACCAAGAGTGAACAACAGAGATTGAACAACCAAGCCGAGCAAGGAGGAGAACAGGTATGATCTGAACGACAGATTGAGTGTCTACAAAAGATCATTTTTCTTATTGTGCGAAACTTGTGAAAATCCCTTTATTGGGGTGAACCCTAACAGGTTCCATTGTATAAACCCCTTAATCGGGTGACATCTTGATTGGTGTTCTTAAGTCCTCTGGTGAGGCGACTCCTAACAAGGTCAAGATCTTAACCGATCTATATCAAATCCCCTCATAGGGTAGCACTCTAACAAGTGCTTTTGTAAGCCTCTAACAAGGCAACTTTTTTACTGCAGTAGTGAAGATTGTGGGTTTTGTCCCACCGTAGTTTTCTCCCTCTAACTAAGGGTTTCCGCGTATAAATCTTGTGTTATCTTATGTGTGTGATTTATGTTCAAGTTATTTAAGCATGCATTGCATTTTTTGTATCACACAGTAGCCGTATTCAATTTAAGAAGATAAAAAGATTTGAAATTGTTGAATTGACTGATTCACCCCCCTCTCAGTCACCGATTAGGATTAACAATTGGTATCAGAGCCAAGTTCTCAGGTAAAGAAGCTTAACCGCTTGAGTAACAATCATGGAGGGTTACCGGTATCAGAAGCAGTTAGAGGAAGCAAACGAAAGGATTGCTTCTCTTGAAAACAGACTAAGAAGATCTTTTGCCAAGAGAAAAGAATCGGCTTTGTAGCTGAGTGAAAGTCAGGACACAATAGATGAACTATCTGAACAAAGTAGTTCAAATGAAGCAATTTCTGAACTCATGGAGAGAAACCAGAATCTGACCGATCAAATCTCTAATCTGAAAAGAGAACAGGAAGGTCATGCACTGAGAATGACCGAACTCATCGAAGCAAGCAAAAAAGATGAGGATGAGAAAACTAGTGCTAAAGAGGCACTATAGACTGCTGAGAGAGCAAGGAACTTAGCTGAGGATGCTCTAAGAGAAAAAGATGCACTCATTCTGCAATTACAAGAAGACATGCAAAGCATAACTCAAGAAAATGTCATCATGCATGAACACTTGCATGATAAAGATGAAGCAAGTAGAGAAATGGCTACTGAAGCTAAAAAACTAAAAATGCAACTGAAAACTCTTGAGGAGAGAAATGAAAATCTCAGAAAATACAATGAGAGTTCTAAGAAGTTGGATGAGCAACTGAAAGCTCGGAGAAGGCACAAGGACCCCACAGGACTTGGTTACAACGGCCAAGGCACCAAAGAAACCGGTGAGTCCTCTAATCTCAAAGGAATCAAGGAGGACAAGAAGAAACCAACCAGAGAAAAAGGTAAGGGACTCTTCAAGCCTTCTTGGAAACATTGTGGCAAACCGGGTCATAAGCCTAATGATTGCAGGAATGCACCGATGAAACCCTTCACCACTAACAGTTACTGCAATAACTGTTATAAATATGGACATAGGACCTTTGACTGCAGGTCACGATCAAACAGTGTGTCCAGTGGAAGCAGAGGAAGCTTTAAAGGATATTGCTATGCATGCAATAAATTTGGACACAAGGCTGAAGAGTGTAGGTCTACAACCGTGGCATTCAAATCTCCAGCGAGACCTGTATTCCATAACAAGAATGCAAACCAGGGCACGTCTTTGTGTGCTACGTGTGGACAATCAGGACATAGAGCTACTGAGTGTCGTTCACCCATGGACAAAGGAAAGAGAGTTAATCCATGGAGAGGAACCGGGATGACTTCTTACAATTGTAACAAGATTGGGCATCTCGCCAGAGATTGCAGGAACCGGTCAATAAACAAAGGAAAAGGCCAAGTGAAACCGGTCAAGAGGAACGAGACTCCCAATCAAAAGGGAAACATAACTAACGAGACCAAGAAAGAAATGAAGAAGTTATGGTCCAAAAAGGGGACAAAGAGCTCTAAAGGAGAAAAAACAGAGACAAAGTCATCATCTACCGATGATGATATCTCTTCATCAAACTAAGCCATCAGGGCTTAAAGGGGAACAAGTAGAATTGTTACTGTCCCCAGAATAACTAGTGAGATTTACTCTCACTAAGTGGAAGTTGTTACTGAGAAGCACTCACCAATCCAAAACCAATGAACCGATCAAAAGCGTATGCTGTGTGGTCTGGTTAATTACCTTCTCTGTGATAGGCTGATATTACACGGCTGAAGTTTTCAACCAAGGATATTGCGGCAAACAAGTAAAGCATTGATTATTGATGAACCGGTTGACAAAGGTAAAGTCAGGTAAAAATCGGTAAGGCTCATAAATGTGATAACCATTAACAAAATGTTACTGTTTGCTAATTACCGTTAGAGCCCGAGGATATAAAAGGGAATGTGTATTACTCATTTCATTTTACTTAACCTTTTGTGAAATTTTCTTAAAGCTTAAGTAATCTTTCTATGTGTGTTCGCAATCTTTGCTTTTCAAATTCCGCGAATTTAACAGAGCTTTGTGTGTATTCTCTAACCAACGAAATGGCATCATCATCATCAGTCGCAACCCTTATCGCCATCAATCAACAAGAGCGACCAGATTATGATATAATGCCAGTCCAGAACAAGTCAAATGATATGGCTGGAGCCCTATCAACTATTCCAGACGGCGTGTTGTTGATTGGAGACGTAACTGTCTTCATTCACTGCAAGCAAGAGGAGTTGGGAGAAACTTTCATACATAGCGAATTTCTAGGGCTCTGCAAGGACGGGAAGCTGAAGGAAAAGTATGCTCAACTCGAAATGGTTGGATTGACCAATGGGGTTAAATACCCTACCATGTTTCAACCTGACTGGATTCGATTGGTACTCACTCGAGTACAAGATCCAGGTATGTGGTTGGCAAAGGGTGTTGTTACGCCTATTACAAAGGTAGACCTGAGGAGAGTGACAGGGTTCAATGCCACAAGGGAAGCCCTCACACTAAGAACGATATCCAACAATGAAGTTACCCAACTCACAAAGTTGAGGTATGACAGTCGCATGATGATTGTTACAGATATTGACGATAAAGGTATCCAGTTCGCTGCTGCAGTGATCGGTTACAAAATCTATCAATCGAGTTGTCTCAACAGCATACTTGGAGGAGCTATTCATGCAGCTCACAGAATCATGCACAACAACACCAAATACGACCTGTGTGCAATGTTGAGAAGTCAAATCTTTGAAAATATGAAGCTCGGAATGGTAAAGAAGAAATTCTTGAAGTATGGAACGCTGATGGTATGTCTTTTCTTCTACTATCAAAAATTCTTTCCAATGGTGGGAAATGTTACATGGGTAACAAATAGACTGGTTATGGTCCAGATAGGAGAAATGATCAATAACCTAGGAAATCGCTTTAATAAGGTTATGTCTGATTATTTCCAAGATTTTCAATCTAAAATGCATGAAAGGGAAAGGATCCCATCTGCAATTGTAAATGAATACAAGGATGATGTTTGTTTCCTTGTAAGCATTGATCACTGTATAATTCAGGTTGTTGAGCCAGGACAGAATTTGCACCGGAGCTAGGTTATGAAATTTCATCAAAGATTGCCAAAGCATATGTTGAGACACTTCAGGAGAGCAACCTGTTAATATATTCAGATTTGTAAGGAAAAATACAATCTATAAATAGCTTTTAAGAATGAAAATAAAATTGACAGAAATGAACAAGGAAGGAGAAGATAGTACCCGGTTTGTAGCAATTAATTTTCCAACATTTTGAGCCTCATGTTCCTTTATCTCCAGCTGTATATGCTTATCAGATGTGTGAGATAATGACTGATTAATACTGCTGCTCAAACATCAGATTAGGTACTGTTGTAGGTGCGAATTATCTTCCATATGTTATGTCTTCTATATGTTTTATAACTCGCACCTCAAGTCTCATTTATATGAGAGAAGACATGATCTAATTGCAATGTAGGAGCCGACCCAGGATCAGCATTAATTAATGTCTCAAGGACACTCAACACAAGTCATCCCTTGAGGCAATATAAAAATCGACTTACAAGCTAAATAAGAAGTCGTCCCTTTGGGACAATACCAAGCTGTAATCTTTAATCAAAGATTAATAATATAATGTATGAAGTGTATGCTGAGGTATTATTCACCTTAGCATATACATCATTGATCTTTCTGAAAAGGCCACAAATATCAACACAACCTAGACATGTCAGCCAACCGGTTTGGCACTTATGATGAGATAAGTGCAAATTTGAAGAAGAGTGAACTTTAAAAGACAGGGAAGAAGGTAACTGCTAAAGTCTCCAAACGGTCACCTACACCTAAGAAAAAAAAGGTAGTTGTACCGGAACCTAAAGTTCAAAGGAAGAAGGCGCAATCAGTTACAACCGAGCAATCTCAAGAAGTAGACTCAGATGAAATTGGGATAGAGCAAACTGCCACTTACATAAGAAGAAATAAGATTGGGAAACCGGTGAAGGAGGAACCAAAATCAAGAAAGCTGACCATTGATGAAATGGTTGAAGGCATCAAGACTAAAGGTGGGATGGCATCGGATCTAAATCTTATTTTGTGTTATGTATTCATTGTATGATGTGTCTAGACACCTTGGGTATCTTAGCAAGGTGTAATGTATTTAATTGTGCATTGGGGAAGTCCTAATAGGGTGACTCAATTGCTTGTTTTGTATTGTTGTATAAATAGGGATGTAATTCCCCTACTTGTATGTGTGCGAAGGATAATAAGAAGATGTGAGATCTGTTGTGATAGTGTAGAGGTATTTTAGAGAGAGTTGTGAAGTGAGCATAATTGGATCTACTTTGGCAAGCGAGGTTGCTGTGTATTAGATCACCAAAATTGTATTTCACATTAACCTGTTGAAATACTTAGGACAGTGAGTCCTAAAGGTGGATTCTGACTTCACCTAGAGCAGTGTGCTCCACATCATATCTACTCCTAACAGGGTAGGAAGCCTCCTAGCAGGGGTGTCCTTTAACAGGGACTTTTGTACTGGATGTAATAATTAGCTCCAAACAAGGCTAGATCTTTTCACAGGGATACTTTCAGACTAGTACATTATTGTGGGTGCCTATTCCCACCGGGCTTTTTACCTTTAACAGGGTTTCCCCGAGAGAATATCTTGTGTCACATTGTGTTGCAGTAGGTTGTTCAATTGATTTCAGTATTATTACTTGCACAATTTATCAGTTTGGTTAAAGTTGTTTAAAAGTTCAGTTGGCTTTCACACAACTAATTCACCACCCCCCCCCCCCCCCTCTCAATTGTATTGTGGACTATTATTGCTAACACTATATACAGTGCTACAAAAGATGTCTAGTGATGGGACAACTACACTGCACAAGATAGATGCATATAATAATGAACAAGGGGTGATTTTCACAAGCAAGATGTGCAAAGACTCTCGGACAACATTGCAGCCAGGTAGAAATATATGTTAAACTTAAGATTCTTAAGTTTATGGCTTATGCATTTTGATTTTATAATCTAGCTTTAAAGTTGGAAATGAGACTTCTTCTTTTTTCCTTATTTCAGATAGATGGTGGCAAATGTTTGGGCCTACAACCCCAAACCTTCAAAAACTTGTCGTCCGTATTTTGAGTCAGTCGTGCAACGTTTTTGGATGTGAGCGCAATTAGTCCATGTTCGAGCACATCCACTTGAAGAGGCGTAATAGATCGTTTGTGGAGAGGTTAAATGATCTTGTCTTTGTTCATTACAACCTCCGTCTTAGGACTAGACAAATTTTGGACATTGACTCCTCTCCGATGACTCTAGCGGAGATCAATCCAGAGTACGAGTGGCTCACTGAGTCTACTGATCCTATCTTCACTGAGGAGGATCATGAGTGGGTTGACCAAGCAGATAGAGAGGCTAAGGTTGTGGCTATGGCAGAGGAGGATAGAGCACGATCAAGCATCCACACAGCTGATGTTGATCGGAGTGGCACCTCACAGATGGAGACTATGGCTTCTCAATCATCCAGGGGCTACCTTAGACACCTTTGTAGGAGGCAAATAGACTACTCTAAGACTAAGGCCGAGCTAGAGCCTAAGCCATAGACTTGTTTTTGTATACACATGTTTGGGAACATTTGATGTCATGAATTTCACAGATTTTATATACATTTGACAATATTTATAATTCTGCATATCTATGTTTTCTAATTGTACTTATGTGATGGATGTATGTGATCAAATTAGCTTCTATTTGATGATGTTATAGTGTCTTTAAGCTTTATTCAATAATGGGTGCATGAAACAAGTTTTAAATGTTTAAAAATCTCTAAATTTCAAGGGTTTTTTCATTTTGTCAAGTCGTAGCCGAGTCATAGTTGAGTCACGAGTTGAGTCGGCCTTGTCGAGTCCGAGTCTGGGAACTTTGTTTTAAATATTATCTAGCATGGTTGCAGGACCTAAACCAGGATTTATGTTGATAACTATATTGCATTCCTTATTTTAATTGAATTTGTGATTTTAGGGCAAGATCCAAGATCATCACAAAAGGGAACATTAGATGGATGAAAAAAAGATAATACTAAAGGCTTTGGCAAATGAAGCACCAAAAGTAGCATCAACAAGGATGATAACAGCCATGAACAATCATGTTGAGTTTCCTATCTCTTATGCATCTATAGTGGGCAGCTTGGAGTATGTGAGATGGATGAGTATGCTAAAACTCATATGTAGCATATTGTTGATTGGTTTTCAGTTTATGCTATGAGTATGGGAGTTGTGGAATAGTGATCACAATCTGATGAGAAGACGTGATAGTTCCAAATTTGGGATCCATTAATCAGCATGCTAGTTGGAATGCTTTAGGATGATAGAGTTGTAGGTTTGAGCAATACTAATTGCATCAATTTGGAGCAACATAGTGATATAGTGTTGTTCATGAGGCTAGTTTAGGATCCTTGTGGTGCAGCAGTGAATTGCTTGAGGACAAGGAATGCTGGGCAAGGACTGTAATGTCCATAAATTTTTATACAGTGACTTAATTAAATTAATCAATTAAGCTGTCCAAAAATTAATTTAATTATAAATAAAATGAAAATAATAAAATAAGTCACTTTATTAAATAAAGTTCCCCAGTTATGACAAATATTAAACTCCGCCTAATCTTCTAGAAAGTGTATAGAGGTCTTTATAAGGAAGTTCTTGGGACTGTAGTAAGGCATGCTTATGGATTTGATGTGATGAATTTATATGATGACGAGAAGCTGAGGACAGAAACCTTTAGTAGATCAACAAGGGTTGGACGAAAATCTGACTCTTTCTGAGGGTAGATTCCTGATGAAGTTCACAATTGGGCCAAATTTGTGAAGTCTCCATCAGAGACAAAATTGCAGCAGTTAAGGGTTTGATTCAGAAATAAAGGATTATTTTGATTGGAAAATCAATTATATTACTGCTAAAGCGTAAAGTTCAGTGCTGGGTCAGTTAAGTATTGTTTTGGAGGCCAATTTAAAAGTGAAAATCAGAATTGAAGGTGCAGATTTGAATTAACTACAGCATGGCATCTTCATATTTCTTAGCATTCTTGAGGACAGCAACAAAAAGCACAAATAAAACAGACCTAGCGCTGCTTTTCTTGGGAGTTTAACACCATATTCGAGGGCTGCTAGGGTTTGAACAAATCTGAGGTATTTTGGCATTTAAATATGCATACTTATTTCATCTTTATCTCAAAAAAAAAAAAATGATTGTATGCATTTATGAAAATTTTGGGCAGAAATAAAAGGATTTTCTGTACTTTCCCTAATTTTAGTACTACTCAGAAATTTGTTTCTTTTAGCAGAAAAATCAGATCAGTAATCTGATCATAATTCTGAGTTTATTGTAAAATTTCTTATATGCAAATAAATTTTCAGATTCCTGTGCCCTAGTCTTGGATATATTGTTGTTTTTCTATTATCCCTATTTGGGGATATTATATGGTATATCAAAGATGATGGACTTGAGTTGACTTCAATTCCAAATTTGTTCAGCTCTTATGCAAACTCTCAAGTCAACCCTAATGCTGTGTATTAAGGATTTCATAATGTATATTATGAATGCTTTATAAATGTTATCATATATATTATGAATATTTAAAAAATTTGTATATATTTAAAATTTTCCATATTTGTATATAGCCGTTCCGTTTTGCCATACCGTCAAAAAAAATCTATCCAAAATCAAATCCCCTATCCCCTTGTATCCTTGTCCCAAAAACTTGGTAGAGCATGGGCATTTTACATTGTTGTACGTGGCATTAAAATATGGTCAAGACCTTAGAACCAGTTTCCAAGTCCATTTATAATTACATAGGTTTCAATTTAACATTGTATATTTTTGTTGTTACTCTCTAGCTATGGTGGCACTGGCACTTTGTCCACAGCAGTTGATGCCTAGAACAAACTTGGTTGCTACACTATTGATCATAAAACCAGTTATTAAAATATGTCTAGCATGCATCTATCATAATAACAAGGATGATGATGTTAAAACAATTGAAATGAGATGTTCATATTTCAACAGATTGGAGAAGACATGAAGGTCCATTTATAATTACATAGGTTTCAATTTAACATTGTCTATTTTTGTTGTTACTTTCTAGCTATGGTGGCGCTGGCACTTTGTGCACAGCAGTTGATGCCTAGAACAAACTTGGTTGCTACAGTATTGATCATAAAACCAGTTATTAAAATCTGTCTAGCGTGCCATCTATCATAATAACAAGGGTGATGGTGTTGAAACAATTGACATGAGATGTCCATATTTCAACTGATTGGAGAACACATGAAGAACCAACGATGGACTTCCTTAAGCAGGTTATGGGTAAATTTATGTAATGAAGTTCTCACACACAAATCTGATATGGAAAAAAGAGAAAAGACAATATTAACATCGACAAGTGGCAACGTTACATTTAGAGAAAGACGGGATTTTCAAAGGGAGATGAAGATATGAAGATATTTAAAACAGACCCCCAGCTGCCGCTTCCCCACTTCCCACTTCCCCATCGTGCCTTTCGGTTTTGGCTAACATAACTCCAGAGCTTTAACATTGAGAGGTTATCCAGGCCGTTATATGTAAACTTACTTTTGTCTTATGGAACTGGTTTCGAGCCCTGCCCAATCTAGATATCCTGCATTTACACAGCCTCAGCATTAATTTGGGATGGAAAAGGCCATAGCCTGTTGCAGCTCCCACGCATCCGGGCAGTCCCAGCGTTTTAACCAGGTAGGCCCGGCGGATATTAGGTTCAAAATTGATCCGAGTCATTTGCTTCTCCCGCATACAGGCAAGCTAAACATTAGCCCTCGGATGATTTTGACGGCGTAAATTGCATTCCCGTCCATGGCAAATTATCCTTGAAGGAGTTTCAGAGGAAGAATTTTTAAGGGTTTATTTACCTCACTAAAACAAAATGAATTGCGTGAACTTTCTAATCTAAAAAACAATCTGACAGAGAGATATAACACTTACCTCCGCCGAAAGAGAAGCCATCTCCAACCATAACAGGGGCATCCACTAAATATCCCTGTCAAATGATACAAAGGAAAGCAATAGGTTGTAGTAAAGGCCATCTAATTGTGATAATATGCATTGAAAAATTAATTGCAGCAATGTCACTGTATGTTTCAGAATTCAAGCTAATTAGAAGTGTTGCAGAAGTTACCTCATCATCATCGTTTGTTGAAAGTGTTCTCCATTTGAGTTGTGTGGACTTCCACTTAGGAGAAAAACTTGGGGGCAATTTTGAATGGAAACGAAAATTACCAAGTGCTGAAGAAGGCAATGCACATGGCTGACAATGAATTGTTTGACGAGCAAAAACCATCTCTGGGCCGCCAAATTTGTTTGTTTAAAGCTGGAAGTAACAGACACTTTTTTAAGTAAATTTGAATTGGATGCATGCTGATGGCGGAATATTTGCGTCTACTAGATAATACTCCCAGCATCGATATCGTCAAGCGCGCTCTGTCCACAACTTCAAAATAAAGAGACAAAACATATGGTGATCTCGGGAATGTTTTTTATTATTTATTTTATTTTCAGTCCCCTTGTTCGCATAAGAAGATTTGGATGAAAAAGTGTGATGGAAAAGTGGTTGAGTAAGTGGAACATCAAGCTACAAGATTTCCTGAATATAAATATGGAAATAAAGAAGTTTGTCATGGATAAATTTCAGACTGTCATGTGGTATAATAATATGGGGTGGAAAAAGGTGCATTATATAAAAGTGTTCACCCTTCCCACGAGCATAGGGATAAGGCTTATCTAGGGGCAGCTATTAAAGGTAAATCTAGAGTGTTGTTGGCTCAGTTGAGGACAGGCTCTCACCATCTAAGATGTGAGACTGGTAGATGGAAAAGGCCCAAAGAGGAGTGGGAAGAGAGGATTTGTAGGTTCTGCGAAAAGGGTGCGATTGAAACGGAATGGCACTTTCTTTTCGAATGCACAGCTTATGATGACATTCAGGTTCAATACAGGGACATCCTGAAAGATGGCAGCATGTGCAGTTTATTTGAGGAGGATAAGATCAAGCAGACAGCTAGTTTGATCGTCAAGTTTCACAACTGGAGAGCGACTATGGAAAAGACTATGGAGTTAGTTTAGGGTTGTGCTCTTGTGATCCCTTAGACTGATGGTCTCGTGGACGTCATTAAAAATTTTCATTCATTCATTCAAAGGTCTCTGATTAAATTCATTAATATCTTTTAATTGAATTATTAAATTCAAATTAATAGTCTTGCCACAAGGTCTTTTGATGTCTCCCAGTTTGAGACAAATGAAGACATTATTGGAAAAAAATGTGCCATTAGAATGGTACCGTTAAGGTTTTAGGGGTTTTTGTGGGGTCCTAAACGTGTGACGTTTGTTGACATGATAGAGGCTCGTATGTAACCACCTGGACCCCATTACATGTTAGCAAAAGATTGAAAAGTCAAATAGAAAAGTATCATGGTGTAATAGAGATTAAAATGCATCGAATAACGAGAAGTATTGTTTTTTTTATGCACTAAATAAAATATTTAGGTTCCTTTCCTACCAAACTAGCAACCTGTCGTTCTCACTGGCAGGTTCTAACACGAGTTAAAGTGGGTTGCTCAGTACAAAAAAGCCAACTCTTCTGAATGAAAGACAAATCATGTTGAATCACATACATGTCAACATTTAACCCTTAAACGAGGATCTCCACCTCAACCACACAGCACGATACAACCAAAACATTATAACATGGACAAACATTGAACCAAAACATGTTGACAGTTGGCACCTCATTGCAACTACTAAGACCTATACTGCCTACGTAGATATTACCACCCTAACACTTAGACAAGACCTTGTCCCATAATTCTAGCCACCATGTATCTTCATTCCTCCTTAAACGCACACCTTGTGGTCACTTCAACAATAAACCACTTGTGTTTTTAAAAAAAAACTTGTGTAAGCCCACCAATAACCATTAAAGAGCAATTAAATCTTAAATCAAAACAACGATCAGATGAAATCTTGCAATTAAAGCTTCAAATTTAAAATTCAAAATTCAAATTGATAAGACTGCACAAATTAAAGACCCCACACCAACACAACAAGCTTCTAACATACAAGTAGACTTCAAATCATCTTATTCATCCCATTCAACACCCAACAAAGAGCACAAAGGAAGTGGAGCATGGTGCAGAAATAATTGAAGCAAAATTTCTAGGTATGTAGGTGTTTATTACTAGTTTCTATTTTTTCTATATTATCCTTGTTGTTGAATACTGATGTGTGTGTGTGTGTGTGTGTGTGTGTATAGGTATACATATACATATAGATAGATATAAATATATAGATCTATATACATATACATATATAAATATATACATACATACATGTGTGTGTGTGTGTGTGTGTGTGTGTGTACATAAATATATATGTATGTATATATATATGTATATCTATGTATGTGTGTGTGTGTGTGTGTAACTTTTGTTATTCAATTCATTTTCACATATCTATCCATTCTACTATTTCCTTCATGTTCAGTTCATTTTCAATTTTTCATACCCTTACTGGTTGTTTCAATTTTTTGGGATTCCTCGACATTCAATTCACCTTCAATTTTCTATTATATCTATATTATCCTTACTATTTAATTTGTATTTACATTTCTAATGTTTCATTCATGTTCATTTCACTTACAATTTTGACTACCCTTATTTGTATTGTTACGTTCATGTTCATTTCACTTACAATTTTCTATACCCTTACTTGTATCATTTCCTTCATGTTCATTTCGGTTACAATTTTCTAGAGAGGAAAAAGAAAGCAAATGATAGTGCATAAAGAATAGAAGTTAATTTTCCAGGTATGTAAGTGTTGATGATTGCTTTCTATTTTTCCTATATTATCCTTGTTGTTCAATACTCCTTTGTATTGTTTCCTTCATGTTCATTTCACTTACAACTTTGTATACCCTTATTTATACTTTTTCCTTCATGTTCATTTCACTTACACTTTTCTATACCCTTACTAGTTGTTTCACATCCTCGTGGTTTGTTTAAATTCCTCAAATTTCAATTCATTTTCACTTTTATATTCTTCCTATATTATCCTTATTGTTCAATTCATATCCTTGTATCTATCTTTCTAGTTTTACTTTCTAGTTTTCCTATCATTCACTGCATGTTTCACATCGTCCTACTATCATGTCACAACTTAGAGTTATAATGTTAGCCATTATGCAAATGACACTTGACAACCAACCATGATCCAATCTAGACAACGGACATGGACATAACTCAATGCTAATATTAGTAACAGAGATCAACGCTATCAGATTGTCAAGAATTATGAATATGATAGGGATAACTATTTGAAGACCCGTAGCAAACTGACAAGTCTAGGTATTATAGCAATCTATCCTCCAAATGATGCAGACGAATATATCCTAACATATATCTGTGAAACTTCCCCTTTACCCCACAAACTGATTCCCCACATAGAATGCCTAGTGAATATCACATATCCACGAATTCAAGAACAACAAGAATGGATTGTGAGTCATTCTCATCTTATTGACCATTTATTTGTTGCTCCATATCCTTATGATGATCTTCTGCTACCAACCACATCTTGTTTCTATTCTTATCTTTTCAAGGTCATTCTAGAATCATGGCAGACCAACTATCCAAATAATTTTTTCTTAGAGGACTATGGTCCACAACTCAGAGAGTGCTCGAAAGTTCTTTCATGGCAACATATCCTTCAAAGATTTGTAATGAACCAAATCCCATCTTGGGTTTTTACCAAGGTATACATTATAACTCAAATTGGTTTCTTTCCCACACTTTCTTGTTGTGACTACAATCAAAAAATTGTGTGGAAACAATCCAGACCAGCTACCCAACCTCATCTAATTGACCCAAAAGGTTTTGACCATGACTCGCTACCAATGTAATAGGTTTGTTCATGTCTTACTATTTCTCCTCCCTACTATCATCTCTACACCATAGCAATGCATAATTGTCCAGGAAAGTAAACAAACAACATGTCCATGCATTTGTCAAACAATAATAAAACCAAATAAGGGAAGGAAAGTAAACGAACAACATGGTCATGCATCTATCAAACAATAATAATACCAAACAAGGGAATTGTAACTCTTATGTTCAAGGATCACATTCACATCAAAGTAGATTGTGAATCAATTTGAAAATATACAAAAGTATCTCATTCAAGCATCTTTGTTTATATTATTTGCCAAGAATCGCTCTACAAAACTCCATGGTTAGTTGGTTCTATTTCATAGCTACACATTGTACACTCTACTGCAACTTGGTATCACATTGCAAATTAATAATCCTCATCAACATTGTCTTGGTTTGTAATGCATATATTGTTCTTATTGTATGCCAGATGAGGAAGTCATGTCGTTTGAAAGAGAAGGAATCTCCTCTACCCAAAAGAGCAATAAAAAGGTTTCTTGCCCATAAAAGAGGTGTTTTCTTCCCTGCAGACCCTGAAACCCCACCTCACATTCTCAACAATCCACAACTTCTTAAAAATAATTCAGAGCCTATCACATCGACAAATCAGGATACTACAATAGTGATAGCACCTAAAGTTACAATGTAACAGAAGTAGTGGTCTGCAAGCGATATGGAAGGGGCACTCAAAGATATTAAGGACAACGATATGTTGATAAGGGTAACATCAAAGAAATGGAGTATTCAAATATCCCCACTCTCTAAATGGTTGGGTGGTCTCATAACCACCTCCAAGAAAGAACCCCCAGTCATCCTCACCCCTAAAGAAGAAGAGCGGATCATCTAATGGTGCCAAGAGATGGTTGCAGTGGGTCATGGGCTTAAGATTGTCAACTAGAAGGCAAATGTGGCTCAAATATGTGAGATAAGACCCTCCTCTTTCAAGGATGGAATTCTTGGTAAATCATGGTGGTCATGGTTTAAATCCCGCCATCCAAGACTGACATTGTGGACTGTGGAAGGCCTTGACAAAGACATAGTTGTGAATCTGAGACCAGTTGTTGTGGCTTCTTTCTATAAGACTTTATCAAAATCATACACTATAAATCCTTGTGGACCTTCTTGCATATGGAATTGTGATGAAACTAGCATGCATGCAGGCATAAATGGGGCTATGAGGGTACTTTCTAAAAAAGGAAGTTGTAACGTCTCCTACGTAGTTCCAAAGAGTTGTGAATGGATTACCATTCTTTGTTATGTGAATGCTTCCGAGCAAACCATTCCAAGCTTCTACTTGTTCATTGGCGAGAAGAAGTTGTAGAATTACATTTCAAAATGTGAATCAAGTGTTTGTATGGAAACCCAACAACATGCTTCGATGACCAAGGAGCTCTTCCTAAATTGGTTACACCACTTTGCATGGTCATTTCCAGGGGGTCTTTCACCCAGCAATAGGTAGTTGTTGATATTTGATGGCCACGACATCTATGTTGTTGTAACAACTATCCAAGAGGCCCAGATGCTTTGAATTGACCTACTAACATTACCGACACACACATCTCACAAACTCCAACCCCTCGATGTGAGTGTGTTTTCTCCCTTCAGATATTACTTTTAAAAAGAATGAGCCTCGTAGTTGGCAAGGTTTCCCAATGTTGAAATCATAAGAGAAGAACTAGCAAAGATTGGTAGCAAGTCTTTGACAAGGGAATTGACTATGTCTAACATTGTAGTGAGATTCAAAAGGATGAGAATATGGCCCCTCAATCCTCATGCTCTCATGGATGACATGCAACCCAACAACACATTTGAAATTAGTGGTGGTGAAGATGTTTGTGCAGTATGGGACATGCTAATGCTATCTAGAGTTGATGTGTTAAATGAAGATGTGGTAAAAAACATAGCTCAACTTTGTCACTCTATTTCAAATTCACAAATGGAGTGTAATTAGACAAAAAAGAATGAAATGGAGAGGCTTGGAATTCCATCAGAGTGAATAGCACCCACATGCTTGTCAGAGTGTATTTAGGCAGGAGAGAATGAAATGAAAATCCTTGGAATGCCATTAGATCGAATAACACCCACATGGTTGGAAAAAGAGGTTGTGAATCTAGGTGTGGACTTGCAAGGCCAAGAACAAGATTCCTCTTTCACTTTCCCTACACCACCCAATGATATCATGTTGGAAATTGTGCATTACTATGATAAATATATGCAACTAGATAGTGATATAGATGCATATATGACACAAGAAACATGTGAAGGTGGTAATGAGGAAGATGAAAGCCTACTGTCACAAGTAAGCTAGACATCGGGTTCTCAATAAGAAATGTTGTTAACCAAACTTTGAAAGCTTCTCTTTCACATCATCAACCAAAAAAAGGGTAGGGTGGCTGATAAAGGGATCTACTTGAATAAAAAATCACAGTTGTTAACATCTAATGATTACATGGAATTTTTTATGGAGCAAGAGCTAAGTAAGAAAGAACTAGATGACATAAAAGAGAAGAAGAAAGAGCAAATCATAGAAAACAAGGTTGCCCGCAAATTGCGTAAGGAAATAAGGACAAAAAGAGAAAAGTAAAGCAGATTCTATGTAAAGAAAAGGAAAGGTTGAAAGAAGAAGAGAAGAAGGTGGAGGAGAGACAAAGGTAAATGAAGGCAATGAAGGAACATGAGGCAGAGGAAAGGAGGTTTGAGGAGAAGTGCAAAGATTTAGAAAGAAAGAAGATGTTAAACAATGCATCCACTCCATTCATACCCCTGCCTGAAGGGCATGTTGTACCATGGGATATGATCAACATAAACATGCCAAACTTTTCAAAGACTTATAAATGTGCACCAAATTCACCACCTCTTATGTATGTTGTTGCTCATAACTATAGTGCGAGGGTCCCAACATATGCTAGAAGAACTAGATATTGCATCCTTATACAAGTTGGAGTGAGTAGTAGTGAAGGAATAACAAGGGACAAGAACATGACTCCCATTGTTGCATCAAGGAAATCACTCACCTCACCAAAAACTACTTTTCCTAAATGGTTTACCTAAGTTTGGTATGATTTCTGTTACTGATTTATAGTAAATTTCAATGCATTTTGTTGCCAAGTATGCTCTTTTTGGTTAACCGATATGTCAATGCAGTGTTGTCACATGTAATAGGATGATTGATCCAAGGTATGAATGACAAGATTAAGTAAATATCAATGCATTTTATTTTCAACTCTGTCCTTTTTGTATAATTGATGTGTCAATGCAATCTGCAACATGTAATAGGATGATTGAGCCAAGATGTGAACAACAACAATAACTAAATTTCAATGCAACAAGACTAGTATTCATAATTTTGAAGGATTGGGTTTTCAATTGACATATATAGGGTAGAGGAGCCAAAATGTGTGCACCCTGACTTTGGGGGTCTAGGTCTCCAGGTGGACCTTAGACCCAATTTTTTTTACCAGCCTAGCTAGCCGAGTTGGCAATCCTAAATGAAAAGTTGAGTCCATTTGGCATTTATGCACCACATGTAAAAAAATGATTGGTCGAAGGTGTATGAAACTTGTCATTTTGGTGCGTCGACCAGGACATGCGCGGGACCCAAGGGATACATAAGTTGATGATCTTGCGTACAGACTAGGGTGGGCACCTGGAAATTCACCACAACGCGACCTAATCCACCATCTTGGTCATCATTACTTCCTGCATATACCTTACACTACAACATTGTAGTTGATTACTTTTTCAGCGTTAAACTTGGTTGCAAAGGTGTCCCACTCACCTACTATGGGGAAGAACAAAAAAATTTAACACTAAAAAGAAAATTAAAAAAACTACAACTCGAAATTGATACCTTCTAGCTAAGCTCAAGTGAAATATATGTTCTTATCAGTTTAATATCTACTTACACCAAGAGACATGTATTTATAGAGAAACATGTGGTTGCATTTACTATACATCAAATCACCTTACATTTGGCTAAGGGGACTCCTTTTAACATTACAATTCCATTCAATACGCCTAAACCTTCTTGGATTGAGACACCTAATATTCCTTTCTATCCCACCCATTCTAGAGTGTTTGATTATTTTGGAGTCGAAACATGTTCGTCCAAGGTGCGTACAAGTATTGAGAGTAGGTATCAAAGAGAACGAGAATAATCTACCATATGAAGATCTTTATACTCGCTAATTTTATCAATGTGAATGTTTGAGTCTGACATAATTGAATAGTATAAGGGTTTCAAATAGCAAAGTGTCCTAGTTCTATTTGATATTGGCAGTGTTGTGTGCACGTCTATATGTAAGTTTGACCACTTTTAGGACCCTGTGAACATATTGGTTCATCTCCCCTTACCATTTGCACTTGATGTATTTTTGTTAATGGAAATTGAATGTTAGAATACATTTCAATTTATACTACAAAGGTGATCTACACATCTAGTACAAGCACACTAATCAGTTATTGGTTTGAAAAATGATATATATGCATGATTGGTGATTTGGATGTACTAGTATGAATTTTTTATATTTGAATTTAAAAGACATTTCAATTGAATGTGGAAGACAGACTCACTAAATGTAAAATGCACTTCAATTGAATGTATACAACACTATACGATTCTAAGGTAATCTAAACTTATAAGACATGCACACATAATCACTTATTTATTTGTAAGAATGACATACATCAATCAAAGGTTGATTGGATGTCATATATAACACTTCAATTTTTTTAGGGTTGTTCAAATCGTTCACACCTTGGCCCAATCATCACAATAAATGTCAAAGGTTGCATTGTAAAATAAGGTGTTATAAGAATCAATATTGTTGACCTTTGAAGTTAGGGTGTGCATGTTCTAGCCCTCGACCCCTACAAAGTTACATGCACACACATACACATATGTATCTATCTATACATATACATACATACATATACATGCACATATATACATATATACATATATTCACATGCACATACATACACACATAAATATATATACATGTGTGCATACATAGATACATACATACATGTATGAATGCATATATATGTATGTATGTATGTTAGGCAATAACGGGTTCCAATTTTAGTGTTTGTGGGTTTTCAATGTCACTACTCATGTTAAGGGATTCTGAATTCATTTCAATTTATCAATTTTAGTGTTAAGAGTTTTCAATTTCATTTCCAATGTTAGGGATCAAGGGTTTAATAAGTGTATCGTCGAAAAATGGAAGCACTTCCATTTAGGACCGGTCTAGCCCTCCGAGTAAGTGGTCTGGAGTCGTGTCAAATGCCTTGAATGGGTCTTTGACTTGGATTTGGCTTTTTCCCCCTGTTTTGATTCTCTTTCCACCTTTTTCCAGCATGTTTCTGGCACCTGATCCTAAGAATTTGAGGTTCTTGACCTTCTGGGTCAAGGTTGACCTTGACCTTGACCCTGGGTCCAGATTTCAAGTTCCAAAAGTTTTTGGATGTCGGGTTTCGGAAAGTTTTATTTCCTACTTCCGGGTCGGCTATTTCGGGATTTGAAATGGTAAACTCTTAAATGATATTTAAATTAGGTCCACTTCCAAGAGTAAAGGACTAAATTGGAATTTTTTTCTCCTATGTAGGCCTCTCTAGAATTTTGTGCTCTAGACTTGTATAAAAGGAAGCCTTTCTCTCTCATTTTCACATCCATGATTTCATCAAGTAGCTACATGATCAAGCAAGCAATAAGGAGAAGGAAAGCATTCAAGAATTCATTCATCTTCAAGCATTCATGCATTCAAGATCCAATTCATCAAGGAGATCCATTGGCAGCCATTGAAGGATTCAATCTCTATGGAGCCCCTTTGTTGAAGATTTCTCTATCCATTTCCACTCAAGCTTCTTCCTATTCCAAGATCCATTCAAGATTGGTGTTGAAGATCTAATGCAATTGATTTAAGACATCCTATATACAATTCTACATTCATTTGGAGCATCCATACTTGTGGATTCAAGGATTCGAATCCTCCGTAAGAGTTTCAACATAGGCAAGGTGAATTGTTTCATTTACTTTGTTTATGACTGCAATTTCAATACAATTTCAAGGTTAATTCCTAAATTGGGGTTTGACCAAGGCAAACCCCTCCCCCCCGCAACAAACAAAAACCATTTTTCTTGTAGGAACAGGTGTGGAACAATGAATTACAGTGCGAATCTAAGTACCATTTTTGGCAGACTTTTGAGATCTGTGAACATAATTTTTGTCGGAGTAGTGCAGGTCAAGGTCGACTTAAAGGGGTAAGATTGTGCCCTAGGGTAAGATTGTACCCCTGTATTTGGGTCAAGGTTGACCTTTCTCAAAAAAGTAGAAGGTTTCTGGGTTTTCTTTGTCTCTGTATTTCCAAGTCAAAATTGGTTGCAAAAATTCCCGAAACTTAGTATAGACACCAGAAAACAACATTTTCTAGATTTGTCATATTTTGAGGTTAGTATTTGTCTTCAAATTTAGTTAGGATTTCAACACTTCCTTTTCATAATAGAATATAAGGTTTTCTCCTTTCTTCATATTCTTCATCGATTGATTCATTTGTGCATTGACCATTTTCTTTTGGTTAATCAATTTGGATCTTTCCTTTGGGAATTTGGGGTATTGAAGAGGATCTTATCTTCCCCAATCCTATACCACACATACATATTCATATTACCCATTTTTATCCATACATTTTGGTAAAACCTCTCTTCTTTTATATCTTACATTTTGGTGAACCCGCGATAGACAACTGTTTCTTTTATGGTGTTAGATCTTGCATGTATTAGCCTTCTTTTATGTGTTTACATTTACATTTCATATAAAGAAAAAATACAAAAACATTTATTTGTTCATGCTTTATGTTTTCCTAGTTTAGTTCATTTTCATTGCATTGGTATATGAGATTTACTACCTCTAGTCCTACTTATAATATTCTGATTAGAAGAAGTCATAGACTTATGGGTTTCTTTGATCCTGATTCTTCCTCTCCTCTCCTTAGGATCCCATGTGACAATTTTATTATTCATGATTCTAATCCTACTATGGATCATAACTCTTCTCACTCATCTCATGATGAGGATGATGCTTTAAGAGTTCCTCCTGAACAAGTCCAAAAACTTTCAAATGAACTTGATAAAATGAGAAATTGGCTTACTCAAGAGAACCATAATCAAGATTTTTTTCAAGCTATAGATGCTCTTAAGAAAGTCCTTCGTGATAGTGATCAAGGTGTTAATCTCTTGCGTGATATTACTCATCTTGTGCATTTAAATGTTAAACCTTTAGCTCAAGAAGATCAATATTTAGGATTCACTCCTCTTGTCACTGGTGTGCAACCTTCTTCTATTCCTTTACCTAGCATTCCTACTTATACTCCTCCTTTAGTGACTACGTCAGTTCCCTCTCTTCCTATAAGTATTCCTCCTGTATCCCTACCTACTTCAAAACCTTCTTATCATAATGTTCCTTTTACTTATTCCAATCATCTTCCAAACTGTGGTTCCAAGTGTTCCCCTAGTTGTATCTTCCATTCTTGCCACTTCATACACTTTACCTAGTGTTTCTAGCGTGTCTATGCCTCCTATTTCATCTAATGATTCCATAATCATCAGTTTGGCTCAAACTGTGTCCTTTTTACAACAACAACTTGCGTCTTTAACTCAATCTGAGTTTACTATTCCTACATGTGACATGGGAAGTCCTTTATCCCTAAACATTCTCATGTTCCTCAACAAGCCAATATGCCTCATCTTGAGAATTACAATGGTAAGGGAGACCCTAATACTCATGCTAAAACATTCCAAATCCTTTGTAATGATTATGCTCATGACCATAGGATTTTAGCCAAGTTGTTTTCTAGAACTTTTTGTGATAAGGCCTTGCAATGGTATTGTTCCTTGCCTCCTTATTCTATTGATTCCTTTCCAAAACTTGATAATGCCTTTATTAAACAATTTCAAAATAACATTGGTCTACAATTGTCCTTAACTGATTTGATGCATTGTAAACAAAATACTAAAGAAAATTTGATTGAATTTATTGGTAGATTTAAGCATTTGTATGCTCAGATTTCTTATCCTGTTCTTGATATTGATAGTCAACGTATGTTTATTTCAAATTTACAAAAGGATATTAGAGATAAGATTCTACTTACTGAATTTACCTCTTTCAAAAACTTTGTGCAGCACTTCATCATTATCAATTACAAGTGAGTCAATTTGAGAGCAACACTCCAATGGCTCATGTCCCAGTTGATAAGAGTGATCCTACTCCTAATCCAAACAAGTTTCAAAAACCTAACAACTATTTCAAGATAAATAAGCAAGCAAATATAGTTACTGATCAAGTTGTTGTTACATCCAACAATGCCACTTCTGCATCCACTGCTTTTTGGCTGAATCGTACGTTTACTCCTCTTTTGTGAATCTTTGTATTCTATAATGAGTAAATTGTTGACCGCTAATATGATTACTTTACCTCCTATTTGGCCTCTTTTACTTGCTACGGTGGCATCCAAATCCTTTGATTCCAAAGCCTTTTTTCAATACCATCATCAAAATGGCCACGATACTAAGAAGTGTTATTCTTTAAAATATAAGATTCAATATTTAATTGATTCTAATGCCTTATCTATTGATAATTTTGATGGTAGTGGGAATAAATCAATCTCTCCTCCTAATCAAGACCTCCAAATCTATATGAATCCTTTGCCTACACATGATACTAATACCATTGTTCAGCCATCTTCTATGGATATTGTTTATGATTTAAAGATGGATGATCTTAATCACATTGTTAACCATGTGGAGAATGTTGTTTTGTATCAAACTATATCTCAACCCCAGCCTCAATCTCAAACTCAACTTTAAGTTCCACCTCAACCTGAGCCTAAACGAAAACCTCAACCTAAACCTTGAAAACAACCTAAGAATAAAAGACCTAGGGAAGTCTTGATTACCTTTGATGATTCTGAGACTACTAAAGCTCCCGATGGTCCCCTCTACATTTATGCTAGGATTTCTAAGATACCTACATGTGGTTGTATATTCGATCCTACATCCTTAGTCAATGTTATTGCTGAATAAAATCTTTTTATGAAGAACTTACAACGTGATTCTTACGATACATCAGATGTGTGGATTCAAACTTGTAATGGTTTTCTTTATCCATCATTTCATTCTATTAAGTTTCCTATTGAACTTTGTGGTAAAGTTGTGGACACTACCTTTGTTGTTGTTCCTACTTCTGATCAATTTCAAGTAAAGTTAGGTTTGCCTTGGTTGAATGACATGCATGTCATTTCTTCTCCTATCCATAAGTGTCTTAAATTAATTCATGATGAAGAAGTGAAGATAATTAATCATAGTTTATATCAACCTTCTAGGCCCAGGAATTGTGCTACACTTGACTTCTTTTGGCCTTCATTACCTAATTCATGTCCTTCTCAACCTGATAACCTTTTTTGCTCATATCAAACCTATAAACATCGTAAGATTCTTGAGTTAAGCATGCCTTAGATGGATCTTAACCGTGGTCTTTTTCCTACACCTTCCATACCTCCTTTATCCATGGCTTCTAGTTCTGTTAATCAAGCTCCTAGTGTTGCTTTTTAGCCTACTGAGAATCCTACTAATCCTCCTATAGAACCTATGAAGGAACCTATGGTTGTCCCCCCTAGTTCTTAACATATTTCAAATAAGACAAAACGTAACTGATCTGCTAATGAATGTCGTAAGAAGCGTCAAGCTCAAGCTAAAGGGTGTGCATTTGTTATTCAAAGTTCTTTACCTTCTTTTGACCAACCTATGCTTGATGTGTTAGAATAATTTAATACTAATAATGATGTTAAGATGAATGATTATGATGATTCTATTTGTATCTTAGATTCTATTTCAACTAATCTAGATGAAGAAGATACTCTTGATGATACTAATGATGTTAATGATGAATATGAGACTATTGACATTGACATTGATTTACCTAATATACTTTCAGCATAATTGATAATTACACCTAGTATCGAATGTTATGATTCTCAAGAGGATCCTTGTTTGGAACTGGCTATCATTCCTACTGTGTTGGATATAGTCCCTCTTGCAAGTTTCCCACCTTCCCAAAATGATATAGAATGAGATGGGGAGAGTAGGTGACGCGCTTGATTGGCTTGTCCTTCATGGTAGTTGTTTATGTGTTTGTCTGTTGTATTGTGCTTCTCCTATGATGTGTTTACATAATGTTTGTTAGATTATTTTATACGACCCTTGTTACTTTGTTGGTGCAAGGTGATAAAGGAATCCAACCTGTTGTACTATTCCTCTATATGTATCTCTATTCTTCTATATGTTGTTTTCATGTTATGTTGTGCATGTTCTATTATTTGTAAATGTTTTCCTTGTGTAGTCCGCTTGGATTTGCAACTTGGTAGCACTGAATCTTTTTGGTCTCCATGTTGTGGTCTGAAAAGACTCTTCTCCATAACTCTTATGTTTTCTTTCCTCCATTGTGATTGTAGTTCTACTTTCTTTGGGGAATGATGTCAATTCATTTGCAATAATATCATATATAAATATTATCTTATGATCATACTGACCCCACGATAGGTAGATCCCTTCTTTGTTCTTTGTATGTTTATGTGGTATTTCCCTTGATTTGTCTTTGATTGGGGGCATCTTGTAGTGGAAACGTAATCAATGGAGTTGTTTATGTTTCCGTTCAAGCCATTGCTCATGTTAAAGTGTTAGCAATGACTTTAACATGGGGGCATACACTCTACTCACTTTTTGCACACACACACCTTCAATACATATATTTTTCAAAGATATTTTCTCCCTTTATGGATTAGTGACTAATCCTTAAAGCATGGATTTTTATCTTGTAGGATCTCTTGATCCCTCCAATTTCAAATTTTCAAATTTTGATCCCTTAAGGTCGGTGGTGTCCTTAAGATTGGATCTTTTTTATTTTTGGATTTTCTCTTTGAGAATAGAATATTCTTAGGGGTGAATCCTTGATGGGTTGACTAGTGAGTAGCCACATTCACTAGGCAGTTCAATTCCATCTTTCCAGTTGCCTTGTTTCCTTGTGTGGTTCACAATGGGACATAAGTTCTCATTAGGCGAGATAATCACACCCTCTTCTCTCTTTTAGAGATGTCTCTCTTATTGTAATCTTGGATTTGATGAAGACTTGAGTCCCTAGGGGCTTGAGGATCCCTTTTTTCCTTTGATTTCAATAAGATTGTCCTTTTCTTTATGATCTCCTTTACCAAGAGTTTGCATCGAGTCCATACTCTTTCTAAAGTGGGGGCTAAATTTATTGTCAGAAAATGGAAGCACTTCCATTTAGGACTAGTTTAGCCCTCCGAGTAAGTGGTTTGGGGTCATGTAAAACACCTTGAATGGGTCTTTGACTTGGATTTGTATTTTTCCCCATGTTCTACTTCTCTTTCCACCTTTTTCTAGCTTGTTTCGAGCACCTGATCCTGTGAATTTGAGGTTCTTGAACTTTTGGGTCAAGGTCAACCTCGACCCTGACCTAGGTTAGCGTCGACCTCGATCCTGACCCTGGGTCCAAATTTCAAGTTCTGAAAGTTTTCGAATTTCGGGTTTTGGAAAGTTTTATTTCCCACTTCTGGGTCGACTATTTTGGGGTTCAAAATGGTAAAATATTAAGTGATATTTAAATTAGGTCCACTTCCAAGAGTAAAGGCTTAAATTGGAATTTAATTCTCCTATGTATGCCTCTCTAGAAGTTTGTGCCCTTGACTTGTATAAAAGGAAGCCTTTCTCTCTCATTTTCACATCCATGATTTCATCAAGCAACTACATGATCAAGAAATTATCAAGCAAGAAAGAAGAAGAAGGAAAGCATTCAAACATTCATTCATCTTCAAGAATTTAGGCATTCAAGATCCAGTTCATCAAGGAGATCCATTGGTAGCCATTGAAGGATTCAATCTCTATGGATCCCCTTTGTTGAGGATTTATCCATCCATTTCCACTCAAGCTTCTTCCTATTCCAAGATCCATTCAAGATTGGTGTTGAAGAACTAATGCAATTTATTTGAGACATCCCACATACAATTCTACATTCATTTGGAGCATCCATACTTGTGGATTCAAGGATTCGAATCCTTCGCAAGAGTTTCAACATAAGCAAGGTGAGTTGTTTCATTTACTTTGTTTATGACTATCATTTCAATTCAATTTCAAGGTTAATTCCTAAATTGGGGTTTTACCAAGGCAACCCCCCCCCCCCCCCCCCCCCCCCCCCCCAACAAATAAAAACCATTTTTCTTGCAGGAGCAGGTGCAGAACATCAAATTAAAGTGCGGATCTGAGTACCCTTTTCGACAGACTTTTGGGATCCGTGAATAGAATTTATGTTGGAGTAGTATAGGTCAAGGTTGACTTAAAGGGGTAAGATTGTGTCCCAAGGTAAGATTGTACCCCTATATTTGGGTCAAGGTCGACCTTTCTCAGAAAAGTAGAAGGTTTCTGGGTTTTCTCTATCTCTGTGTTTCCAGGACAAATCTAGTTGTAGAAGTTCCTGAAACTAAGTACAGACACCAGAAAACAACATTTTCTAGATGTGTCATATTTTGAGGTTAGTATTTGTCTTCAAATTCAGTTAGGATTTCAATACTTCCTTTTCATAATGGAATATAAGGTTTTCTCCTTTCTTCATATTCTTCATCGATTGATTCATTTGTGCATTGACGATTTTCTTTTGGTTGATCAATTTGGATCTTTCCTTTGGGAATTTGGGGTATTGAAGAGGATCTTATCTTCCCCAATCCTATACCACACATACATATTCATATTACCCATTTTTATCCATACATTTTGGTAAAACCCCTCTTCCTTTATATCTTACAATAAGTCATCTATTTTATGGTTCAAAATTAAGGATTAAGGGTTTAATAAGTTATCTATTTTAATGAAACCCTTAAACAATTAGATTGATACCATTATATATATATATATATATATATATATATATATATATATATATATATATATATATATATATATATATATATATATAAGGGTATCAATCGAAATGTATAATGGTTTCACTGTTGTTGGGTTATATAAATGTAACAGTAGAGAATATATATAGAAATAATAGGCAAGTGAAAGTGAATTGAATGTCAAGGAATCAAAACAAAGTGCAAGGATGTGAAAGAGCCAGTAAGGGTATAGAAAATTGTAAGTGAAATGAACATGAACAAAATAATACAATAAACATTAGGTAAGTTTGTAAACATGTAATAATGTGAAATAGAAATGAACACAAAGGAAATAGTATAAAGGATAGATACGTGGAAATGAATTCAATAGTGGCATGAAAGAGAGTTCAAAAACCATAGATAGAAAGGAATGTTACATGGCTTGATTCACAAAGAGTCAAGCATATTGAATGGAGTTGTAATGTTAATAGGTATCCCCTTAGCCAAATGTAAGGTGAGTTAATGCATAGTAAATGTAGCTACATGTTGCAGTGTTAGGTGGCTGCGATAAGTAATAACAATGAGGGTGGTGGAAGTAATGGTCATGTGTGAAAATGAGTTGGTTTGGAAGTCTACTTATATGTTACAAGCTTTTTGTATTGGTTTGATGTTTTAAATTTGTGCTTTCTTGTTAATTTGAATTTTGAATTTGAGACTTAAATTGCAAGAATTCATCTGAGTGTTGCTTTAATTTCAAATTCGATTTCCCTTCAATGTTTATTACTACCCTTGCATGATTTTTTGTTAATGTAGGTGGTTTAATGTTTAAGTGACCACAAGATGTTCACCTGTTACATATGTGGAGAAGCTAAAATCACAAACAAGTTTGGTAAGAGTAGGGTGGAAAATACCATAACCTAAAAAAGAGGAAGGAATATTACTAATGTTTTCAACTAGTTTGTGATTTGGATTCTCCACAACTACACTCGGGAAAAATAGTATAGGCAACCATGGGGTTGTCACATATACATAGGCACTAGTGGTGTTAGAATTTGCATGACACTAGCAATTGTCAACTTGTTTTGGGTCCAGGGACTATTTTGTCAAGTGTATCTGAGAAGAGGCCAAGTTCACAAACAAGTTTCATAAGAGTAAGATTGAAAAACACCATAACTTAAAAAGAGGAATGAATATGACTATTGTTACCAAACTGGTTTGTCACATTGAATTATTGTTTGCTACACTCAGGAAAATAGTACAAGCATCCATGGGGTTATTCATTTTGTAGCCTTTAATAAATTGAAATGAATTCTAAAAAATTTAATTGGAGTAGTGACATTGAAATCCCATTAACACTAAAATTTGAACCATAAAATAGATAACTTATTAAACCTTTAATCCCTAACATTGGAAATAAAATTGCAAACCCTCAACACTAAAATTGAAAACCTATAACATAAATTGAAAAGGAAGTGAAAACCATTAACAATCATATCAAAACCATTAAATAGATAAATTATTAAACACTTAATCAGTAATATTTGAAATGAAATTGAAAACCCTTAATACTAAAATTGAAACCCTAAACTTGATAGATTGAAATGAAAGTGAGAAGCGTTAAGTCTGAAATTGAAACACTAAAACTCATAAATTTATAAACCCTTAATCTGATAAATTGAAATGAAATCTATATCCCTTAACAATCATGTTGAAACCTTATAATAGACAACTTATTAAGCACATAAACTTATTTTATTGTTCTAGTGTTTGAACTAATTAATTTATAAACCCTTAATCCCTAATCCCTAAACCCTAAACCCTTAATTCCTAACACTGTAATTGAAATGGAAAACCATGAACACTATAATGGAAACCCTTGAACTGATAAATTGAATTAAAATCTAAATCCCTTAACAGTCATGTTCAAACCTTAAAACAAATATCTTATTAAACACATAATCACTAACATTGGAAATGAAATTGAAAATTGTTAACACTAAAATTGAAACCCAACCAGATAAATTGAAAACCCTTAAGTCTAAAATTGAAACACTAAAATTGATAAATTTATAAACCCTTAATCTGAAAAATCATAATGAAATCTATATCCATTAACAATCATGTTGAAACCTTAAAATATATAACTTGGGTATGTGCAAGATCATGGTATGCCAAAAAGTGGCGATGTGAAAAAATGAACTTTTCACTCGTCCAAAAGTGCACTAAAAAGTTTGTTGACTTTTTAGTAGGCATGGGTGTTAGTACACTTGGCCAAGCCAAAAGCCAAAGCACAAGCCTAATTAGATATCCAATTTTCACCAGTAATTTCTATTTGTGGCTCGTGGTCGCGTTCAACATTTTTGTTGTGAAAACATTGAACACAACTCAAAGGGTTTCACATATCCGATATAATCTCATATCCGATTTGCTCAAGATCAATAGGTAAGTTAAATTTTTAAGTTTTTATTGTTTTTATTATTTTTTAATTGAAATTTGTAGTTTTTTTTAATAAATACTAGGGTTTAAATGAGATTCTTTATTATTATTTTTAAATTGATTATAATTTTCTATTTGGGTTTTAATTGTAATCAAACATGGACTCAAACCAATTAGAAAACCATCCTAATAATCCCACAAATAATCCAGAACCACCTCCAAACAATCCCCCACTTTTAGAAGACTAACCAGTCTCAAACCCTCGACGTTTAGAGGATCTCATAGGAGACAATCTAAATCAGCTTAGAGGATATCAGACCAAAGATGCCAATATCCCCACATTGCACCCCGTGTTTTCCATGTGAAATCCATTATTCAAAACATGGAGAAACTTACAGAGCAACATAATGTTTCACTTCTTTGGCGCGATTCCATGCATGACCAGTTTGACGATGGCTTGACTAGGATCAAGTTATGAACCTAAACATAACAAAACATGACATATGTAATATTTTTGTGGATCCCAAAACCAGTTTAAAAGTGGACCCTAAAAACCCCAAGTTGTCAATTAAATGGTGCACAAATGATGCAATACGTGACAAATTTTGGGACTGCTGGTGGATGGTTTTTGATAGACCACCCCACAACAATTTGGATGTCCCATTCTATTTCATAAAAAAATTGTATGTTGAATTTGTGCTTAGTCACAAGGTAAATTATTGGAGCATGAGACCAAACCAAGGTGTAGGATTAGGCGCTCCTCAGGATAGGCCATGGGCACACCGGGTGAAATCCCACACATATGTCCCCCCTCTAGAGATTTCACCACCTCCTACAATGTAGCATCCTGATATTATTGCTGAGGCCGACTCACAGACTATTTGAGCCATTTACACCTTGAGTGATCTACTGGTTACGCAGAGTGTGACATTGTTGCCTCCCTATGCTGATGCTTCTGGCCCTTCCACATCCTCCATGAGCTCACATGTTTGTGTGCCCCACACTTGCATTATGTGCAAGAATATGTGCTTAGGTCCCCTGAATGATAGTGGTGCATATAACTACGTCTTCGAGGTGGACGATACTACACAACACACTACAACCATTGAAGCACCTCATGAAGATGTGCATCAAGGGCATACAAAGCCATGGACTCCTACTGTTATGGTAAGGGTAAACATTTCACTTGTTATATTATATTTAATTTTAAATGTTCATATTTTTAGTAGAATTTTCTTCTAATGATTTCCCACTTATATTTTTTTGTGTTCCATTTATGTTCAGTTGATGATAGAGGAGGAGATGGCATAGGTGGAGGGGTCGATGCTTTTGGCCATTTCATTTGGCCTTGACACTTCCACGGTACATATATTTTAATGTACTCATTGGTTTCCTTTTATTATAATAGTATATACATGTGTTTTCTAATTTTTATGATCATTTTATTACATACTGATGTAGGCACTACTACATTTGGGGCCAAATTTTGATGACCATTTGTCGAATTTGCAACGCTCATTTGTCATAATTTTGACACATGAGTCTGTCGTCATTTTTGCATAGAAGATTGCGACAGAAGACCTACCTGTCGGTTTACCGACACCAAGTCACGTCGGAAAGTTCCAAATGACAACAACTTCAAAATGGCATTTCCAATGGTTCATCCATCAGAATTCTGATAACAAGACCTATCGAAAATATACAATCTCTATCGGAACTGATTGTCGAACCATATTATTTCCAATGGTATAACTGTTGGAATACCGACAGTTAGCATCAAATTCTGACAGATCTACCTATTGGTGATATGGCCTCACTGTCGAAAGTTCTGTCAAATATTTTCTATTTACGACACTTAAACTGTCGGAATAGCGACAGTTCTGCACTATTCTCCGACAGGTTTCCCTGTCGAACGTATAGCATTACTGTCGCATGAAATGCCGTAAATTGTTTTTTTCGACATTTTGTCTATCGAATGCATAGCGCTTCTATCAGAATTAATTATGAATTGTTGAAAAACTGACAGATAGACACATTAAAGTTAACACAGCTCAAGAGACCATCATAGGTTGTCTCTTTCTTCGGTCTATATTATTGACAGAATGTTTTACCTTTCATTAGCTCATCAAATCCGAGGTTTTGAAAGAATTTAATAGAATATTTTCATGACAACGTATATTATTTAAGTTGATGTTGCATGAATTTATCTACTTCGCGCACTTGTAGACTATGAGGATGGCGATAAAGAAGCATTTCCATGGGAGGAGATGCTTCTTTATCATTGTCCTCATAGTATACAAGTGCGCGAAGTAGATAAATTCATGCAACGCCAACTTAAATAATATACGTTGTCATGAAAATATTCTATTAAATTCTTTCAAATCCCCAGATTTGATGAGCTAATGAAAGCTAAAACATTCTGTTAATAATATAGACCGAAGAAAGAGACAACCTATGATAGTCTCTTGAGCTGTGTTATCTTTAGTCCTAGCTACCTATCGATCGTCGAGAATAATCACCGCCTTACATTTATGTACACTACAGAAATTGATCACAGTCTCAAAAAAACATTTTATACTTGTACATCTCATCAATACTAGAGGCCTAAAGTAATTTTATATGATCACTAGCACATTTCGTGCATGGATGAGAAAACACTATCCAAAGTTTCTAGATAACCATTTTTGAGAAGAGGAATGAGTGGAGGCTAAAGAAGGGATAATTATGAAGGTTTTATAGATGTAGGTTACTGAATCTTCATCTCTGCACTGGTACTCAATTTGGCCTCCACTCCATATACATCTTCTCAGAATCTAAAAACTCTCCATCATTGATTCTCGTAATTTTTTCAGCATCTCCGTGGACTGAGACCTTAAATTATTGAGCTTCTCTTTGTTTCGAGAATAGTTTAACATTCTCTACTTAACAGGGCCAACCACGTGAAGGTGGAAGCTCACCTAGCCCCTCCTAGGAGCCTCTTATGACCCTTTACGACATTTTAAGACCTCTAAGATGTATTCTTAGGGATCGTAAATGGTCATAAAGGGTCATAAGGGGTCCTGGGACACAACAGCTGAGAAACATAAATGTAGGCATCATGGTCACAATTTTTTGGAGACACAACATAATTGAGTGGTTTTTCGAGACGATGCAAAGTAGTGGTTTCTTTGCATCATCTGGGAATAGCACTCAATTATGTTGTGTCTCCAAAAAATTGTGACCATGATGCCTACATTTATGTTTCTTAGCTGTTGTGATATGTACATCATAGTCTGTCGTTGTTGCAACAGTAGAGCCTATATTCCACAACAAAAAGAAAGCCATCTTTTTAGCTTGGGTCTCGATCCTACCCCAATTGTCGAAGGATCCAGGGCTAGGCTCAAAAGATGTCTTCCCATTATGTCTGCAACATTGTGTCCATCTAGGATCTTAGGAACATCATCATCTTTCCACTCTTCATTTGCCAAAATATATCGCTTCTTCAAGCTTGCAGAGTAGTCTTATTAATAAAAGAACTCTTGCCAACATTAGGGTACCCACAGATCAAAATAGTTGATGTTATTGGTGCTTGTGTTCAAGGATATCGATTCACTATTTTGAAACGGCCAAATCATTTTTATTTCGATTGTAGAGAAAAGGAGTGGGAGAAAATGAGCGGGTGAAAGCTGATCGTGAGCGAGAGAAGGCATTGCATTTTATTTGATCATAAATGCTCTCTGAAATGACCAATCATGTTTTCTATTTGATTCCTTTTGGTGTTTTTTTTTCCCATATTTAGTAGATAAAAATTATGGCGACAACCACTTAGCCATCTTTTTGATGCTCCAGGTATTTTACAAAGATACAGGTATGTGGATTTATCATTCAATTGCTTGCAGTTATTGGTCAAATGCAAATATTTTGTCACATTGCAAGGGCAAGATATCAGTTTGGTGTTTTTGGTTTATGTTAAAAGTTGATTTGGTAAAATCTTCAAAAAACACACTACATGTTCTAAAATGTAAAGAAGTTGAATGTTAAATGTAAGATATATATCTCATCCATAGTAATCAAAAGTAAGGACATGAAATTTATAAGGAGATTTACCAAACCAAACATTAAGCGAATAGGAAACATGGATTGGTACCTTATGAATTGGTTTTTGAGGTGCACTATCTTCATCAATCTCCTCAGAACAAGACCCCTCCTCATGAAAAATGCATTTAACACAAAAAAACAAATCTACAAAACTAAACCAATGGCATGTTTAGAACAAAGAAATAGATTGATAATAATATGCTGAAAATTCTATTATGTTTAATACATGCAAAAGGACCAGTCCCAACAATTCTTAAACATACTTTATCTGATATGATAATAACATGCTAATTAAATTGATAAAGGTGTTATCTGCATTTAATCTGCCAATTACTAATTACACAAAAACCAAATTTACAAAACTGAACCAATGGCATGTTCTTCATATGTGATTTCTTCATCTTTCGAGCCTCTGGCATCATATTCGACCGCAAATTTCAAATGCATTGCATTTTATTTGATCATGAATGCTCTCTGAAATGACCGCATTCTACTGGTGTCATGCCCTAGCCCATGCTTTATCTCCATTATTTGATGTTATTGGTGCTTGTGCTCAATGATATCGATTCACTGTTTTCAAATGTTTGGATCATTTTGGTCATGACTATTCCTCTAGTACACAGTCAGGAAATGTAATTGTCTAATGATTATATGTAATGTTGAATGGATTACATGCTTTATTCTTGGTAGAAGTGAATGGAAGGAATAATGTTCGTGTTAGGTTTCATTTATTATTGAATTCAATGGTTTCCAAGATGTGTTGAGGAGTTTGCTCCTTGTTTAATGTTAACTGTTCCTGCACAATCCACTCATACAACAGTGAAATGCTATGTGATTGACAATTTCACACAACTGGTCCTTTGGTATGTATTAAATACAATCCAGTCACTTATTGAATGCTTTGGAGACTACTGGTTTGACTGTCCATGCGTTACCAGTGACTGAGATTCATTAAAGGATACAAAACTCTTCATTTGGGGGTTATTGTGTGTGGATTCAAATGTAGGTTTGATTTGGTTAATGTTTAGAAGAGATCAATAAAGTATTTAAAGACAATCTTACATGTTTGGAGAGGTTTGAGAGGCACTTATAATGACTATACCCTCACAAACAGTGACATAGACTGGTTTTACTAAGTTTCCTTTCTCTATTTTGAGGTTTCCTTTTTCTGTCGTAGGGGTACAATCAGAGGGTTCATTGAAAAAATGATCCTTTGAATGGTTACTATGAATATGAATGATTTGATATAGCATATTGCTCATTTTACTTGAAGTTTGGAATAGCTTGTGCAAGGGTGAAAGTAGTTTTGGTCGTGACTGTTCCTCTACACAGTCAGAAAATATAACTGTCTAATGATTATATGTAATGTTGAATGGATTAAATGCTTTATTCTTGGTAGAAGTGAATGGAGTTTCCAAGATGTGTTGAGGAGTTTTCTCCTTGTTTAATGTTAACTGTTCATGCACAATCCACTCATACAATAGTGAAGTTACAAAACTGAATCAATGGCATGTTTACAACAAAGAAATAGAATGATAATAATATGCTAAAAATTCTATATATTCTATTTAATACACACCAAAGGACCAGTCCCAACAATTCTTAAACATACTAGTTATCTGATATGATCAATTGTTAATAAAGGTCTAATTCTGTAGACTGCTAGCACGAAGGAAGATTTGACCTAGCCAAATTTTCCTTTTACCACACAAAAAAAATGTGTGATAACTATGTCTACTCCAACCTTAATTGTTTAAGAATTCATCATATCAGATAAAGTATGTTTAAGAATTGTTGGGAGTTCTATTAGACCTTTGTTGTAAACATGTCATTGGTTTTCAAATGTTTGGATTCACATTTGTTGATATTACTGGCATATATGTTTAATGATGCCATTGTATATTATTGTCATTGAAATGACCACATTATACTGGTGTCGTGCCCTAGCTCAGGCTTTAACTCCATTATTTGATGTTATTGGTGCTTGTGCTCAAGGATATCCATTTTTTTGAAATGTTGACTGTGGTTATCAAATGGACAGCCCGTGAGCTTCTAGCTAGGCGTCATTTGTATTGATAGCTTAGGGCATCAAATGTATTGCATCATTGATAGTTGAGACTTTGTTAAAAGGAAATAGGACAAAGAATAATTCTAATTTAGTTTCTCTATTTTGATCTCTAAGTGGCTTACAACCCTAGAGAAGTATATGCAGATTTACAAATGTAGTTGTAGGATACATAGCAGCCGATAATTCATAAGAAATCCATGCATCTAATTTGAATAGCAATTGATACAAAGAAATAGGGTCCTCCAATGGCCCAATCATCTAGACCTTGACTGTCCCCTCAACCAGTGACCCTTCAAAATTGGGTTATCATGCAATCAGTGAATGATCCTTCATTCTTCTGGTCTGCCCTGCATCCAAACATATTTCAAATACACAATACAATGATAACAAGTCTTTCACAATCCCCCTTCCCTCAAGGGACACTATCAACCATCCCTTCCACATAGCATTTCACTGTTGTATGAGTGGATTGTGTAGGAACAATTAACATTAAACAAGGAGCAAACTCCTCAACACGTCTTTTTTGTAAACATGCCACTGGTTCAGTTTTGTAAATTTGTTTTTTGTGTTAAATGCATTTAAATGGAACATTAAGCATAGTAATAATATGCTTAATCTATTAGTAATTGTAGATTAAATGCCCATAACACCTTTATCAGTTTAGCATGTTATTATAAGATACTAAAGAAGACCTACTATTTGTCAGAGAAATCTTCACTATCCCCCATAATGAAGATAATGAAGATTGACCTCCTGCCCCACAACAAAGAACATTGTAATAAGAATAAGATATAATATAGTGTTAGAATAAAATTTGAACAAAGACATGTAATGCTTAAGTTAATGATCTAAAAAGCTGCAAATATAGGAATTGAAAAAGAAGATAATGCCAAGAAACATTTTCACAAATATGAAACGCGAGGAAAAGTAATAACATTAACAATGCCAAGATTCACAGCATTAAATTTCACCTGTGGATGAGTTTTTGCAATGGGTTGCTCAGCATCAAAAATATGTTGAGTTGCATTTGAGTTGTAACTAAGAGTATCATGTGGAACAGACCCTAAACTTTGAAAGCGTTCTCCAACCTGGCAATTCAAAATTCAATCTAGGCAAGCATCAGTAAGTGAAATAAATTATAGGAATCAACATCAACATCATCATAATCATTAGAAATAAACTTTAAAGACATATTTTGGATAGTGCTATGTTTCTTGAAAGTTTTTGTGATGCTTCTAAACTTTAAAGACATATTTTATGGCTTAATGATAACATAGATTAGTGTTTTGTTTTCTGATGGAATGTTGTTGATCAGTCATGGTCTTGAAGAAACTTTTGATTGTTTTGATTCTCAAGTCTTGACTTTGTTTCTCAATGTGATATAGGCTGACCACAAGATGGTTCAGTTGGTCCTCTCTTTCTGTTTAATCATTTGTCTTCTTCATGGTGTAAGTGTTCATTAATATTCATTAATGGTGGGTGGTGATTCCTTGGTAATAAAGGCATTAACAACATTCATAATCATATAGCTCTTTACCTGATCTAGTCACATCATCAACATCAAGGTCAGTTTGTCTGGCCTCGGCCTCAACCTCAACCTGCTCATTAACAATGGCCTCTACACTCTCTATAGCTGCAATACAAATTGTTACATTAATCCAAACACCAATTGCAATTAAATTTGTATTACTACACCAATCAATTTAAGATGTTTACTTGTATTACTATGATGCACATCCTCATTGTCATCAACACGCACAGGTTGTGTACGGCAAGAATCAGCAGGCTCCAAAGTTTCTAGATAACCATTTTTTAGAAGAAGAAAAAGTGGAGGCCAAAGAAGGGATAATTGTGAAGGTTTTCTAGATGTAGGTTATTGAATCATCATCTCTTGTTGATATATTTTAGATTCTACTCTAGAATGAACAAAGTATAGAGATCTAACAAAGCTAAACATAGAATAAAGTAAACAAGAAGGGATAGAAGATACCTGGATATCAACCAAGTATACTCCAGTCTATATGCCTCCAACTGTACTAACAAAGGTGCTGAGGAGAACTTGATTAGTACCTTAGTGTTAGTGTATTAAGGAAGAGTCTAGTCCTAACAGAGGCTTCCAGCCCTAATCAACTCGCAGTTAACATTGCCAATAATTGATGGTTGTGTGGATCAGATCATAATCTGATCTTTATTCATGCTCAGACTTGTTCTTATCTATTAGTCGAAGCTACTTATCTTTCACACCAATATATGCTGATCTAAGTTTGCTTAAGGCAGAGAATCAAGGTTTTGGGGGAGGGAAGCGCATTATGTTTTTGGTGCTTCTCTCCCTAGAATCCAACACCATATATATATGAATTGAATTATCTTTAAGAGGGCCGACCTGGTCTTATTAAATATATTTAATGTTAAAGCCAAGAGGCCGACCTTGGGCCCTTAACTAATTCAACCAACACACACACACACATATATATATATATATATATATATATATATATATATATATATATATATATATATATATATATATATATATATATATATATATATATATATAATAATCTCCTTATTATTATAAATCTCACAAGAGTATTTATTTGATCAATTTGATCTTGGCCGGAAGGCTATACTTATTAACACTCTGCATTGGTACTCAATCTAGCCTCCACTCCATATACGTCTTCTCAGAATCTAAAAACTCTCCATCGTTGATTCCTGTCATTTTTTCAGCATCTCGATGGACTGAGACCTTAAATTATTGAGCTTCTCTTTGTTTCGAGAATAGTTCAACATTCTCTACTTAACAGGGCCAACCACGTGAAGGTGGAAGCTCATCTGGCCCCTCCTAGGAGCCTCTTATGGCCCTTTACAACATTTTAAGACCTCTAAGATGTATTCTTAGGGATCATAAAGGGTCATAAGGGGTCCTAGGACACAACAACTGAGAAACATAATTGTAGGCATCATGGTCACAATTTTTTGCAGACAATGTAATTGAGTTGTATACCAAGATGATGGAGAGCAACTCTTGCACCTCTGATTCCAAGTTGACTACATTTGTTGCTCATGAATACAAGGTCCTCCAAAAAATGTATTCAACTTGGAATTGGGGGTGCAGAAGTTGCTCTACACTGCTTGGGTACACAACTCAATTACATTGTCTCCAAAAGATTGTGACTATGATGCCTACAATTATGTTTCTCAGCTATTGTGAAATCTACATTTATATTTCTCAGTTGTCGTGTTTATGTGCATGTTTTTTATGTATTTTGGATAGTAAGTCTAATTTAATTTGTCTGTGGACTAAGACCTTAAATCATGTAATGAGGATGCTTAGGACACTAGTATATGCAAATTTCATTATTTAATAATAAAAATCTATTAAAAATTTTATACCTTCTCCCATTTGCTGGTGTAATTCCTCTTTGAGTATCCCCTTTCTCCTTTGCATCCAAAATGAACTCATTCCAATCCCTCACTAGAATAAAGGGAGGACGCTCAAACTTCAATAAGACTTCATACATGCAACGTTCGTAGATTACATTCAATGCATTATTTATGTTCGTAAATCAGCGTTGCATACAAATCTATGGATGGTGCATGTTACGAAGTCACACTCAAGCTTGAAAATGATAGTCAATCCATAGTCAAGGTCAAGGAACAAATGGAATAACCAAGAAAATAGTATACGTTAAATCATGTGATTGATAGCAGATTGGGGCTCACCTGAGCCATAAACATGAAGAATTATTCTAAAAAAAGATGTAAACCATATATATGCGCACTTGAGGCAAAGAGAAGTTACGTCATATCCATATTAAAATATTGGTTACAATATGAAAATACTAAACTAACTAATTCCTGAGTTCATCTCTGCATATGATTGCAACAAAGATATGCAATTACAATACAAAGAAGGCATCATAAAAATATAATTTCAGAATTTGCCCTAGCCTGACATGTTTTGCACTCAAATCCTTCATCGTAGATAAGTGGAGATGGGCGAATAGATGCAGATGATTTGTCATCGACCCAACTAAAGTATCCACAACCATTATTTCCCTGTGATGCCCAGTCTACATTAGTTCTTATATTATAATGAATAGTATTTACATTAGAAACATTAAATATATACACATCAGCAACCTTTTTTCTATTTGGGCAGCACCAAAATTGTCGTCTAGGGTTGTTTGATGTTTGTGAAGTCTTCAACACACACTGCCCACCACCACATCAACAGTTTGGCACATTGACAAGAGTCATCGAGCCTATATATCAATAATGCACCACAACATCGTTACTACATTTATTATTTTTATATGATTATTTTTATATGAAATACACCAAGGAGTACCATTAGAAATATTAACCATTTACAATAATGAAAAGTAAACCTAAATCAAATAGCTCATTTTTTTATCAGCATGTGTAGTCTCTGTGTATATGAAAAATGAAAGAAATATGAAGCTGAAATAAAACAGTGAACAAAATAGTATTTGATCCGCATAGACTGAATGAAATATACCATCAAAAGAAGGTGACAAAATCCTGTCATGAAGCACAGACATAGGAAATAAAAAAGGGACAAAAGACAAGAAATAAGAAAAATCATTACGACTATAGAAAAATTATTTATACTACAATCAAAAAAGAAACATTCTTTGTCAACAATTTTCAAAATCATTAGGACTATAGAAAAATAATTAAGACTATACAAAATCAAATTTTAGAAATGGACGATTCTGATGCTTTGCCATTACAACAATTGAACATTCATCATTTGGTATTATGTATTCCATTTAAGTATGTCAACAACGTTCAAAATCCTGTCACCAAGCACAGACAAGAAATAAGAAAAATCATTAGGACTATAGAAAAATCAAGTTCTATAAATGGACGGTTCTGATATTGCTTTGCCATTACAACAATTGAGCATTCATCATTTGGTACTTCTTGGTGTATTCCATTTAAGTTTTTTAGTTGTCGTGTTTATGTGCATGTTCTTTATGTGTTTGGCTTCTCTCCCTCACAAGGGATGCATTGATAGGTAATTGATTTGAAAGCATAATGATTTGACAATCTTTTTTTAGGATAGGCGTAATCATCCCGCCAACCTTAATTAGCAACATTTGTGATATATGACAAGTACTTATAATCAGTATGCCCAAAAAATAGAGACTTAGTAGTAAAAGCATGTCCTTTAGTTTACTAGTTTACTTATAATCAGTATGTCCTTTGGTTTACTAGTTTAATCTGGTTTAAGAATGGTTTGTTTCATGTTTGAATGTACCATCGAATGAAGCTTGGCTATATTAAGTACAATCTTAAGACTTGTGACTCTTCAAATTCTCTTGTTTCCTCTAGACCTCCAAACATGTGTACTTTGAGTAGCCCTCCAACAAATGGACTTGTGATGATTTTCACAATAGTACATGTGTAGGAGGACTACTAAAAGTACTGCTTAGGCAAATTTGAATGTTCATCACCTGTGCATATAAGAGTTGATCATAGAAGGTATATGCTATTGGGTAAGCTCCCAATAACACTTAGGTAAATATGCATGTTCATCACCTGTGCATATGAAGTGGCTCTAATGGAAGATACAATCACTAAATTATGCATACTCCTTATTTTGTTCTGCGTTGATATTGTTAGACATGGTCTTTCTTGAATGGAACGACTTGTTACTTGTACATTGACTAGAATGTTGGTGGAAGAAGGATGATTTGTTTGCAACCATTTTTTCAACTCTAATTTTCTCAACACAAAGGGACATTTATCATAGCCATAGAAACATGATTATTTTAAAATGAAATACACCAAGGAGTACCATCAGAAATATTGACTATTTACAATCATGAATAGTTAACCTTAATCAAATAGCTCATTTTTTTATCAGCATGTGTACTCTCTGTGTATATGAAAAATGAATGAAATATCAAGCTGAAATAAATCAGTGAACAAAAATCAAACTCAAGGCCTAATTTATCAAGAGCAACAAACATTAGGATGAAAGAAAAATCATTAAGAGTATAGAAAAATCATTAGGACTATAGAAAAATCATTAAGACTAGAAAATCAAGTTCTAGAAAAATCATTAAGAGTATTATAGAAAAATCATTAGGACTATAGAAAAATCATTAGGACTATAGAAATATCATTAAAACTACAAAATCAAGTTCTAAAAAAATCATTATGACTATAGAAAAATCATTTAGACTATAAAATCAAGTTCTAGAAATGGACGGTTTTGATGCTTTGCCATTACAACAATTGAGCATTCATCATTTGGTACTTGTTGGTGTATTCCATTTAAGTTTTTCAGCTACCGTGTTTATGTGCATGTTCTTTATGTGTTTGGCTTCTCTCCCTCGCAAGGGATATGTTGATAGGTAATTGATTTGAAAGCATAATGATTTGACTGTTCTAAGTAATGTTTTTAATCCTTTGAAGTTTCTCATGATCCTGATGTAAGTTGACTGGATTAAGCAATTTGGGGATCCAATAGGACTTTAGGGGAGTTCAATAAATGTTTTGGAAGACTTAGAGGAACTATTAGCATGACTGTTCCTTCATCTACAGTGAGTTAGACTGAATTTGCTAAGTTTTTCCTTTGTTTTGAAGTGTATTTTGTAATCTATTTCCTTTCCATGGACCCAAAGACCTAGGACCCATGGAAAAAAGATACTAACAATGTATTATACAACTCTAATGTTTTTGACTTGTAGAGATTTGAGAAAGTAAAGAGAACACTGGCTATGTTTAATGTTAACTGTTCCTGCACAATCCACTCATACAACAGTGAAATGTTATGTGATTAACAATTTCATACAACTGGTCCTTTGGCGTGTATTAAATAGAATAGAATTTTCAGCATATTATTATCATTCTATTTCTTTGTTGTAAACATGTCATTGGTTCGGTTTTAATCTACTGGTGTTGTGCCCTAGCCCATGCTTTATCTCCATTATTTGATGTTATTCACTGTTTTGAAATGTTGACTGTGGTTATCAAATGAAAAAAATAGAGAAAAAAAAATTTTACACGATTTTTTTTTTACAAAACTGAACCAATGGCATGTTTACAACAAAGAAATAGAATTATAATAATATGCTAAAAATTCTATTTTGTTTAATACACGTCAAAGGACTAGCTGTATGAAATTGTCAATCACATAGCATTTCACTGTTGTATGAGTGGATTGTGTAGGAACAATTAACATTAAACAAGGAGCAAACTCCTCAACACATCTTGGAAACCATTGAATTCAATAATAAATGAAACCTAACACCAACACTATTCCTTCCAGTCACTTCTACCAAGAATTCCAGCTTTAGCACAAGCTATTCCAAACTTTAAGTACAAGCTATTCCAAACTTCAAGTAAAATGAGAAATATGCTATATCAAATCATTCATATTCATAGTAACCATTCAAAGGATCATTTTGTCAATGAACCCTCTGATTGTACCCCTGTGACAGAGAAAGGAAACCTTAAAATAGAGAAAGGAAACTTAGTAAAACCAGTCTATGCCGCTATTTGTGAGGGTACAATCATGATAAGTGCCTCTCAAACCTCTCCAAACATGTAAGATTGTATTTAAATACTTTATTGATCTCTTCTAAACATTAACCAAATCAAACCTACATTTGAATCCACACACAATAACCCCCAAATGAAGGGTTTTGTATCCTTTAATGAATCTCAGACACTGGTAATGCATGGACAGTCAAACCAGTAGTCTCCAAAGTATTCAATAAGTGACTGGATTGTATTTAATACACGCCAAAGGACCAGTTGTATGAAATTGTCAATCACATAGCATTCCACTGTTGTATGAGTGGATTGTGTAGGAACAGTTAACATTAAACAAGGAGCAAACTCCTCAACACATCTTGGAAACCATTGAATTCAACAATAAATGAAACCTAACACCAACACTATTCCTTCCATTCACTTCTACCAAGAATAAAGCATTTAATCCATTCAACATTACATATAATCATTAGACAGTTACATTTTTTGACTGTGTAGAGGAACAGTCACGACCAAAATGATCAAAACTACTTTCACCCTTGCACAAGCTATTCCAAACTTCAAGTAAAATGAGCAATATGCTATATCAAATCATTCATATTCATAGTAACCATTCAAAGGATCATTTTGTCAATGAATCCTCTGACTGTACCCCTGCAGCAGAGAAAGGAAACCTCAAAATAGAGAAAGGAAACTTAGTAAAACTAGTCTATTCTGTTGTTTGTGAGGGTATAGTCATGATAAGTACCTCTTAAACCTCTCCAAAAATGTAAGAATGTCTTTAAATACTTCATTGATCTTTTCTAAACATTAACGCATTAACCGATTAGGAGTGGTTGGGGAAGTTGAGAGGAAAGTTTTCAAACATTCATATTCACTTATTGAATACTTTGGAGACTTCTGGTTTGACTGGCCATGTGTTACTAGTGACTGAGATTCATTAAAGGATACAAAACCCTTCATTTTGGGTTATTGTGTGTGGATTCATCCGCTTTAGCTAGGAAGATCAAGAAGATGGGGCAGGAGGACATTGTGGTAGAAGAAGTATTTAAAGAAGTAGCAAGAAGCAATAGAAAAGTTTTCAGGAGTTTGGAACAACATTTCAGAATCCATGAATGGTATGGGTAAGGTGACCTTCATTCTTGGTCGTGACTTCAATGAAATATTGGATATGGCTGATAAGAAGAAGGGTCACTTTTAGATAGTGTTCCTTAAGGGAAGGCAGATTGTGAAAAACTTGTTATCATTGTATTGTATATTTCCAATATGTTTGGATGCAGGGCAGACTAGGAGAATGAAGGATCACTCACTGATTGCATGATAACCTAATTTTGAAGTGTTACTAGTTGAGGGGACAGTCAAGGTCCAGATATTGATAGTAATTCATTGAGGGAAGGGGGATTGTAAAAGACTTGTTATCATTGTATTGTGTATTTTCAATATGTTTGGATGCAGGGCAGACCAGGAGAATGAAGGATCACTCACTGATTACATGATAACCCAGTTTTGAAGGGTCACTGGTTGAGGGGATAGTTAAGGTCTGGATGTTGATAGTGTTCCTTGAGGGAAGGGGGATTGTGAAAGGCTTGTTATCATTGTATTGTGTATTTCCAATATGTTTGGATGCAGGGCAGACCAGGAGAATGAATGATCACTCACTGATTGCATGATAACCTAGTTTTGAAGGATCACTGGAAGATGGGGGAATGAAGGATCACTCACTGATTGCATGATAACCCCACCAAGCATTCTTTCCTTTAAGTTTCCACAATATCTCAAAATATGATCATTATTCTTTACTTTCTTCTATATGCTATTCTTTCTATGGTTTTGTTATCTCAAAAATATATCAAAAACATTGCAGATGTGCATATAAAAGTAAAATATTGTCCTTCAATTGTTCCACATTGAAGCATTTCCTCTTGGGAGTATTCTCTTCATTTGTACAATATCTGTAAAAAATGGTTCCCATATTTCTTCAAGATGTATTTTAATCTTTATACTGCAATTTTGATTAGATTTGACCAATAGTTGATTTCATTGGTATTTTATAGCATATACTCCTAATGTGAAATGTGGAGAGAAAGAAAGAGACACACTAGGTATGAATTACACGATATACGCATCATCACTTAGCACTTAAATAATAAATTATGGACAAGGAACAACCCCCTAACTTCTAGATGTTTATTTCATGTTGGCCTCTTATTATATGCAAAGGTAGGCATGTCTTAGGCTAACAACCACAGTGTAGGGGCCATAAATTATGGATCCCAAAATAGTGCACACTTGTATTAAATTAGGTTCACTATACTACAAGGGAATGGAAACCATGCAATAGTGCCTCATGGGGATGGAATCAACCCTTCACCAAGAAGATGATTGTGTCTGCATTATTTACTAGAGGCAAAGAACATAATTTGGTTCCAGCAATTACTCCTAGAAGATAATGGCACCCACAAAACACTTGGAAAAGATAGCACTCATTATATCTTTTATCACTCTTTTAAAGCCAGGACAATAAATCTCAAAGATTGATCAATGAATTCTTGAACACAAAGAACCATTGACAGTTATGATTCATGTGTACAATAGCCAACAACCAGTTGTTCCAATCATGGTGTCCAATAATTATGTTAGAAAAAGCATCTACAAATCCCTTACACAACCATGATAGATTCAAACCATGAACCGTAAGAACCTAACAATGGGACTAAGAAAGATACAGCCTAAACAAATCTTGATCATATTCCACTCTATTGTAAGGCCCAAGAAGTAACTCTATCTTAAAACTACACATTCCTCTAGATGAAGCTCAAAGGTCAAGTAGCTAAAGCATAGCAATAATTGAATGAATATAGGAATAATTTGATGTACAATCATTTGCTAGCTTGGTTTGTGGGTTTTCCACATAATATTTTCCCTTTAACCGCATTTATAGTTTGAGAAAATCAGAAAAAATTGTTTCAGATTTATATTATCCTTTTGAACTAGCACACTGCCATCAAAATGCATAATCATTGGTCATATCAAGAAAATTCCTATTGATTAGTAGGATATCTTTATAAAAATTTGATGCATGGATTTCTTGTGAATTATCACTGCTATGTATCCTGCAACTATGAAAGGAATAGTGTTGGTGTTAGGTTTCATTTATTATTGAATTCAATGGTTTCCAAGATGTGTTGAGGAGTTTGCTCCTTGTTTAATGTTAATTGTTCCTGCACAATCCACTCATAAAATAGTGAAATGCTATGTGGAAGGGATGGTTGATAGTGTTCCTTGGGGGAAGGGGGATTGTGAAAGACTTGTTATCATTGTATTGTGCATTTCCAATATGTTTGGATGCAGGGCAGACTAGGAGAATGAAGGATCACTCACTGATTGCATGATAACCCAATTTTGAAGGGTCACTGGTTGAGGGGACAGTCAAGGTCCGGATGATTGGGCCATTGGAGGACCCTAGTTCTTTGTATTAATTGCTATTCAAATTGGATGCATGGATTTCTTGTGAATTATCAGCTGCTATGTATCCTGCAAGTGGATCCGTAAATCTACATATGCTTCTCTAGGGTTGTAAGCCACTTAGGGATCAAAATAGAGAAACTAAATAAAAATTGTTCTTTGTCCTATTTCCTTTTAACAAAGTCTCAACTATCAATGATACAATACATTTGATGCCCTAAGCTATCAATACAAATGGCACCTAGCTAGAAGCTCACGGGCTGTCCATTTGATAACCACAGTCAACATTTCAAAAAAATGGATATCCTTGAGCACAAGCACCAATAACATCAAATAATGGAGTTAAAGCACGGGCTAGGGAATGACACCAGTAGAATGCGGTCATTTCAGTGACAACAATATACAATGGCATCATTAAGCACATATGCCAGTAATATCAACAAACGTGAATCCAAACATTTGAATACAGTGAATCGATATAGCATTGGATAGGGCACGACACTAGTAGAATGCAGTCATTTTAGAGAGAAAATCCCTCAACATTAAAATGAAATGCATTTGAATATGATGCCAAAGGCTCGAAAGATGAAGAAATCACATACCTTCTCCTGTGCTCAGCTTTCACTCCTTTTCTCCCGCTCTCCAATCGAAATAAAAATAATGAGGTTGTTTCATTTTTTTTTAAATGTATACCCCGAATCTATCGGAGTTCCAATGGTCAATTAAACACCCATTGGAATACCGACATCATCGGGGCCTATTACAAAAAAAAAAAACCAAATTCGTAAGAAAAAATTACCCATCAGAAACTTTTGTCAAAATTTGGCCCCAAATGTAGTAGTGAGGTGTCACCAGTTGCCACTAGGGGGAAATGTGAGGGGGGTCAGGCATCTGTCATTGACAAGGGGAAGGTAATTAAGTAATTTAAATTATTTATGCATACATGTATACTTTCTAGTTGTGTGTACTCATTTTTTATTTACATGGTTTATTTGACAGAGGGTGGTGTCTGATGATGTCGTGAGACCCTTTCACCATGATAGAGTCACATACATCTCAATTTGCAGTGCTAGCCCCACAGTACATATATTTCTAAAGTTATTTGTGTGTATTTTATTATCAAGTATATATAATATGATCAAGTCATGATTGTATGAAGTATCTGTTTGACTTTTGTAGGTCACCCCTAGTTTGAGGGAGGTAAAACACCAAGGGTTTGTATCACTGATGACTCAGCGGACATTTCCTGAAGAAAGTTTTTAACACGGGTAAGTTTCAATGTTAATTTAGTTATTTTGTAAACATATATTTTCTACCAAGGATTTAACATTAAATAGTATGACTTGTAGATCAATCTCATATTCACAAACATATACAAGTTGAAGTCGACATTGGTGACATTGTCCCTTTGCTACCAAGGACATATTTTAGGTCTCTTATCCGCATGAGGAGACAGAGAGGCACTAGTAAATTTTACCTCAAATTTCGACAAGAATTGGTCGAATTTTTGACAATAATTGGTCGAATCCACGACCAAAACTTTCATCGTTCTTTTTTCATCAAATTTGCTACGTATTTCTTATTGGTCAAAATTTTAACCAGTATTTTGGTCGAAATTGCAACAACAGCTCTTGCTTGAAACTGGAAGAATCACTGTCATTTTTTTTGTCCAATGGTTGAAATTGAGACCATGCATTGGTAGAAATTGAGACCATTCATTGGTTGAAATTGAGACCATGCATTGGTAGAAATTGAGACCATGCATTGGTCGAATGTATGGCTTTCTCGTCGATTGTTTTGGTCCAATGGTCTCAATTTCGACCATAGCATTGGTTGAAATTGAGACCAATGCTAAAAATTTTTTTTAAAAAAATGTCTATTAAAAAGTGGTATTGGTTTCTTATTTACAATAATTATTAATTAATTAAAAATTAGAAAACTAAAGAGGAATTGACGTTATCCAAAATTAGATAATGCCAATTCCAGTCTAATATTCCCCTGAACATTAATGGGCATCTAATATTCCCCATCTGATGTGCAGAAAAAATAAAAACATAAATGCTAGGAATAGTACTTTAGTATATCATGCAATCAACACCCATATCTATATCATGCAGAAGAAGTTGAGAAATATCATTTTAAAAAAAAATTGGTACATGATAGTTAGAAAAGAAAATTGTCATGAAAAAAATAATTATTTGTTTTTTTATAATACTGATAGAAACAGTGATGCCATTATATAATTATACATCTTGACATAAAGAACATATTAGAAAGCTTTAAAAAACACCATTGTAATTCATCTGTTGTTTACTAGAAACGTACAAGAATTGAAAAGAAAAATTCATAAAGAAATTTGAACCAGATCAATAAGATGAGTGAGTTCTCCAAGCTTTTTATTGGGTGGGGAAAATATTGGACATTTGATCTAAATTATCTGCTAAACTGCACTTTTATGTAGCATTGAGACCAAAATTTATTTAAGAAATCACAAGATTTTTGAGATAAAGAAAGCATAATTTATTGAGCATTATATTATGATAAATCAACATAAATTCATAAGCCAATGAAATGATACAATGCAGTCCCTGATCCATAATAATCTCCTAAAAATTGGTAGCAGTGTTGCCCCTCATATGAGTACCATTAGGGTTACTCCACCCATTGATTACATTGAGCTTTTAGAGAGATGAGAAGACGACTGTGATAATTTCATGTTGAATGTATTTATGGCAATGTACATTGAAGAGTAATGCTGCCTAATTATTGGCCTGAAAATGCTTGTAAATGATAGACAGCCTACACTCCAGACTCCGCAATGATTTCAAATTGATCAATCGTTGATCATGATGTACTTACTATTGGTTTTCTTCAACAATTTTGCTTGCATCAGTCTTTGATGTACCCAATGCAAGTGGCATGAATCATGTTGAATATTTGTTGCACAGAATTGGCAATATCTTCAGCCAAAAGCCTACAATCTTCTCCCACCTGATCACAGTCATAAGAAACAGAAAAACCCATGTTATGATTCAGTTATATCTAGGTAGTATTTAGATAATTTAAATGCAAAGAATATTCTAAGAGATATTAACTTGTAGACATAAATTTTATGTGCTATTTCTTTTGGAAATATTATGTTTGTACTAAATTTCAGAATTATATGCCAAAAGAAAGATATGCCAAAATACAATATGCTCAAAAGGAAACATCTATCAATCATATATTTAGATAAACAAACTGAGTACAACTGAGAACAAATAATGCACCTTGGCCTACCAATATGATGATCTGTGTTGGAAAGCACAGAAGGATCAGTGATATTTGGATCAAAGGGAGCTTGAAATGCATGTCTGATCCTCTAATTTCTAATGTTGTCCTCTGATTGCTGATGGAATGTCTTGTCCTTCTCCAAGACTACTAATACCCAATGATGCTGAAGCAATGATGTCATAACCACCAGTGTACACTGCTGATGTTGTGACTGCCATAGTCTCTGGTGTAGGTTGCAGCCAAGAAGAATAGGTGTACATTTCAGGTTAACCCATTTCAAAACTATTATTGGTATTGAGTTTCCATAATTCAAAAGGTCAAGAATATGGATGAATTTTAACCCATTTCGAAACTAAATTGATATCAAGTTTCTACAATTTGTACATTTGATTGTATTGGAATTTTTGCATTTGGATCACATTCCATAATCCATTCCAAAATGTGAAGAATATGAACTAAGCTAGGACTGATCAGCAAGGCTCTAATGGGCATATGGAAGTTGTGCTCTGCTGAATTATAGAGTATATCCCAAGCTTACCTAGCTAATAGCTGCACACAATCCCTCTAAATGAGTAATGCTGATCAGCTCTACAAGTTTTGTTAACACTGAAATGCAAAATGCAAAACAGTCTAGACAAGATTAACTTTTACTCATCTGTGTTAAACTAATCTTGCAGCCATCACATCATGCATTGCCCCTACTAGTTTTACACTGGATTGATTTCCTGGGAGATGTTTTGATGTATTGAAAACCTACTGCAATGACCACTGTCACATCATTTGTCATAGGCTAAATTGAAACTGCAGGCTCACTAGTTTTGTACTGAACTGAATTCCAGGAATTATCATTTTGATGTGCCAAAAAGTTACTATAATGGCTACTTTCATAAGTTAAAACAATTTCCTTCTACAGAACTGCAGATACAAGCAAGACATATTGAAATAACAAATAATAGCTTTGAAATGTGCATTCCATGATCAATGCCCCTTAAATGCTAAAATGGCATGATTGAAATTAAGTGAGATTCAAGTACATAAAATAGAAGTAGGTTTTAAAGGGATATATATGCCCTTCAAATGTTGTTTGAAAATGGATTTCTATTAGGATGGTTGTCATTCCTACTCACAGCATGGCTATGACTCTTTTATTACTTAGAACTCAAAATTAAAATGTATCATCTCCTCATGATCTTATGTAATCTAATTTCATATAGTAATTGTTAGTGTCTAAAAGAAGCATAACAAAGACCACATTTATGTATTGGCATGGATCGCACTACTTTACTATGTATGATGAAAATTGAATGCTTCTCATGTCAACTAACACAATGTAGTCCATATATCACCATAAAGTTGACATAGTCAAGGAATGATTCCATTAGGAAAGCTTTGGTGCTAAAAGTTAATTCAACTGATAAATTATCTCAGCGAATAGATAAACTATTAAACTTTATAAACTATTATGAATCATTTGGATAGTGATGTTTGGCTAACCTGAGTTTTAGCTTAGAAAATGGTGTGCAAGTTTAGGTGTTGAAGGTGAGAACTAATTGATCCTTAGCAAGCTCAAACGGAGTTAGTATAATCTCCCAAAGGCATGATCCTTTCGATAATTTTAAGTCCAATAAAATTGCTCAGTCTCCATATCTAGTGTATTAAGGTTTATAATCTTTGTGTTATGGATAAACTTGTCATCCATCACTATCTTGTGCAACAAGGGAAAGTGATCATGTTGTTGACCATATCCCTAAGTTGCCGATCCTGGTTCTGATACAGATTTGGGCTCTTGGATTCGGCAAATTTTTTTTGGGTGGGATCCACTACCACGGGTATATATAGATATTTTCAAATATATGTTTGTATGTTCATAGATTCATACATGTACCATGTTCAATGTTCATTCATCATTTGTTCAACACTTCAAACATATAGCGCCATTATCCTACCTTAAATTATAGTGCTAACAAGGTTTAAATAGATAGTGTAATGTTGCTTTAAGGTCCTCAGTAGAAGGCTTGTACCAAATATATTCAGATGGTAGGTACTTGAGGAGCTAAGATAGCACTCATTTAGATATCTCTTACTAGTTTGGGCATAATTCTAATATCATGTGTATTAAGGTTTTATAATCTTTATATTATGGATAAACTTGTTGTCTATCACTATCTTGTGCAACAGAGAAAAGTGGTCCTGTTGTTGACCATATCCTCAATATGAATAAAGTGTAAAAAGATCATTAATGTGATTTAAATTTTAAGATAATGAAGGAAGATTAGGACAAAAAATGAGATTATTTATTTCATTGATAGCACTAATAAGGTTCAAAACTTCAAACAGATAGTGTAAAGTTTCTTTAAGGTCCTCAGTAGAAGGCTTGTATCAAATATATTCAGATGGTAGGTACTTGAGGAGATAAGATAGCACTCATTTGATAGATTCTGGGATTGAATTCAAACTGTACAAACTATGTAACTTGTTTATAATCAGATTTGTCAAATTTTCACACTAGCAAGTTTGGAAAATAATTTGACTAAATCTAACTGCAATATACTCATTGATGGGAGGGCCAAATCTTATCATGGGCAATGAATTTTGACAAGGTTTGGTAGGAAAATCTTATTGTTAAGCTATAATAGAACCATCCAAACAAATAACAGTGTTAAGCTAAGGCAACCGATATAATTGAACCATGCTACACAACAAATCAAATAAATACTGAATGGCTAAGGTCACATGGCAATTAAATGAATTAGACTGACCTTAAGGGTCCGTTTGTTTGTCGAAAGATGACAGGAATATGAGGATGATAACCCGATTATGACCCATATCCACTGTTTGGAACCCGTAAATTCATAATCGGGTTATCATCTCAAAACCCGAATATAGGCCGAAAATGAGAATATCGATCTTCCAGCCGAAGAGGTGGAATATGTTTTCATAACCCGATTTTGGCTGATTATAAACCCAATTTGATTCTTGGTCGGGTCCGCCATCTTCCCAACATATGTTTTGTGGATACGATTTCATGGACGCAAATATGTTTCGTGGATATGATTTCTTGTTTTGTGGATACGAAAAATTATTTTGTGGATATGATAGTCTGTTGAAGGTTTTGAAGGTTTTCTGTTGAAGGGTTTTCTGTGAAGGGTGGAAACAATAGTCTATGTTGTGATATCATTCGGCCGGAGTCATGTTGTTATTCTCCCTTGCATTGTGACTATTGAAGGGATTTGGGTTTTCTGTTGAAGGGTTTTCTGTGTGAAGGGTTTTCTATTTTTCATCATTCGGTTGCGGATTCAAGGTAAACAAAAGGGTTTTCGTGAAGGGTTTTCTGTGAAGGGTGGAAATGATAGTCTATGTTGTGATATCATTCGGCCAGAGTCATGTTGTTATTCTCCCTTGCATTGTGACTATTGAAGGGATTTGGGTTTTCTGTTGAAGGGTTTTCTGTGTGAAGGGTTTTCTATTTTTCATCATTCGGTCGCGGATTCAAGGTAAACAAAAGGGTTTTCGTGGATATTTTTTTCATGGGTCTGTCATGGATAATGAGATGTTCACATTTATTTTGAAACCCTTTTTTTCATCGTATCAAAGCTCGTATTATAGCTGTATGCAATATATTGAAGGAGATATAATGTATTTTGCTTGGAAAATAGTTTAATAGAGTAGATTTTGTTGGAGGGTTTGACAAGTTGTTGAAGGGTTTGACGAGCTGAAGGGTTTCCAGGTTTCTCTAAAACTCAATGCTTATTCAGTATCATATTCTATCTCATTTTATTTAGTATCATATTTATGCAGTATCATATTCAGCTCTGTTTTGAGCCATTTTTATGGTTTTAGCTGTAATAGTTTTTGTGGGTTTTCCTTATGAACTGGAGTTTGAGATATTGGGTTTTCTTGTTTCTAAAATGGGGAACATGTTGTTTAGATTTTTTACTTGGATGGTACTCTTCACAGTGTTCTGTCCTTTGATCATGACATTCTAATTACATGAGAAGTATGCTTATGCTTATAAGTGTTTACATTCTGATGACATTCTAATTACATAGAGGTGTTTACATGAGAAGTATGCTTACAATTTTTGAGGTATTTTGTACCTAAATCTGCATACTTTATTCTTTTCTTTGTCAGAAATATAATAGAAAATTCTGTGTTCATTTCTAGAAATTTTGGGAATTTTCGAGAGATTCACAACAACATTATCATTTTCAAAATGATATTTACTAATAGAATATGATTCAACCAAATCATCCTTCATGAATCCTCGAACTTGTTTGCTGCTAGATATCCAAAACATCATAACATTGAATCATAAACTCTTGAACATCAAAATGATACCATTTTATTTATTTTTACTTTAATCTAGCATCAAACACCTTGAGGTGACTATCTCCATTTGGCCACCACCCACAATCTTATCTTCAAATGTGGTACTTGGCTCTCACAAGTGATCTATAAACTATAAATTTTGAACCTTAATAATATGGTTAGAATGTCTTAGGAGCCAACAAGAAACATTCTTAGTTTTTAGGGCATTTATAAATAGTAATGAATCTCCAACTTTAATGTTGTTAAATCCTTCACAAATGATTGGTGACCAGAATTTTTATACTACCTTTTCCTTGACAATATTATATTAAAATTTGTTTGGTTCTTTAAGGAACACTCTCTCATTCCATGCTAGTTATATTTTTCTTGCACATCACTAGGCTCTGACCGGACACAAATTGACAATTGTAATGACCTATTTCCAAGGTGTCATGCATACCAAGAAGTATTCTATGATCAATAGTTCATCCATTTATTTAACGTCTGTCTGGTTGATTTTTATAGCATCACTTTTTTTCACATCCATAAAAATTCATGGAAACCATCAAATTTTTAGTTAGTGTTTCCTTTTCCATGATTTCAGAGATCTATTTCCCTACCAACAAAAACTATCTACTGTCAGAATCAAATTTGTCTCCTCTATGGAATACATAATCATTCACCATTATCCTCACTCAGGTTTATACATCTCATTGAACAATATATAAGGCTTCAATGAGGCGGGTCTCATACACCAAACTGGTCTCTCATTTGCGTTGACCTAAAAAGCTACCTTTACCTTCACATTTGCCATCGATTCAAGGGAAGACCTTTCAACTTCCTCTAGGATTCAATTATTTTCCAATGAAACTCCCCCCAGTTAATAGGCTTTACTGTCAAGTCCAATTTATTTACATGTAATGTTTGAACTAATAACTCATACAATACTTGATATGAAGAAATCATGTATGTGTGTTTCTTTTATAGAATCAATGAGGATAAGAGAGGATGTATTAGCTCTGAAACCTACTCTGCAATTTAAACTAATCCAAGTTGCAGATTCTTGTTTCAGAGACTATTATGTCCATAAAATGAACAACTACTGACTTTAATACATAGACAAATGCATTTCAGATAGCTATATCCATGAACAGGAAAATAGAAAAAATAACATCTGTAGTTATCCTTTCAAAAACAACATTTTGATTTTTAATCAAGAAGATACCCGAGAAAAGGCCAAATACAAGATGAAATTCTGAAACCTACTGACTCAATAGCAATTGATCCTATAAAGTGTTATTCATAATGGCAGTCAAATCAAGACTTCAAAACACTAAATGAAAGGGAAACCTTCTTCTAAGTAACCTGGCCTAAAGCGATATGTGCACCAAAACCTGAAATTTAGGTTTCACATTTCCATCATCGAAGAAATCAATCAAGTTGCAACAAAAAAATGGGAAGAGGCCATAGAATGGGAATACAAATAACTTAATTGCTCTCTAAGTTTGAACACCCACTCAACGGTGTAGTTTTTTGAGTCAAACTCATTGACCCATGATTCATGAGTAGTGGTGATGCTCACAGAGGTGAAGCATCGGGACTTCCCGGTAGGTCCCAGTGCTTCACCTCTGTGAGCATCACCTAGATTCATTCATCCTCATGGGAGATGGGTTCGTGTTGAACCAGTACTCATGAATCATGGGTCAATGAGTTTGACTCAAAAAACTACACAGTTGAATCCTGATAGCAATATCACATACTCATCCACAGTCGTATCCACGAAATAATATATCATATCCATGAAACAATATAACGGGAAGATTGCAGACCTGACCGAGAATCAAATTGGGTATATAATCGGCCAAAATTGGGTTATCAAAACATATTCCACCTCTTTGGCTGGAAGATACATATTCTCATTTTAGGCCCATATTCAGGTTTTGAGATGATAATATTCAGCAATCATATTCATGAACAACAGTATCATATTTAGTATCATATTCAATATCATACAGCAGTATCATATTCATTATCATATTCAATATCATAAGCATGTTCATATTCAGTATCATATTCATGAACAACAGTATCATATTCAGTATCATACAACAGTATCATATTCAATATCATATTCAGTATCATAAGCATGTTCATATTCAGTATCATAAGCATGTTCATATTCAGTATCATAAGCATGTTCATATTCAGTATCATAAGCATGTTCATATTCAGTATCATATTCATGAACAACAGTATCATATTCAGTATCATAAGCATGTTCATATTCAGTATCATATTCATGAACAACAGTATCATATTTAGTATCATATTCATGAACAGTAGTATCATATTCAGTATCATATTCATGAACAACAGTATCATATTCATTATCATATTAGTTGGTTGTTGGGTTCGATAATGTCATTTTGATTCAAGTTTTGGTATATCTCTTGATCTTGCTATGATATCTTAAGAAAAGAATGAGGCTTTTCTATGTATGTGGGTATGTTTCTATGTATCTATGTATCTATCTAATTGTTTATATGTATGAACTATCTAACCCTATATATCTATGTATGTAGGTATGTATCTATGTATCTATGTAACTATTTATCTATCTAATTGTATATATATGTACCTATGTACCTTCCGTAATGTTTTCTTCAAGCATTATGTCAAGCAGTTGTCATGCATTATACATGATTCCATATTTTGCATCTATACTTATGATCAATTCTCCGAAGAATTTTATTAAACATCTCAAATGCCTTTGACTGTGATTTTGCAGGAACCCCCATTAAATGTGCATACAAAGAACGTTGTATAGTCGTCTAATTACAATATTCTCATCAAATGGAATTATATCTATCTCTGTCATTAGTTCTCACAGAAATACTAGTAATCCATTAACAATGAAAATGATAAGTCTAGTTTAGTCTTTGTCATTTCCATCTTCTGTAAACATATTTCATCCCTAGCCTGTGCCTATTGGGTGTTCATCACATTCTATGAGTTTTTTCTAAGTCAAACAGTACATTTGTCATGTTTGCTCTTTTTAATTTGCATATATAATCAACAAACTGGTCCTCTATAAATATCATAATCAATGTATGTGTTTGAGCCGTCATTATTTGAAGGAATATGGAACATTGAAATTCATGCCGATCTACCATGTCTTGGCAACAGGTTCCTCATCTTTCATCAATTAGAGATCTCCATATTGGACAAACATTTTAATTGTCTGGCCAATGACACATTGAATACTCCTCCATTCTCATACTTATTTGTGCAAACATTTTTATTAAATTATCTTGAACTGGTCTAAGTGATTAGGATTTTTCATTATTTGTGAAATAATGTATGGCCTCATCTGCTAAGATAGAATAAAATTATATTTCCACTTTCTACATCATTATTTAAATTAAACAATTTAGGTAATATAAATTGTAATATTGGCTTTAAATATGGTCTGGAAAAGTACATTTTCATGTTTTATAGTCATACCGATCAAAAAAGTGCCTCGATGCTCAAGTGCCATGTCAAAGCATAATGGCTTCTATTATTATCTCAGTTTCCGTTCACATCAAGGTTGGTTAGTCATATAAGCTTACCATTTGAAATTCGGGTTGTGTCTTGGATGCCACATTTCTAGCATCAAATTCAATAAAATGATAAGCTGTAGCCAAAAATGTTTTTAAGAGATACATGCAGCCAGAGTCCTGTTTTGCCTCAAATATGATATGGTCTAAAAACTGAAATCTTTACCTCAAATGTCATAGTCCTATTTTGGTACAGTAAAATTTAAATTCACAGTTTTGGTTCTTGAGTTTATTCTAGGTGTTTGCATAATAGTTTCCATGATAATGACTTGAAGAGCCTATTTGAGTCCTACATTATAATGATCTAGTGAGTCATTATAATGATCTACATTATAATTGTCCTATAGAGCCTACAATAGTATGTAAAAATTATAATAGTAGAAAAATAGCTATTGAACCAAAACATAAGGCCACATGGTTCTTCTTAGTTTTGATTTCCTTCATATTTTCAATAAACTAATCTTTAATTAGAGTGTACACATCATAATCGTTACCTTTCACCATTTGATATGCCATGAAAAATGTTGTTGCCAAGACTGAATTGTATCGGTTTGTGTATTGGACCTTGTTTCCAACAACTTGAGCTACATATCTAGTCATTGGGTCCTTAAAAGGAATTAATTTCAATGACCTACCATCAAAGATAACACTTGTCAGAGCTATGGCATCGTCAATCTTGACAGACTTAGTCTTTGGTAGCTCACCAATGTCACCCAGTCCAGTAACCCTCTTCATAACTTCCTTGGTCAACAAGTGACAATCGTCTAGCCAAATATAGGTGTCATGAAAGTGACTTATCACCATTCTTACATAATTATCATCTCCACATAAATTTTGAAAATGATTGAACACATCTAGCTTCTTGTCCACCAAAACCTGAAATTCAAGTTTCACATTTCCATCATCGAAGAAATCATTCAAGTTGCAACAGAAAAATGGGAATAGAAATAACTTAATTGCTCTCTAAGTTTGAACACCCACTCAACGGTGTAGTTTTTTGAGTCAAACTCATTGACCCATGATTCATGAGTAGTGGTGATGCTCACAGAGGTGAAGCACTGGGACTTCCCGGTAGGTCCCAGTGCTTCACCTCTGTGAGCATCACCTAGATTCATTCATTCTCATGGGAGATGGGTTCGTGTTGAACCAGTACTCATGAATCATGGGTCAATGAGTTTGACTCAAAAAACTACATATTTGAATCGTGATAGCAATATCACATACTCATCCATAGTCATATCCACGAAACAAGAAATCGTATCCATGAAACAATATAATGGGAAGATTGTGGACCCGTTCGAGAAGATTGCAGACCCGACCGAGAATCAAATTGGGTATATAATCGACCAAAATCGGGTTATCAAAACATATTCCACCTCTTTGGCTAGAAGATACATATTCTCATTTTAGGCCCATATTCAGGTTTTGAGATGATAATATTCAGCAATCATATTCATGAACAATAGTACCATATGCAGTATCATATTCAGTATCATATTCAATATCATACAACAATATCATATTCATTATCATATTCAGTATCATAAGCATGTTCATATTCAGTATCGTATTCATGAACAATAGTATCATATTCAGTATCATACAACAGTATCATATTCAATATCATATTCAGTATCATAAGCATGTTCATATTCAGTATCATATTCATGAACAACAGTATCATATTGAGTATCATAAGCATGTTCATATTCAGTATCATATTCATGAACAACAGTATCATATTCAGTATCATAAGCATGTTCATATTTAGTATCATATTCATGAACAACAGTATCATATTCAGTATCATAAGCATGTTCATATTCAGTATCATATTCATGAACAACAGTATCGTATTCAGTATCATATTCATGAACAACAGTATCATATTCATGAACAACAGTATCATATTCATTATCATATTAGTTGGTTGTTAGGTTCAATAATGTCATTTTGATTCAAGTTTTGGTATATCTCTTGATCTTGCTATGATATCTTAAGAAAAGAATGAGGCTTTTCTATGTATGTGGGTATGTTTCTATGTATCTATGTATCTATTTATCTATCTAATTGTTTATATGTATGAACTATCTAACCCTATATATCTATGTATGTAGGTATGTATCTATGTATCTATGTAACTATTTATCTATCTAATTGTTTATATATGTACCTATGTTTTTAGGCCATTGATGGATCCTATTAAGAATATTGACGTTCTAGAACGGGTAGTTGCGGGGACCACATATTCTCAGCTTCTCACAGCTCTGATTGCTTGTGTTGCCGTAGCCACAGTAGTGGTGGCCCTAGAATCTAATGCAGATAGGGGTCAACGAAAAAGGAAAGGAAATAATTTCTATAGAATGGTTATTCATTCCAATGACGTGGATTGTCATGATTAGATTCACATGAGTAGGGGAGCCTTCTTTCATCTAGCTACTATCCTAAGGCTGAATGGATCCTTGAAAGATACGATACACTTGACATTAGAAGAACAACTTGTGATGTTCCTCCACACCGTTGGCCACAATTTGAGGAACCGCAAGATTGCCCACAACTTTGGCCACTCAGGAGAGACAATCAGCCGATACTTCCACAATGTGTTGAGGGCTATCTTAGGACTCCACAAGGATTACTTTCTACCACCTAGTCCAAACACTCCTCCTGAAATTAGTGGGAACGAACGCTTTGATCCATTCTTCAAGGTAATTGTTGTGTTACATTTTTCTTGTACATATTTTTATCATTGACGACTGGTTGACATTGCAATTGATGATTGTATCATATCATATAGGATTGTGTTGGAGCTATTGATGGAACCCATATACCAGTCACCATCGATGTCAACATGCAGGGTAAATATCGTGATAGAAAAGGCAACCTGTCGCAAAATGTTATGGGTGTGTGTTCCTTCGATCATAAGTTTTAGTACTGCCTTTCTAGTTGGGAAGGGTCAGCCGCAGATAGTCGTGTTCTAGCTTCAGCTCTGTCAAGAGCAGATCCTCTTGTTGTTCCCCCCGGTAAGCCAAATCATAGTTTAATAATATGCTTTATTTATGTAGGAAAATATTTTCACGTTTCACATATTAATAATATACTTTATTTATGTAGGAAAATATTTTCTAGTGGATGCTGGATATCCCAATGCACCTGGATTTCTTGCTCCTTATCGGTGTACACACTACCACCTAAAAGAGTTTTCAAGAGAAAATCCAATAAACTCAAAAGAAGAGTTGTTCAACCATCGACACTCCTCTCTTAGAAACTCAATAGAGCGTACATTTGGTATTCTCAAGCAGCATTTTCCAATCCTGAGGCATGCCACGTCTTATCCTATCATGACACAAGCCCATATTGTATTAGCATGTTGCATACTACAAAACTACATTACGGTAGAGGATGGCATTCCACCAGAAATTGACATTGAAGAGGAAGATGATCGTGATGGGGTAGATGTACCAATGCTAGAGACATATGGGTTGTCTCAGAATGATAGAGACCGGTGGGCACAGTTTCGAAATGATATAGCAAGTAGAATGTGGGAAGAGTATAGATCCCGACAATAGTTGTATTGGTTTCCTTTTTCTTGTCTTTTTATCTACAAGTATTGGACTTGTAATGGTCAATGTGTTTTATTTGAGTAAACTGATGTATGAAGCTACTTTGATATACATGATGGTTTCCTTTTTCTTGTATTTTTATCTGCAAGTATTGGACTTGTAATGGTCAATGTGTTTTATCTGAGTAAACTGATGTATGAAACTACTTTGATTAACAACAATTTGTATACACAGCATGGCTTACACAGAATCATTGATGAACATGAATGAGATTGCTAACACGAGCCAAATATCTTCTTTTTCGAAGAAGATTATGTGGTCAAAGGACATGGAACGAAAGCTTATAGACTTGCTCCTTGAGCAAGTACAACTAGGAAGAAAATGTGATGGAGGCTTCAAAAAAGAAGCCTGGACCGCAATTGAGAGGCGGTTCAATGCTGATTTGAACCTCAGTCTATCCAAGGACAACTTCAAAAACAAGTTGAAAACTTGGAAGCTTGCATATAGAGTCATGAAGGAGCTTCGGAATACAAGCGGTTTAGCTTGGAACGAGGCTACTCAGTCCATGGATGCTGAGGACAACGTGTGGGATGAGCTTCTCAAGGTAGGGTAATCTCTCTACTATTTTGATGGAAATAATATTGTCTTCTTTTTAAGTTAATAATGAAAGACAAAGAACCTAATCCATTTATTTATGCCAACATGCAGCGAAGAGAGTTCAAAAATGCAAGAATGTATAAAAAGTAGCCCTTTCAGTACTTCACTGAATTGGGTGTAATTGTCGGTAATGACATGGCTGAAGGAAATGCAGCTACCACGGCCCTTGAGTTTAAAGAAGGGAACCCTTTGGAAGAGCCATTCGATGTGAATGATGAAGAGGACGCTGTACATCTTGATAGTGGTGTTGATTGGGATGACGAGCCTTATAATTCCACTCAGTCCACTGCAACAATGAGTACTAGAGGGACTCCTAGTTCATCAGGTAGAAAGGTGGGAAAGAGGAAGAAGGCAAGTCTAGCTGCTTCATTGGATTCCATGTCTGAAACAATGAAAAAAATAAAAGAGGGCATGAACAATATTCACCTTGTTAAAATTGATGAATCTAGTCATGAGAATGCTTTGACGGATGCCTATAACGCTCTCAAATCCATGCCCGGATTGAGTAGAGGTGTATTCCTCAAGGTATATGAAACCTTCTTGGGTCAACGTGAAAGAGCCAAATGGTTCTTATTGATGACGGAGGAGGAGAGAAGCGACTGGATTGTAGCCACATATGGTGGTTTATAGTTAATTTAAAGGACATCGTTTTGTGATTTTAAATGAGTTGGAAGCCTATAAAAGGCTAAAAAATTGACATGATACTGCTGTTCAGTTTGAATATGACATGAAATCTGAATATATGTGTATGCCAACTTTAATTCAATTTTTGTTGAACATGATAGTGAATATGATAGTGCTGTCCATGATCATGATTGCTAAATATGATACTGAATATGATAGTGCTGTTCATGAATATGATTGCTGAATATGATACTGCTGTTCATGAATATGATTGCTGAATATGATACTGAATATTCAGTATCATAAGCTGAATATAATACTGTTGTTCATGAATATGATTGCTTAATATGATACTGAATATGATACTATTGTTCATGAATATGATTGCTGAATATGATACTGAATATTCAGTATCATAAATAGTATCATATTCAGTATCATATTTAGTATCATGACATACCATCATATTCCATGCTTATCCATTTGCATTTCATAATTACATTTTCAATCATTCCATAACTACATTTACAATGCTTGTGATTACCATTTTGATCATACTTGTGATTACCATTTTGATCATATATACATGATGATCTTGTTGTGATGTGGCATGATACTTTATGATGATATCTAGTGTATTTTGTGTTCAAGAACATTGATTTTTTTATCATGTTGTTACTGATTTTCAGTGGATTTGTACTTTATCATGTGGATAGATATATATTTAGATTTTTTACTATTATATGCTCATATTGTCACAAAATGATTATTTGAATATTTTAATTTAAATGCAATTGATGAATATGATACTGTTGTTCATGAATATGATTGTTGAATATGATACTGAATATGATACTGCTGTTCATGAATATGATTGCCGAATATGATACTGAATATTCAGTATCATATTCAGTATCATAAGCAGTATCATATTCAGTATCAGGACATACCATCATATTCCATGCTTATCCATTTGCATTTCATAATTAGGCTCAATTTTCAATTTTCAATATGACATGAAATCTGAATATATGTGTATGCCAACTTTAATTCAATTTTTGCTAAACATGATAGTGAATATGATAGTGCTGTCCATGATCATGATTGTTGAATATGATACTATTGTTCATGAATATGAATGCTAAATATGATACTGAATATGATACATATATTTAGATTTCATGTCATATTGAAAATTGAAAATTGAGCGTAATTATGAAATGCAAATGGATAAGCATGGAATATGATGGTATGTCCTGATACTGAATATGATACTGCTTATGATACTGAATATGATACTGAATATTCAGTATCATAAGCAGTATCATATTCAGTATCAGGACATACTGAATATGATACTGCTTATGATACTGAATATTGAATATGATACTACTTATGATACAGTATCATATTCAGTATCATATTCAGTATCAGGACATACCATCATATTCCATGCTTATCCATTTGCATTTGTCCTGATACTGAATATGATACTGCTTATGATACTGAATATTTAGTATCATATTCAGTATCATAAGCAGTATCATATTCAGTATCAGGACATACCATCATATTCCATGCTTATCCATTTGCATTTCATAATTACGCTCAATTTTCAATTTTCAATATGACATGAAATCTGAATATATGTGTATGCCAACTTTAATTCAATTTTTGCTGAACATGATAGTGAATATGATAGTGCTGTCCATGATCATGATTGTTGAATATGATAATTTTGTTCATGAATATGATTGCTGAATATGATACTGAATATGATACATATATTTAGATTTCATGTCATATTGAAAATTGAAAATTGAGCGTAATTATGAAATGCAAATGGATAAGCATGGAATATGATGGTATGTCCTGATACTGAATATGATACTGCTTATGATACTGAATATTCAATATCATAAGCAGTATCATATTCAGTATCAGGACATACTGAATATGATACTGCTTATGATATTGAATACTGAATATGATACTGCTTATGATACTGAATACTGGATATGATACTGCTTATGATACTGAATATTCAGTATCATATTCAGTATCATAAGCAGTATCATATTCAGTATCAGGACATACCATCATATTCCATGCTTATCCATTTGCATTTGTCCTGATACTGAATATGATACTGCTTATGAAATCTGAATATATGTGTATGCCAACTTTAATTCAATTTTTGCTGAACATGATAGTGAATATGATAGTGCTATCCATGATCATGATTGCTGAGTATGATATTGAATATGATACTGTTGCTCATGAATATGATACTATTGTTCATGAATATGATTGCTGAATATGATACATATATTCAGATTTCATGTCATATTGAAAATTGAAAATTGAGCCTAATTATGAAATGCAAATGGATAAGCATGGAATATGATGGTATGTCCTGATACTAAATATGATACTGCTTATGATACTAAATATGATACTGAATATTCAGTATCATATTCAGCAATCATATTAATGAGCAACAGTATCATATTCAGTATCATATTCAGCAATCATATTCATGAACAACAGTATCATATTCAACAATCATGATCATGGACAACACTATCATATTCACTATCATGTTCAACAAAAAATGAATTAAAGTTGGCATACACATAAATTCAGATTTCATGTCATATTGAAAATTAAAAATTGAGCGTAATTATGAAATGCAAATGGATAAGCATGGAATATGATGGTATGTCCTGATACTGAATATGATACTGCTTATGATACTGAATATGATACTGTTGTTCATGAATATGATTGCTGAATATGATACTGAATATTCAGTATCATATTCGGTATCATAAGCAGTATCATATTCAGTATCATAAGCTGAATATGATACTGTTGTTCATGAATATGATTGCTGAATATGATACTAACTATTCAGTATCATAAGCTGATTATGACACTGAATATGATACTGCTGTTCATGAATATGATTGCTGAATATGATACTAAATATTCAGTATCATATTCAGTATCATAAGTAGTATCATATTCAGTATCATAAGCTGAATATGATACTGAATATGATATTGTTGTTCATCTCCATTACAAAATATAGTTTTATGAGAAATGGAGGCATTGGATATTTATGTTGGAGCCACTGGTAAGTACCCACCGGTATATTTATTATGTTAATTTCTTGGATCCATGCCAAGATTATTTTGTGTTGCTAGTGATTATGTTGGCTTTCACAGAGTGTGCTTGTCATTTTATACTTCATTTTATATAGTGCTCGTCTTCCTCTCCATTATTTTGTGTTGCTAGTGATTATGTTGGCTTTCACAGAGTGTGCTTGTCATTTTATACTTCATTTTATATAGTGTTTGTCTTTCTCTCCCTTTTTTTTGTTTTTTTCTCCAGTTTTAGGAAGCCTTGTTTCTCTCGTCTTTTGAATTTAGAGTGCTTTCAGACATATTAGCTTGCATTTGTTAGTGTTGTTGCTTTTTTAAAGTGGAATACACGAAGGAGTACCACATGATGAATGCTTCATTTAATATATTGTTAAGGTGTAGTCTCTTAACTATCCATTTTTAGTTCTTCAGACTTGATTTTATAAATGTGTTTTGGTAGACGACTGTATTGTTCATGATTTTGTATGTATTAACCATCTTGTTATTATTGTTGCGTTATGAAATTAAGTTTAATAATTCTACTTTGTTTAATGCTCTATTTCATCTTCAATTTCTTTTCATTTTTCATTCATTTTAAAAAAACACGTGATAGGTACAGAAATAGAAATGGATAGTTTTGAGACTACACGTATGATAAAGTGAGACTACACATATGCTGACATTAAATATGTTTGAAATAGCTTCTGGATTTGATTTTGTAGATATTTTATGGTCACACTCTATGATCCTTCATTGGGATGGAAGAGATAAAAATGACTGAAAAAAAATTCCATCATTTTGGTCTATTGCAATCATTTTGGTCTCAAACTATCTATTGCAATCCCGATGATGAATCACAGAGTGTGATCCAAAACTATCTACACAATCAAATCAAGAAGGTATTTCAAACATCGATGCAAAAAATATCCACATATGCTGATAAAAAAATGAGCTATCTGATGATTGTTTACTGTTCATGTTTGTAAACGGTCAAAATTTATGATGGTACTCCTTGGTGTATTCCATTTAAAAATGAACAAGTTTTAGTTTTTGTATCATGTTTACTTTGTAGATGCAGGATTGATCATCGAATGTGGGGCATAAGGGCATAGACCGTGGATCTACTTGCGTTTTCTTATTTAACGGTGTGTTTTCACACCACCAACTAGTTCATGGATATTGTTATATCTGATGCTATAGTTGTGTCATTATATTTTTTGTATAACTTTTTCAATTTGTACTCATAAAATATAGTCATGTTGTTATAGCGAACAAAATTAGTATGAATGAACAAATTTTTGCTTGATATAGTGCTGATGGCTACGAGGAATGCTCCTATGTGTGACTGCGGTGATGGATTGCGTTGTGTGTTGAGGAAGTCACAGATAGAGGACAATCCAGGCCGTAAATTTTGGGGTTGTAAAAACTTCTATAAGGTTGTTAATTGCACAATATTTAAATATTTACAAATAATAAATATTAGTCATTATAGCGAGACTAACTTAGATTTGTATTGTAGGATGGAGGTGGATGCGGTTACTTCCGATGGGTCAATGAGACCCCGTCATTGTCTACATCATCAGTACGTTCTACACACAGACCTGTTGTAGATGACGAGTGCAAGAATTGCAAAAGACTCGAGAAAACTATGGCAAAAGCAGAGGCTACATCTAAAGCCGAAATCTTGTTTTTACGGAATCTTCTTTGTGCAACAATCATACTATTTAGTTTGATCATCGTACTACTTAGTTTGATCATTTTTTGGAGATAGATATATATGTGGACTAGATGACTTATTTATATTTTGATGTGATATGAGCAATGTTATAATTTTTTTTTTGTTATAATATTGTTTATGATAATGTATAAAATTATTAAAAAAAGCTAAGTTTACTGTTCAATATTATTTTTGTTAATGTATAATATTATTTATTTTTTTGGTTAGTGTATTGAAAAAAATATATTAAATTTTGTTTATGATTTACTACATAAAAATATAAATTAATATAAAAAAACTATACATAAAGAATGGACCAAAATAATAAATGTATAAAATTATTTAAGTTTTCTATTCACAGAATTGGAAAAAATATATTAAATTTTATTTATGATTTAGTACATAAAAATATAAATTAATATAAAAAAACTATACATAAAAAATGGACTAAAATAATAAAATATCAAATTAAAAATTAAATTCTAATTCCAATTTAAAATGTAGAACCAAACAGAAAAGATGAATTTCTATCTTCCAATTCCAATTTGAAATTGCAAACCAAACACATAAAGAGCAATTTCTATCTTCCAATTCCAATTTTGAAAATGGCAACCAAACGCAGAAGATGGATTGTCTCATCCATCTTCCGGGTCAACCAAACGGTCCAAAACATATTCCGAATATACAAAATCAGAATATCAAAACCTTATTATGAGATAATCAGGTTTTGGGCCAAATTCCAATTCCACAAACAAACGGGGCCTAAAAGGAATTAATTTTCCACAGTCCATAGAATTAGATCACTCTTTTTTGAGTTATACTATCACTATGTAAGCTTTTAAAGCTTTAAAAAAAGTGTTCAGACTGACCTTGCCTCAGAGATCTTCACCAAACAATAGACCAAGATGACATGTTCACCTTGAAGAAATAAACTCCTAGTATTACCATTTTTTAAAATGAAAAAAATGACTTATTTTCCAAGCAAGTAAAAACCACTCCTAAGGGTTCATACAGAGCTTTATGGATTCACAATGAAGGAACCCTAAAACAGGGGTGTAACAATCAGCTGGAAAAAGCCACCCACCACTCAATCTACCTACTTCATTGAATTTCAATTGCAAACAATCTCATACCATGCACGGACTCATTCCCCTAATGTTTGCACCAAATTGTTTAACTTCTGCTATTATGAATTTAGTAGGTTTATTCTGCTACTTTGACTGATATAAAGTTGTAGACTTTTCCTTCTAAGTTACCAAGGCATTACAAACATTTTCCATCAATTTCCTCTTTCCCGTGTCATACAAATCTTTTTTATCGAAGCTATCAACTCTTGGCTCTTAAAACCTTCATAATCTTCACTTACAGTAACTATCATTATATTTGGGCTTTCTAGAGGAACAACATCCTCTCTTCCATAACTGCTGGGACTCCTCCCCATCTTCTCACTTCCACTATTGACAACATTTCTAAGTATAATTGTCTTGTGCATACCTGGAATCAGCTCTTCGTAGTCTATGTCACCTCTTTCTCCCACTAACACACACATGTTAGCTATATCCAGACCCCATCTGACATATAAGTACCTGCCATTACTAGATCTAAAAATGTTAAGCGATATTAAATGTTAAGATAAATATTAAAAAAAAATCATAGATCAGGAAAATAAGAATTTATTAGAAGAATAACTTTCAGAAGTCACATCTCTCATAAATGAGCAGGAAAATACGGCAGTACCAAATTGCTAGTTCCCAACAGAAGCCACTTTCGTAACTGCTAATTGTCTAAAAATGGTAGTTTTGTCCCAACACCAGCAGATGGAATTTGAAGCAAGCAGTTTGACATTTCTCCTTCCAGATCCATTTTTCGGACCACCTAGTGAACTAGGATATCCCAACACTTTTATATGGACAAGAGGGAGTCAGATTCTATCAGGGAGAGATAGGTTTAAGTGTTGTAGAACATTGGGAAGTAAAATTAAAAATTCCAATTGCAATTCATGCCATAAGCTTACAGTGTGTATGTAGCTAAGTGGAACAAGGAGCAAGTTTTATTGCACGATATTATACATACACCCCATTGTACTTCTCCAACTTCTAATAATAGTTCTGTAGCAATGCAATTGCCACTACAAGGCTGGTGTTACCCTTTCAGGGGTTTCCAAAACTAATAATGTTCCCATAAGTCCACATAGCATTTCCTATTTTCTGTAACACATTTCAGAAACATTTCAAAGATTTGAGGTTGTTTGGAGACATCCCCTATTGTCCTGCCTATCCAAAACACCATTGGGGAGGGCCAGGGATGATCCCTGTGGAACAAAGCTAAAATTCATTGTACTTACATCAGATGCAATGCTTGTTTCTTGACCATGATATGTCATGACCAATTTGTTTTTGGTTTACTATACTACACAATCAAATAACTGATTTTCAATTTTCTCTGAAGACATGATTTAAAAGCTCTACTTAAAACAAATAATTATGAGAGTCATAAGGAATATACATTTTATAATGTTTTTCATCGCTTCATTACTTTCAACCAACACAACTATCCCTATGAACAAACTTAAGAGATGGAATGTTTAAGTGAAAAGTAAGTACGGTCAAGACTGGTAAGATAGAAGACTCGTAAAGATATTGTGTTGCTATGTTAGAAAAATATCCTCTGACACGAATAGTAAGTGGGCTGACCTGAATTATAGGATGTGGTGAAGGGGGAATTTTTTTTGTAGGGTTGATGAGGAAACTTTCAACAAGAATATCAATGCCACTAGGTGGCCCTTCCAGAAAAGCTATTGCTTTGGCAGGTTCAGGATTTAGAAGGAACCTTCCCTACAATTGTACCCTGTTGGAAATATTCAGGAATTAACCGAGTTACTGAGAGGGGAGGGGTGAATTAGTAACTCCAAATTTTCTTTCAATTTAACATGTAATTTACTTTTAACCTTTGCATACAGAAAGCATGAAACTTAAATGCATTCACAATAATGACACATAGATTTGGTTACCCAGAAACCTTCCAAAAAGAAAGTAAAATTGGGGTGGGGATGAAACCCACAAAGCTTTAATACTGCAGAATAAAGTTGGCCGGTTAAGGCTTACAATTTGATCACTTCTGATGATCTGCCCTATTAGGAGCAATAAGGATTGCTAAATCCACCCTGTTAAAGGATTTACAAAACATACAATGAAGTATGCACTCGGTAAAGAGATTTTACAAAAGACTGTTAAGTCTACCCGGTTAAAGGATTTAGTACTGATTCACCTGTTAGGATGAAACAGTAGATCTCTGGCTTTGCAACTGGATTGCTGATTGAGATTCGCTGATGTACTGATCACCTTCTGTGATGAATTTGTCTTTGCTGTTCCTTATACTGCTGAAGCCCTTTGTAATTCGCTTATCTCTGCCTTTCTTTCTTTTTCACATATATGCTTCTTACTTACATTTTTGACATTTTTACAACATTGTTTATATACAAGTCTTAAACAATTAATTTCAATTACAATTACAAAGTCGGCTTGACAAATAAACATATGTGCTACTAAGTCGGCCCAAGTATGGTTACACGGTTCCTGTAAACTAACTCGGTGACTTTCTGATACTCAGCGTCCACTGCATTACTCGGCATCATCATGCACTCGGTAGAAGTGAAGGCACGGTTCATATTGATCACTCGGTAGGTTTTGAACTCGGTAAATACTGGTGACTCGGTAGACATGATGTTACTCGGTTTACACTATCCTGTTCGGTTTGTACTAACTTGCTCGGTTTGCACTGTCTGCTCGGTTTGCATTGTCTGCTCGGTTTGCACTGTCTGCTCGGTTTGCACCCAGAATGCAAATAAGTGTTGTCACTAGTGGCAATTCTGCTTAATGCCAACAATCTCCCCCTTTGGCATTAGTGACAAAAACACTTATTGGCCAAAACTTATATACATGAATCATGCTGAGTTTTATTTTGATTTTTCAAAATTTATCTTTGTTATAGAGCTTTATACATTGTCTCCCCCTTTCAATGTGCTAACTGTTTCTATACAAATCTTCTTCTATACATATATCTCCCTCTATACATATCTCCCCCTTTTTGACGATAATGCCAAAGGTGTATATACAAGTTATTTACAGAGAGAATCCAAAATTTGATAGAAAATCAGAATGTACCTTCATTATTAGTGCCAGGGTTCTGTCCCAATTTTCTTGCAGAATCTTACATGTTTGGATTGCAATTTGGACTTCTGCAGAGAGTTCAATCATGTGATCTGCTATAGAGAACTGATTGTCATGAATCAATGTTTTGGAATGTTTAATGTGCTTATACATTGTATTCATGATGGGAAGGATCATGTGTTGGATGTCTAGCAGTGTGGACCGGATCCTTGTGTCTTCTTTCAGTAGATCAGACTGCATGTTTGATAGGTGTGAGATTTTCATGTGATGAGCAGAGCTTGAACTTGGTTCAAGTTGCAGCTTCTGTATGCTAATCTTCATATCCTCATCCATTTTATTCATTTTATCCTTAACATCCTTTGTGAACTCAGCAATATTGCACAATCTGGCCAAAAGAGAGGTAGCATTCGAATAGATAGATTCAGTGTTTGACAAAACTGAAGACAATTCTACTTGGTTAATAGTTATGTGCTGAGCAATGTGCTCAAGCACTTTATTGTTGAATCTCTTCTCGGCTCTTTCAACTAACTTTTCTATCCCAGATGAATCCTCATTGTATTTATTAACTGCTTCTGCTAATTGTAGCAAAATATGTTGGGAGGAGTCTACTTTAATACCTAATGCATCAGACAAAATGTCCTTAGCATCCTTGATGATTTGATATTCCTTGTCTCTCTCCTCTTTAAGCTTCTTTTGTTTTGCTTTCCTTTGGAAGATCTCACCTATATTTTGCATTTGGTCCGCTGATAGATTTGCAAAATCCAATGTAGGAATCTCTATCTCTTCATCTAAGTCTATATCCTCTACTACATTCTTACCCAAAAATTTTATACTCGGTAGAGCCTTAGGCTTATCTGTACTTAATGCCTTGGTAGTAGTGATAGTAGATAAAGTAGGGCTAGCTATAGAGACTGGTATACTTTCTACTGGAGAACTTAAAATATTTACACTTGAAGATTCAAAAATTGGAAAACTTACTGCTGGAAAACTTGATGATGCGGGAGACTGCAACTTGGTAGAAGAAATGATAGTTGCTTCTGTTGTTGCTATAGATGATTGGACAAATGTTGAAGTTGTCACAACCATGCTTGAAGGTGTCTCCGGGCTGGATGTAGAAACTTTTACTGGAGAGGTAGGAAGGGATGCAATGACTTCTGCTGCTATCCTCACAGTATCATCTACCTCAGTGTCTTCTTCTTGTTCATCACTGTCATCTTCAATATCTTTTATTATGACTGTTTCAATACTCAGTTGGTGAAGGTGGTATATGTTCTTCCATGTAGCATTTGCAGCCTTCACAACTGATTCAATATTGTTGATCAAAATCAAACAAGTATTGAACTTTAATGTCATCCTACTTTCATTTTCTTTTAATGCCTTCTTTACTTCATCATTTTTCAAGCTCGGCATTAACTGTCTCAGGGTTTGATCAAATATATCTATCACAGTTTGCTTTGCATTGCTCCATCTCATTTTTATTGGATTTAGTAGAACTGCTGGAACCTGTGGGGCTATTTCTTTAGGAGAGTATTTCCACTGTCCCATCTTTTCAATAACAACATCTTCTATTTCCTTCTGTTCTGTTTCCGATCTGGTTTCATATCTAAAGGATTTTATGTTACTTACTCCAGATCCTGATCCGTCTCTAAAGAGTTTGATCTTTTCTTGAAAGTTTAGAGGAGGCCTTTTGAATGCTATGTCTTTATCTGCCTTGTCTGCCTTGTCTTTTGCATTTCTCCTTGTAAATACAGCAGTGGGAGGCTTAGGTGCCTTAGTGATGAATACCTTTCCTTTCTTCTTTGCAGGTTCTGGTTCCTCTGTTTTCTCATCCTTTTCCTCTTCTTCTTCATCTTTTTCTTCTTTGTCCTTGGTTATCATTTGCATTTTGGCTATCCTCTTCTTTCCTTTGTTTACCGCCTGTGGAAGCTTTATGCTTAGTTCAATTCTTACCTTAGCTTCATCATATGTTCCAAAATATGGAGCTTTGGGATTGACAGGCTGATTAAGAAGAGCTTCAATGATATTCTTGGTTTCATCAATATTTACCTCATAAGGAAGAGGTTTTACATATACAGTCCTCGGTTTAGCTGCTTGAATATATACATTATCACAATCCACCATAAAACAAATGTCATCTTTGTAATCTTCCACCAACTTCTGTGGAATCCGGAATCTGTCATTCATTTTCTCTTTGAAAGACTCAAAATAATTATCCATGATGCTTTCAAAATTTTCACCCATTTCTGAGATGTATTCATTTATTTCGTAAAGGGCTGGCACATCTTTTCTCCATACAACTTTTCCTTTAGAAGGGAAGAATTTCTGAACATAGAAGAATAAACAGACCAATAAGGATCCAAACTTACATGGATTGTTTTTGGAAGTTTGAATGCTTTCCATGTTTTTGTTAAACTGCTTTAACAATAACTCTGCTAGGTCAAATGTTAAGTTATTCTTGACCACTTTGTATGCTAGGTCGATAGCTTCACAGGAGACACTATTCTGTCGACTAGAACTGTAAATCTCATGGGCAATGATGTGTGTACCAAACTTCAGTTCAGCATCGGTAATGCTGCTAACTTTCATGCCTCTACCGTCCCACTTGGCTAGGGTTTTCTTCTCTAGTTCCGTCCGACCTAGGGTTTTGGTAGTTTTTGCTTTGTTCAACATGGGAAGACCGGTGATTTGATGAATCATCTTCTTTGTGATCTCTAAGGGTTGCTCAAGCCAAATCTTGCCATCATGTACACGGCTGAGAATGTATCTAACCCATTTATCTCAAAAGTTTCGAGGTAGATGTGCAATGTGAACTAAACCTTTATCTTCCAGATGTTTGTGCTCGGGTTTCAGAATACCATCCACACACAGTTCTTCACGCACAGTATCTAATTCTAGGTTCCCCATTTCATGAATTGAACAGTTGAAATGATTGCGGATATCATTAATAAGTAGTACCTTAGGAGGAATTTGAGATTGAGCTCCGTTCGGATCTAGGGCTGCTGCAATTGCGGGCACGATCTTGAAATCTGGTGCTTTCCATTCCCCTTGAACTAACATATTAGATCCTTTCTTCGCTGAAGTGCTGGATGATGCCATGGTAGCTCACAGAAAATTCCTTTCGCAAAAGTGTTGAATCGCTGGGTTGCTCTTGAAATTTTCTGCTCTCAAAGTGCTAAAGGTTCGCGGTGAAGAATGAGTTTGATTACTTGCTTTTTGTTTATAACTCTGTCATTAATGCTTAGTACAAATTAGGGTATGAATTTCGACAGACTGTCACCCACTAAGAATTAATTGCTCGGTAAAGACTTCGCAACTCGGTGAACTTGAGAATTCATATTGCTCCGACCTCACTCGGTAAAGACGGGTACCGACCTCACTCGGTAAAGACGGGTACTGACCTTGCTCGGTAAAGACGGGTACCGACCTTGCTCGGTAAAGACTGATACTGACCTCCCTATGATCTTACTGCATCTTATATGCTGATTTAGATCTTTCTTTTAATTCGATTCTGGAACTGCTTGAGATTGGTCTATGAGAATACAGTTCCAGTGCTTTCTTGGAAATTTAGTTTGAGTCGGTAGAGCCATCCATTCCATTACTTGGAATGGATTGCTCGGTAGATTTAGGAATCCATTTTTGTCTCACCTGTTTCCTGACCTTAGTTGCTTCATTCTTCTTTCCATCTTCAACTTCACTAGCATTCATGCAGTTTCTGGCTATGTGACCTAGTTTAGTGCATTTGAAGCATCTTACGGTAGTATCTCTTTTCCTTAGATGATGTTTTATGCAATTCATGCCAATGTGTCCATATTCTCCACAGTAATGACATCTACACCAGGTGTTGAGTCCCATCCAAACATTGCTTTCATAATTTGTTCTGCTGGATTAAATGTCTTGGATCTGCACTCGGATGCCTTGTGACCTTGTTTGTTGCACTTGTGACAATTACCTCTGAATCTTGGTTTTTCCTTGCATTCATTTGCTTTATGACCAGGTTGATTGCAGCTGTAACATTTTCCATTGAATTCTGCTTTTTCATTGTTCCAACATTTATTTGAAGTATGTCCTATTTTACCACAATGATTACAAGTAGGTTTTTGATTTCTTTGAGTACCTTGCTTAGAAGATTCACCTTCTCCTTTGTATCCAAGTCCTGCTTTTCCTTTTTGCCTATGAAGATTTTGCTCATATAGCTGATTCAAGTCTTCTTGACTTTTCAGCATTCCTTCATTGATTTGTTTTTCAGCGTTTAGGTCATCCACCAATCTTAGATTGATTTCCTTTTCAAATCTTAGTTCTTCTCTTGTGCTTTCTATTTCTGATCTTAGATTCAGAATTTCCTCGTTTGTATGAGAGATCTGATCAATTAGGTTTTCTAGCTGAAGGGTTTTATTTTGGACTTCAATGTTCCTTCCATCTAATTCATCTTTCAATTTGTTTCTTTGTTCCAAGATCTCACAGAATCTTGTAGAGTGTAGCTCTTGTTCTCCTTTTAATTTTCTCACTTCTTCCTGCAGAGACCCATTCTTTTCTAGGAGTTCTTTGACAACATTGTTTGCTTCATCTGAGTTATTTGAGGGAAAAAGATCTTCAATATTTTCTTCAATGTAATTCTAATCATTCATCTGATTTGCAAGTTCCTTCCTTCTTCTTAGGGATTGGTAAAGATGTTCTTTTGCTTCCTTGAGTTTAGCTATGGCCATTTCCAGATCTAGCTTTTCATTTTCAATCACCTTGTTCAGTTTGAATACCTCCATTGTCCTGGATCTTTGCTCAAGCTAGTTAAGCTTTATCTTGAGAACCAATGTTGCTCTGATACCAATTGTTGGAAATATTCAGGAATTAACCGAGTTACTGAGAGGGGAGGGGTGAATCAGTAACTCCAAATTTTCTTTCAATTTAACATGTAATTTACTTTTAACCTTTGCATACAGAAAGCATGAAACTTAAATGCATTCACAATAATGACACATAGATTTGGTTACCCAGAAACCTTCCAAAAAGAAAGTAAAACTGGGGTGGGGATGAAACCCACAAAGCTTTAATACTGCAGAATAAAGTTGGCCGGTTAAGGCTTACAATTTGATCACTTCTGATGATCTGCCCTGTTAGGAGCAATAAGGATTGCTAAATCCACCCTGTTAAAGGATTTACAAAACATACAATGAAGTATGCACTCGGTAAAGAGATTTTACAAAAGACTGTTAAGTCTACCCGGTTAAAGGATTTAGTACTGATTCACCTGTTAGGATGAAACAGTAGATCTCTGGCTTTGCAACTGGATTGCTGATTGAGATTCACTGATGTACTGATCACCTTCTGTGATGAATTTGTCTTTGCTATTCCTTATACTGCTGAAGCCCTTTGTAATTCGCTTATCTCTGCCTTTCTTTCTTTTTCACATATATGCTTCTTACTTACATTTTTGACATTTTTACAACATTGTTTATATACAAGTCTTAAACAATTAATTTCAATTACAATTACAAAGTCAGCTTGACAAATAAACATATGTGCTACTAAGTCGGCCCAAGTATGGTTACACGGTTCCTGCAAACTAACTCGGTGACTTTCTGATACTCGGCGTCCACTGCATTACTCGGCATCGTCATGCACTCGGTAGAAGTGAAGGCACGGTTCATACTGATCACTCGGTAGGTTTTGAACTCGGTAAATATTGGTGACTCGGTAGACGTGATGTTACTCGGTTTACACTGTCCTGTTCGGTTTGTAATAACTTGCTTGGTTTGCACTGTCTGCTCGGTTTGCACTATCTGCTCGGTTTGCACTATCTGCTCGATTTGCACCCAGAATGCAAATAAGTGTTGTCACTAGTGGCAATTCTGCTTAATGCCAACAGTACCCATCCATTTACTGATGCCTGCACTCTAAAATAGTAAGAAAAATAATATTCCATGTTATTCATATTCAGGTCAAGCCATATATAAAATGAATCAATATGTCAAGGGTCACAGAAAGAGATAAGTCCACAGAAAGAGATAAGTCCATCTAAATGCAAAGAAAAGGGATGTTGGAACCCTTTGATAGAAATATTTTTCTTTGGAGTTGAATGCAAATTTGTTTGCATGCATAGTAAAGTACAGAACTCACTTTCCCATTGTAATATATTTCTCACATAGATCTATGGTTTGTACATATAGAGTGGCCCGCACTTCTGCAGATTGAACGTTGCCAGCAATCCAAACATATGCTGATACTTCTAAAACAGACTTACTTTTCACACGGCCACTTATGTCTTGCTCAATTCCATTCCAAGTTTGTGTTCGCTCTTTTGCAGAAGCATAATGTTTCCCCCTTGATGGAAGATGTTCACCTTTTGCCACATCAAGAAGCACAATCTTACAGCTTCTTCCAGCCCATTGATCAAGCCCATCATCAAACAAAGGATTTTGTATAATCGTAATGCTATAATGCCCATTCTTGAATCTGTTATTGATTTCTCCCTTTAAGGATAGACAAGTCACATCATTTGCTCATTTTAGTCATGGATACATCACTAAACTCAATATAGCCAGTTATTAGTAAGAAAATAATCAAGACCTTAGTATACTAGTTACCTTCAACAACCTATCAGAACTTGTGCGGTCTTGCATTGTAGTTAAAATAGAATTTGTTAAAGCTAGAAATATCTCCACACTTTTGATTAGAAGGTTGAACCCAGCTGGAGGTCCTTCCAAGTAAAATACACTTTTACCAAGAATAATTTCCAAAGAAAATTTTCCCTCCAATTTCTCCCACTTCTCAACAGAAGCTTTAACTCTACAGACAAGCAATTGCAGCACCAACATGTTAGGGAGAAAGTGAGATGTGCATCACAAAATTATAGGATACTATAAATTATAAATACCTTGCGATTGACAAATGTTTTGGAGATGTCCCCTTGTTTTCTAGCTTAAGTGTTGCCTGTACATAATGCGCTGATTGTGATGGACCTTCTAATCAGACAAATGCTAGTACATGGTATTGCACATTTGGCATAATCCTTGTAGTAATATCTTGTTCTAATCCTTGCCAAGAATCTCTTCGATTAGATACAACTGCATATAGATTTGATTCTATTTTAGAATCCTCAGATAATTTGAATAAATCGATCCATTACATGAATTGACAAACCATCCTTGGAGCCCCATATTAAATTTTGGGTTCACAATTATATTTTCCACTGCACCGGGCAATCTCCTCTTGCCAGCTGCATCCTGTAACAATTCATAAAATATCCAATGTTAATCACTATCAACAAAGAATTTGTTAATGACTAGAAAGTAATAACAAACTCTAATACATATATATTATGGTAAATGAGAAGAAACAATTGCAAACAAATCAAAAATTGAAAAATGGCTCCAGAAAAAACACAATTGTATTTCTAACTTAACCCATAACTTTTATTTCCACATACAAGCCTTAATAGTATAAAAGAGAAAGTTGAAAGTTGAAACACAAACATGGCTATAAGTTTAATGCAGTGATATGCTAAAGTAGAAATGAGATTTAAACTACCTTGTAAACTGAGGTACACACTTTTCATGGTCAGGAGCATAAATTGAAATTGTTTTGATTTTGTTGACCATTGTTCAGTTTTGAACAAGCAACAAGAAAACTGGATCCTCGCTACAGCTGCTACTGGTTCATCGTACCTTGATTTTGTATGAAAATCAGTACATGTACAATATATGAATAGATATTCTGCATTACAGTTGATTTTTGTGTACATTAAATGAAATGCAAAATTATTTCATAGGGATTCCAGTTTGGGATATATATAGCCTAGTTACAATCACAAGCTATCATCATCTTGCCAAATTGGTGTTGGATGATGATTAGTGCACTCTGCCTTGCAGAGTTGAGTGCTCGCCTCAAAGTTGGGCTATTTTCTTGTTAGTTCTTTCTATCCAGTTTGAGTGTTGCAATTGAAAGGTTTTCTCTTCTTTTGTGAAAACCTATTTTTGATATATTTATGATATTGAAGCTATTGCTTTTCTGTTTAGGTGAAAGATATTTGCATTGTACCATCATCAAATTGAAATAAGGAAACTAAGTAAATGAAAATACGTTCTCTATGAGCAATGATTTCTTCTCTTTCCACAAATTTATAGCGAAGGAATTGGAGCCTGTAACTCTTTCTTCATTTATAAATGTGGTCTAATGATGAATGCTAATATAAATAAAATTACCTTGTAAAGTTGTCTTCGTATTAAAATCTTTTAAATATTGGCATCTCTATTTTTATATAGTAGATTACAATATCATGAGGGAGAATACATCTCAATCAGAAGTTGTTCTTTGGGTAAATTGTCATGAATAAGGAGACTTAGTCTGCACAAGTTATCCATAGGTTGAACCTGGTCGATTGTGCCTTTAGATGATTTAACCCTTGGTAGATGTTAAATGTCACTATTTGATATTTTGTTCTAAATTTTTTGTGATTTCTTTTACAATATTGAAATATCAACAAAATAATAACAGCATACAACTGATATAAAAAAACTTATTTAAGTCAAATAAATTCAATCTCTGATATTGTAAAGACCGCTAAATATTCATAACATATAAAGAACAATTAATGCACACATATGTTGCAAACTACTTAAAACGGTTGCTGCTTTATTGAGTTTGGCCTTACAGCCATTCATGAAAGAGTATGGGAGCAATTTGAAGTCCTTTGTAAGACAAGGAGACATCCTTGTAATCAAGATTCAATATTTGGAAATTTATCTCCTATTTTGTTTGGTATGGCATTAAATAGTAGTCTGTTCTTCCCCCATATAAGTCAAGCATCACTTAATGACTAGCATGAAGCCTTTAATAATTCAATATATATATCATCAAAAGATGTATGACCCAACAACAATTAGTAGAAAGGGTATGATTTGAAAATTCTTCACAAATATCTATTTTGAAATCTTAACTAAATGGAATCCCATAGACTCTAGTTTTGGTAAGACTTTGGTTTTGGTAAGTGGGTGCAACAGATTGAATTTAAGGATTCTATTTGTTTTTTATTCTTGTGATAAAGTGGGATATGCCTCCACTTGTTCAAATAGTAAGAATTAGTAATTTGTATGGAAAATGAAGGATCAAACTTCTGTTGCTTCAGAGTCTTCTCCCTCTGTTCTAGAGGGGCATAAAGACATAAAAAGGAAGCCCCCTATGGATAGTTCAACAAAGGAGTTGGAAGGAAGATCCTGCCAATGATATTATGATGCCTCTTTATCACAAGAAATTTAGACTTGGAGTGTAAAGTCCCCTTTAGGCTATCTTTAAATATTGGGACAATAACTTCAACTCATCATACTAATTTTGTAACTGAACTATGTAATGGAGAATATGAACGATATCACCTTCTAATTCTAATATATATCCAATAATATATATATATATATATATATATATATATATATATATATATATATATATATATATATATATATATATATATATATACATACACTAAACATGAAATTGATTTGATTTGCACTACACGCGATGGTCAAGCATAACAATACGAATATGAAATAAGATATGACGTTGTTTGTAGCAATATATGTTTGCTCTCCAATATGACAATTAAAATCTATGATAGGGAATATATTACTGATTGTGTTGCAATGTATGATCTGATATAGTAAGTTGTAATGGATTGGTTGGTGTTGTTTTTGAATTAGACTTTATTCACTAGTAATCATTGGTGTTGTCTCTTCTTTCTCTGTATGCTTGTGTAAGTAATTATGCCATAATAGGCAAGTTCTCTAATTAGTAGATTCAAAAGCTGAATATAGACGAGATAAAGGTACCAATATGATGAAATAAGAATAAATTGTGATCTGATATATTCTGATATAATATGTTGGTCTGCTTCCTTTGGTTCCAACAATCCATAAAGAGATACTCCAGTGTGCTGTTCTGATTACCAATTGTAATAAGAAGATTAGGTAAAATGCCCTTCTTATATTATTGATAGATCAAAAGAAAGGTTTGAAGCAGGGCATAGAGGAGGTGAGTATTTGTACACCTTTTTATGAGACAATAGTAATCATAAATTTAGGTACATAATTCTTTTTATGTTTTAAATAAGCATTTAATATGTAATTTTAATGATACAATTTAATGCCTTAGCAAATAAGGATGCATTTGTGGTGAGCTTCAATTTTCTATTCCTACACATAAGATCTTGTTTTAGTGCAAATAAATCTTGAACTTGAATGCCCCATTCCTTGCATTTTTCAATTTTTGATAATGTTTGACAATTTACACAAAATTACAGTGCAGTAGATCTTGGTAGTGTCTCTTGGCTTCTATATGTATCATACTCTTGTTTCCAACAAATTAGATGCTCGGATTTTCTTTTTACAATACTCAATTTTCTGATACATCTAACTCTGAAGGGAAAGGTATTGTCAGAGGAGGATTACTTTTTGAAGAACAATGAATTTTTGACATGGCTTAAGAAGGAACGGGGAATATTTTTCTCCAATCTCTCTTTAGAGAGTGCACACATGTTATTTCTAGAATTTGTAAGTGCTTGGAATTCTGGAGAGTTGCGTAGTGATTACTATGAAGGTATGAGCACTGCTCCTCACACAGATCATAATTGGGTTTTGAAAGCAGTACATAAAACATTAATTGAAGGTGTGTTATCTCTTGTAATGTTCACTTGAAGATTTTTTTTAATTTCCTTAATGTTAGTTTTAATTCTGTATTGATTGCAACAGATAGTATTGACCCCATTGAAGAAAGGGAAATAGCTAAAAGAATTGAGAAGTCAGAGAGAAATAAATTAAAGAAAATGCAAGAAGTTGCCTTAGACGAGTTGCTTCCAAAGGCTACTGGACATGAGAGGCTTCTTGAAAAAAGATTTTTGAATAGGGAAAAAGCAAGAGCATGAGAAGATAGCCCAGAACTGATTAAAGAGAAGGATCTTTTGGGTGGTGGTGATGACTTCCACTCAAGGTCAGTAGAAATTGTTGGATGTTGTTTTCCTATAAACCCATAGGAAAGTTTTCAAAGAAAAACTTCAAATCTTTTGTATTTAGTTTCTATCAAAGTTGTGCTTTTCTCTGGCCCTTAATTGGGCAACCCTTTGCTGATGGGTTCAAACTTTGTGTAGACTTGATAAAGAGCATGCAAGAAGGCAGAAAAAAGAGATGGAAAGATCTGTAGTCTTCCAGGAGAAGCTTCAAGCATCTAGACAGAAAGAAGCTGCAACTTTGAGCCAACTACAAGCAATTGTTAATGATGCAGGTGGAAAGATCACAATCCCGAAGAGGACGTGACACTACTAAGTTTACTTTAGACATGAAATTGAATGGTTCAAGTTCTTAGATTGCAATTTGATATTAAAAGTCGGTACAAACTAGTTTTTGCACCTCAAATGCAAGAAACTGATGTATAAGCACTGCCAATTATATATTATGCTCACTATAAATTTACAATACAAAGAATGTGCAAACCTAAAATTTAGGACACTCAATAATGTTAATTAATGTAGTTTCATAGTACATGAAAATTACTTTTGTTTTGATGTTTTAATAGATTGAGAAATTGTGACTGCATACTTGGCTTCTATGAAGTACCAATGAAGCAAAACAAATGTCTAGGTGATGTTGCCAATTGTTGAATAACCATCTCTAGAGAAGGTGAAAGCATTTTCTCAAACCAATGGTATAGCAGGAGTAGAAGAAATTAGGCGTTGAGCAATTGAAATAGAACCAAGGTGAGACAACAATAGGAGCTGATAGAAATAAAAGAGTGGAACTCTCCAAAGACTTGCCAACCAAATGAGAAGTCCCCTCAAGAACATGACTTGCCATAGGTGGAATAAGAATAGAAGAGTCAACATCTTGAGAGGACATTACATCCTAAGAGGAATCATTATGTAATGCATCTAGCCACTCAATCCGGATATGCTCCGTTACTTGCAACTCACTGCTTGGCAGATAAAATTCTTGCATAGAATTTATAATCTATACTAATTTTGCTTCGTCAAACGAGCCTAGAGAGATTAATGAAGTTTCCTAAAAATTTTCATTCACTGATTGATCTGTAATCTAATGTCAAAACTCCTGAATCCCTAGAATGAGCTAGAATGAAGAAAACAGTTTTAATGTCAAAGCCTCTGAAGCCCTAGAAAGAAGACAAACATGTAATCTAACAATCTAGGTCTAAGATGATTAAAATAATTTAATGTCAAAACCCCAGAGGTCCTAGAACGATGACAAACATCATGCCTTTATTAATCCAGACATAGAATGAAGTAAAACCTAAGCATGCTGCAAATAATATCTAAATTATTTTATTTACCATCTTCGAATCATATAAAGCATGAATACATGACCGCTTTTAAGACTGTAATTAATCATAGACATAAAGGCCTGCCAATTTTTACACACAAAAAGTTGAAGGGAAAGCCGGATTGATGTTTGTAAAAAATAAATAAAACCAATTTCACAGTGATACCAGAAAAATACTTCAAAATGGTTATACGTGGAAATCCCAAATGTCTAGTAGCTACCCACCTCACTAAAAGATTGCAGACTTTGCATGGTGGTGTACGAGCACTTCAATAATGGGTTCCCCGTGTTTACCCAACACTCACACACATGCGTTCCTCGCTTGTGTTGTACAGTACTCTGCGGTCCAACCTTCATTACCAATACAGTGCTTTAAACCTTCCACCTGGTGAGCCGCCATGGCAAGGGTTCGCAAGTCCTCTGGCATGGTGCTTACAATGGCCTCCAGTATTTCATCACCGCAAGGAATACTATTATCCTTGAGGGTTTTGTTGAAAAACTCAACGGACTGCGTTCCAGCCCAGTAAGTTGTCACATAAGACACCCGAATCTAGTTCATTTCTTCTGCTTTCATTCTATGGTATTTACACAGCGTTTTCTCCATCTTTTCATAAACCATGCCAAATTCTGCAGACTTGGGAAGATCCGCAAGAAATTCTTCCCGTGACGACCTTGCAGCATTATCTAAATTATTTTGTTTAGCAGATGCGGCAAACCTAAGCCCTTACACTCAAATGAAGTTTCATTTTGTTTTTTTTAACTTTTAATCTCATTTTGGTCTCAATTTTGACCAACACACGTTGGTGGAAATTGAGACCAACACCAACACGTTGGTCGAAATTGAGACCAACATGGGATTAAAAGTAAAAAAAAATAAAAGTTTTCCTTTGTAATGCGACCAAGCTAAATATTTTTATGATATGGTCGATTTTTTTGGTCGAAATTTAAGGTGAAATGTACTAGTGAGGCAAGGTACATGAGAGTTTAATTTTAGTTTTATTTATTTATTATTATTGACTATGATTTTTAATTTTTAATTTTTATTTGTAGAAACCATATAAATTAAGTAATCTAACTTGGGGTTCCATGTTTGTGTTTGAATGCAGGATCCATCAAAGCCAAAGAGTACTTCAAAGAGGCTGCATTTTGATGATCCACTAGTAGAATAGGATGTCCTTAAAATATTTATAGTTGAACTTCTTATTTTGAGATGCCATATGACACATTTTGAGATGGTGTATGCCACATTGTATCTAGATATGTTGATTTTGTAAATATGTACAGAATTATTGTTCATTTTGATATATATGAAACCTGATATTCGATCCAATTTTTTAATTGTGTATTCATTTGTTCATTGTTATTATTTAAATATGCTTGTGTGTATGTACTCATGTGTAGGATTTATGACTTAATTATATTCATGTATATTCAAGTACATTCTTCATAACCTAAATTTATGTGTATGGGCTATGTACATGACTTAAGTGAATTCATGTGTATGCTTTATAATCTATGTGCTACATGTATGCTTCATGACTTAAGAAAAAATTATGTGTATGCTTTATGTGCTATGTGTGTTCACATGTGTAATTCATCATTTAAGTGAATTCAAAATTTATGTGCTACATTGTATTCATGTGTATCTAATGCTCTCAACCAAGTAAATCCTTCAAAGTTCACTTCACAAATCCAGTGATCACGTTGTCAAATCAACTCTTCTAGAATGTATCATGTTAAAACTCTATTATACATGTCAAAGACACATCATTCCTTGAGAATAAGTAAGCACATTCATGGAATTATGCTTCTACATCAAGATTTTTTCAAACTGTTATTGAGAAAATAATGACCTATCATTCTAGGTACCAAACCCTCCTTTCTAGGGTCTCTAGGCCAGGGCTTGTTCAAAAAGATTCTTGCAAATCTCTCTAGATCCCCCAATGGATCTAACACATCCCTATGGACCCCAATAGCATAGATCCATCACAAAATATACTCATCCACAATAATGACCAGTTCTACTTCATGCACCTTCAATCAACATTTACCACCATTTGTGGTCTCTCCACCACCATATATCCTACATATCCATGCAACCAAACACTATTGTACAAGACATTACTTAATTCATTGCCTTCAAATGCCAATGAAATGATGTAATATGGACATGGAAGTGATAACAAGACAATAGACAACCAATTTAATCCATTTAAAATCACAGACACATTCCACAATGCATTCAAATGACCATCCTTGGTCTCTTTACATTTGCTAATGAACCTTTATGGCCATGTCCCCATCTCCCTTGGAGCATCAACATCCATTCATTTTGGGTACAAACTGATGCTTCCATCACGTTTGGTTGGGTAGGTTTACCCTAGGAATGGTCCCACTTTGCCTCTTGACACACCAAAATGCTCGCCAACATACGCAATGGTGCTTAGTGCACCTTGGGTACACTTTGGTCCGACATGTTCACGAACATTTTAGTGACTTCATGTTCAAAACAATGTTCTCACTAGAATTTACCCACCCAATGAGAGCTAATGGCACATACCATTTGGTGCTAGGATGAATGATTTGGAAGAAACCTAGTGGTGCAACTTTCAACTGACCCTCATTGCAAGTTTTGGCATCAAGCGAGATTGGCGTTCCAAATTCAAAAAAATTTGAATCTCCCAAAAAGGAGAGAGGTTACTGGAGGCCTTAGAAACATGGTCATGTAGCATCTCACGGTTCGTCGATACCTCTCATGGGGTCCAAGACACGATCCTTGAAAGATCGTTGCCAATCATGCTTAGTGCACCTTGGGGACACTTTGGTCTGGCATGGTCACGAACGTTCTAGTGACTCTGTGATTGAAATGGGGTTGTCACTAGAATTTAACTACCCAACCAAAGCTAATGGCATAGACCATTTGATGCTAGGACAAATGGTTTGGAAGAAACCCAGTGGTGTAACTTTTAACTGATCCTCACTACAAGTTTTGGCATCAAGCGATATTGGCGTGCCAAATTCAAACAAATTCAAATTTCCCAAAAAGGATAGAGGTTATTGTAGGCCTCAAAAACATGGTCTTGTATCATCTCATGGTTCACCAATACCTCTCATGGGGTCTGAGATACGAGCCTCGAAAGATCATTGCCCAATCGTGCTTAGTGCACTTTACACTCTTTATCCACAAGAAATACCACACCTTTTCCTCTTGGTAAGTGAAGAGGACATTCATATGGTTTTGGGAACTCCTGCAATGTCAAAGCAGATGACACAAAATTAAGTTATTTCAACCAAACACATTACTTAAATTCACAAGGTTTTCACAATCTATAATGGTGAAAATGTTAATTATAGATTTAGATTAGGTAGATTTTTGTTGCTAATATTTTGGATCAAATTTTATGATCTATCATTTCTTTTTTATTAGGTAGATTTTTATTGCTAATATTGTGAATGTATCATTTCTTTTCTCTTCATAATGTTTAATGCCAACAACAAAATTCTATATGATCTGATCCAAAGGTTAACATTTTGACCAAATGCATTCATGTTTTCCATTGACTTGATACACTCCTATTAAAGCTTACAAATCACACAAAATGCAGATGTTCATATTATAGAACATAACAAATTATATTAGACCATCAGATATCCTTCAGTAAAATTTAATTGAAAAACTATTTTCTGTCATGTTAACTTGGTAACCTTTCCGCTTAGATACTCATCTTGATTAAAACATGAGAAAGCAAAGAATATGATCTTACCGGCATATACAACTTGCCTACATTCCAGGACTGCATTTCCATTGACCAAAATGGTTTTTTTGATTTGAAAGTAAAGGCAGGATTCACTAGAGCAGAGGATTCATAATGTTCAGGGTTCTTGCCAGAATGGCCTGCAACAAAAATTAATAATTATTTGTCTGTTTTAACTTTTAACATTCCTCCTTGTATAGATACAATTAAAATGTCTTGTCTGAGAATTGTAGTAAATACAATTATACTTACGATTTTGATTTTTCTCCATTGCATCGATGGTATTGTTATTTTTCTCATCAAAAACCAAATCGATCGACAACTTGTTGCCCATTGGTTGAGTTAAGATGCCTAATTTATTACAAGGGCATCTTGTATCAATATTTGTATTTATAAAATGACAATTAGTAAGATTTTTCACACCCTGCTCTTTTAAATATCTTAACCTTAAAACATGACTTTGATATATGTACTTAAACACTAGAAAATCTCCCATCTTCACCCCATGACGATTCACAAACTTTTCCCAACCTCTTGAAATTCTAGTTTATTCAAGGAACACCATAACTATACATCATACTCTTGCCCATCTGGGCCTTACAATTGCAATCCTATGATATTCTTTGCAGAAAGAATGTGGTTCTCAAACTGAGGGACCCAAAGAATAAATTTTTTCTTTTCAATGCTAGTAAAAACAATCAGATATCCGAAAATATCAGATATCCAAAAATATCAGATATTTGAAATCTCCCGCTCAAATTTTGTTGAAATCTCTCTCTCTCTCTCTCTCCCTTAGGTATTATTGAACATATAATATAAATATTTAATACTAATATTATACTATTATATAATAGAGAAATAAATAATAATAATATAATACAATATTAATATAAAAATTTATAATATATTTAACTTAAAATTGAAAAAAGCATTCAAGTTGTAATGTTGGAATTGGACAGGAGATATTGGATATCCGAAATTATCGGATATGCGATATTATTTCAGATATCCGATTAGGCTCAATATTTTCCTTGGGTTTTCATTTTGTAATGCCAAACGTGAATGGTCAACCCAAAAGACGTGTTCACCATATTTTCTTTGATCTCCTGACTTCGACCATGTAGCTGACGACCTTTTTTTCACCCGAAATTGATGAAACAAAAAGGGTTTCTTAAAGACATTATCAGTTTTCCATCAATATAATTGATGTCAAATTTTGAGTTCAGTAAGTAATTATTACTTATTTTTTAATTGAGTTATCTTTGAAGTCCTAATTGACAGACTGATTGAAAAACAACTATAACTTTCAAAGAGTTTAACCTTTTTGAAATTTGAAACATGTGTCACATTCTATGCTTCGCCTACTATAAGAAAAAAAAGTTTTCAATTTTGTAAACTTTAGAATTAGTTAAGGTGGTCAGACATGAGAGTTTTTTTATTCTGAATAAGTTGTAGCAGAAAATTCATAATTAATTATTTATTTGGGAAAAAGTTACACAAAAATATGCATCACATCCGGGCATGAGTCTACTACTTATATCTATAATCTTGTGAAAATATATCATCATTTGATTATGATTAAGGTGGTCAGACATACACGTATTTTTTATCCTTTTCCTAAAATTTTCGTACTACTGCATTGAAATCTAAAACTTTGAACAATTAGATTAATTTTTTTTCAAACAAGGGCTAGTAGTTTAGAAACTACATTCAATTTCCTACAGATTTTGTTCTTACAACTTTTTCACATAAGGTTGATAAGATGTTCAACTTTTTATGTCAAGTTGACTAACCCTGATTTTTTTATTTTTCATTGCCACTTAAGGCCATAGCTTGGTATACCATGATCCTACACATACCCACTTATTAAACACTTAATCACTAAAATTTGAAATGAAATTAAAAAACCTTAACAATAAGGGACACAAACAAATATAGAAAAAAGAAATGATAAGGGACACCACGAGTAGGCCTATGAACATCAAGTCATAAAATAGACTAAAAATATAGATGTCGATTATAAATACTTGTTGGGCTTTTAGAGCTCGACAAATGCAGAAGGAATGAGTTTGTGGTGCACAATTATCTATTCATAATCCTTATGTATTTTTAATCTATTTTACAGGACATAATATACGAGGCTTATCAAATCCATATAAAATAGTTAATGAATATGAGGTATAAGATACTGTAGTTGCAAATAATTTCCAAATGGGCTCATCTTTTGTTTTGGGGTTTCCAACTGGGCCATTTAGGGTGGTGAAAAAATAAATTGGGCATGGAATCCATAAATAGTCATATTGAAGCCATTAAATAGACAACTTATTAAATCCTTAATCCCTAATAGTGGAAATAATTTTAAAAATCCTCAACACTAAATTTGAAAACCTATAATAGAAATAAAAAAGGAAGTGGAAACCATTAAAAGTCATATTGAAACCAATAAAATGATAACTTATTAAACCCTTAATCCCTAGCATTGGAAATGACTTTGAAAACCCTCAACACTAAAATTGGAAACCTAAAATAGAAATTGAAAAGGAAGTAGAAACCACCAATAGTCATATTGAAACCAATAAATAGATAACTCATCAAAACCTTAATCCCCAATAGTGGAATTGAAATTGAAAACCCTTAACACTAAACTTGAAACCCTATAAGTCATAAATTGAAATGAATTTAGAAACCATTAACAATCACATTGAAAGCTATAAAATAGATAACTTACTAAACTCTTAATCCTCAACATTGGAATTGAAATTGAAAACCCTTAAATTGAAACCCTAAAACTGATAAATTGAAACGAACTTGGAATCCCTTAGTAGTGAAATGAAAACCTTAAAATAGATAACTTATTAAACCCTTAATCCCTAACATTGGAAATGAAATTGCAAACCCTCAACACTAAACTTGAAATCTTATAACTAATAAATTTAAATGAATCCAGAAACCATTAACAATCACTTTGAAATCATAATATATATAACTTACTAAACCCTTAATCCCAAATATTTGAATTGAAATTGTAAACCCTTAAATTGAAACCCTAAAACTGATAAATTGAAATGAACTCAAAATCCCCTAGCAATGAAATGGAAACCTCAAAATAGATAACTTATTAAACCCTTAATCCCTAACACTGGAAATGCAATTTAAAATCTTTAACATTAAAATTGAAACCCTATAACTGATAAATGAAAATGAATTTGAAATCCCTTAATAATGACATTGAAAACATAAAATAGATAATGTATTGTATCACCTAAAATGTAGTGTTAAGGAATACTAAACTAAGAAAGCATTCAACAAAACAAAATAGATAAACAATTATGCTAAGACTATAAAGAAAAACATGAACAATAAACAAGTTTGAAAACCTCTCACAAACCCAAGACAAGATCTCTTTGTTGAGTACATTTGGTCCAAGAGATTGGATGTGTGCTCAAGATGCTTCAAGCTTCAATAGGTGAGTAAGAATTTTGGCATTATAAGGGTATGAATATGGTTTTTGTTCTTCAAAATGACACGGTAACTTTTCTCAAATGGTGGATGCAAATGAAGGAGAAGAGGGTTCAATTTATAGGCAAGGAGAGGGTGAAATGGACGGTCAATTATTATTATTATTTTTCTAAAAGAATTCTCGTGTATGAATTTTTAATTTTTTTTTTTCTAAAATAGAATTTCTAAATATAGAATATCATTGCATTCAAATTTCAAAAAGATTTTTTTTTTTAATTTCATTTTTTCTAAAAATATAATTTCTCAATATAGATTATCACTACATACAAATAATATATCTTTCTTAAATAACATGCAAGTGAATATATCTTTCCTAAATAACATGCAACTGAATATATCTTCCCTAAATAACATTTAAGTAATATACCTTCCTTAAATAACATTAAACTAAATGTATCTTCTTTAAATAACATGCAACTGAATATATCTTCCTTAAATAACATTTAAGTGAATATACCTTCCTTAAATAACATTAAACTAAATGTATCTTCTTTAAATAACATGCAATTGAATATATTCATAAGTGACATGTAACTGAATATATTTTTCTTAAATAACATGCAACTAAATATATCTTTCCTAAATACCATGCAAGTGAATATATCTTCCTTAAATAACATTCAAATGAATATATCTTTCCTAAGTAACACGCAAGTGAATATATCTTCCTTAAATAGCATGCAATTGAATATATCTTTCCTAAATAACATGCAAGTGAATATATCTTCCTTAAATAATATGTAAATGAATATATCTTCCTAATAACATGCAACTGGATATATCTTCCTTAAATAACATGCAAGTGAATATATCTTCCTTAAATAATATGCAAGTGAATATATGTTTCCTAAATAACATGCAAGTGAATATATATTTCTTATTTACTTTTAATTCTATAAAAAATATTATGCCCATATGTAAATCAATATATATATATATATATATATATATATATAAAATTTAATCTTCTCCAAAATGATAAATTCCCAACTAAAGATCTAGGGTTTAACAACTAGTAACATAAACAAGAATTTCTCCTCACAACAAAATTTAAAAAGTCTTTCAAATCCAAAACTTCAAACAATAGAAACCATGAAATAATCAATTCAAAAACCATTCAATAATCTGGCAAACATGATGTAAATAATCTTTTCGAAAGAAAATTGCAAAGGGATTTCAAAACCCTACCTTAATCCATTGATGCTATGAAACCACAAAGATCAATCTCAACTCAAAAATTCAAGCTTTCAAAAATTCTTTCAATTTCAAATCTAGAGCCAAAACCTATAATTCTTAAAATCTGTGTGTCCAATAATGCCCAAAACAAATTCTAATGTAGAAAACCTAGCAATCAGAACTGAAAACATGCAACTCTTAATCAGAAATAGAACTCAAGTGTTAAAAACAATAAAATAGTTAACTCTAAATGCCATAAATAATAACTCAACTCCAACATTGCTTTTATCAACTTCAATTAATTAAAAGAATTATTTATTTAATTTTCCCTCAACTTAAGTCACTTTTACTCAACTTGATTTTAAAAGGTTAAGTTTTGATTTTCATAATAAAGTGTTTTTTAAGTTGCATGATTTATTATTATTATTTTAATTAATAAAATATGCAACTCAAGTTAAATATCAGTTAACTCAAATATAGTAAAGTTGCACAACTGAACTCCTAATCTAAGTTCAACATTGTTTTCATCAAACTTTATGCATTCAAAGTGCATGATTAATTTTAATTAATAATGATATGCAACTCCAATTAAATATTACTTAATTTCTTTTATGCATTTAAATATCAATTTTTATTTAATAATAATTATACTCCTCAATTATTTATTTATTTATTTATAGTTTTGATAGTCAAATGACCGTAGCCAAATAATTTTATTTATATCAAATAGTAAAATACAAAATCTCCATTCAATGCAGACATCAGTAGGAAAGAATGGAGAAGAAAACCTCTGGTCTAGCCCGAGGGACCTTGCGGTCCTGAAATGTCACCATGTTAGGAAAAGTGTCATAACCAAGTCTTATTCCATTATAATATAATAATACATAAATCAATAGAGAATAAGATCTAAACAGACTCGATCTAACATTATAACTTCATTCAATTTTCTCAGCAAAGCTCTATGAGGACCCAAGCATTTCCACGATGTCCTATTTTCTTTATTCCAGTCAGACCTCACCTGTTCCTGAGAGGATCAAGGACAAACAAGAAAAAAACACACTACCACCAAACTAGACACTAGTGGTTAGTACACAAAATGATACACTATCATGCCCAAAACTTATAGGGCAAAACAAACCGAAATATACACCGACAATTTTTTTAAAAGATAATAATAAGTTTAACACTACATCCTCTACTTGGAAATATAAAAGGCCACAATATTAATTTTAATTAATTAATTTAATTAGTTTTAAGTATTATTTACTTGCATCCCAACAGGCAATTGTAACTCGGGCTTACCATCAGAATCCTCGGGAGATGGCAACTCTAACCACCTTGAAATCCCTCTTAAAAGTACAAGGGTACGAGCATGCAAAATAAATTGGGCGCTAATAGTTTAAAGCTGAAATAAAAAGTAACTCATGCCACATGTTCTTGTTTTGCTGCACATTCTCAAGGAGAAGGTGTTTTCTAAAATTCGGCCTGAAATGCATCGTGGGTCGTAGAGCTCATGATCATCTTGCGATGGTCGTTAGTTGATGATGAATGTTGAGAGCCCCACTCTGGACACACATCCTCTTTCTAGAGAACATTTCCAAAAGGAGGAGGTCCTTTCTCAATTTGACTCAAAATACATCTTGGTCGTGGATCTTATGCTCATCCTGTGGCTATCGATAGTCGATGATGGATGTTGAGGGTCCCACTCAAGACACACATCTTCTTTCTGGAGAACTTTTCCAAAAGGAGGAGGTTATTCCTCAAATCGGCCTGAAATGCTCAATGGGCCCTTGATATGAAGTTCATTATTAACTATCTAAAATTTATTTCAGCCATTTTAAAGGTACTCACACCCTTTTCAACTTACTCTCTCTGGAATCAGACATGTATCATACCTCACAAGTAGAGTACATCCGATTGGAAGTTTTGAGGATGATGTGTCTACACATCAAGTTTCATATTGAACTCATAACCATCTTTATCGACCGTTGGATGACTTCAGATCTACAATCCAAAGTGTATTTCAAGCATTTAGTTGGTACTAATATCTTTTTTGACATACACTCTCTGGAATCGGGACACATGTTATTCCTCAAGAGTAGGCTTCATCCAATTGGAAATGTGAAAGCTGACGTGTCTGCAAAACAAGTTGTAATTTGCTTGAATAATCAATATCGTCATTCGTTGGATGATTTTAGATCAACAACCCAAAGTGAATTTTGAGCGTATTGTTGGTACTAATAATTTTTTGGCATACTCTCTTCAAAATTTGGACATGTTTTATTCCTCAATAGAAGGCTTCATCCATTGGAAAATGTGGAGGATGACGTGTTTGCACAGTAAGTGTCTGCTGGGTGACTTAAGATTAATGACCCAAAGTATATTTTAGGTGTATTGTGAGAACTAAGATCACTTGAATCAGATGATGTCCTCATATTAAAAATTAGACTTATGATGTTCATCCTTCCTCTATTCCTATATTTTCTAATTCATCAGCCCTTTGATTGCCCTCTTGGTAGATATGATTGATTATGATCTTGGCAAAGGTCTGGCAAAGTGAGAGGGCCCTTGACAACATTGATTCTAGTCTCCAATTAGTGAGGTATCATTTCCTTAATTTATTATAATAGCAAAATCTCCTTCAATCTCTAAATTCTTTCAACCAAGAGTCCTACATAGTTCTAGTCCTTCTACTAAAGCCATTAATTTTGCTCAATTATTAGTCTTTGTTTCTATAGATCTTGCTAACTTTTCTATCTCCATTCCCTCTGAGTTATGGATACAACAACCAATGCCCACTTTTTCGGACTCCCTCTTGAAGCCCCATCAAAATTGAGTTTAAACCAACCCTTCTTGGGTGGTTTCCATTTACATATCTCTCGCTTTCTTTTAGAGGATTCCCCCCTAAATCCAAAAATGGGGGTAATTTTAGACCTATCCACTTACCTCTCATTTTTTCATCCCAATGAGACATCATAGCTTCCTTCTTTTGTTTATTCATAACCTGACTATTGGTGAGTTCAATGATAGAAGACTTAATTTTATTTAGAAGTTGTTCTACATTCATTTTTCTTTCCTAAATTTTTTTTGGTTGCGTTCCTTCTGTAATTCCCATAGGACTATGGAGGGTGTAGATATCCATAAATAGATATAAATACTATCCTTCCTAAGGAGAGGCCAAACAAGTAGCATATCTGTTATAGCTCTTGGAAAAGTTGATGCCCAACCCAATTTTGAACAAAGACATTTCCATCATTTACTTGAATAAGGGCACTGCAAAAATAGGTGGTCAATGGATTCTTCCTCACTTTCGCATAAAGGACATCTACTTGGGCCTTGGTATCACATTTTCTTAAATCTTTCTACAGTTAGGATGTTCCTATTTAAAACTAACCAAGTAAAAAATCCTACCTTAGACAAATGTGCTTTATTCCAACATAATGTTATAGGGAGGGAGACCTTTGTGCTCATCTAGAGAGACCTAAGAAAATTATACCCCTCCTTTGAGTTGTATTCCCCTCATTTTCTACCATCCCACATCAATTTGTCCTTGCCAAAATTGAAAGAAACTTTCCTGTTTGATAAGGTTCTTTTTAGATCTTCCACTTCCTTAGGTGGAAGGTTCATGTCCTTAAAATCCTTCCATTTCTAGCCCCTCCCCTCATCCCCAAAGGCCACATAATCTTTAACTCTTTTCCCCCATTTTTCTTTAAGAGTCAAACTTAATTGGGTCATATTACTATCCTTCTCCAAAGCATCATATCCTCCCCAAGAGTCTTGCTAGAAAAGAGCTTCTTCCCCCTTCCCCAAGTTCCATGTTAGTCTATGCTGGATGGTGGATCTACAATCCATCATGAAGTTCTGAATTATTGACCCTGTAGGTGGTGATTTCTTCCTAAATATGTTGATCGGTTCAGAATTGCTCAGATATTTCTTTATAAGGATCTTTTCCCATTTGAGGTATGGATTTATATACATTCTCTATACTAATTTGGCTCCTAAAGCTTTACCTTGGATTTTGATGTCCTTAATCCCCGCACCTCCGTTGTCTTTCGGTCTACATACCTTGTCCCAAGCTAACAGGGAAATTTTTTTTTCTTATCCCCTATTCCTTGCCAAAAGAAATTCCTAAGGAGTTTTTTAAGTTCATCCCTATTACCCGCAAAAGAGAGCAATTTACCTTTCCAAGAATCCATTTTACTTTTGATTTTTTCTATTATTTTTTCCTATAATTTTGTCAAACGAGCCCCTTTTCCTAAAGGGAGACCTACATTTTACAAGGTAAACTACCTCTTTTGAAGTTCATAATCTGGCAAATCTTCTACTCCAGATTAGAATGGGTATTAAAGAAAAAGATCTCCGACTTCTCAAGGTTTATCTCATGACCTGGTGAATTGGTGTATTCACTTGATATTGTTTTATATGCTTTTGCCTCCTCTATAGTGCTTTGTCCATAAAGCATAGTGTCCTCAAGAAGCTGTTGGTGAGAAGTTGGATCTAGGTCACTAGTAATCCTTATTCCTTTGATTGTCTTGTCATACCTAGCATGGTTTATTGATCCTCCTAATACTTTTGTCATCAAGATGAATAGAAAAGGGGATATCAGACCCCCTATCTAAGTCCCCTAATAATCTCAAAAAAGCCTTTGGGTGACCCATTTACTAGTATTGATAACTTAGGGGAGGATATGCATTCAAAGATCAAATTCACCCATTATTTTGTGAACCCAAAGGTTTCGAGGCATTTCCTCAAAAAACCCCAACCCACTCTATTATATGCCTTTTTAATATCTAGTTTAATTAGAAAACTAGGCTCTTTGTTGTTTTGAACAATATGTATGGACTCTGGGACTATAATAACTCCATCGAAGATTGATCTGCCTGGTACAAACCCTGTTTGTTCCTCACTGGTCAGGATTGGAAGAAGTTTCTGAATTGTTATAGCCATAGTCTTAGTAAATAATTTATAGAGGGTATTGAAAAGAGCTATGGGATGATAATCATTAAAGGTCTTTATTTTGTCATTTTTTAGGATAAGGGCTATAAAGGTATTATTCACCTCCCTAAAGAGGTTTTCTGAATTTCATACTCCATCTAAAGCCTCTGTTACCTCTACCCCGATGAAGTCCCAATTTTTTTTAAAGAAACAAGCTAGAAACCCATCCATCCCTGGAGATTTATCTGGATTCATCTTCTTAAGGGACACACTTACTTCCTCCAAGGTAAACTTTCCCAATAGTGCTTTATTTTATTCTTTGGATATGAGTTTTGGGATGTTCCTAATGATGTTATCTTGTGCCCCAAGATTCTGGTTGCCATAATTATTGAAGATTTCTTCCAAGTACTTTATTTCCTCCTTTACAATGTCATAGGGGTCATCTAGTTTTTCCTTGTCCTTGTTTTTAATGGAAGTGATTCTATTAGCTATTCTTTGTTGCTTTGTATTGTTGTGGAAGAATATAGTGTTTCTATCCCTTGCTTCTAACCATGTCTCTCTTGATTTTTGTCTCCAAAACAATTCCTCTTTGGATAAGATGTCTTCATAATCCTTCAACATGATCTTCTCTTTTTTGAATAAAGCTAAATCCATCCCTCTCTCTATGAACTCCTTGTTTAGATTCTCTAATTCCTCTTCCAATAATTGTTTTCAAAGATGTTCCCAAAGTGTTCAAAATTCCATACCTTAAGCCTATGCTTTATAATTTTTAATTTTTTAACCACTTGGTATATTTTAGATCTAGATACCATAATTTCACTCCATTTTTCAATCATCTTCATAAAACCCTCATCCTTAAAATACATTTGTTCAAATTTGAAGGGACAGTTGTCTGTCTTTTTATCCTTAATGATGTGAAGCTCAACTAGGTAGTGGTCTAAACTTGATATGGGTTTCAATTTTGATTCCAGAGTAAAGGGTAGTTCTTCCATGGTCCCATTTAGAAAAAAATTGTCCAATTTCTCCACAACAAAGTTGAATCCTTTTCTCCCATTACTCCAAGTGTAGCTATCTTTGGAAGTGGCAATATTAATTAGTCCATTTCTATTAATCCAATCATTAAAATGTTATGCTTCCTTAGGGATTTTCTGAGTTCCACCCCATTCTTCTGATGCCTTAGTTATAGTATTAAAATCCCATCCTATGATTGAGATCTCTTCTTTACAATCAATTAATTTTTCTTCAATTTCTTTCCAAACTCTAATTTTGTCCATATTTGGAATAGGGCAGTACACATTAAAAATCCTAAAGCTCAACTTCATTTGGGAGTAGCTAACTAAGCCACAACTAAAATTTCCATTATCTTCTAAAGATGTTATAGTCATAAACCTTAGATCTCATTAGAAAACTTACCCTCCTAAGGTTCTCCTAGCTAGAGATCCCCACATCTCCCTAAACCCTAGCTTCTTTTTGGTGGCAAGTAATGTTTTGGAGAACTAGGGATCACTTGAGGGTTGTCATTTATGGAAACACTTATGCTGGAGTGATCGCATGTAGAGAGTTTTGGTATTGGAGTCACAGTCATGAAAATGGCTAAGTACATAATCAAGATAATACTATACTGTGTTACAGTTTTGGTTAGCGAGGACAATGTATGATGTATTATGGCTTGCGAAGTTAGTAGAAGGCATTTTAGGGTATGCATATACTTTAGTTAAGATCACATGTGTTTTGGTGATCATATCAGTTGTTAGAATAACTAAGAGGGGGGTGAATCAGTTATCCATAGTCCCAAATACAAAATGTATATCCAAAAACACTTTAAACAAATTTTTGCAACTCGGTAACATAGAATAGTAAACTATTTGTGTTTTTACCGATTACCAATTAATAACTCGATCAAATCAAATATGAAACATGTAAAGTATGATATCCAACAATCATCACAATCAACACATAACACAAGAGATTTAACATGGAAACTCTGTAAAGGGAAAAACCACCTGGGATCGGTAACCCAAAAATTATTCACTCTTCTGAAGTGAGCTCGGTGAAGAGCCAACCCTATTAAAGGTTACAAAACATACTATAAGGTGTGACCTTATTAGAGGATTTAACACTAACCGTTATCGTCCAACCAGCATTCACTATGGGGTTGACAGGATAAAAAATGTACATTCTATGAATGACATTACAAGACTTTCTAGTCTACTCGGTTAAGGGATTTATCTTATTACAATGGTTAAATTGTAACAACAGGTGATCTGATTACAATACAACTTGATCTGCAGATGTACAGATCTATATTATGCTCATTAAAATCCTCTGATCAATATATCAATTATGTTCAATAATATTCAGTAACTTATTATCTCTCGGTTATAGCTTTCTGACGCTCGGTAATCTCTGTAGTTTGGTTCTCCTTAACTAGTTTGATCAGGCATGCATGAAGCTTGTTCACGTGATATCTCTACGATATTCTTTCCTGCGGCATGAGTTTCATAATGAAACCCTAGTCTCTTAAATAGACAAGTAAACCATTTTCCTTTCATCCATCAAATTTTGCGGCTTAGTCACTTTTGTTGATTTTTCCACTTAAACCTTCCTCAGATGATGTGTCAGTAACAAGTTTCAATTCTATCCTTTAGATCTTCCTTGAATTTTGCTAGCCGCCGATCTCGAACAAACTTTATCTTTCCACTATGTGATCATACACTTTAAAGCTCATCAACTTCTGTCAGCTAAACTAATCATTTAGTTCTTTTGTTCATTCTTGGTTAACAAAGAAATGCGTTGGTGAACACAAGCTCAATTTATATTGTGCTCGGTATACACTACACTACTCAGTGTATACTAGAATGCTTCATTAACCGACTACACTACTTTGTAACATTTTTCTCCCAACTTCATAACAGATTAATGCAACATAATCAAGTCAACAATATAAATTCATAGACTCATCAATAAATTACCAAGAGTATTCCTTATCCTCATCTGTCATATCCATCTTCCTCCATGTAGATATCTCGGTTCTTCATCTTTATCTTCTCTTCTACAGATGTTTTATATGTTTGCAAATCCATGATAATTACTGTCAAAACTAGTTGACATCAATGACAACATAAAATTGATTCAATTATCTTACAAAATAGTTCAGTGCTCGGTGATCTCTAATCACTTAAAGTTCTTCAATCATGTTCTCAATCAATTGTAGTTCATCAATCTCTCCCTTTGGCATTGGTGGCAACTCAAGCAATATGAAGTATACCATACACATACCAAACATGTATTCTACAACTCTGTAAACAAATGTTGTAGCTCGATAAGCTCTCCCTAGCTTAATATATTTAATCATTACGTTACATAACAACATTGCAAGTGCAGACTATCTTCTGCAGATATGATCTTTAGCAGCCCTCAGATTCCTTCTGTTTATCTTTCCTTTTATCTTTTTAGATTGTCTCTCGCTTAGATAGATGTTCCAATATTCTCCTCGGTTATCATGTTGTTTATCTCTCCCTTTAACAACAATGCCAAAGAAAACATAAACCATATAGCTCTTGTAGTAGCCAATTAACTCATTGTTGTCTGATTCATTCAATGTATCTCAGTATACTGATTATACCACTAGTTTCTCAAATCTTTCACAACCTTAAACAAAGTCCAAAGTGTGAAATATGCTACATCAACATGAATGATCTTCTGATAAGATTAGTTTGATGCAACCTCCAGATCACATTAGTGACTGGTAGACAGGGGACAGACCCCAAGTCTAGTCCTCAAGTATTCAAATGTATCTTTCGGTAGAGGCTTTGTAAATATGTCAGCAAGTTGCTCTTTGGATGTAACAAATTCTAGCTTCACTTGCTTCTCCTGTACTTGTTCTCTTAAGTAGTGATACTTGATAGACATGTGCTTTGTTTTTGACTGCATCACTAGATTCTTTGAAATGTTTATAGCACTAGTGTTATCATAGTATATAATCACCGACTCAGTGGTTACCTCATTCATTCCTTCTAACACTTGCTTAATATATGCAATATTTGAATAGTTTGTAGTAGCATAAACATACTTTGCTTCGGTTGTAGACTACGAAATACAAGACTGCTTCTTACTTGTCCAGGTAACAAGTCTTTCACTGAAGAAAAATGCTCCTTTGGTTGTGCTTTTTTTGTCATCCACATTTCGAGCCCAATTAGCATCGGTGTATACTTTGAGTTCAAACTTGCCATCCTTAGGATACCATAATCCAAAATCTTTGATTTTCTTCAAGTATCTTAAGATTCTCTTTGTAGCAACCATGTGTGACTCCCTAGGATTTGCAAAAAATCTTGCAACAATCCCCACAACATGTGCTATATCTAGTCTACTATGTACTACATACATCAACTTACCAATCATTGATCGGTATAGTGTCTGGTTCACCTTTGTAGTTTCATCCTCTTTAGTCAATTTGTAGCCTGTGACCATCGGTGTTCCAACTGGTTTAGCATCTTCCATGCCAAATGTTCTTAGTACTTCTTTTATATACTTTGATTGTGTGATGAATATCCCATCATTCTGTTGAATAACCTGTAGTCCTAAAAATAACTTAATCTCTCCAAACATAGACATTTCAAACTCTTTTCTCATCTCATCAGTAAATTATTTACATATGTGATCTTGTCCTCCAAAGATAATATCATCCACAAATATTTTAGCAATTAGAATAGTATCATCAGTATCTGCTTTCATATACAAATTGTTGTTCTCACTAGTTTTAACAAATCCAATACTTAACAAATAAATATGCAGCCTTTCACACCAGGCTCTTGATGCTTGCTTCAAACCATACAAAGCTTTATGTAATCTACATACCATGTCTTTCTTGTCTGGATCTACAAACCCTTCTGGTTGTTCTATGTAGACTTCTTCTTCAAGTATCCCATTCAGAAATGCAGACTTAATGTCCATTTGATAAACTTTAAATTTCTTATGTGCTGCATAAGCCAGTAACATTCAAACTCCTTCTAGTCTAGCAACAGGTGCAAAAGTCTCACCATAATCAATTCCTTCCTCCTGTGCATACCCCTTGCATACTAGTCTGGATTTATTCCTTGTAACCTCTGCATTTTCATTCAGCTTGTTTCTGAAGATCCACTTAGTACCGATAACATTCTTATCCTTAGGTCTAGGTACTAAGGTCCATGTCTTGTTTTTCTCTATCTGTTCAATCTCTTCATTCATTGCATTTATCCACTCTTCATTCTCCAATGCAACTTTAACATTTTTCAGTTCATATTCACAAACTAAGCATGTACCTTGTCTTGACTTACTTCTCGTTTGTATGCCAGATTGCTTGTCGCCAATGATTTGGTTTTCAGGATGATGTCTTCTAAAAAATCTTGCCAGTATCCAATCTCTTCTTTCTTGTTCATCTTGTTCATGTTCATTTTCTTGCTCGGTAGGTCCTTCCTTCTCATTGGTTTCTCTTTCCTACTCCTCGGTGTTGTTTTCCTGCTGATTGGTTGTCACTGTCTACGGCTTTGGTAGATACTCTAGTTGTTCTATGTATGTGAATCTACCATAGTCTTCCAGTTCCTTTGTGCTTTCTTCTGTATTCTTGTCATCAAACTCATCAACCCTGACATTAGCACTTTCAATCATTTTATTAGTAAATTTATTTAGACACTTGTATGCTTTGCTTTTAGTGGAGTATCCAAGAAATATCCCTTCATCACCTTTTGAGTCAAACTTTCCATTTCTTTCATCTTTTAGACTAAAGCATTTACTTCCAAAAATTCTGAAATAAATTACAGTGGGTTTGTGTCAAAACCATAACTCATAGGGTGTTTTGTTAGTGTCCTTCTTCAACTGTACTCAGTTCAAAACATAAACAACTGTGCTAACTTCCTCTCTCCAGTATGTCTGAGAAACATTTTTCTCTATCATCAGTGTTCTTGCGCAATCAACAATTGACCTATTCCTCCTTTCAGCAATTCCATTCTACTAAGGTGTTCTCGGTGTAGAGACCTATCTTTTTATACCATGCTCATTACAGTAGTTAGTAAATTCATCAAAAATAAATTCACCTCCTCTGTCAGATCTTAAGCATTTCAATTCTTTACCAGTCTCTTTCTCTACTTTTGCTTTAAACCACTTGAACATTTTAAATGCCTCTGATTTTTCTTTCAAGAACATGACAGTCATCAATCTAGTGTAATCATCAACAAAAAGAATGAAATATCTATCTCCATAATAACTCTATGTTCTCATGGGACCACACAGGTCGGTGTGAACCAACTCAAGTATTTTCTTTGTTGAATAATCTTTGCTTTTGAAACTAGATTTTGTCATTATACAATTTTGACACTCATGACACATAACATGATCAGGCTTAGATAAGTTAGGCAGACATCTAATATTTTTCTTTTTACTGATCTTAATCATGTTATCAAAGTTTACATGACATAACCTTTTATGCCATAACCAAGCATCTTCATTTTTCATCATTAAACAAGAAGACTCTGCATTATCAAGATAAAACAAGTTACCTTTCGATTGTGCTCCTGTTCCAACAAGTCTTCCTCCATCATCAAATATTTTTACTTTCTTGCTCTCAAAAGCTACTCGGTGACCTGAATTATTCAGTTGTGCCACACTTAGAAAATTATAGTTTAGTCCTTCTACCCAATAAGCATTATCACATTGGATTCTATCATTTATCAGTAAGGATCCCTTTCCTCTAACCATACAAGGTGTATCATTACCCATTTTTACAGATCCTCCATTATATTGCTCAAGATGATTAAATTTTTCTTCATCACCAGTCATGTGATGTGTACAGCCACTATCAATGATCCATGTATCATTTTTATTAACCTTAGAAATCAGTGTTGTTTCTACATACCTTTCTTCTTCCTTAGAATCATCCTTCATGGCAACAAATACAACTTCTACATCATCATTTGAATCAAAATTAGATTCATTTTCTTCAGCAATGTAACATACCTTTTTTCCTTTATCATTGTTGTCTCGGTTGTCTCAGTTGTAGTGTTGGTAACTTCTATTACCTCTTCTCCCATAGCTTCCTTCGCCAGATCAGTCCTTGTTTCTATCATCTTCCTTCTTGTTTGGACATCTAGCAGCAATATGACCAACTTCTTTGTAGTTAAAACATGCTAAAGGTAATTTGCCTCTATATCTACCTTTTCCTTTAGGTAATCTCCTGGCCATAAGAGCTTCAAGCTCATCAAGCTCATCATCAGTATTGATATCACTATCATCCTTATTATTTCTACTACTAGATTTACCGATCTTCAGAGAAGTCATAAAAGCAAATTCAATAGTCGGTACAACACTATTATCATAGTTGTTCAGTTCAAAAGTTGTTAGCTTTCCAATCAGATTATCAAGAGTGAGAGTACTGTTAGGTGCTGACCTATTTTCATGTATTGCAGATATTCTAATTGCATAGATAGGCAATAAAGTCCTTAGAATTTTTCTTACCACAATATCTTCATCAATAACACCATCAAATCCTCTGATAGCATGAACTACCTCCTTTATTCGGTTTGTGTACTGCACAATGTTTTCTCCTTCTTTCATCTTCATATCATCGAATCTTCCTCTTAAGCTTTCAGCTCTGGCTCTATTGACATTTGTATCACCACTATAAACTTGAGCAAGTTTATCCTACATATCCTTAACAGTAGTGCAATCTTTAATATCTTCAAACTTGGCATTTGTCAGAGCAGCAACAATCTCCATCATAGTAATGTTATGCTCATGTCTATCTCTTAGTTGATCAAGAGTCAAAGGTCCATTGGGTGGTGCAATATAGCCATTCTCTAATAGTGTGAGGGCAGAATTCCCAATTCCAAATATATGCAGTTTTATTTAGCTTTGCCATATTGTAAAGTTGTCCTTGTTCAACTTTGGCACATCCCTCTTATACATTTTGTGATCTTTATGCTGAAGTCCTTAAAACTCTAGTCCAAGAAACCAATACGCTCTTATACCAATTGTTAGAATAACTGAGAGGGGGGTGAATCAGTTATCCACGGTCCCAAATAAAAAATGTATATCCAAAAATACTTTAAACAAATTTTTGTAGCTCGGTAACATAGAATAGTAAATTGTCTGTGCTTTTACCGATTACCAGTTAATAACTTGTAGTAACTACCGATCAAATCAAATATGCAACATGTAAAGTATGATATCCAACAATCATCACAATCAACACATAACACAAGAGATTTAACGTGGAAACCTTGTAAAGGGAAAAATCACCTGGGATCGGTAACCCAAAAATTGTTCACTCTTCTGAAGTGAGCTCGGTGAAGAGCCAACCCTGTTAAAGGTTACAAAACACACTATAAGGTGTGACCTTGTTAGAGGATTTAACACTAACCGTTATCGTCCAATCAACATTCACTATGGGGTTGACATGATAACAAATGTACATTCTATGAATGAAATTGCAAGACTTTCTAGTCTACTCGGTTAAGAGATTTATTTGATTACAATGGTTAAAATGTAACAATAGGTGATTTACAATACAACTTGATTTGAAGATGTAAAAATCTATATTATGCTCATTCAAATCCTCTGATCAATATATCAATTCTGTTCAACAATATTCAGTAACTTACTATCTCTCGGTTATAGCTTTCTGACGCTCGATAATCTCTGTAGTTTGGTTCTCCTTAACTAGTTTGATCAGGCATGCATGGAACTTGTTCACGTGATATCTCTGTAGTATTCTTTCCTCTGGCATGAGTTTCATAATAAAACCCTAGTCTCTTAAATAGACAAGTAAACCATTTTCCTTTCATCCATCAGATTTTGCAGCTTAATCACCTTCGTTGATTTTTCCACTTAAACCTTCCTCGATTGATGTGTTAGTAACACATTTCAATTTTTTCCTTTAGATCTTCCTTGAATTTTGCTAGCCGTCAATCTCATAACAAAATTTATCTTTCCACTCCGTGATCATACACTTTACAGCTCATCAACTTTTGTCGGCTAAATTAATCATTTAGTTCTTTTGTTCATTCTCGGTTAACAAAGAAATGCATCGGTGAACACAAGCTCAGTTTATACTGTGCTCGGTATACACTACACTGCTCGGTGTATACTGGAATGCTTCATTAACTGACCACATTGCTTTGTAACATTTTGCTCCCAACTTCATAATAGATTAATGCAACATAATCAAGTCAACAATATGAAGTCATAGACTCATCAATAAGTTACCAAGAGTATTCCTTACCCTCATCTGTCATATCCATCTTCCTCCATGTAGATATCTCGGTTCTTCATCTTTCTCTTCTCTTCTACATATGTGTTAGATGTTTTAAACTCCATGATAAGTACTGTCAAAACTAGTTGACATCAATGACAACATAAAATTGATTCAATTATCTTAAATAACAGTTCAGTGCTCGGTGATCTCTAATCACTTGAAGTTCTTTAATCATGTTCTCAATCAATTGTAGTTCATCAATCAGTGAGATACAATGCTATGAAGCTATGTGAAGATAGAGAATCAGTGTAACAAGGCACATAAGAAGTCGCGATGATTGGGGAAAGGTTAATGGATATGGAAACATGCTAAGTCAGATAAATGTTGTATATTGCTGACACTTTGGTTTGGTAATATATGATCATCGACTCTATGTTTAGCATTTGCATAAGTTTTTATTATGTTTTGTGAAGTATTTTGAGAGATGACTGGATGGAAGATTTTGTATAAGTATAGAGTGCTTTATGAAAGCGCTAATTGTGTATGTGATGATGATCTGATGGATGCAAATATGATATCAGAGAGCAGATGCAAGATCAATGTTTGAAAGAGCTATAACTGGAACTATCTAAGCAAAGGAAGTGCTTGTATTATTCATTTTTGGAGAACTCTTTGAGATAGTATTTTGATTTTAAGAGTTGTAAGCTCACCACCTTTAACAAGGTTTTTGTATACCCCTAATAGGGTTCTATATTCCTCTAATAAGGAAACGTACTATGTAATAATCAACTCCTAACAGGGCTAGATCTCCTAACAGGGATATAATATTTTAGTGCATAATTGTGGGTACCATCCCCACCGGGGTTTTCCCTTGGCCAGGGTTTCCTCGAGAACATATCATGGTGTCGTGAGTTATGTGTTGTGCTTTCATGTTCTTTTCATTTCAACATTGTTATGGTTTATTTTCAATTGGTTGAAGTTTAAATTAAAGTGTAGTAATACTGATTCAACCCCCCTCTCAGTATTACCTAATCCTAACAATTGGTATCAGAGCAGTTGGCCCTTGGAGGGAAAGCCTAATAGCTTAAGGGAGATAAAAATGGATTCAGAAAGTTTGCAAGATAACTTTGAAGCAACACTTGATGAACTGGACAAAGAGAAGGCTGAGAATGGTGTATTAAAATTCAAATTGAGAAGAGTAGAAGGTTTCATCAGGAAACTAAAGGAACAACTTGAAACTTCAAGAAATTAGAAACAAGACCTTATCGACAAGATTAATGAAGATTCAGATACTAATACATCAGATCAAGTAAAGAAGTTGGAGCAAGAAAAAGAGCAAATCAATCTTTTGATGATTTAAGAGATTCAACATGAAAAGGATGCAAGATACAAAGTTGAAGAGTCACTAAAAGAAGAAAATGAGTAGATAGGACAAATGAAGACTGAACTTGATCACTACAAGGATAAGTGTCAGGAATTGGAGAAGTACAATCAGATCATAAAAGGAGAACTCACTCAATCCAAATTGCATATTGAGAAGTTGCACTTGAGCAGTGATAAAATTGATGAGAAAAGAGTGAGACATAAACCTAACGGAGATATGTCTGGAGTTGGATTCATTGAAGTAGAATGTTCTAAGACCAATGAAGAAGCAAATGAAGTGAAGACTGAAGAAAGACCTACTCATGAAGAACCTAAAGAATAGATCAGATCTTTCAGAGGTAGATGCTTTGGATGCAACAAAGTTGGACACATGAAAAGAGATTGCAGAAGTAAAGGTACCTCTAAACCCTTTACCAGCTACTATTATAACTATTATGATTATGGACACAAGAAAGAAGATTGTAGAAAACTAGATCAGTCTAGGTATAAACAAGATTATGTTAGAGAAGAGTCAGCAACCAAGATCACATGCCTCAAATGCAATAATTTTGGGCATACTACAAGGTATTGTAAGCTTCAAGTGAATCAGGATAGAAGGAGACCTCCTACATGTTACAAATGCAGCAACCTTGGACACATAGCAAATTTTTGTAGATACAATGGAGAGGAAAATAGAAGAGGACCAAGAGGACCACCTCCTATGGTTATAAATAAGAATATTGGTGACAATGGTAAAATTCTTAATGAGTATATGAATGAGTTTGAGAATCATTTCAAGAAATCATAAAGTAAAGAGGATGACAAGATATGGAAGGTGAAAGAGTTCAATAAGACATTGGTTCAGGGAGAGACATTAGATGATACTGTGTCTTTGCATGATACATTCTTTGAGACATCAACCTAGAAGGCAGCATGGCCTTAGGGGGAGCATTGGATGAAGATAACAAAATATATCCAGCCCTTGATTATGTGTAGTAAGCTCATGCGATCTTAGGTATAGTATTTACCTATACTATGGAGTGTGTGGTTGAGAGCGCAACACTTGGAGATTCATTTTCCATGTTCACAAGATTTGTAGTGACTGGACAACATGCGAAGCTGAGGTACCTATGATTAATGCACTTACTCAACTTGAGAAGGATAAAAAGGCTTGAAACATCTCATTTGTGCACCGTTTGAGAATTAACAACAAAGGAAAGCAGAGTTGTGTAGCATTTTAGTCATCTAGCAGAGAGATTGTGTGATCACTTGAAGCAAAGTTCTGGATTTTAGCATGTGTATGCAAATTAGATGTCTAACAACTAGACATGATAAATTAACCATTAAAAGCCAATAAATCTATCTAATGCAAACACAATGAAGAATGCAAAGTAACTATGAAATGATGAAACTAATTTAATTACCTTCACCTACCATGTAGCTTGTCTCCATTGTCCTCCTAGCCTTGATTTCTTGAAGATGTTGAGCTCTCAGATTTTCAAATGAAGCCCTTTCCCAAGATGATCACCAAAGTGTGGAGATTGAATGAAATGAGTGCACAATAGCTTATGCAAACTAATGGATGGAATGCAAATGAAATGGTGATAGTATGAATTGATTACTCTTAGAATGCTTGGATGCTTGATTGCTTGGATGCTTGATTGCTTGAATGCTTGAATGCCTATTATCAAAATACCTATTAGCTCTCAAATGGGAAATGTGGCTCCTTTTATAGAGTTTTGGAGGATCTAGGCCTAGGTGGCGCAATCCTACGGTTGAGAATGAAAGGTGGAAGATCCTAGGGCTAGGATTGACTTGGTTGAAGGAGTTGAGAGAAAGGGGGATATAGTTGGAATGTGAGAGGAAGAATAGGGATGATGTTCCTCTCACATTGACATGGAGGAGAAGAAGGTGGAAGGGAAAGACACATGTCAAGTGTCTCAAAAAGACCAAAGAGAGAAAGAGGGAGAGACCTTTTCCTCACGAGGACTCTTTGCACAAGTGTCCTATGAGTCACCTTTGACCCTTAGAGGTGGCTTGAGAAGCCCCTTAGGAATAGGGCATGTCTCTCGACTTGGTTGTTAAGAGGACATGTGGTCATGAGACTAAGTCCTATGAGGCCACATAGCTCTTGAGAATAGGACATGTGTGGGTGAGGATAATTGTAAATAAATAATTAATAATAATTATTTATCTTAGCCAAAGTGATGTGTCAAGTGACTAGGTAGGTGAGGTGGACTAGGAAACTTAGTCATATTTAGGTGATTGTGTATTTAATTAAATCACTTTAATAAGACTAATTAGAAGACTTAGGATAGAAGAATAGACTATAGTGAATTCACTAAATAAATTGAATAATTTATTTAATAAATAGATGACTAATTATTAATTAAATAATAAATATTTAATTAATTTATCAAGTCAATAGTAATTAAATAATAAATATTTAATTAATTAATGAAGTCATTTTTAGGTGTATACATTTTTCCCCTCTTTGAAATAATGTGTGTGTCACATTGTTTCAAAAAAAATTTCAAGTATTTTGCCCCTGCCCCAGACAATGTCGAAAATGACATAAGCATGCCCCCTCGAGAGATTGATTAATAATTTGTTATTTTTTTTTAAATTTTGATTAATCAATCTCACAAAAGAAACAGAAGAAAAGGTTGGTGAAAATAGGGTGAAATGGAATAAAAATGAAAGATAGGGTCCACACACCAAGCACATAGGGTCCACAGGCTATAAATAGGGCTTAGGGGTCCACAATAGGCTCATTGTGTACACTTGTCATTTGGAGATCAAAGCACAAGAGAGAGAAGAGCAGAGCCCCTAGGATGTCATTCCCATTGTTAGATCACCACTTCGAGAGAGTCAGACGCTTCTAGTGACCACCCGATTCGGGTGAACCGGTAGGTGACTCGATTTGGCTTTATGATTTCATGATTTTGATGCATGTTAGATTTGAATGTTAGCATGTTTAGGATAGATTGAATGATAGAAATAGATTAGAAATTTTTTAGTTTTAGGCGAAGGATGAATGCGCAATTTCGGCGCACCAATGCGCAGAAACTAGCAACGTTTGCGCAGAAAAATAAAACTTTTTGCGCATGCGTGTAGGGCAGTTGCGCATTCATACTAGAGGAATGTTAGACTTGCACAAGTGTGAAATAAAAATGCGCATATGAAAAATCAGTGCATTTGTGCAGAGTTATGGCGCAAATGTTCAATAAAACTGCGCTTTCGTAAAAACCTGCGCATGAGTGCAGAATTATTGCGCAAATGTCAAGAAAAATTGCACATATGTAAAAACTTGCACAAATGTTAAATAATACTGTGCATACATGTTTCAATGCTGAGCATACATGTTTCAATATCACGCATGTGTTTGAAGTGATAGAATGTGGTCAAACTAGATAGTCAATTAGGTCAAACTTGATGTCGATAAGCTGATTGGATCTGTTGGTGATTGATTTTGATTGATTTGATCAAGATAGGCAACATTGTAGCATGTTCACTAGTTAACCAGTCTCAAACATAGATAATTGATAGAATCATCTGTTGAAACACGTGATAATAACATGTTTGAAATTGATATGATAGGATAGATAAATTGATAGATTAGTTTATCAAAATCTAATAGGTTGATTGTTGTTGACTTGAATAGGAGGATATCACAGATAGTCTGATGTCATGGGAGAGATATCCCGTGACACAGAATTTGAGACCGGCACTGTCAGAGACAGATAAACTATTGATTGGAGCGTTTGGATTATATTATGTGATTTACACGTCCGAGATTCAGGTGAATCTTAGTATAATGATAGCATTAGTAGAGCAATGGCACTCAGAGACGAGTACCTTCCATCTTCCGACAGGGGAGATGACAGTCACATTAGAGGATGTATATCGCATCCTCCGTCTTCCCATCACAGGTGAGCTGGTACAGTATGATCGGCACGGCGGAGTCATAGAGTGCAGAGCTGTCTTCGGTGATGATGATATAGAGGATGGAGAGATTAGCTGGGAGGACATGGTTGATTTGTATGATCCTCTACCAGTAGTGCTAGCAGGAGCGATTGGGGGATTTGTACGCCTAGATCGTAGATCTCATGGATTTGTAGTTGGATGGGGCTGCACATTACGACGGATGATGGAGGGGACCCGATTTGCTTGGGGTGTGTATTTATTAGCACATCTTTATCATGACATGCATCAGGTGGTGTACCATAGGGGTGCATCATTATCAACAGGTGTGACACTGCTCCATGTTTGGGCATGGGAGCATATTGCAGTTACTCGACCGGTGGCTATTAGATTTCAGGGTGCAGGGCAGCCCTATATTCATTTATACTCTTCAGTTTTGTCTTAGGCAAAACTGGGCCATTTAGAGTTTTGGCGGTATACCTTTGATACATTGGACACAGTGACATGGAGACCCTACTTAGGGTGTGAGCCATGGGATGATGAGCGGTAGCTTGGTTTTTGTTTTGAGTCATGGTGGTTGATAGGGTAGACGCCTTTTATTATAGAGTGACAACTAGTTAGTCGGGTCCTGAGACAGTTTGGCAGGATACAGGGCATGCCGTAGGGAGTGACAGAGCATGCTCGTACTCATTAGGAGACAAGACTGGGGACCCATGGCATCATTCGATGTTGCTCGATAGGATTTTTTGGATGCCCCATTCCAGGCATGGTCGATGAGACCGACAGTGGTAGACCCAGGGATGACTGCTGAGTTAGAGCAATTTTTGAGGGATTTTCCAGTTCCACGGATTACAGATCCAGCAGCGAGGCCTCCAGAGAGAGATCCTGCAGAGAGATGACGGGGGAGACTCTGAGGGAGAGATAGATGTGGGTGAGGGAGATGAGGTGGTGGTGACAGAGGAGGAGATGGAGGAGGAGATGATGGTGGAGATGGAGGGAGAGGGGATAGGGCAAGACCTCAGATGAGAGGAGGTGGTGTGAGGCAAAGGGGATTGATGCCACCTCCAGCTAGACAAGGATGAAGATAGCCTCCGGTACAACCAACATAGCTAGCATAGCCAACTGCAAGAGCTCCACTATAGGTACCAGTCCCTTTGGCACAGATACCAGTTGCCCCAGTACAGGGACTAGCTGCATAGGTACAGGTGCCACAGGTACAAGTGCAGGGACAGGATGAGGTAGATGTGTTATTAGCTCAGGGCAGAGTGGTACAGGGTGGACAGATTCAGGATGACATACAGGATGAGCTTGACGCTGAGATGTCAGATGTACAGGTACAGGATGAGTAGGCTGACATGGACATTAGGGGATAGGATCCTTTTTTTTAGAGAGATGCTGCGGAGGAGGACCCAGATATTGATGCACTGCTAGTTCGACTAGTAGTTACACAGGTGCAGGCAGATCGAGTTTCAGGCCTGGAGAGATAGATAGAGAGGATGGGTAGACAGATGGATGTGCTTAGAGCTGAGCGGGATTTAGCGGTAGAGAGACTCAGAGAGTCAGAGATGCTTTTAGATGAGCTACAGAGGATAGAGGACCTAGGTCCCCATGGAGATAGCCTGAGAGCCATGATACGAGCTGGGAAGGAGATATCCTACTGGTGAGAGGCATACAGACAGGTAGTGCCTAGAGATCAATGGATTGGGAGCTTCAGAGAGAGCTTAGTGGCAGTGAGGATAGTAGTATATGAGAGACAAACACCAACTGGTAGTGGAGGCATATCATCACGTCCTCCTAGAGCACCCACAAGTTCAGGAGACCAGGGTGGATCCTCAGGAGCAGGTGGTTCAGTAGCACAGGGCCTTATTGCAGCTCACAGATAGCGACAGACAGATTCAGGAGGCAGTGGGTCATAAATACCACTTGTATACACATTTTGTATCATATTATCATTATATCATTATATATTGACTTGATAGACACTGACTATAGACACATTGTTATTGATTATATATCATGGGACATTTGGACAGTTTGGTTGTATTTATGGACTTTATATGATTTTGACTCTATACGATTGATGCAGTTCTATCATGATTTGCTATGATGTTTATATACATGTGCGTACTGACATATGCAGGATGTGATGATTTACTTTTATATGCATGGAATGGATGTCTTAAAATGCAAAATGATTGATTTTCTATATGATGCTAATGGATAGATAATCTAATATATATGATTATATAAATGCATATTCTAAATGATATTCACTAATGCTATGTGATGATAAATGCAATGATGTAAAAACAATGTGAACAATGTAAAATGAATGGATACTAAATGCATGATGATACTAAATACATGTAATAAACAATAAATGATATTGTAATGCAAATGATATCTAATGTAATAAATGAAAATGTACCTAAGATGATAGATAATCATGATAAAATGAAATTAGATGAAATGATAACTATAACAAATATCCAATGAACACACCTAATAATAATTATGCATGTCTTAAAATGATTAAGTGAAAAGTATTTTTGGCTGTCCAAATGTCCTCAACTGAAATAACAATGTTCTTGACACAAGAAGAATGGACTTAGGAAATATAGATAACCTAATGAGAAAGATAACCTACAAATCTCTATAAAAGGACCACTTGATATGAAATTCATGAGATGGTAAAATGCAAATGCAAAATGAAATGAATGTATGTCCATAACTTTAGGTAACATCTTAGAACTTCATAATAGCTGGAATTTGATTTTCATCATTGAGCTCATTATGTTGCAAGAAAATGCAAGCATCATGGTATAATTAAACCAGGATGACCTGAGCACTTCTTGCATGGAGTTTAATATTGCAAACTTGACAAACATCTAGGTATAATTGAACCGAGATGACTTGAGTTTCATTTGCGTAACAGACAAGGAATATTTCTCCCCTCCATTGGGGAACAAATATTTGGAGTCGAGGTATACGATGGCGTATCACCATAAATAGCATTTGCAGAACAACATGATTTGTATGTTGTCCATACTATGAAACAGATGAAGGCACTTATACACAGACACCCCAATTACTTGTTCCTTTGATTTCATCGGAAAATACCCCACAAAAAACAATCAAAGAAAATATCATGCCCCATCCCGGCTATTCTAATCAATGACATATGAGAGTTTCAAACTCATGTCAAAGATATCCCGGAATAGCATAGGAAACATGATAACAATGAAATCTAGATATGAATGCATAATTTATAACAAATTATTCTAACATGCCTGCCATGAATATACATTTCTTTTGCCAAAAAGATAGATTTAGGATATGTTTGATCAGCTCAAGTGATGATGTATAGTCAAGATGTATAGATAAGCAGTCACAATTCGAAGGATAGATCATATATTCTAATTCAGCATGAAGATACCATTGTGAAAAAATGTTTGATTGTGTTTGCTTGCCTGGTGAAAATAACTCCATTGTGTCCTCTAAGAGTCATGACTATCATAGATCCACTTCCCAAACTAGGTCGAGGACATGCCCCTAGCTAGGTGATGGACTGACTTATTATGGATGAAGAAAGACGCAACAAGACTAGGATGAAGACCATGACAAAAGATCAAGCTATGATGGGGTTTTATTATGGGTAGATACAATGGATGGTGTATGAACTGGCCATTTTATTATGATATATACATGGTGGGGACAAGGACTGAGTAACCATTTTATTGTGGATATATACAATGAACAAACACACTAGAAGAATCCTAATAGATAGAGGAGCTAACTTGTCACACATAGCGCCTGTTTCCTGGTTTTCACCATATGCTTTTATTGCAGTTTTCTTTTAATTTTGTATTTTTTTGATTTTTTAGAATACAAAATATATATATCGACTATATACATGCCCCTTGCATTGGGATTTTAGGGATAGAACTTCTTGAGATGGATACTATTAAGAGGTTCATCCAAGGGATCCCCTTCAAGTGTAGACAACTAATAAGCCCCAGAACCATAGACTGCTATAATCACAAAAGGTCCTAACCAATTTGGTTCAAACTTGCCCTTCTTTTCACGGTGTTGTTGATTCTTTGGATTTTCTCAAAGGACTAAGTCACCCAACTAAAAGTCTCTGATCTTTACCTTGCTGTTGTACTGACGGGACATACGCTGCTGATAGACTTTCAAATGATCATAGGCTCACTGATGACGTTCATCCAACAGTTCCAATTTAGTCAGGTGTGCCACTCTATACTCTTCATCAGGAATTAAATCTTTAAGAGTAACACAAAGTGAAGGCAACTCGACCTCGAGGGGTAGGACTGCTTCAGATCCATAGACAAGGGAGTATGGAGTGGCTCCAGTAGGAGTACGGATGGAGGTGCGATAAGCCCATAAGGCTAGATTAAGTTGGAGATGCCAGTCACGGCCAACGTCATTGACAGTCTTTTGTAGGATTTTAACAATTATTTTGTTTGATGCCTCAGCTTTGCCGTTTCCTTGGGGATAGTATATGGAGGAATAGTTGTGGGTGATGTGGAATTTGGCACACAGTTCATCCATGTCCTGGTTTTGAAACTGTATCCCATGATCAGTGATAAGATACATAGGTATACCATATCTGCAAATGATATAGTTTAAGATAAACATGGATATTTGTTTCCCTGTGGCGGTAATCAATGGAACAACCTCAATCCATTTAGTAAAATACTCCGTGGCAGTGAGAATCCATTTGTGGCCGTTGGAAGATGGAGGGTTGATAGCACCCATGAGGTCAAGTCCCCATTGAATCAATGGAAGAGTAGTTGTAAAAGGATGTAACTCTTGAGCTGGAGCATGGATAAGGTTTCCATGTATCTGACATTTCTTGCATGCCCTAGAAAAATGAAAGGAGTCTGCTTCCATGGTAGGCCAATAATAACCCATACGCATGAGTTTCTTAGCCAAAGAGGGACAACTCGAATGTGTCCCACAAATACCCTCATGTACATCATGTAAGGAAAGTTGAGCTTCATCATGTTCGAGACATCACAGGAGAGTACCGTCAAAACCTCACTGATAAAGGGTGTCAGATATGAGGATATAGCGGGAGGTTTGGCAGAGAAAAGTTCATTTTTGATTTCGAGATAGGTCGGGAGGTAGGGTGTTATCTTTGAGGTAAGAATAGATTTTTCCATAGGTTGGTGAATCATGTCTAATCAGATGACATATAATACTCGTATCAAGCTCATCATATGCGGGACAAGTCATGGATTCCACCAAGAACTCCAAACGGGCCTTGGTATCTTCTATATCAAATAAAGAAGCAATCGTTGCCATGGCATCGACAACCTTGTTTTCATGCCGAGGAATCTGCTCAAAAGTGATGATAGAGAAATACTTTTTAAAGTCATCAACCATACGTTTATATGGCAATAACTTATCATCTTTGGTCTGATAATCATCATTAACTTGGTTGACAATCAGCTGAGAATCTCCATAGACATTTATTTCAGATACATTCCATTGTAAAGCCATTTTTAACCCAATCAGCAAAGCCTCATATTCTGCTACATTATTGGTGCAAGGAAATAACAACTTGTAAGATTTTAGAATAGTGTATCCTTGTGGCGTAATAAAAAGAATACTAGCTCCTGAACCTTGCTGAGTGTATGAGCCATCAAAGTATAGTTTCCATGTTTGTGTAGACAAAGCTAAGATATGAGCATCAGGAAACTCTGTGTGTATAGGTTGGTCATCCGTTAATGGAGCATCAGCTAGTTGATCTGCGATCACTTGACCTTTGATAGCCTTCCTGTCTACATATTCAATATCAAACTCAATAAGTAGCATGACCCACTTAGCCAACCTGCCTGTTAATGCTGTCTTGCTTAACATATACTTTAAAGGATCAATCTTTTCAATAAGATGGGTAGAATGTGACAACATGTAATGTTGCCACTTTTGTGAAGCAAATACAACAACCAGACATGCTCTTTCAATAGGGGAATAGTTTAACTCATATCCCACTAGAGTGTGACTGATGTAGTAGATGGATTTTTCTTTTCCTTCATGATCTTGCTGAGCTAGAAGAGCACCTAGTGAAGCTATTGTGGCAGAAATGTAGAGAAAGAGTGGCTTGCCCAGAATTGGTGACATCAGAGTTGGAGGATTCGCTAGATATTGCTTGATTTTGTTGAAAGCTTCCTCACACTTATCATCCCATTGGAATAAGATATTTTTATGCAACAAATGTTGAAAGGGATGACTGCGATCTGCTAGTTGAGAAACAAATCTTCAGATGGACTGTAGACGCCCTTGTAAAGATCTTAGCTGACTGATGTTAGTGGGGGAAGCCATCTCCAATATTGCTTTAACCTTTTCTGGATCTACTTCGATTCCTTTAGCTGAGACAAAGTACCCTAACAGTTTTTCGGATGTGACCCCGAATGCACATTTCTTTGGATTATGTCGAATCTGATATTGTTCCATCCGGATGAATATTCTATCCAACACTCTCAAATGACCAGCTCTGTCTTTAGATTTTGCTAGAATATTGTCAACATAATCTTCCATGATTGTATGCATCATGTCATGAAAGATCGTGGTCATGGCTCTTTGATAAGTTGCTCTAGCATTTTTGAGGCCAAATGGCATCACATTCCAGCAGTATGTACCCCATGGACACGTAAAAGTAGTTTTTTCCTGGTCTTCCAGCGCAATCTTGATCTGGTTATAGCCCGAAAAACCATCCATTAATGATAACATTTTATGCCCAGCTGTCAGATCAACAATCATATCAATATTTGGCAAAGGGAAGTCATCTTTCGGACAAGCTTTATTAAGATCTCGAAAATCAATACAAATCCGGATAGACTTGTCTGGTTTTGAGACAGGAATAATATTGGAGATCCACTCAGCATAATCAATAGCATGAATGAACCCAACATCTATAAGCTTCTTCAATTCTGCTTTCACCATTAGGCCAATGTGAGGATGCATTTTACGAAGCTTCTGCTTAACTAGTTTTACACCTGGTTTGATAGATAAATGATGCATAATGAGATTTGGATCCAGACCAGGCATATCAGCATAGGACCAAGCAAAGTTGATTTGTCTTTCTCTAAATTTTTTGCAAAAGCTTCTTTCTCTGATTCTGTCAAGGATGTTGCTACTTTGAGGATGCGTGGAGACTCCTTTGTTCCAATGTTAAGTGGTACTATTGGTTTTATAAGAATGGTAGATTGTTCTCGATACAAATAATTGGGAAGAGTGTCAATCCTTCCATCGTCAGGCACCTCAGAGAGGTTTTCACCATTAGATGCGTCTTTTCTTTTTACTATTTTTGGATCTAATACTGCCACTAAGTGGTTTTCACCATTAGATCTGTTGATTATTTTTATATTTTTATGACTGAAAGGATTGGCACTCTCTCCAAAATAGGCCATGTCATTGAGTTCTATCAGAAATCCTGACTTGTGATCCCCTGGTGGTAAATGATCCTTGATGCCAAGATAGTCAATGATCGCATCATCATTATAGAAGACATCAAGTTCTGGGTGATTGGGAGAATCCCAATCGATAAGGTCAGGACGAACAAGGGGCATTGGATCATTTGGGTCAGTTTCAAAAGCAGAGATGGTATTGATGGAAAAGTTGTCAAGGTTTATGATGGTATCAGCGAGGTCTATTTCCATACTCTCATCTGAATCATTTGTCACAAGATAATGCTCACTTCGCTCATGATCGACATGAGTAGTATTACGTGGGACCAATCCTAGTGAGTCACTCATTGAACTCTCACCCTCATGGTAATCGTTACTATATTGATGGTAAACATCGACTCCTATTTCTTCAGTATAATTAGTTAAGGAATCCCATTCATAATCATTAGAATCAGAATCATCATTATCTTCAAGTCTATCAATGATTCTTTGAGCTATCCTTTGTTTCTCTGGATCTACATACATACCATGCTTTCTGAATTGTAAGGCAGGAGCTTTAGATGTCTCATGAAAAGGTGGGATTTTTGCTTTTCCTTTTGGTTCTTGTGGTCCTTCTCCTTTATATCCTAATCCTGTAGTGTCTCTTTGATAGTTGGGATTTTGTAAAATTGGTTTGATAACCCCTTCTCTTTGTAACCCTAGAGGTCCAGCACCTTGATATCCCATCTTTTGTAGCAAAGTATACCCTTTTCCATAGACATCAGGTGATATATATTCATGTTTAGTATCCTCTTCAATCTTCTGTGTCTTAAGCCAATAATTTGCATTACGCTCAGCTACCTCTTTGGATATTGTGCCCCCACTTATAAATGTGTTATAAACAAGTGTGGAAGGGGGTTCTAATTGTTGTTTAGTGATCAAAGATCTACCATATGATTTGGGAGATAAAGGTAACTCAGTAATGCAAAGAGCTTGACCTAAAGTATATTCTCCCATACTGCTTTCTTTGATATCTATCTTGATCCCATCTGATTTAGAAGTTGATGCTATATTACTAGGGTCACCGGGTGTAGTTGCAAAAGATCCAGTACGATTATAGGGAACCAAAGAATCACAAGTCTTCACATTGCTACAATATTGAAAAAGATTAGAATCTCCTTTGATAGTGATCTCCTGACCATTATGAGGGAATTTTATACATTGGTGATAAGTCGATGGCACAACTTGCATGGAATGAATCCATGGTCTTCCCAAAAGGATATTATAAGCAAGATCCATGTCCAGAACTTGACAAGATACATCTTTGACAATAGGACCAACTCTAATTGGAAGAACAACAGACCCCTTGGATGATCTCTCTTCCTCATCATAGGCTTTTATTGTGATTTTCTTTTTTGGATCAACGACATTCTCAAAAAATCCCAATGCAAGGACTAACTTTAACGTGCAGATATTCAAGCCAACTCCCCCATCTATTAGTACTCTTTTAATCTTGTGATTCTGGACAAGGACTTCGATATGTAAGGGAGAATTATGAGGTTGGGTAATAGCTAAATCATCATTTTCAGTGAAGGACAAATAGTGTGGGGTTGTTAAATGGCCCACCATAGCTTGAAATTGATCATGATCTAGAGTTGTGGGAACCTGGGTCTCTAATAGAGTTTTTTCAAGGATATCTTTGTGAGATGGGGAAATACACAAAAGCTCTAAGATGGATATCTGGGTAGGTGTTTTCTTAAGTTGTTCCAAAAGATTGTACTGGTTGGAAGTACTTGGGATAGATTTTGGGACATAAACAGACTTATTTTGTGTAGTGCTTGTTTTAGACTGGACTCCTTGGAGAGTAACTTTGGCTTGAGCACGAGTAGTAGCTTGGACTGGTTGACTCTCTGATTTTCCTGTGATGGTAATGACATTGGCATAATACATAGAAGGATGACATTCAGAAATGTTACCAACATATCGATAGGGAGTGGAATTATAATTGGCTTGATTGTCACTCTTAGTATTGGAAGAACCTCCTTTTTCATGCTCAGGAAGTGGATCTTTGAAAGTTGTATGTGATTCATTCGAGACATGTCCGTCAACACCAATTTTACCACTTTTGATTAAGTCTTGAATTACATTTTTGAGTCTTTTGCAATCATTGGTTTTATGTCCTCTGTCTCTATGAAATTCGCAATAATCAGTCTCATTCCACCAAGAAGGCTTCACCCTAGGTTCAAAATCTTTCGTTTCAGGAAGCATAATGAGTTTCTTTGTAATTAACTTCCGTAATGCTGATTCGAGAGATTCCCCCAAAGGAGTAAAGTTTCTTCGAGGTGATATAAAAGGCAATCTCGGTTTGGATGAATCTTTGTTGGTATTTTGATTTGATGATTGATTGTTGTAGGTTCCTTGAGTAGCATTAACCTGACTGGTGAGATTAAGAAGGGGTTGTGTTGGTTTGACATTACGATTATCGACAATCCCATCATTGACAATGTTTTTGTTTTTATTCCAAAATTTTGATTTGTCATTGTTATAGTTGTTGGAATTGGAGTTTGAGGATCCAACATTGTCTTTGGAATAAAGTTTGATCTCACCTTTTCGGACCATGGCTTCTTCAATCTTGATACCATTTTCTATGAGCTTATTGAAGTTTGGTGGACATTGCAATTGTAACCTATAACTCATTTCTGGTGTAAGGTTATGCACAAAAATATCCATCTTTTCTTATTCAGGAATCGTTTGTGGATATTTGGCAAACAATTGATGCCATCTTTGTAAAAAAGTAAGGAAGGGTTCTCCATTCTTTTGATGTGAATTGCAAAGATCAAGCATAGTGACTTCATGTTTGATGTTATATGAATAATGAGTCACAAATTTGTCAAGAAACTCATTGAAAGATTTGATGCCTGGGGGTAGTTTGGAGAACCATTCCAGGGCTTGTCCTCCTAAACTTCATGGAAATAGTCGCATAAGATAAGTGTCATTGTGAGAAAATTCGATACAAACCGCACAAAACTCACAAATGTGGTCTTGTGGATCCGAATTCCCTTTGTATTTGTCAAATTTTGGAACCTCAAAATGAAGAGGGAATGGAATCATTGCTAAGTTCTTATCAAAAGGATAAGGACATATATCATCCAAGGAATACTTCTTCGTTGATGATCCAGTTTGGATGTCATAGATTTGTTGTTGAAGCATCTGGATTTGTTGTAGAACGGGATCCAAAGATAATGTGTTTCCTTGAAAGTTTTGGGAAACATTGTTGTGGGAAGCATTATTTTGTGAAGCATGATTTTGGGAAGCACAGTTTTGCTGATCATTTTGAGAAATAGTGTGTTGTTCATGACTATGAGAAGCATTGGATTGCTGATTGGTTTCCTTTGCTCCATGAGTATCTTGAGAACCTTTAGGTATTTCTTGATTGTTTGTGTGAGCTGGTTCTCTAAGATAGGAAACATCAAAATTACTTGGTAACTTAGCTCCTTGTTGAGAAAGCATGAGGAAATACATCTCTCTATCCAAGCCTAAGAGTCTTTCCATAACATGATAAAATTGAGGATCTTGTGAAGCTTCCCTAAGTTCGTCATCGGTGGGTTCATCAGTGGATGTAAAAAGTGAAGTTTTCTTAGGAGCTTCGGGCCAATGATTTTCTTCGTTGCTGGTATTTCCTTCCATCTTGTCTAGGTATTTTGGAGTAATGGCTTGTTTAAATTTTTGAGATCGAGTTTGAACCATAAAATTGAGAAAAATTGATTGTGGGATGAAAGATTCTTGATGAGAAGATATGGAAAGTGATTGACAGAAAATATATTGAAACGTGTTGAAAAAGTGATAAGACAACTTGATAAACTCTAAGTCAATAGGAGGTATAGATCTCACTATGAGATGACAAAGGGAAATCAAGAGATAATAACCTAAGTAAGTTTGGTGGTTTGAGGATGATATATCCTGATATGGTAAACTCACAAAGATCAAAATCTGATGGATAAGATAATGTTCCAACACAAAATTGAGAATTTCAAAGATTTGGAAGAAAATGATTTGATGAATCTTAATGAAGGAATGATGAAAAGTGATGAAAATGGTCAAACTAAAGATCAGAGGTTTGTGTAACTTGATTGTTTCTCCAGAATATTACTAAGGATGAAAATGGGTATCTAAAAAAGTGAATATGAACATTGCAAAGTTTGTGTAAATGCTCACTGTTGTAAATGCACAGCAACAAATGCACAGGACATATTAATAAATGTGCAACAAGATGAGACAGATGCACAGCAAAATTTGACAAATGCGAACTGGTAAAACCAAAAGCGCTGGCAGTCTGGACAGATGCGCAACAAATGTGATCAAATGCGCAACAAGATGTGATATATGCGCAGTTTCTGAAGTTTTGGTATGATTTGAAAATTTTTGGATTTTTCTGATGTTTTTTGGTTTTTTTTTTTTTTGGCAAAATGAAAAATGCATAAACACACGCATGCAAGACATAAATGATTTTAATTTAACTATGCTAATATGAATGCACAAACATGCTTACAAATCCTATGGTAGGCAAGGACAATATCTGCTGAATCCCCATTAGGATAATAAAATCTAGCCACGCAAATCCACAACGGACAGCCTAGGAACTTGGAGGCACGGGCTCCTCCTTAAAGTGCACTCACTTCTCAGGCACACCAAGTTTCAAATTCAATGGGTCATTACTTCCCAAAGAACTGCTATCTCTACTATGAATCGTGAGTAATGTGGGGTGTCTTCACGAGCTTGGGTGACTCCTTGAGCCAGTAGATAGAAGGTTTTTGGCCACTAAACAAAAGATTTTAGTAAGGACATCCGTTCAGGTGGTTGTGATCAAGTCATTTTCCCAATTAAGGGGGCTCTCCCAATCCTTTCAAAGCAAGGCTTTCATCTCTACTAAGTAGGACTTTAACGCACCACTAGGGTACTGGAGGAGATTTTGGTTGCCACAACGAATTCACACTTGTCTAATGTGAGACTAATCACACTAGCATTTTTTATATACCGGTTTGGAAGGGCTTGGCTTTAGCCTGTTACTGGTTGGATTGTTCCTTGGGGTGAGTACCTCTTTTCCCACCAAAGACCACCCTCTAAAAATTATAACAGTTTCTCTTAAACCCAAGGTCCACGAATGGCGAGGGGAGAGGATACGTTGTTATAATTTTAGGATTACAGATATGCTATTAAGAAAAACACAATAGACACTTGAGCTATACTAAAGAATACACACAAAGCAAAAGCATGTCTTATTTTAAAGCCCAAACGAGGTTATGGTTTATTTTGCAAAACCCTTTAGGAATCCCTGCAAAGAAATGTGTTAAAATTTTTAGCAACAGGGTCTTCTACTAAACGTCTTGCAAGACAACCTAAAAGCTACTAGAGCAAACAAAAACTTGTTAAAGGTTAGCTAAAATCAAAATAAATAATTTTTTTAACCTAAATACTGTCAATAACAAATGCGCAATAACAGTGAATAAATGCGTAGAATTATTAAACAGATGCGCAGAACAAAATGATTGATGCACGGAAAGGTGGAATGTATGGGCAGAAAATTGGAATGTATGCACAGAAACATGGAACAAATGCACAAATTTTAATCAAAATGAAAATGGAAAAGACAAAAAATGATGGATGTGACCTAAAATGTATGCGCAGAACAGATGGATGAATGCATAAGAATTGTGAATGAATGCACAAAAAAAATTTGGAAACGTCTGCACATGGAAAACTAAGAAAATAGAATGTTAAAAATGGAGGTTGGCCCTCCTTCTAGCGCCAAAAATGTATGCAAATTAGATGTCTAACAACTAGAGATGATGAATTAACTATTAAAAGCCAATAAATCTATCTAATGCAAACACAATGAAGAATGCAAAGTAACTATGAAATGATGAAACTAATTTAATTACCTTCACCTACCATGCAGCTTGTCTCCATTGTCCTCCTAGCCTTGATTTCTTGAAGATGTTGAGCTCTCAGATTTCCAAATGAAGCCCTTTCCCAAGATGATCAGCAAAGTGTGGAGATTGAATGAAATGAGTGCACAATAGCTTATGCAAACTAATGGATGGAATGCAAATGAAATGGTGATAGTATGAATTGATTACTCTTAGAATGCTTGGATGCTTGATTTCTTGATTGCTTGAATGCCTATTATCAAAATACCTATTAGCTCTCAAATGGGAAATGTGGCTCCTTTTATAGAGTTTTGGAGGATCTAGGCCTAGGTGGCGCGATCCTACGGTTGAGAATGAAAGGTGGAAGATCCTAGGGCTAGGATTGACTTGGTTGAAGGAGTTGAGAGAAAGGGGGATATAGTTGGAATGTGAGAGGAAGAATAGGGATGATGTTCCTCTCACATTGACATGGAGGAGAAGAAGGTGGAAGGGAAAGACACATGTCAAGTGTCTCACAAAGACCAAAGAGAGAAAGAGGGAGAGACCTTTTCCTCATGAGGACTCTTTGCACAAGTGTCCTATGAGTCACCTTTGACTCTTAGAGGTGGCTTGAGAAGCCCCTTAGGAATAGGGCATGTCTCTTGACTTGGTTGTTAAGAGGACATGTGGTCATGAGACTAAGTCCTATGAGGCCACATAGCTCTTGAGAATAGGACATGTTTGGGTGAGGATAATTGTAAATAAATAATTAATAATAATTATTTATCTTAGCCAAAGTGATGTGTCAGGTGACTAGGTAGGTTAGGTGGACTAGGAAACTTAGTCATATTTAGGTGATTGTGTATTTAATTAAATCACTTTAATAAGACTAATTAGAAGACTTAGGATAGAAGAATAGACTATAGTGAATTCACTAAATAAATTGAATAATTTATTTAATAAATAGAGCACTAATTATTAATTAAATAATAAATATTTAATTAATTTATCAAGTCAATAGTAATTAAATAATAAAAATTTAATTAATTAATGAAGCCATTTTTAGGTTTATACAGCATGTTAAAGGTATTTAGACTTATAGTCATTGAGAAAGTTATGGATGCACCAGTAATCTTTGATGTTGTGGATAAACCTAGGTATAAGTTCAAGAGACATCAATTTAAGTCCTGCAAGGATGATCTGGAAGGAGCGTTTTCACAAACCCCTATCATCGTGTTGCACATAGAGGACATTAGGGCATATATACACTACAAGTATGAAATTATAGGAGATGTAAACATCTATAGTGAATTGGATGCAATGATAGAAGTAGATGGATCAATGGTAGAAGAGTTTAAACACCTAGAGGATCAATCTATCATCAAGCTAATCCTACTAGCGAAATTCACTGAAACTGAATGGTTTAAGATAATTCTTAGTAGTATCCATGATCAATTTATATGGATTGGAGAACAACCAGTAAAAATATGTGCACAAATGATTCATGATATAACTGGATTAGATAATGATGGAGCCCTTCCTGTTGCAGAGAAGAATATAAGAAAATGGGTTGAAACCCCAACCCATTCAAAATGGGATAAGAGAGCTATGACAGTGAATGACATCTTTCAGCAAGATGTGAGGCTAGTGGAAATGATATTAGGATACAAATTATTCTATAACAGTAGACCTAACTCAGTATCAACTAGAGTTATCATGATGGCATATAGAATGGTCAAGGAAAACAAGAAATACAACCTTTGTGAAGTTCTTGCACAACAGTTTCTAGAGAATGTAAAGGTTATTAAGAAAGGTAAGAATAAGGAATTTAGGTTTGGATCATTATTGGTCCATATGTACATTCATATTACACACAAATTCCCTTGCATGCACCCTAGAGCATGGAAGGATAATGTACCTATTAGAACTCAGATCTCTAAGAGCTACACAAGGCAGGATAAGAATTGTGTAGATGGAGAATTATTTGCTATGACTAAAATCTTACAAAGGAAGATGCAGGAAAGGTATAGGATACCCAAAGATCTTGTTGAAAATTATAAGGAAAATATTTGTTTCATGGTTGAAACTGATTGTGTGTGCTTTGAGGCAGTGGAACCTAGGAAGAAATGGTGTTACTCTATGGGGTATGAAGTCAATTATGAGATTTTGACCATGCAAGTAGAGCATGTACTAGCAGCATAAATAGACCCTATTGAAGAGAGATGGGGAACATATAGGGAAAAGTCATAAAAGGTCAGAGAAGAACAAGAAAAAGCTACAAGGAAAAGAAATATTAGTAAAATTGTTGAGGATATCACTGCAAAGGTAAGATTACTAGGGAGTAGATGAAGAACATAAGGACTAAGATGCCAGAAGCATCTTCCAGCATGGCTATTGATGCACCTATTCCTTCTGAGGTAGAGAAAACAATAAGTCCTACGTTAGACATAATTGACTTATCTCCTACACAAGAGAAGACTGTAGAAGAAATTGTATCTACAAACATTCCTAGAAGATCTACAAGATCTACCAAGTAGAGCAGTCCTAAGGAAAAAGAGGTAGAAGTGAAAATGAAGAAGAAAGAAGAAAAATTAACTGAGGAAGAAGAAAAAAAGGTACCATAGAGGGATCCACAAACTATGTGGAAACCAAACTTTAAAATGTTGTAGAAAAGAGTAATGAAAGATGAAAATTTGAAGACAATAGATAGATATTATGAAAGATATGATTCTGAGAACCAAGCAATCATTGAAGACACTATAATTAAGTATCTATTGGTTTTTAAGAAAAATTTGTTAGAGATAGAAGGGAGTATCCGTAAGGAACTGTATAACAAGCTAGAGATTAGAAAATAGTTGGCACAATCAGAAGATGAGAACATAAGGAACAAAGCTATTGAGGACATGTTACCTATTGTCTCAATACAAGAAAGGGAGATGATAATTAATGAATTGAAACCCTTGTTGAGGACCAAGGCTAGATTGGTGATGTGTGTGAATGTTTAACATCTTCATGAAATTAGGATAATCAACTACAATTCTATGAAAATACAATACAAATTTAATCTAAGAATTGAAATTAACATCCCTGACATCTCATGGTTCTCTATCTAAGTTTGGTAAGTAGAGCTCTCAGCCTATTCTCTACTAGCTATACTCCTAGAATGAGAAAAATGATAGTACAATGCTTAATCTAGCTTTCAATACTCTATTATTGAAAAGATAAACTCAAATGCTTATGATAAATGCTCTCAATTGCTCTCAATTGCTCATAAATTGCCTATAATGATGATGCTTTTCACTTGAATTCTCTAATATATTTATGCTCTCAAAATGACTCTTATTTATAGTAAAATCCCAAGGGTAGGGGGTAGAGTTATTTAATCATGATTTAGCTTTGGTTGAGTCAAAAAATTTGCAATGTTTTTAAATGGGGGGACAATTTAAATGGTTGTCTCAAAGGTTTGGACAAATAGACAAATTTGAGTGGTTGAGATTCAAAGTTGAAATGTGTGATTGAGATTCACCTATTTTGGAGTGATCAATGTGCTTTGTGTTTTCAATTCTCATTGGTTGCTCAAATGTTGTTGAAAGATATTAGGATTAATTAAATTCTATTAATTAATTAAATTAGCCATGTAAGGGAATGGGTTCACTTTGATTTTTTGATTTAAAACTATACAATTAATTGATTAAAATCAATTTATAGTGTTTTCACCCCTTTAAGCTTGTATTTAATTATTTAATGTCATTATTTGAATTTTCCTTTGGTTTAATGATTTTGTCCAATTTTGATTTAATAAATGTCCATTTTGATTTGATTTGATCCTTTTTTATGATATTTGATCCTTTTTATGAGAATTGTTGCATTTTGTTTAAGAATTTGCAATTTTGATGATTTTAAAGTACTTGTCCAATTTTTGATGTCTACAAATGCCCCTCTTTGAATTGATGTTTGTAGAACATTGATTCAAAGAAAATTTTAGGTCATGATCACTTTTAGGTCCTGATTAACTGATACACAACCGATTTAGGTCTTGATTTGATACCTGATATGATTGATGATACTGCCTGATATGATTCAATATTTGATATGATATGCCCCACTGATAATAGTTCAAATTTTTTTGATGCCCCAAATTCAATGATGTTTTGATGCCAATTTTGATACTCTTATGATGCCCCCTCAGAAATGAAAACTAATTGATCTCCTATTAAAAAAATATGAAATTGTTTGTTTGATAATGGATCCAATATGTTTTCATTTCTGAAAAATATTGATGATATTTGTGTTACAACAAATGCCCCAGTTTGATTGATATACTGATATAGGTCAATAGGTCAAAAATTACCTCAGAATTAGGTCAAATTAGCATAAATAGGTTGAAAAACCTAAATTTACCATTCATTTTCACTTTTCACTATTGAGATTTTGCTTTGATCTTGAGAGAGTTGATCACGATGGTTGTGCCTATTCGAGAGCATTGGTTCGAGAGATTTCGCCGGTATTAGAGACCACCAGACTATGGTCCTCTTGTGAGTGATTTTGACCCTTCCTTGTGCATTTATTGCCCTTTAATAGCATTTATTGCATTTATTTCATGATTATGTAGTTTAAAATTTGCAAAATGCCCACGATGAGCATCATTTGTGTGTGAATGTTTAACACCTTCATGAAATTAGAATAATCAACTACAATTCTATGAAAATACAATACAAATTTAATCTAAGAATTGAAATTAACATCCCTGACATCTCATGGTTCTCTATCTAAGTTTGGTAAGTAGAGCTTTCAGCCTATTCTCTACTAGTGACACTCCTAGAATGAGATAAATGATAGTACAATGCTTAATTTTAGCTCTCAATACTCCATTATTGAAAATATAAACTCAAATGCTTATGATAAATGCTCTCAATTGCTCATAAATTGCCTATAATGATGATGCTTTGCACTTGAATTCTCTAATATATTTATGCTCTCAAAATGACTCTTATTTATAGTAAAATCCCAAGGGTAGGGGGTAGAGTTATTTAATCATGATTTAGCTTTGGTTGAGTCAAAAAATTTGCAATGTTTTTAAATCGGGGGACAATTTAAATGGTTGTCTCAAAGGTTTGGACAAATAGACAAATTTGAGTGGTTGAGATTCAAAGTTGAAATGTGTGATTGAGATTCACCTATTTTGGAGTGATCCATGTGCTTCGTGTTCTCAATTCTCATTGGTTGCTCAAATGTTGTTGAAATATATTAGGATTAATTAAATTCTATTAATTAATTAAATTAGCCATGTAAGGGAATGAGTTCACTTTGATTTTTTTATTTAAAACTATACAATTAATTGATTAAAATCAATTATATAGTGTTTTTCACCCCTTTAAGCTTGTATTTAATTATTTAATGTCATTATTTGAATTTTCCTTTAGTTTAATGATTTTGTCCAATTTTGATTTAATAAATGTCCATTTTGATTTGATTTGATCCTTTTTGATGAGATTTGATCTTTTTTTATGAGAATTGTTGCATTTTGTTTAAGAATTTGCAATTTTGATGATTTTAAAGTACTTGTCCAATTTTTGATGTCTATAGGTGAAAATCATGGCAAAGAAATATGATGAAGTAATAGAAGACACTCAAAAGGCACTGGATCAAATCCTAATGAGTGATATGCTGAAGAAGACTTCACCTCCCAAGGTTACCAATCCTACATCTTTGGGATTAGGAGAAAGCTCCAAGGTAGCAAAAGATAGTGAACAAGCTAGCATGCAACCAGACTTCTTTGTCTCTGGTGTGCTTGTGACCCTTGACACTTCACATGGTGTAAATGATCCATTTCTAGACAACTTAGACAATGCGATGGAAGTTGAAGTAGAAGGACATATAGAGGAGGAGAAAACATAGGATAAATAGAAAGAGAAGATATAGGAGAAGGAAATACAACAAGAAGAAAGGAAGGAAGAAGAGACTAGAATAGAGAAAGTAGTTGAGGTTAGAATGGAACAAAAGCAAGAACTTGGCACCTCTTCTACTCTATTGTTGGCAAGTATGGCCAAGCCAGTAAGCACAAATGTAGAGAGCATGGATGAGGATGAGCTCATGAGGCTATCTTTCATGGATTTTGCTAAGGCAAAGGAAAGGTCAGTGCAAAAAGGAGACAAAAGAGTAAAGGTAATGACTAGGGTAGTAGAGACAGTAAACAGATTACTCCCTACACCTATTATTTTTCAAGGTAAGGATGAGGTAGAAAACCTAGGCATGACATTAGACAACTTTGATAATCACTTTGAGTCACTGCGGAAGACTGTAGAGAAGAATTTCTTGGAGAAAAAGTTGAAAGAAGTTTGTCAGTCGATCTCACGGGACTTGGACATTCTTAAGGAAACTACACTTAAGGCTAAGAGTTGTGTAGCACAAGGTAGAAAAGTATATATTTACTGCATAAATCCTTGTATCAATATGAAGAATATTGAAGACTTTATAGACAAGGATAGGGCTACCCTTGATAGTCTGATGGACACTTGTGAAACATTTTCACAAACTATGATTGAAATGGATAAACAAACATCCAAGATTTTGGATATCAATGGATTTCATCTCCAGGCTCCCTAAGGTATAGGGGAAGGACTGCATCTTTGTGGTAGTCGACATACTAACCAAGTATGCACATTTCAGTGCTTTGGAAATGGAGAAAGGGAGAGTGGTAGACAAATTTGGCTTGTTGAAGAGCCTAATAACTCCTAAGCTTTCAATGCTTGAAACTCATCTAAAAAAGATGGAAAAGGTAGAAGGATCACTGTCTAAAGCTATACCCACTAAGCTTAAGGTAGTAGAGACAACATCATATGCACTAAATAGACTGATCCATGTCAGTGAGCTTAAGTCATGGGTTGAGGAAGTGAAGACCTTGGAAAACTCTTTCCAAGATATCTTAAATCTGGTGAGTAAGCACTAAATCTTTTTGTGCTTAGAAAGTTTTGAAATTTTGTAAGTACCTTTGCCATTGATGTCAAAGGGAGAAGAAGGGAAGAGAGGAAGAGAAGAGAAGAAGAAGAGAAGAGTAAATAAGGAGAAAATAAAATAATAAAAAAGAAGAAGAGAAAAAGAACAAAAAAAAAGATATGTATAAAAGTAGAAGGGAGATAGTTCTTAGACACTTAGTCATTTATCACTAAGTGTTGCCATCAATGCCAAAGGGAGATATTGTTGGCAAGTAATGTTTTTGAGCACTAGGGATCACTTGAGGGTTTTCATTTATGGCAACACTTATTCTGAGTGATTGCATGCAGAGAGTTTTGGTATTGGAGTCACATTCATGAAAATGACTAAGTACAGAATCAGGATAACAATATACTGTGTTACAGTTTGGTTAGCGAGGACAATGTATGACGTATTATGGCTTGCAAAGTTATTAGAAGGCATTTTAGGGTATACATATGCTTCAGTTAAGGTCACATGTGTTTTGGTGATTAGATCAGTGAGATACAATGTTGTGAATCTATGTGAAGATAAAGAATCAGTGTAACAGGACACATAAGCAATCGCGATGATTGGGGCAAGGTTAATGGATATGGAAACGTGCTAAGTCAGATAAATGTTGTATATTGCTGACACTTTGGTAATATATGATCGTTGACTCTATGTTTAGCATTTACATAAGTTTTTATTATGTTTTGTGAAGTATTTTGAGAGCCGACTGGATGGAAAATTTTGTATAAGTATAGAGTGCTTTATGAAAGCGATAAGTGTGTATGTGATGGATGCAAATATGAGATTAGAGAGAAAATGTGAGATCATTGTTTGACGAAGCTATAACTGGAACTATCTAAGCAAAGGAAGTGCTTGTATTACATTCATTTTTGGAGAACTCTTTGAGACAATATTTTGATTGTAAGAGTTGTAAGCTCACCACCTTTAACAAGGTTTTTGTATACCCCTAATAGGGTTCTATATTCCTCTAAGAAGGAAATGTACTATGTAATAATCAGCTCCTAACAGGGCTAGATCTCTTAACAGGGATATAATATTTTAGTGCATAGTTGTGGGTACCATCCCCACCGGGGTTTTCCCTTGGCCTGGGTTTCCTCGAGAACATATCATGGTGTCATGAGTTATGTGTTGTGATTTTATGTTCTTTTTATTTTAGCATTGTTATGGCTTATTTTCAATTGGTTGAAGTTTAAATTAAAGTACAGTAATAATGATTCACCCCCCTCTCAGTATTACCTAATCCTAACACTTTTTGAAGCCCCCTAGATCATCCCTAACTAGCTTTATTTCTTGTAACAAAATGAGTTCAACTTTTATTTTTGATATGCAGTGTTTTAAGACCTGCTGCTTGTTAGGGGCATTTAAACCCCTAACATTCATGGTGACTTGGGAAGGAACTTCCCCTTCACTGCATTAAAGATATCAAGTAATTTGGATTGACCATGAGAACATCCATCCCTGATTCTCAGTTCTTGTAGGGATTTTCTTCCCCTTTTTAATTTATTTTTGCACAATCACGATTATTCTTACTGGGATGAGTCATAGCAATCCCCAACTGTTCCTGATCCTTAAGTTATAGATCTCCTAGTTCTTCTAGTAGTTATTCTACTTCTTCTTTCTCCATCAAAGCATCACCTTCCAAAATTTCCTTTATCAAAAACTCCTTCTATCTCGAAAGTTCCTCCCCATCACAGATTTCATCTACAAATTCATCCATCAGTTCATTAACTACAAACTGGCATAAATGCTCAGATATGATCCTAACTTCTTCCTCCACTCTAGCTTGGTTGTCAGGTTCCTCATTTGTCAGGCTTGGCGGACTTAGTGTTTCCTCTTGAATATAAACTCTATAATTTTCCAAGTGATCCCCTCCTTTGTAATTCTCCTCTTCTATCCTTTGGCTAGTTTCAATTCTGAAGCCTCCTTCCATATTAAGTATAATTTCTATGTCATCCTAAGGCTTATTTGTTTTGGAGTCACCACCCTCTGCCTATGTGGTTTCTACCCCCACGGTTTCCAGTTCTTCCACAATCTCACCCTCCTCTAATTCCATAACTAAGAGCCCTTGGGTTTCTTCCAAGGATAGTGTGTTTTCTATATGACTCTGTAACTTTCCACTTCTCATCTGAATTATCTTTCCTTCATACTCCACTCTTAACTTAGATTTGAGGAATTATGGATTAATCATATAAACCTCATCTAGGCTTTGGATAAGAATTGGTTTAAGAGTTTTGATGTTAATATCTATATTTACAATTAGTATATTGTCTGATTGAGGGGTGTCTATTCCTAACATACCTACATATTGGCCAATATGGTTGCCTACCATCTTAAAAAAATTCTAAGTCTATTAATTCCACTGGAATGTCTGGAAGATCGATCACCCTGTCAACCTTGAACTTTACTAATTTGTTTGGGTTGAAGTTTGGATGCCAATATTGAAAGGTGAAATTTATCCCTTTAAAACTAGGGCTTTCATCATTTAAGAAACTATTTTTGATTGCCATAGTGTTACATTTCAAAAAAAGGAAACCATCTGAAAGAAAAGCTATACTTACCTTATTTTTGTATTTGGATTTGAACCAATTCTGCAATTTCCATCGCTGGGTTCCATACCCGTTCCATCTCACAAAAACACCAAATTTCTTGCATAAATCGACCACTTTCTCAATACGGCCAGATTTTAATTCTATTACAGAATCTAATGGTAGGATTTCTTCCTCAACAGATTGGGGATTTTTAATAACTTTTCCATCATGGGTTTCAAGAGCTTTGATAGGGTTTTAGGTTTGGATATATAGATCCCGATCCCTCCTAGGACAAGAGATCCTACTCTGATGTTGTCTCTTTTTCACCTGAATCCATTCTTCTAGGTTATCCTGAACTTTGCCAGACTCTTGAGGGCGATGACTCTGATCAACAAAATTCTTGGCATATTTGGTTCTCGCAAAAAAGGAAAATTGTTCATTAAGTTTTTCCACTATAAAATTTTATTTTTGCAGATAGGAAACCCTAGATGCTCGGTTAAAAGCAGTATTCTCTTGCAGACAAAATTTCCTAAAGTAGTGGCAACCATTTCTTTGCCTCCCATAGCTCGAACCTAGGACATATGTGGGTCTCCAATTGTTTAGTTCAATAAAGTCTGAAGAGGTCGAAGCATCAGGTTGCCCTACTCCATAAACATCCTTATTGAAATGATCATGAGAATTAACCTCTACGTTTTGAATTGAGGCTAGAGGCAGAAATTTGTTACTACATTTGATCGACCATTGTCCCTGGTTAGCTTTTCGAACACTTCTTCCTCCCTTGGAATTGAATGTCTTCTTTTCGTAGTATGTTTGTCGATTTCACACTTTTGGCAGAGCCATCTTTTTTCAAATGATGAATTATAGTAATCTCCTCAATTATTATTTTAACTTTATAATTAAATTATTTATTAAACATAGGTAATTAATTAATTCTCATTAATTAATTAACCTTATATTTAATATTTTAATGTATCATAAGGTATAATTATTTAATCTCATTTAATTAATCTTGATTAATTCCTCAAACCATTTTAACACCAAAACCACATCACATGCAATAAGACTGAAACTAATTAAATCAAAGTACAAAATTAAACTCAAAGGAAGGGTTCACGAATGACATCATCTTGACGAATGTAGAGGGTGGTAAGTAAGATACTTGTCCACTATTTCAGGACAATAAATGGCTTAAGTTGGGATTGAACTTGTATGTTATCTCCCCTCTCTTACCATTGAGATATTGCGATAGGGCATGCTCATCCTGACAATTTAGAGAAGTCGATACCCGATACCTGAAATCTTGTATAAAAGATGAGCATGTGCATACATGTATAAATATATAACAGACAATGCCGAGGATCGACCGATCGTATGGATCTCGCAATCAAGTAACTACGACTTCATCCGTTAACCACATCAGGCACATCAAACAGAAAAATAAAACATACACGCTAACCATACTCATGCAAGTATGGGGTCAGTAAAACCATAAATATAAATAACATCATCATATATGGATAATCAACATGAAGTCGCCTAAAAGAGTCTAACCATATAAACTAAAAAGAAAACTATGAGAGGGGAATTATGTGAAAGAGATGTTATATTAATCTTCTCTTTCCCTTTGTTTTCTTTTAGCTTATTTTGTTCTTATTCAACTTCAATTTCAGCCATATTTGATGCTTTAAACATAGTTTTTGGTAATATCACGACGAGTTTTCCCTTGCGCACTTTACTTTTCGAATTTGCCTACGCCTCAAGATTCGTTTGTATTATTTTGCATTTACATATATGTACTTCTCCCCTGAGTTTGGTATGTTAACTTGAGGGTATCTTAGCATGTGCGACTCTTGAGCGTCACTTGTTTCCCCTATTTGAGTGCTAAAACTAGAGTTCCAAAGCACAGTCGATGTGATTGTTAGGAGGTTCCTATGAAATTTAAAAGGAATTAGGAGACCTCCATGTGTTAACATTTAACATTCCGATCATAGGCCTTCGGTTTAGCCTATCTCTTTGCACTATCCCATTAGGAAACCTTTGGTCACTAGCCACAATTACTCTTAATAATTCCAAATAAAGCAATTAGAACCCTTGATCACTAGCCACAATTACTGTTAATAATTCCAAATAAAGCAATTAGGCGCATCTTTTCTGATAAATATCTCGCCATGATTTATGAGACCCCACTTGGAGGGGTAAATGCTCCACACTCACCCAAATTATAAAAGCATGGCAAAAAGTGAAACAAAAAAATCGTGTTTTAAATAAAAATAGAATCGGTAGTGACTGTCATTCACAAGTCACCCTCCATAACCATTTAAAAAACATAATGATTATATTTCGTACCACGTGTCCACTAAAACCCACCACTGCCAGTCAAATATGAAGATCGCCGAGCGGTTAATTGTGCTCTGGCACACCATTCAATGCGCTACCGCTCAATGACGGCATCTACTGATCAATATCTACCGTCCATTCCCACATTTAACGCATTTGCGGATCGGCAGCTCCATCGGCCACGATGTATTTTTGAGTTAAAGAGATGCGCACATGTTAATGTCCGTTGCGGGGCATTTAACAAAGTTCTGATTTTGTATGGTGTTTTCGAACTTGTGGAGGATTTCTACTATTTTTCATTGTTGGAAAGATCTTTCAAAGTCCTCGTGTGGTTTGTACTGTAAATTCTTCATTGTGAAGAAGATCGAAGATGTCTGTCAAAGATGGTAGACAGAAATCAACAGCCGCCAGGCCTTCTTCAAAAGCCGCTAAGCCGAATTCTCCAGTCGGCTTGAAAAGGCAGCCATGGACTGCGTTAAACGAGCGCAAGGCTTCTCCGTCTACAGACGGCAAAAAGGCTTCCCTGCGAACTCTTCAATCTGTTTTGGCAAGGAGCTCTGTTGCGTCATCAAAATCTTCGCTTCGATCGTCCACTAGTTCGTGTCACGATGCATGCAAGTTTGGCGGTCATGGAGCTTCAGCAGACTACAAGGCCGCCGCTAAATTTGGAAGCAAACCTCCCGCCAAGATGGCCTCCAAAATTGGCACCACCAAGCTATCAAAGCCCGCAATATCTAAAATTGCCGCGGTGAAATCTCCAGTCAGATCACGGAATTCCAATGTTGTTGTCAACAAATCCGTCGCGAAGACGCCCCGGGAGAATCTGAGTTCTGTCAATGGCCGTGATCAAAATTCTGTCAACAGACCTGTTCAGAATGCCGTTCACAGTCGCGCTCAGACTTCCATCAGTAGCCGCGCTTCGAATTCCATCAGTAGCCGTGCTCCAAATTCTGTCAATAGCCAGGTTCAGAACTCTGTAAGTAGCAGGGTTCAGAACTCTGTCAATAGCCGTGCTCACCATTCTGTCAATAGCCGGGAGTCCTTTAAGCCTTCCAGAGCGGGTACCAGTACTCCTGAGGGGAAATTCAAAGTTTCAAGGTCCCTGTTTCGATCCCCGCCGGTGCCGAAGAAGATCTTGGGATCTAAAGTCTCTGATAACAATAAAGATAGCATGAAATGGCAGTCCCCTGTAGCTCGATCGTTGCTGGCTGCTTTTGAAAGTCCCAGCGGTGATCTGCTCCTGAGCCAGGCATTTGAGGAGTACAATTGCCACATACTGGACGATCAGGCGGAGGAAGAATTTTTCCGGCAATATTATTCCCCTTCCGAGCCGGAAAACGCAGCACATTGCGTGGTGAACAACAGCGTCCGTTCTAGCGGAGGGAGCGAAATTTCGTTTGAAGCTTTTTCCGGCGATCCGTTTAGCGAGATCAGCAGTCCGGGAAGCTTTGAGGCATACACAGATGAAATGTACAGAACGAATACCAGTAATAATGGTGCAGCAAATATGAAAATGAGATTCAGAAGAGAAAGCGGAGGTATCCATGAATCCGGGCATTCAAACCCTGAATCTCAAAATGTCGTTCTGAGGCGTCAAAATACGCAAGGAAGGAGAGCGTCGGAAGATTATTTGATCGATCATGTCATTGAAGAGGCCGTGAATAAGCTTAGTCATCGCGAGGAGAGCAAGGTTAAAGTGCTGGTTGGCGCCTTTGAGACTGTTATTTCTCTCAGGGATTCTCATGATGCTGCTGCTGCTGATCATACCAGGCCTTTACAAACATGCAATTGAAGCTTTTGCAGGTCCAGGAATGAGGAGCTTTCAGGGGACTATGTTTCAAATGTTAATTAAGTTTTGCTGTGTGTCATTTGCCACTGTATCATGTATTTCTTGACTGTTTGTGGAGAGATGTGCATAATAAGTTCCTACCTAGTAACTTAACTGGTTTCTTTAGATTTATAATTGAAGCCTGGTTTTTGTTCCCGTACATCTCGTCAAAGTGGATGCACAATATTCACAGTGTTGTAGTTACAGATTGCAGAGCTTCAGAATATATTATGGAGATTTTGTTATCTTTATTTTGTTTTCTCCTTACATGCATCATAATCAGTGTTATTTGCAAATACCAATTGAAGATTTTTAGGGAAAACATCTTCAATACATCCTTGTTAATTGATTCACATTGCATTTTGTATATGGATCGATCTAATGCAAACTAGATCGAGAATGGCGCAATCCATTTTTTGGGGTGGAAAGAAGGATTACTTTACCATCTTCAGTCATGTTATATTACTGCTCTTTTTCGACGGAAAGATCATGAATTCTCTTGAGATATTTGGCGAACTGATCTTCTATCTAACATTTTGGGTGCGACACCTGTCAAACCAGAAGCAATTTTGAACTTTTTAAACTGTTCATCGAAAAAATCGAGGATACGTTATCCAATTTACATTAGGAAATGTAGTCGGTGGAGAAGCCCATTTTTGGTACGACTACGATAATTGTAACATTTGTTTTATGGGCATTGATATCGTCGCTTGATTTAATAGAATGGCAGGTGAAAATGCATCGAAGAGCAGGTGAAACTGATAATCTGATTCGCTCTCTTTCCAAAACTGGCGTAATTATCTTTATTGAAAGGTCTCTATCGATTTCAGATATGAGTACGTGTATGATAGGATAGATTGTATCCTTTAGCCAGAGCTTTGAAAAATATTAAAATTTAATAATGCTGAAATTGTATCAAGGGCATGGACAATTTTTTATAATACAGACTCCGATGCAGTTCACAGAGGAACAGTTTCGAACAGTTGATAGATTTAACCAGCAATACAAAGGCTGCATAACAGTAGAGGTCCAGAACATACAAAAATAGCACACATATTGGCAGATGACCACTGCCCAAGCTAGTAAAAGGCAGGCAATAACCATGATATTACATTAGTTACTGATTTTTTATTTGTTTTATTTGTTTTAGAGATATATTTGATATACAAAGCAGTAAAATCAAGGTGCTGATTGTATACAAAACAATTTACAATTTACAGAAAGCAGAACAGCGAAACGGTTACAATATATTAACAGTTTATAGAATGTTTTAATATCAGAAACAGTCTTAGACTCAAAGATTTATTTTGATATATTATTATATGGATGTCAAAAATTTATGTCATAAAATTAAATTTTAAATTCTGTTGATCTAGAATTTTGATTGTAAAATTCTTTCTTTCCTTATTTTTGCGATTTTAGACGTGATCTTCATGAGTTAAGATTTGAATTAATATGGAATAGAATATCTGATTCCGAATAATCAACTATACAACATACTCCTAGCAATATGATTTAATGTTCATGATTTTTTTTTTCTAGATAGATGTGATTCGTAAGTCTCTCTATTTAGATGATTTTGTTTTTGAATTAAGCTGATATCTATTTAATGTACACTAGTCCTACGTGCAATTTAAAATAAATGTGCTTAAGTTAGTAAAGGAGGGTAACATGAGACATACTTTAAATCTAAAGGTTTGATTTCAAATCCATGACTACGAAAATGATCTAGATCAATTTTGAATCTATAGGTTTGAACCAACGTGATGAATGACTATTACATCTTAAGGATGAGTATAAATGAAGATATACTAATTCTTGGTAAAGATATTTTATAACATGTGTCACAAGAGATCATTTTGCACACTAGTCAAAATATAAAATGAAAAAGGTATGGATATTATGAATTAAAATAAAATGTGATAGTTTCTTTAGATAAATTTTAGTATTTTTAAATTTTTTTTTTTCAATTTAACTAAAAACATTATAGCTTAAAAATAACACAATATTTAATGTGTTAGGAAGTAATAGAAAGTATCATTTAATGTGAAAATTGATTCTATTAAAATTTATATAAGTAGTGAGTGATTCTTGATTTTAGTTTAGTTAATGATTCACAAAGAGTCTACTATAATTTATTATAATTCATTTCACAATAACTTGTAAAATATTTATCTTTCAATAAAAAAATGTATAGCTAATTTTTTAATCTAATGAATGATATATAATCTTATGAAACTATGAATGATAGTCTTTCTATATTGACAATCATAGGTGAACAACATTATTATATGTAGTAAGTAGAATTAGGTTAAATAGAAATTAATAATAAATATTTGCTTTTACAACTATACAATTATGATATTGTTTTGATTAAGTAAAATCAAGTTTTGAAAGGACCCGAAACTTTGTACAAAAAACTCAAAAGATATAGCAAAATAAGACTCATATACAACAGTGGAGACCACCAAAAACAGCAGAGGGATAATCCACAGACTGTTCGCCAACCTCAACTAAAGACTTAATCACTGTATAATGTTCATAAGCAACACTCGACCACCAAGAAGGCAGACGTTTCGATTTCACCATCTCGGAAGAGCATCAGGCAGCCATATGGCCAGTCAAGTGACATTTCCTGCTGTGGAAGGGAATGCCCTCATAATCCAAAGTCTGTATCCAAGAGCCCTGCGGAGAGGCCAAGCTGATCTTCTCAGGGAGACCCTTAGAAACATCCATCTCAACAAGGATGCAAGCAAAAGTCGAGTGTAAAATATTAGAAGTATCCGAATCCACAATCTGGAAATCCCTAAGAGCATTCCCAATAGATTCCAAGACCAGATCCAGCCAGAGATGCAAGGGAAGATGCAAAAGCCTAACCCAAACCAGAATCTTGTTAAAGGATTCAGAGAACGGGTTGAAATCCTTATGCCAGGGTTTGGCCATAAGGGGGAATCGATCATCCCAAGAGAAGCTATAATCACACAAGATAGATTCCTATCTTCAGGATTACTAAATTTAACAATGAAAAAACCCCTTGCAACTGAGTAAATCTGAACATTTTCGGATAATATCAGCTCCCACTGATTGGAAATCCAAGCATGAAGAGTAGATAGAGAAGGCCAAAACCCCCTAAATCGGAATATGGCAGCATTCGAAGAGAAAATCTTTGCAGTTTCATAAATTTTGTCTACAATATCAAAATCTAATTGTATCTCAATAGGCTTACTCACAGTCACAAGGGAAACCACCTGGGGCCTCAAAGTCCCTGAAGATTGAATAGGAGCACTCCCATGGAGGCCAACCTCAAAGGCAACAACATCAACATAAGAGCCAAGGGCAGCACATGAACCACCTGCCGAAGCCCTTCCAGCAACAGAGGCATCACCCCTACCGCCAAAAGCAAAGGCCGTATGAGAATCACAGACTCTAGCCGCAACAGAGCCACTAGCGAAAACCCCAGCAGACCGGTTAAGGGCATCTGCAGAGACATGGGCGGTAGCTTTGGTCGTTTGAAATTCAGGAGAGTGGGAGAGTGGGGAAAGCATCATTTTTTTGGTCACAATTATGATATTGTTATGAGAATTTAATAATATAGTTTTTTGGTCAGATTCATTGATTCATATTTTATGAATAATGGTTCACTTAAATCCATCTCATAAGAGAATGTATGACCCATTTAACACTCATTATATTTAAATGATGCTTAGAGGTCAAACATTAAGACTTTCTAGATTATCCATTTCAATCCTACTCCAACCAAAATAAGATTTAGTTAACTTATTACTTCATTTACAAAACCTTCACAAATATTATATACAATATATTGTAAAACTTCTTTTACCAAACAGCTATATAATTTTTTTTAAAAACTTCATTTTTTAAATATGTGGACCCTTTTTCGGTTGTCAAATTTACTTGTAACCAACTAAATTTTATCCATGGATCCCACTTACATCACTCAAACAATTGTGTGTTGTGCCTAATCTGTTCCTCTTCCACTGCGGTTTTCCTTCGACTGATTTGGATTACAGAAGATCATGTACTGTTGGCATGGCTTTTAAGCACTTCGAAACATATTTAAAAATACAAGCACCCCAAATTTGTCAAAAAGCAAAGTGGTCCCATCCTAGGCAATTAATTGTTCTCCACTGCTTTATCCCATGCCTAGGATCTTCTTCTTCAGACGATAACAAAAAGAGATATTATGAATTGTTATATATCACTTAAGCATTTGATGGTAATGTCTAATAATTCTTTGATGACCCACTTGTTCTACTTTACTTTTGAGAAATAGAGATACCATCTTATTCCTTATTCTCCTCCTGCAAACGGTAGACTTTATTACATAGCATTCATTGTATATTATTTTAGTTCCACATTTTCCTTGTTCTTTTTGTTTTTTTCTTTGTCCTTTTATACCAGGCATACGGTTCTGCCAATATTTGTCACTTTGATGCAATCAAACTGTAGAAAGCTTACAATAATTATTTATTAGTAATTGAAAAAAGCCTGCAACCAACCAAGCAAAGTTGGCCGTAATCAGGATGACTGTGAGTTGTAAATTTAATCTGCCACAGCTTTGAATGTGATAGAATTCTAGTTTAATTGTCATTCAGGTGTCTTCTCGTAAAGGAATACAAGGCTCACCAACTTTGCCATAGTTAATTAAATATTTAGAAAACAAGCAATCAAGGGAATCCAAGTGGAGTTGAAAGCTTTCACATCACCGAATGATGATACCAGGGCCATCTATAACCATTATTCATTTTCCTCTCCTATAAAGGCGCAATCTATCTGGATTTTAGGGGCGATGTATTTCAATTTTCCTCCGTGAATAAGTAAAAAATTATCTTATAAATGATAATAAAAAAGTTTATTCATATAATTTAGATTAAATCTTATAGTCTTTCTAGGTAGTTGAAGGAGGAAGAGTATGCTATTGAGAAGTGGAGGATATAATTTCTTAATATTCGATTAGTCTTTCCTTCTTATAGAGTTTTCGTAGCATTATTATTCTACTCTTCTAGAGTCAGATAGTGATGATGTGCTTCCCAACTCTCACACATCATTTTTCTCTTTTGGAATGTCTAAGGTTTCACTGACCTCTCTAAGAAACAATATATGTAAGATACTCATACACAAAAATTATCTCTAGACATTCTTTATTTATAGGAAGTGAATATTACTAGTTTTATGTTTTCAAGTGCTTGTCATGTCATATGACCGATCAATATTATGTTCTGCAGCAATTATGATGTTGGGTATGGAGAGGACATCACCTTTACCTCTTCTAGTTGACTTTCATATATTTTCGATCATGAATCTAACTCCACTATGTAATCTAGACTATTAAATATTGAGAGTCATTATTTTGGAATCATAAATGTTCATGGTTCTAATGATGTTCTTAATATTATGTAAACTTGGTCATAATATTTTGGAAACCTGGTCATAATATTTGAACAACCCCTATAGAATGTTTGACAAATCCTTGAGGACAACTTGACACTCCTTTATCTACTTAATAATATGAAAGGTGTGAGAATCTAAATGACAGCTCTAAAAAAATATTTAGAAGCTCTATCTCCCACTTTAAGCTAGTGTATATTGGCTTTGATTTAAGTGTCTTTGGCTGGCTTTTTATCACAATCTATTTCTAGTGCTTTAGCCCCATTATCATGACTTGCAAATAAAGAGAGAAGAGATTAACTTCAAGAGTTATTTTAATCTTTTAAGGATTTGAGGTGATTGCCTTGTATGAATAATGCTAAAAGGTTTCCAGCTAGCATCTATAGATACTAAGGATGTGGGGCATATGTCAAATGACTTTATTCTACAAAGTAATTTAGCCAATTGGTTAAGTGGGTTGGGTTTCAATATTTCGTACTCTCTTAATCTAAGCAAGGGAAGTTTGATGAATCAATAGAAAAGTATATAGAAGGAATCTAGTTTCATGTTTTCAAGTGCTTGTCATGTCATATGACTGACCAATATTATGTTCTACAACAACTATGATGTTTGGCATGGAGAGGACATCACCTTTACCTCTCCTAGTTGGCTTTCTTATATTTTTGACCATGAATCTAACTCCACTATGTAACCTAGACTATTAAATATTGGCAGTCATTATTTTGGAATCATAAATGTTCATGGTTCCAATGATGTTCTTAAAGAGATTTCATGGCAATGGATTTCTTACTCATTTTCTACCGTCACTTGGCTTATGCATAGGGACGTTTATGTAGTTGAGATGACATATGATAAATATGGGGTGTTACCCTCACGCTAGAGAGCTGGCGAGTGAGAATTATAGTACTATATGTACCACAAACAACCCTATTGGCATATGTGGAGTAACTTCTAGGCTTGTCTTGGTAGAATGCTTCAATGTCCTAATCACACACTAATTTTTGAGCAATATTTTTTCTCCTTTGCTAGCTACTTTTCACTCTTAGTAGATTCATTGCTAAATGTCACCTTGTTAAACTACTTTCCATTTGATTTATAATCTAATGGTGGGAGGAACCTCCTAAAAATTGTAGAGCTTGATTCCTTCTATATACTTTTCTATCGATTCATCAAACTTCCTGTTGAGCATCGTTTTTACACGAAGACAACGGCTAGGAATTTAAGCGAGCAAATTCCCCTCTTGGAAGACTGATGCAATCAATCTCAAGGTTCCTTCTGGCTGGGTCTCAATTGCTTGGATAGCTCAATGGAAGACAAATGTGAATTTGTTAACAAGGAGGCCTTTGTTGGTTCTTCTCTCAAGGGAAACTGCAAAACAAACTTTGGGATTCCACAATATCTCTCTTTTTTTATATGATTTTCAGATTTAGGAATAGAAACAATGCTGGTTTAATTAATATACTGAAAAATAACTTGTAAGTGTGTGCTAGAAAGTAGTCACACTTCTGTGAATCATTACATTCAAGAACACTCAAGAATGAGGTCTCAAACAGTGATTCACAGCTCTTTATTCGTGGAGTGCAAGGGTTTGTATATGAGGCCCTCAGATTGACCTAGTTATGCCCATGCAAGTACACCAAGAAATGAGAGATTCAAAGATGAATAGCAAGCATGCTAATCTCCATGATCATCAAGTTATTGCATGCAAATGAAACTAGTCTAGATGATAACAATGCAAGAAATAAACTATTCTATTGAAATGAATGCTTATACAATGTTAATCTATGAAAAGAAACATGAATTTAAACTATTATGTGAATGCAATATTAATCTAAACTATGGATTGCCATAAGGCATGAGAGAAAAAGACAAGAAGAAAGAAGTCTCAAATATCCAAAGCTTCAAATGTGCTCAACAAGCTTCTTCCAAGATTGCTCTCCAAACCTGCAGTATAACAATAACATGAAAATTCTTGGATCTGAAATGAGAAGGAGAGGGCTCCTTATATAGGAAAATGTGGAAGAGAATGCATCCTCAAGAGCAATGTGGGATAAATCCAAAAAGAGGAAATAAAGCTCATTTTTTAGAAAGTGTGGAGAGAAAAGGGATTTTATTTATTTTTAATTATTTGTTTCCCTTTTTTCATCACAAAGAGCTTTAAGAGGATTTTTTATTTATTTAAAAGAATGATTCTCTATTAATTAAATAAGATAACATTATTTAATTAAAAGAGAGATATCATAAGATAAAATCATTTAATTAAAAAAGATTTTAATTAAATAAATTTATTTCATTTTAAAAGATATTTCTTTCAATTAAATAAAGTTATTTTATTTATTTAAGAGGGAATATTTCTTTCAATTAAATAAAATTATTGAAAGAATCAGGAAAAGGATTTTTGTTTTATTTTTATTTGATTTATTTCCTTTTCCATCACAAATTTTGCTTTAAGTGGGGATTTTATTTATTTAAAAGAGGAATTATCTTTTAAATAAATAAGATAAGTTTATTTAATAAAAAAAGGAATATTTAATTAAATAAGATAAAATCATTCAATTAAAAGGAGTTTTAATTAAATAAGATTATTTTATTTAAGATATTTCTTTTAATTAAATAAGCCTATTTTATTTATTTAAAAGAGAATATTTCTTTTAATTAAATAAAATTATTGATGAAATGATCAAACCTTAGAAATATTTGAATTATTGATTTAATTACGATTTGATCAAGGAATTGATTTGAAAATTGCAAAGCATTGATTCAAGAAATTGATATTTGACAAATTGAATAAATGGGACCCAAAGTCTAGGCGACCATTTTAGGGTGCATACATTTGCCCCTCTTTGACTAATGTGAGGTCGACTCCGGATCACATGCAGTCAAAGAATGGAATTGAAGTGTGAGATCAATTTGGGATCACAAAACAACCTAGATGTGTGTTTGACGGATGGGAACACATCAGGACATAGATAAGCAGACTAAAAAAGACAAGGCCAACACCTGTGAATAGGTAATTGTCAAGTCTCAAATAAGAGATAAGAATCTCAAGCAAGGTTGCCCCAAGAGAAGCAATTGATAAATTTGATAAAGCTGAATCAAGCATTGAAGTTTGGTAGGTACTGCCCCCTCGTGATCAAAATCAAAATGAGATAGAGGAGAAATAGTAAATTGATAAATTTGATCAAATCGAACTAAAGATAAGGTTCTTGATATAAGATGAAAGATATATAAATCACAGAACTAAGGTAGATTACCAAGAAAGATTATGCCCCAAGGTTGAATTAGAAGAAAAGAAGTGGGGTGAAAGCGAATGGAAGATAGAAATTTGGAAGAAATGGAAAGAAATGGAGAGAAGAAAGAGAATTTGCCTCAAGAAAGAGGATGCATCAAAATCAATCAACTGTTTAAGATAGGGAATTTCGATTGAGATCACGAAAGAAGGTAAGGAAATGAAGATAAAAAATGTGACCACAGTTGACTAAAAGTCCACAAGAAAGATGAAGGAAACCCTCTCAAACTCATAATGCAGCCTAAAAGTGCAAATTTAACATGAAGTCTAAATAATGCAAGCTACATGAAAATGCAAAGGTGTACTTGCAATAGGGTAACATAGGATTTTTGTGTTCATCATTCATTAGAGAATGTAAAAGAACTTATTTTCATCATAGGGTTGTTATTACCGGACATCGGACAATCACACAATCAACACTAGTAAAAAACACAACTATGAAGATATGAATGTGATTTATATCTGATTGGAATGTGGAAAGATTCTAACATGAGCATCAAAGACATAAAGGTCAAGATGATTGCAATGTTAGCTTACCCAATTTAATGTAGCAAAACCATGCTCGCATCAAGGCATAAACGCCAGGATGACCATGAGAATGGTTGTGCAAAAAACAGTCAAGGATGATGCCTTAAATCTCCTAAGTATGTCAAGGAGACAACAAGAGACACAGAAGAGGTTCAAGACAACACCCACAAGCAGAAAGCAAATAAAAACATGCCCCATGACCCAAGTCTTCTAGTGATGCATCATGGAGAGACTTATTAGACAAGGACATTCAACGAAAATCAATAACAGTCAGGACACAAAAAAAAGTCATGACATATCTCAAACATTAAGTGTTGCATTTAAAAATTTTAAGTGTGTAAACTGATACTGAGTTCTGAGGATAAGGATCAAATGCTTGCTAGCAGGTAAGATCACATGACCAAACTGGATAAGACCAAACTGATAAGTGTTGAAAAACACTCGATGTCGGGGGTTGTGTTGAAAAACACAGTTGGGTTGGTGTTGAAAAACACCGTTTGGGAGGTGTCCTAAAGACAAGCATATCCAAGAGACCAAAGCTAACACAGTGATGCCCTCTAGACAAAGACAAAGACCAATTCCAAACCAAGGCAACAAGGACAAGGTATAATGGAGAAAGGCTAAGTGTCGAGGACGCATGCTAAGAAATAGGGGTGCAAAGGCCTCAAGTAGCGCCCGTTTCCAGGTTTTCACCACTTGGAAGAATTTTTTCAGGACTTTTTATATTTTTTTTTGTATTTTTGCTACCAAGGCACCTGTTTCCAGGTTTTCACCAAGGCACTTTTTCTATTTTTTTTTGAATTTTTTGAATTTTTGATTTTTTTGGTATTTTTAGAATATATAATTTTTTTGAGATACATCAAAGCGCCTATTGCTAGGTTTTCACTAAGATGATCATTTTTTCAGGACATTTTCTGATTTTTAAAATTTTTTCAGCATCATATATGAATTTTTTCAGGATCAATAAGTATGTACAAAAGATGCCCCCAGACAGAATGGGCATCAAATTCCCAAGAAAAATCACATCGTGTAGTCCCAAAGTCTAGCAAGGTGGAGGACAAGAGGGAGTAGCAAGCTGGTGGAAGAGATGGAAGATAAGAGAATGAAGGAGGGTGAAGGGAAGAAATCCTCAAGGACAAACTCCTCAAGAGTACCCAAACTAGGAAAAATTGTCATGTAAAGCACATTTGGACAAGCAATGAAAGGTCATCATAGGATAAGTCACAGAAGTGGAATGCAAAAGAAGGAAAAGATGCAGTCCAAAGGAGTAGACAGGTCAAGAGGCTTCATAGCATCGTATTTACTCTTTTTTAGATATTAGATTAGATCAAGACCAAAGGTGAAAAGGATAGAGAAAGACTAGAATGAATGGAGGAGAATAGATATGAAGGCTAGACATGAAAGAAATGAAAGCAGGATCATCGTAAGACCGCTCCCGAGATAGCCAAATGTACGTGTATAGATCAACCTTGTCAAGATCAAAGAGAGAAGACAGAATGGATGAGATATGTAGAAGAACTACGCATGATGCCTGATTGCCAGGTTTTCATCATGGTACTTATCCAAGGTGCCACAAGGGAGTGGTTTTCACCATAGGATGAATTTATTTCTCTTTACTTTTGCTACCAAAGCACCTGTTTCCAGGTTTTCACCAAGGCACATTTTCAATTTTTTCAATTTTTTCTCTTTTTTCTTTTTTTTTAAATTTTATAATTTTTGAAAGAAGGCAAGCTTTTAGATAATGCTTCGTGAAAGGATAAACCATGATATGCCAAGGATTCAAAATTATATGCTCAAAGATGCTGATAGGGAAAGGAAGATGGAAGAGAAAAATGGAGGATACGGTGTTATGTAAAGTGAGTGGAGTTGGAAGATAGGAGGAATATGCAAACGAGGAAAAATGATAGAAGGCAAGAGAATAATGAATAGAAGGATTGTGAAAGAGTAGATGGAAAGGAAGGCAAGATCAACATCGACGCACACCTTGGAGGGTGGCGAGAGGATGGAGGAAAATTGAATGAAGGAATACGTGAAGGAATATGGTGAATGTTTAGTAAAGGTTGCGGTTCAGGTGCATGGAATGGAAGAATGTTTTTGAAAGAATATGAGGTGGAAGTCTTTGAAAGCTTGAATGTCAACTTCACTTTTTGTTCAACATGAGACTCTCTTACGAGAGACTTTGGAATCCATATAGCCTTAGGCTTTTTATTTCCTTTTGATGATTTAGAGAGAATATCTTGAATGATGGATTTTGGAACCCATACTTGTCTTGTAGTTTTCTTCTTAGATATCTCTTTTGACTTTATGCCCCCATGTCGATTAGAGGAGACATGGTGATCTTCTTTCTTTGATGGATTCTTGTATTGTTTCTTTTTCTTATATTGAACATTCAAGTTACTTCCAAAAGACTTGGGATGTGTGGAAGAAGGATAATATGACTGGTGTAGATGGGTGGATGGATGAAAAAGATTCAAAGGTATGCATCTATGTTGATCTTGAGAAAAGATAGGAGATGGAGGGACATAAGGACCCAAGATAGATGACAAATTAGGAGAGTTAGGAGGGGAAAATGAAGGGACATAAGGACCCAAGATGGAAGGAAGATGTGAAGTCCTTAGTAGTGGTGGAAAAGGTCCAAGGATGGAAGTGGAAGATGCAAAAGGATAATCAATAAGTTCATCAGCATCTATATGACAACCAAGGATATCGGCATCTTCAGAGTGAGCATTAGAATTTTCAATAGGATCGTGGACATCTTGAATAAGAGCATTTTCTTTGATAGGATCGTTCGAAGCTTGCAAAGACTTAGGAAGAGTAGAAAGCGGAAGTGAACATGGAATGGTAGAACAAGAAGATGGAAGACTTTGATCTTGACAAGGATCTTTGGATAGCACAAGTGCAAAATTTATCTCTTGAATAGGCTTAACATCGGAAGTAACAACACCATTTTTAATAACCTTAATGGAAGTATCATCTTTGGAAAGTGCAAGCGTGGTAAGGTTATTTTCATTATCAATAAGCTCAATGGTGTGGGTAGTAGCTTGATCTTGCTTTAGAGAAGACTTAAGACATGGTGGAATAAATGAGGAAGGGCATAAAGGATCAAAAGAACCATGACATGGATAGAGAACATCATGAAAAGGAGTGGATGACATGGAGGGTTCTTGATCTTGATCTTTCTTTATATTCTTTTCTGTATCAGTTTTAGAGTCCTCTTGACATGAAGCCACTTCTAAGGACAAGGAAGCAGGTTGGAGTTGTATGGAAGACTTTGGCAGAGATGGTGAAGGAATAGCTGAAGTAGGCATTATAGCGCATAAAGGCTTAGGCTATTTAGATTTAGCATTATCGAAAGTATTTGCAGCCAAGTGAAGGTTAGCTTGAGTATCTTTAAGAGATGGCCCTTGAGGATAACTATAGGGAACTGCATGGAAAACATTAGAATTTATGTCGGATGCAGGATTTGTGAAAGATTTGATAGGCTTGGAAGCTTTAGGAAATGTATGGGTATTGGAGGAAGTAGGGGATGGAAGGGAACCATCACAAGACAAAGGTTCAACACTAACATGATCTTGCTTGAGAGTATAATCTTTATTTTCAACATGAGAGTTCTTAGAGGATACATTCTTATAGTATTTACGTTTATAATCAGCACGTTGAGCTTTCTCTTCCTCAAATGATGTAGATGTATCATCTAAATATTATTCACAAAAATCATCAAAGTCTTTTTCAAAATCAGAGTCATATGGATCACCATCACAATCTATCCAATGTGATGACCCTTTTCTAGTAAGCACAAGCACACGACGAGGAGGACTCTTAGGAATAGGGGTTTCATAGGTATCGTTACATTGTCCATCATCATAGTCATCATAGTCATCAAAGATGGGCATGTCACTCTTTGTGGAAGAGGTATCACAAGGGCTATCATATTTCTCATCATGGTATGTCTTGAGACAAGGAGTAAGACTCTTGGGAGAAGTAGAAGAGGAACGAGATCGTGAAGAAGAGGAAGGTGAAGACCTAGTGGAAGAAGAAGACTTAGATAGTGAGGAATTTGAATAATGTTTAGAATAGTCGTGATAAGATTTGGAAGATGAAGAATGTGAATAGTGTTTAGAAGAGTCATGATAATATTTGGAAGATTTAGAAGATGAAAGACTTTTGGAAGGAGGTTGTGATAGGATCATGTTGATAATTCTAGCAAAGGCACTTGATTTAATTGATTTTTCCTCTATTTTTGCCATAAATTTTTCACCCATAAGATTTTTTGAGGAATAATGCTCTTCAAAAGCAAGGAGATCAAGATCATCCATTTTCAAGAGAGGTTCCATAGCAAGATAGTTGAAACTCATAGTTCTAGAGGAAAAAGAATCAAGCGTAGGAATGATAGAGGAAAAGAATAGAAAGAAGTAGACTAGATAATAAGAGGAAAAGAATCAGGAAGACAAGAAGAATTTCCCATGTGAATAGAAGACTTTAGAAGAAAAACATGGGAAAAGTCATCTTATGCAATTGATACCATTAACATTCATTGAGATGTTGAGCAACATAACAACACCTAGGATCTAACCTAGATTGACCAAGGAAGACTGAGAATTGAAGACACTTGGTGATAAGATGACCTCACAAAATGTGAACACCAAACTAGGATAATCAAAGTTCTCTAATGTCCAAAGAGAGATGGTAAGATAAAAATTGCAAAAGGCATTACCAACACTGTCAAAGAGGTGCTTCAAATCAAAGGATGACTACCCTTGCACTTTTGAATCAGGAGGTTGGACTAGACCAAAATGTAATTGAAATTGAATTTGATGGAAATGGTTCGGACAACAAGAGTACTAAAATTCTCCAAGAATGTGGCTAACAATTCTAGAGATAAACTCTCGCCAAGAATAGTCTTTTAACTTGAAAATTATTCCCAAGGTGACAACAAGGTAGAAGATCGAGCAAGCTGTAAAAAAGGTTGGTGCTTCAACTCAGGAACTCAGTTTTTGTGTTCATTTTCAAAGATCAAGCAAGTATATCAATAGATTTTTATCAATGATCAGGCACATAAGACAGCAATCAGGGAGTTCAAGCAAGCAATTGTCTTCAAACAATGAGCAAGGGGCAAAGCAACCTTGCACATGAACAAGAATAGTGACTTAGTATGCTACTTCTTAAAGATTCTACTTGTGTATGTTCTTGGATATGTTTTAGCAAGCACTCTGAACACAACAACATCCTAGCAAGTTGTCTACAAGGATATACATGGCTTTTCTAAAGGGTGTCCTTGATATACGCAAGGTACGTGAGGCCCAAATCCATAGATGAGAAGAATTATAAATCACACAGCCAGGGGGAGACGGTAACCCAAATCTCCCCCTTCACTTCTCAAAGGTATAAAGTTCTTTGAGGCTTAGCCAAGAGTGAAATCTAACTCATTCCGAAGAGAAGTGTCTTTGGATTCACCTCCCGATATTTATACTCCACCGGAACACGGGAGTTAAGGTCATCCCTTGAGGTGATGAAATCGCCAAGCAGGCCTTCTAAAAAAATGAAAAGTAAGTAATTCTCTATCAAAAAGTATTGAAAAGCACTAAAGGTGGAACACTTAACGCTTAAAGAAAATATGAGGTGAGTCCACAAGGTGGACCACTTAACACCCCACATAAGCTACAAACGAGTCCACAACCTAGAAAACAAGTGAGTTCCAAAAAGCACAAAAGGGTTGCCTAGTGGAACAATTAACGCTTCTTTCCTATAGACCCCTCCCCTTTAATGTGGCGCTAAGATTGCAACCACAGGGCGGAAACGAGGGGCCGGCGGATTAGCGAGTCCAATAACCCAAGATAGAAATCTAGATCAATCACAAGTAATCTAAGACTGCTAATCAATACTACTCATAAGTGCAAGAGGGTTTGAATAATGAAATATTTAACTTTCCAAGTAAACATGAAGTGAGTCCACAAAGTGGTGCATTTAACTCTTCATGTAAAAAAAGGAATGAATCCATGCCCTAGATTACTCAATGAGATATTTTGATATTTGAAACTAAGAATTACTTAATGTTTAAACACAAGCATTCACTTAAACACAAACTTGTATAAAATCAAATCTATGTTCATTCATTTCCCATTAAGAGCATCAAAAATGTGTTCTATGAAAGCATGCAACACTCAAGCCAAACACATGAGAGATTGATTTTATGCCCAAACTAAGTGTTATAGAGATTTTAAGAACTCACCTTAGGTCCAAAGATCTGCAATCCAACATTTAGCACACATCCAAAAGTACAGAATCAAGACAAATCAATGGCAAACCGTAAGATATGTAACATTGTTGTCTTCAAGACAGTCTTTAAAGATTGATTTATTTGACCCATAAAATCACAATATTAAAATTTCTGGAAAGAATGAAGTTTTTAGCCAACATCAAGAACTATCATTTCCCAAAATTACAAGGTCTTATGATTCAATTTGGTTCCTCAACCAATAACCTTTTCAGACTGCAATTTTTTTGTCATAAATCAGATTTAAAACACCAAACCCTGTCTAGAGAATCACATATCTTTCTCAAAAAGAATCTAAATGAAACCAAACCAATTTCACAGTAACTATTAATGAATCTAGTTTCCAAATATGTAAGCCATTTATTTTTCCCATTCATAAATCATTTTCTAAGAATAAATCATTTCCTGCAACTCCAATACAGATTGTTAAAAACTAGTTTTCACTCAAATGCCCATAACTTTGACAAATCTGCATAAAAATGACTCAAATCAAAAAGAAATAAAAGATAATTCACGTATCTTTTCAATGAATATTATTAGAGATACTTATTTTTCACAATTTGTCCGTACCAGACGTTTCAATCTGACTGTATTCAGAGAATCTCAAATATGCAAATACCCACTTTCACCAAAATGATCATAACTTATTCATTTCTTTATAAAAATGAACCAAACCAAAAGTATAAGAAAGATGATTCATCATTATATCCATCCATTATTATATTACAAGATTTTCAGGTTGTACATGGCTGTACAAGGCCTGGAACCAACACTAAAACTGAAAAACTAATCAAGAATGAGGCCAGAAATCGATCTTTTCTGCCCCACGGTGGGCACCAAAAATGTGTGCTAGAAAGTAGTCACACTTCTGTGAATCATTACATTCAAGAACACTCAAGAATGAGGTCTCAAACAATGATTCACAGCTCTCTATTCGTGGAGTGCAGGGGTTTGTATATGAGGCCCTCAGATTGACCTAGTTATGCCCATGCAAGTACACCAAGAAACGAGAGATTCAAAGATGAATAGCAAGCATGCTAATCTCCATGATCATCAAGTTATTGCATGCAAATGAAACTAGTCTAGATGATAACAATGCAAGAAATAAACTATTCTATTGAAATGAATGCTTATACAATGTTAATCTATGAAAGGAAACATGAATTTAAACTATTATGTGAATGCAATATTAATCTAAACTATGGATTGCCATAAGGCATGAGAGAAAAAGACAAGAAGAAAGAAGTCTCAAATATCCAAAGCTTCAAATGTGCTCAACAAGCTTCTTCCAAGATTGCTCTCCAAACCTACAGTATAACAATAACATGAAAATTCTTGGATCTGAAATGAGAAGGAGAGGGCTCCTTATATAGGAAAATGTGGAAGAGAATGCATCCTCAAGAGCAATGTAGGATAAATCCAAAAAAAGGAAATAAAGCTCATTTTTTAGAAAGTGTGGAGAGAAAAGAGATTTTATTTATTTTTAATTATTTGTTTCCCTTTTTTCATCACAAAGAGCTTTAAGAGGATTTTTTATTTATTTAAAAGAATGATTCTCTATTAATTAAATAAGATAACATTATTTAATTAAAAGATAGATATCATAAGATAAAATCATTTAATTAAAAAAGATTTTAATTAAATAAATTTATTTCATTTTAAAAGATATTTCTTTCAATTAAATAAAGTTATTTTATTTATTTAAGAGGGAATATTTCTTTCAATTAAATAAAATTATTGAAAGAATCAGGAAAAGGATTTTTGTTTTATTTTTATTTGATTTATTTCCTTTTCCATCACAAATTTTGCTTTAAGTGGGGATTTTATTTATTTAAAAGAGGAATTATCTTTTAAATAAATAAGATAAGTTTATTTAATAAAAAGAGGAATATTTAATTAAATAAGATAAAATCATTCAATTAAAAGGGGTTTTAATTAAATAAGATTATTTTATTTAAGATATTTCTTTTAATTAAATAAGCCTATTTTTTTAATTTAAAAGAGAATATTTCTTTTAATTAAATAAAATTATTGATGAAATGATCAAACCTTAGAAATATTTGAATTATTGATTTAATTGCGATTTGATCAAGGAATTGATTTGAAAATTGCAAAGCATTGATTCAGGAAATTGATATTTGACAAATTGAATAAATGGGACCCAAAGTCTAGGCGACCATTTTAGGGTGCATACAGTAAGGAGGGTTAGAAGATGTAAGGTAACAAGAGATTTTGAATGAAATTGCTGAAAAGAAACCTAATGGACATATGATAGCATCACACCACCATGTGAATCAAATAACCAAGAAGATGAAGAAACCCACAAAAAAGAGATTAGATCATGTCACAATCTTCAACTAAATGGATGCAATCATCAGCAGAATCGAACAAATGTAGATGTATGATAAGCCAAAACTCATCGGATCATGAAGCCACTCCAGATGTGTGCACACATGAGACAAGTTAATCTTCAAGCACCAAAGAATAATCTTCTCAGAAATTTGTCACAACATAGCAATGCAATACCAACAAACACCAAACTAAAAGATTGCAAACTTAAAATCATTAAACAACCAATTGGCTCTTTGAAATAAAGAATGAGCAAATCACACATTCACAAATTTCACATAGATAGCAGATAAATCACACCATGAATGAATCACCAACTTTATATATTGCATTAATGATCGAATCGACCCTCATTACATCATTCTATTACAATTTATAGAGCAATGCTCTTATTTTCGCAGCTAGGGTTTAACTGTAACTAAAACTTGAAAGCAAATCTAAACTAGAGATTGCATTAAAGAAACTACTTCTAAAGCTTAGCTAAACTATCCTAGCACGGAATTAAACCTTGTGCATTACAAAGCTTTGAATAAATTAGGCATTAAATAACTCAGAAATGGAGCTAGAACTCGTGCATGCACTTGATAATCTTCATGTTTATGCCCTTGATCCTTGGCTTCGGTTTCTCCACATGGACCCAATTGGAAGAGATCCCAAAATCATGCACAAACGATCCCAAAAAGGAAGCCCAGATGACTAGAAAATGATCTCTGAGATAACTGAAGTTAACTTTTAGACGTGCCAAAAAATGCCCAAATCCTGACAGTTGGTCCGAAAAAATCAAGGCCCAAAATTGACTAAGTACTAAGTCCTCCACCTCCAAAATTTTAGACTTTGGACTTGTTGGTGGCCGAAAAATCTCTAAGGCCAAAATGTCAAAAATCAGGCTCTGCAAAAATGACTAAGTGTTGAAACTAGATTTTTGCACACAAAATTTGGTTGGACTGGGACTGAATGCTCACTGGCTGGGAGGTACTTCTGGATGTGCTTTCTTGAATCTATCCACAATCTCCAACACTTCATCAAAGTTTGGCATCTTAATCCCTTCAAGCACTTCTTTCTACCTATCTCAGAAGTCAACCAGCTCTTTTGAAAAACCCTTTATTTCTTCTTCGCGAGATAGCATTTTTTGAATTTCTTCCTTCTGATAAAACATCTATTGAAGGTCTTCCTTAGTCTTTACTCCCTGAAATATCCCTAGGTATTGGTTGATGATATCATTCACCTAATACATAGTTTTCTCATCTTCTTCATCAAACAAATCTAGGTCCAAACCCTTGAAGAATTTTTGCAACTCTTTTGCAAAGAGCATGTTGCTATCTCTCCTCTTATTCAATCTTTTGAGGACCTTTTCAAATATAGCCAAAGCCATTGTTATCTCCTTGATCCACTACTCAAAACTATCCAGCTCTGATCCTTCACATATCTTCACCAAAACTTGGAAGCGCTACTTCCTTATTACTGTCAACTCATCTAATACCTTTTGCCAATTCACGATTGTTTCCTCCACCATTTTCTTCACTCATGATCTCCATCAAGGAAGCTATTCCCACCAAAATGCTTCAAAGAGGTCTTAGAATCCTCCTAAGGGATAGACTGGTGAATTGTTCAAAATCCGGCTTCCAATCGGCACAAGCCTATACAAAAGAATGTGGTACATATGTATCAATTCCCCCTTTCTTCTCCAAAATTGCCTGTAATGAGGCCTCAGGGTTATCAGGGTCAATTGGATCCGCTGTCTTCAAAATGAATCTTTTCATGGCTTCCTTCTACTCTACCAGAGCCTTTATCCTTTCTTCATCTTTATCCTTGAAACCAAGAGCATGCTTCAGTCCTAAAGTAGCCAAGGTTTTGCTACCTTCTCTGGTGGGCTCCCCCAAGTCTACCTCCTCCAACACATATTCGTCTGGAGTGATCTGTTACGAATAGGAATACTGAGAGAGGGGGGGAGGGGGGTGAATCGGTGTTGAACACTGTATTTTATCTTTTTACTTAATCTTTAAACTGAACTTAAATGCTTAAGTACTGAAATGAACATCCACATAAACATGAAACATGAAATCAACACATAACACCAATATGGTTATGGGGAAACCTGAATAGGTAAAAACCCCGGTGGGAATTGACACCCACTAATATTCTGTACTAGTGTTTTATCATCCTTGTTAGAAGATCCTTAACCTTGTTAGGATTTTATTTACAATGCATTAAGTATAGTAGACCTTGTCAAGGGTCAAACTCTGTTAGGAGTCTTTTACAATAGTCCCTTTTAGGGGAGTGGACGCACTGTCTTAGAGCTCACTGCTCAAGTGGTGAAGGCTACAACCTTCTGATCTAAGATACACACTATATCTGCTGGATGAACTGTTACTGTGACACTGCTTGTCAGATCAGTTCTTTTGATGCATTGATGCTTTGACCTCTTGCAAAGCTCTAATACATCTTATAGTCTCTTCTCACACTTCTTCTCTTCTTATCACAATTCTATATCAACTTCCATGCTAATTACAATGGGTGCATCTCATATTTATATGCGCATACAAAACAAACAACTAGGTCGGCCCTTAAACGTATTACATACAATGCTTCCAATTGAATTGGCTCAAGCGTGTTTACAAACAAAAATGTTTACATGTCGGCAACCTAATTACAATAGGTGCATAGCCTTTACATCATTAGAATATACCTGCAACTCAAAATGCTAATAGTTGGCTGCTTACTCTGTTCTTCTCTGGCACACACTGGTTGTGTAACTTCAACTGTCTATATCTTTTTCATACTTGCATATCTGATCATGCACTCATAGACTAAGCATGAATATAGTCTCACCAAATTATCTTCTAAGGCACATACCATAACTTGATCATACGCACCTGCGTTGATGCTCTAAGCTTCAGGAACTCTGTACACTATACAGTCTTCAACACTTAGTTGATTTCTGATGTTCCCATCAAGTGCACTGAATCCAAACTGCTATATGACTTTGTTGCCATAATGACAACACTATACTAAGTCATATACATTAGTATAGCCAACTTTCCAACATGATCTCACTTGAATTGACATCTATTGTGGGAACAACCACCTATGCCTTCCACCTACCCGCTTGGTCTTGTATTACATAGGACAATGTTCTAGCTCGGACAATTGATGCTGTTTGGTGGAAGGCTTGCCCTAGTGCGGTCATGTCAACCTCATCATCTATATATACTCTGACCCTTGACTTTATTTCTTTGGTGAACCATGTAGGTTTTGAGAAAGCATTCAATGGCTCATAAGGAGTAACCAATGTGGATGAAGCTGCTGGATGCTCTGTCCCTATTTCCTCTTGACTCTCCCTTTCCTTTTTTGTTTCCTATTCATCTCCTATATTTTTTTCACCCTCCTCCTCTGTGTGTTCCTCCTCATCAGCTGTTTGCTACTCATCAGCTGTTTGTTCCTCTGTATCAGTTGGTTGCCTTTCCTCTTCCGTGTGTGGCTCTTCTTCAGCCTGTGATTCTCCTTTGTCATATGGCTCTTCAAATCCTATGTGACCCTCTTCCATCTTCTCCTCACTAGTGACCTCTACTTCTTTCTCCGGTTCCTATGAGCTCTGAGGCATTGATTCATCATGGACCTGTGGTGAAGGCATGTGAACTTGGGGAGGAATATTAAGTAGAGGAGGCGTAGGAGACACCAAGGGAGTGGTTGAATGAGCTAGTGGAGGTGGGGTTGGCAGGGGAACATGGGATGATGAAGGTTTTTGGGGTAGAAGAGTAGTTTGTACTGGAGTGGAAAGTGGAGTGGTAGGAGGCGCTTGATGTGGAAATGAAGGTGGAGATGGAGGTGTAATGGATGAAACTAAGAGGACCTGCACAGCTGTTTCCTCTTCTGAGGTGACCCCAATAGAAGAGTCTTTTTCTGGCTCTGTAGTCTCCTTTGGAACCTTGGCCATCTCAACATCATCTTGTTCTTGAGGCTTTTGTTGTGTGTCCTCTCCCATACCACTGAAAAGGCTTGTGAACTAAGTGGGAACTTGTTGCTCAGACTCCTTGAAGCCATGCAATCCAGCAAAATCTGTGATGTCAAATTCATCATCACCAAGGGAATCCAGATTTACTGGTTCTCCCTATGTAGCCCCTTCAGCATTCTCAGGATCATCATCCATCACTCTCCTTCTCTTCATGAATCCTGTGGATTGGGTTCTCTTGCTAAGAGGTACCTCATCTATTTCATCCTCATCTTCCTCCAACAGGGTGTCCATTTGTGTGGGCGTTGAGCCTTTCTTTCTCTTGTAGACATGGCCCTTGATTACTCCGGTTGACTTGGGTCCTATGATTTTGAACTTTGTTTTCTTGGCCGTGTTTGGAGAATTGTGGCTGCTGGATGAAGGCATATCTGGTGGCGCGATGCTCCCTGTCATTTTGGTCTTGACCTTTTTAGAGTGAGTAGCCGAGCCATAAGCAGTCAGTCGTTCATGTCTATACCCCGTCTCTGGTTTGAGAGGACCAACCTTTTTGAATTGTGGCTTTAGAACCTTTTCACCTTGCCTCCTCTTCTCTTTTGAAGATTGCTCTGGTAACTGTTTCATTGGTACTAGTTTCATCTGGTATGGATGGGCGATCCATGCTTTGGTCATTCTAACCACATGCCTGGCTTTGAACTCCATATCATCATTTTCATCTTTGTCTACTTCCGTGTTTAGGATAGCCCTTGTGTACACCTTATCTGTGTTATAGATAGAATCCAAAATGTTATCGGAGTTAGCATCCACCGCCTTCTGTAGAATTCTTAATGAAAGAGCACCTTGTGCTAACTCTAGACTCATCTGGCAATAGTCACGGACTCTTACTTCATAGTCATTCACACAATTTGCCCCATGGTCCTCAATATGTGGTTCATGAATGTAATGTCTCCCCATTATGTGGCTGTAAGTACCAATGGGATCAAAATGAGGCCTCAATATCTCTTTGCTGCTCTTTCACTATCGCTATTACATATACATCATATATCTCGCATCATATTACTTCTTGATGATATGCTTCTTACAATTTACAATTACATTTATACAAGTTATTAAGGCTAATAACTGTTCAGTTGGCTACCATATTACAAAATAACTTTACCCAAGGGTTAACATCTAGGATGTTGTCCCTTTATATTGTTAAGTCATTATTTTGATAAACAAAATAATCCCTTAACTCTTTATCAATTCTGTCTTCATATTCTGTCCTGTTGGCTTAACACTGTCTTTAGAAAAACTGTCATAACTTCTTCCGTACATGCCATACTGACTTGCGCTTTGAGATGAGTCTTCAATAGTCACCATAGAGTCTATGTTCAAGTGTGCAAGCACTGAAATTACTCCAATCAACATCGCAAACCAAAACTATCATCAGGTTCATTGGTAACAAACACACTGTCTCATACTTGGACAATTTCGCATTGCGCTCTGACATACTAGCTCTCTAACCTGTGCGATCTTCATGTAGATCATATGTTTCCATAATGACAACATCTATGTAACCAACTCAGCCAAATTTCCAACAATCTCCCCCTTTGTCATTGGTGGCAACATATGAGAAAATTGGCTAAGTCTTACAACTTCAAAATCTCAAAATTGTGGCCATAATACAAAACATATATATACTGTCCTTATGACTTTATTAATCCTCTCTATATATTGTACTCCCCCTAAGAGTAAGTATCCTTAAATTTTTTTTGCTATATATCTCTCCCCCTTTGACAACAATGACAAAAAAAGGTAAGGAGGGTAACAAAACTGTGTTCACAAAAAGTTATACCTTAATTCAATATTGCAAAGCTGGTAGGCTTGCAACACAATTTGCAAAATTGATCTTCATAGCCTCTAACTCTTTCTTCCATGATTTATTAATTGAATCTGCCACATTGAGTAGTGCACATAATCCATAAGATGCTATCTCACATGCTCGGAGATTCTCAAAGCTAAACTTTTGAAAAGATGTCTTAGCTGAAAGACATTCTTCCAATTTCCCTTCAATAGTGCTCAAGTTTATAGAAATGTGTTCTCTCAAAAGAGTGAATCTCTTCATTTTCCTGTCTTTTTCATCTTGCAAAAATCTGATCTCATCATATATCTTACGAATTTTCTGCTCAACATCAGATACCTTCACATTGGGGCTTGAAAGAAGGTTTGTTTCATTCTAAATTTCTGCTTCCTTCATCTTCATCTTCTGATCTTCTTCTGCTGCCAAGTTCTTTGATTTTGTACACTGAATGTACAAAGATTTTCCTCTTTCCAAGTTCTTCCTCAAGTCCTTTATATAGATATCAAGGTTATTGATATCATTCCTGATATTCTGACTAATGTTCAAGAGTGTTTTGGCCTCATAAGCTGCATGAGCTTTCACTTTTGCTATATAAGATAGATTTGTAAACTCATTATTCAAAGTGTTCATTACTTCCTTTGCTCTTTCCAAAGGGTCATCTTTTGCAATCTGTGTAGTAATAATGCCTTGTAATTTCTCAGTAAGCTCCTTCAGGGATCCTTCAAGACTCTTTACTTTCTTATTCTTTTCAATGATATTGTTCAAAGATGTGATCAATTCCATCTAATCATCATCATCTACTTACTTTCTCAAATTCTCAATCATAGATCCAATCTGAATTTTCTTGCTAGTCTCAGGTGTAAGACTGATATCTTCTTGAGTGGGAATAGGTATTGGTTTTTCTGTCACTTTAGGTTCTACAACTGTGGTCTCTGTTTTCTCTTCTCCTTTGGTAGTCTCCTATTCTTCAAAAGCCGAATTGTCAACAATGTTTTCAAGATTCTTGAATAAGTTATCATCACTATCCAAGGTGATCTTAGTTCCTTCTACATTCATGACTTCATCCTTAATGTGTATGGTTGGTGGAGAGGGAATCTCCTCTTGTTCTGCTTCTTCTGCTGCTTGATCTTTGGATTCTGCTGCAACTGATGATTCTACAACATTCTCTGACATTACCTTAATGACTGCTTGCTTTGTTTCTGCATTAAGTTCTTCATATCTGCCTCCCATAATCTGAATGGTTCTCTTCTTGGTTCTCAAATGGGTGCTTAAAGCTTTCATAATCTGATTGAAGTGTACTTCATCTCTCACACCACAAAGCTTTCTTACAAGCTTTTCTCTAATAGCTATGTCCTCTTCTGATGCTCTCTTCTTCCTATTTACAAGTTTATTGTACAAGTCATTAGGTATCTTACCCTTAATTGTATCAAACTTCTTATTAGATAAAACCATATGCTTTACCACTGCATTTTCTAGATTTAATCTCTTTGCATAATCATAGAGATCAAAATACTTGTTCATCTTTGTAAAGTCTCCATCTTAAATGATCTGTTCATTAACCTTCTCAACTCTAGGTTTCCAAGTTTTCTTCTTAACATGAGTACTTTCATCATCTTTAATTTCTGCAATTCTCCTTTGAACTGGTGGCACCAAAGTTTTCTGCCTCTTACTCAGTCCAGTAGAACTCTCTTTTACTCTTTTGCTAGGTGTGGAGGAGGTGGATCTAGTGGATATCCTTTCTTCTTGATCCTTCTCTATTTCTTCCACTTTCACCTTAACTAATATTTCCCCTTGCTGTGCTACAATTGATGATAGAGGTGGAATAGACAAAACTTCTTTTGTCCAATATCTCTAATTGTTGTTGCTGTTTGCTTAGCTACCAAGAATTCATGTTCAGTCATCCCTGTATCTTTTAGAATTTTCTTGATAGTACTCTCAACTTTTTTCTTTGACTATTTCTCTTCAAGTAAGGTCTTTGTGGAGTTGAAGTTCTCCTCAAAGGTTCCAAACCTATTACAGTGAGTATCAATCTTGCACTTAAGTAACTTGCTCACATACTCTTCTATCTCAACCTCAGATATCTCATAGCCAAGAGGGTCTATGAACTCTATTCTAGGTTGTACTGCTTCAATTTAAGTAAAGTCAGTATCAACCATGAAACATATCTCATTTTTATACTTCTCCACAAGAGATTGTGGGATCCTTGATCTGCTAGACACCAAATCCTGAAATGTCTTGATTACCAACACTACACTTTCATTCACTTTATCAATAACATGCCTCCTATACACTTGGTTAATCCTTTCCATTGTATTTTGGCCATCATTCCAGTCATTTCCAATGGTGTAAGGAAATCTTCTCAATAGATGAAAAAACATATAAGTGATTAAGGATGAGAATCTAAACTGTGTATACTTAGTCTTCTTAATCTTTTCCAAATTCTTAAATAGTTGAATTCTTAGAATCTCACACATATCAACTTGTACTTTGGGTAAGAGTTCAGAGTTGGGGGCCAATTCCGTGCAAGTCCGTGATGATGGAGAATTAGCACTACAAAATGGGCACCCGATTTTTACAAATTGGGCACCCGTTTTGGTTCAGGAGCCCGAAGCAATTTGAAAAATCGAGCGCCCATTTAGGATCGAGCACCCAAAGCAAAACGGGTGCCCGATTTGTTCAAAACGGGCGCCCGATTTGAACAAATCGGGTGCTTGTTTTGAAAATCTATATATTTTTTCTTTTAAATGAAATTCTTGTCATTTTCATCCACAACAAAAATAGAATCACGTTTGGTACAGCTTGAGCACCCGATTTAGCTTCCCTTGTCAACCCCATCTACCATTTTTTTCGTCTTCCAGGTACGTACTATTCTTTTTTATTATTTTTTTATGATTTTTGTCTTTAAAAATTGTAGTTTCAGGTTATTTTTAATTTAAAAATGTATAGTTTAATGTTATTTTCAAAATTATTGCATAAATTTAATTATATTTTATCTTTCAAAGTTGTAATTCTTTTTTATTTCAATTTACTTTGTAAATTACCGTACTAAAGTAGAAAACTAGTAAAATTTAGGTACATACAAAATTACATTGCAAAACCCTACATAGAAAACCAAAACCCTAGATAATAAAACAAAAACGTAAACCTAGATAAAAAATTAATTTACAAAACCCTAAACTTAGAAAATCAAAATATAAATTTAGAAAACCAAAACATAAATTTAGTTCAACCAACACATAAATTTAAAAACACAGACACAGACTCTCTCTCTCTCTCTCTCTCTCTCTCTCTCTCTCTCTCCCTCTCTCCTCTCTCCTCTTTCTCTCTCCTCTCTACGTACTATTGTTTTTTATTATCTTAGAAAACCAAATTTTAGAAAATCATTTAATATAAATTTAGTTCATGCTATAGTTTAATGTTATTTTCAAAATTATTGCATAAATTTAATTATATTTTATCTTTCAAAGTTGTAATTCTTTTTTATTTCAATTTACTTTGTAAATTACTGTACTAAAGTAGAAAAGTAGTAAAATTTAGGTATACAAAATTACATTGCAAAACCCTACATAGAAACCCAATCCCTAGATAATAAAACAAAAACATAAACCTAGATAAAAAATTAATTTACGAAACCCTAAACTTAGAAAATCAAAATATAAATTTAGAAAACCAAAACATAAATTTAGTTCAACCAAAACATAAATTTAAAAACACAGACACACACACACACACACACACACTCTCTCTCTCTCTCTCTCTCTCTCTCTCTCTCTCTCTCTCTCTCTCTCTCTCTCTATCTCTCTGTCTCTGTCTCTCTCTGTCTCTTCCTCTCTCTCTCTCTCTATGTACTATTGTTTTTTATTATCTTAGAAAACCAAATTTTAGAAAATCATTTAATATAAATTTAGTTTAATCAAAACATAAATTTAGTTCATGCTATAGTTTAATGCTCTCTCTCTCTCTCTCTCCTCTTTCTCTCTCCTCTCTACGTACTATTATTTTTTATTATCTTAGAAAACCAAATTTTAGAAAATCATTTAATATAAATTTAGTTCATGCTATAGTTTAATGCTCTCTCTCTCTCTCTCTCTCTCTCTCTCTCTCTCTCTCTCTCTCTCTCTCTCTCTCAATTTATCAATTTATCTTAATCAGGACTTGTTATGTAATTTATCAATTTATCCTTAAAAAAAACATCTATCTAACAATGAGATCTATTAATTCATGTGTAATTGATCTAAGTACAATATCTAGATACATGTTACAAGTAATATGAACATTTTGATTAACTAAAAAAAAAATCATCTAGATCATCTAACAATGACATCTATTAATACATGTAATTGACAAGAACAATATGGATGTTACAAACTTAATAACTATTAAACAATGAGATCTATTAAGTGAACATAATCTGACCAATGTGCATAGTTTAATATTTACAACAAAATTAGGTGAATACAAAGTTATGAATTTAACTTTTAAGTATAAACCCAAAATTGTACAAATACAAGTGATCTTAAATTATAAACCCAAAATTAGTTCATGTGATCTTAAATTATAAACCCAAAATTGTATGAATACAATTTTGAAATAGACATCCTGCATCATAAAAATAAACATGTTGAAATGTTAGAATTTATAAAAGTTCATTTAAAGTTAATTTTAATTTTAATTTCAAATCTATATCTCTAAATTATAAATTATGACACTTCAAAGAAGACATGTAGAAAACATATACAAATTATATGACAATTGAACAAAAACTTACATGTATAAATTTGATTCAATCTAATGTACCATCAACATCCTCTCTTTTTTGCAATGCAGATCTATGTTCTTCCTGACATCCTACATCATCAAAATAAACATGTTGAAATGTTAGAATTTGTGTACTCGAGTTCATTTAAAGTTAATTTTAATTTTAAAATTAATATGACAATTGAACAAAAACTTACATGTATAAATTTGATTCAACATAATGTACCATCAACATCCTCTCTTTTCTGCAATGCATCTATGTTCTTCCCGACATCCTGCATCATAAAAATAAACATGTTGAAATGTTAGAATTTATGTACTCGAGTTTATTTAAAGTTAATTTTAATTTTAAAGTTAATAAGACAATTGAATAAAAACTTACATGTATAAATTTGATTCAACCTAATGTACCATCAACATCCTCTCTTTTTTGCAATGCGTCTATGATTGCCTCATGCTCTTCCATTGAAAGTGTCCATAAAATTTTATTAGCAGGTCTCCCTTTGTATCTTTCCAGTTTGATATTTGTTGCCACTACCAAATGGGAATAATGTATAATCTTCTTTTCTGATTGGTAGTCTTCAAAGGCTGGTAAACCATACCTTCTTGTTAGGTATTTGCGTAGCCATGTAGCAACTACCACAATAGACCCAATTGGATACTAAAAATTATCATCATCTACTTGATGACATATCAACTTTTTCTTGGGTTCTACACATCGAGCTAACCAATACTTTGTCTGCTCTTCATTATCCTCAAGTGCAACAACAACATACACATGTCCTACAAAACAAAATTAAGTACATGTGCACTGTATATAAAACTTGTTTAAAGGTTTATAATTCAAATATATATAATCTTAAATTATATGACATACACATGTAACTAATATATAATTTAAATTTTTACAATAAATTGTATTAAATTACCAGGTTGTATGAGATCTGAAACATGATCATAATCTTCTGATGCAAAGGCATGATCTAGGTCTTCATTTATTATAACATCTTCATCTTGTCTCTCACTAGGTGTTAAGGATTTTTGTTGCTATTCTTCAACCCATTATGTATTCTTGCATTCTTCCATTCACCTGCAACACAAAATTGACAAAAACATGCAAGCTCCCTAGTCCATATAGTCCAAGTGTTAGAATTAGAACTCCTAAATGAATGCCATTTAGCTAATCCACTGATTGTATTACAATCATATCTTGAAAGGATATTCTTCTCTTCAACTAGCCAGAAAAAGCATCTAATTATAGAGTTCTGACTTGATCCTGTAGACAAACTTGTTTTACACCATTCGACAATTGCACATGCATCTTTAAATTTTGATTTTTCTTCAAATTTGAGTTGCTCTCTACAAAGGGCTCTCTTAACACATGCACTGGCACCATCATGTTCTCCCTTCCCATGTCCAGCCTCAAAAAAACTCCAGATATGTTGGATATTTATTTTCTTGTGCATCATACTCAACCAATAAAATATTCTAGCATTCTTGAATTGTCCTATGCAATTATCTGACCATATTAGATGTTGTGTTATATGAATTTCTCTCTCCCTTAAATTTTCATAAAAGGTATTAAAGCAATATTGGACAAACTCCAATGAGTGTAACTTATTATCACTCATATAGAAATGGTACTCTCTCAATATTTTTCGATCCTCTTTTGTAGACAATATGAACAAAAATTGTTACTTGCACTGAATTATAATATTGTGGTTGGATCTCATCTTGTGGTGCAAGCGTGTAGTTCTCTGCAAAGTCAACAACTGACAGTATACTACCAATTGGAAATGTATTCTTGCATATGCGAAATTGTCCATCAAGCCATCTAGAATTGTGAGAGTGTTTCACATATTTAGGTACAACCTTACTCTTGAATTCATTCATAAAAGCATTAACACTAAGTTTTTCAGTTATTAGGTCGCACCGTTTTCCAACTTTTCCATCCTTCAATGGATACTCAACAATTTTAAATCTTTGCACATCAATTAGTTGTTGTCCAAAATCAAATGAAATATTTTCATGCAAACATTCATCTAATAATGTAAGATTGCCACATACATCACATACACTAGAAACACATGCATTCAAAAGATAAAATTGCTCATTAGGTGGGTTACAAAACAAATTTGATATAAACTCCTTTACAGTTTCAGGTGGTATATTTATACTACATTCCTGCAACATTTCATTAGTATGCATAGTAGAACGTATCGATAAAAAAATATCATAATGATAACGAAATTGAACATGAGTTTTGCAACAATAGGTGATTCTTTCTTTGTTAATCCTTACATACCATGGTTTACATTTTTCAAAAGATCTTTGACTAATACTAATAGTTAACACCTTATCATCCACAAATTTTTTATACAATTTTGTTTGAGTCATATCTAAAAGGTGTTTTGGATGTGGATCATGAACTTTTGAACCGACTCTTAATTTAAGAACATCTTTGGCATTAGGGGATACTCTTGTATTATCGTGCCAAAATTTTTCAATCAAAGTTTTGACTTCACCAGTAAGTTTCATGTCAGACCTCGGGAGTCTGCCACTGAAGTTCCATAAATGGTTTGCTGAATCACTTTCAAAGTTAACTCTTCTCTTTACAGCTCTTGTTAATTTTTTACGATTAATATTAAGATATCCACTTATGTTTGAAGTCATTCTTTTATCAGTAGTAGTTTTGTTTACTAAAGCTGTTGTTATTGCTTGGCGTGCCGCATTACTATCTTTAGAATGACTTTTCTTTCCAATTGTGTCAAAGGCACTAGCAACAGTTGATACAACTTATTTTAGAGACCCATCCTTCTTCTTAGTTTTCACATAAATGCCTAACCTCTTCATCACTTTTCACATTTTAGACATTTTAATTAATTGTAACATTAATTGACATTGAAAACCAAATTTCTTATTATAAAAAAATTGTCTAAACAATCTGCTGGCATGTGTCCTAATTTGTCTCGATGAAACCAAACCACACAGATTGTCTAACACATCAATTTTTAATTGAAATTGTTCATTTATTTCATTATCATTCAAATGAGTTTCTTTCTCAATTGGTGTTTCTATGTCTACATTTACATTGTTGATTTCAATTTGAATTGGTGTTTGATTTTCAGTTTCAATTGGAGTTTGACTTTCAGTTCCTTTATCATTATGATTGACATTACTAATTTCTAAAATTTCACGTGCAATTAAACTTGTTAATCTATTTTTAGGAATAAAATTTAAATCATTTCTATTGTAACCTGCTTCTAGCAAATCATGAACATCTTTATCAGAATAAGTTGTAACAATTGGATGTGAAGACATACTTGTATCCAATACTGGATTAGAAGATGCACCTGATTTTGCTTCTTCAACCTCTGCATCCATTATGGTGTCTTCATTGTCCTCCTCTTCTGAAACAATTGTTGAACTCGATGCTCCAACATTATTGGGGTTTCAAAGTCTTTCTCTTCTTTCTCGTTGTCGTTTTGCCTCCTTCTCTCTATTTTCTGCAATCTCCTCAGGTGTCAGAACTTTCATTGACCTCTTTCTACGTCGATTTGATCCCATTTTTGCACCAAAATTCAAGTTCAAACAATCTTTTGTGAATGTCAGATCGAAAAAAAGACAAAAAAAAGGAATGTTGGTAGAAACATTCTCTTTGTCTGCTGCAAATTGATAGAAAACAAAGTGAAAAGTCGTCAATCATTAGATCAGGCCCACAATCTAGTTTTTTGGGTTGCAATGACTCTTTAACAAATGGGCGCCCGTTTTTAGTTTCAAAAAATGGGTGCCTGTTTTTAGATTTACAAAATGGGCGCCCATTTTTTGAATTTAAAAAATGGGTGCCCGATTTGTAAATCTATGGGCGGGAACCTTACCTCTTGGCTTGGGTTTTGGTTCGGGATAGGCTTGGTCCCACCAAGCCTGTGCTTGACCCTACAAAAAAATGGCTAAGGCATTACAGACTAAAATTTTTATCTTGCCATAATTTTTAGGACAACTTCCCGAATGAATTTTTTGATCAAATGAAAACCCATTTTAGCTCTTATTATGCAGGTTATAAAAATATAAATTTTATAGTGATATGATGAGTTTTAATATTTATACAATATTTATTATGCCAACGTGGTACCTAAACTTGAAATACCAATGTTAACTAAAACTTTAATAACTTTTTTAATTTTTAATTTTTTGAAAAATGAGTTATATGTGACCAAACTAGATAGAATTCTTTTCAATTTTAAATTATTTTTTTTGAAAAAAAGTGAAGTTATCATCAAATTATGGTGTCCGTACACCAGAGGTTTAAAAAATGTACTTTATAGTCAATTAAAAATTAATTTAAAAAAAAAATCAATAAAAAATAAGATAAAATATTCTGACCAATCTTCAGTGTTTTAGGTACCTTTTCCCAAAAGGATTCCCAAAAATACATTCATTTACTTCAAAAAAGGGTGTCCATACACGCGTGAGGTGTGGTCTTGAAACATGCATTTTGAAAAAGTGGTTTTTAGACATGCATACTAAAATTCAATTTATAACATGTGGGTATTGAAATAAATTACATATTTGAAAACTAGATTTTGAGCACTAAATTTTATATTATTGAAGTTTTTCAAGATTCAATCTTTAAGTGCTTCAAAGTTGGACATCAATTGATAGAAATTTTGAAAAACAGTGAAAACACTTCCACTTTTTGGCCAAAAGTGGGACCCAACTTCTTGCAGCCACCCCTTTATCAACACACATTAGATAAGTTGCATGTATCATTCCAGCTGCCATGTCATCCTCTCTTGAGTTTTCACAAAACTTAGTGGTTAGGATCTTGCACAAGTATCTAACATCATCTTGTTGAATCTTACTAATCACAATTCCTCTACCATTATAGGATGAATTTGTGTTGTCTATGACTATTTTCCTCATGTTCTTCTCATTTAAAGGAATGGCTCTAGTTTTAGATAGTCCAGTAACTTCATGAATCAAATTAGCTGTGATATCTATCACTCTATCTTCTAACCAAAACTTCCCATTATGAATTTTGCTTAGGATTATCTTAGTACATTCTTCATTATCAAATTCATACTATAATGCATACTTAATGATCTCATTATCTTTCAAATGTTTAAATCCTTCTCTCAATGACATGTCCTAATTATAGATCTTCTGATATTCCTTGGTGAAATCACTATCACTGATAGTCTCTAGTTTGCATCCAAGATAACTTCTAACATTCTCTAGATGTAAAACTCTGTCTGGTACGGATGATAAAGCTAACCTAGGATCATCTTCCAAGGGTTCTACTGGTTCCCTTTTCATCTTAGGTCTATTTTTATCTCTGACATTGTGAATTAAAGAAACATCCATGATTTCCTCTAATTCCTTAACTGATTTAAAGATCTGCCAAGTAAAATACCTCGATTTTGCGATTTAGGGCTTGCATAGATTCAGCACAAAATTCTTCACCAAATCCTTGCAAAATGCTTCCAATCACTGCTCTTCGATCTCCTTAACACTTGAATTCACTTTGATGATCAAATGATACTGATCATAACCTTTTATTAATTCAATCTCTCTTAGATCTGACCTCGCATTCAATTCTTTTGCCACTTCTTTCCAAAAAGCTGATTCTGTTAACCTGCAAAACTTAAAACTTCTTGCGATCTCGCAAAATATAATATTTTACTTTGCAATCTTAACCATAGCATTAGAAAATCTTATAATACCTTGCATTAACTGCACAAGATTCAATTCATCATATATCTACTTCTACATTAATCTAAGTTCCTATTCTACTGCAATTTTCATAAATTAAGTACTTTGAGATGGGTCAGGTAAAGATTCATTCTTACCTTTTAATACTTCACCTTCCTGACTGCCTTTAGGGCTGAATATGTCTCCTTGATCTATGCTTTTAACAAACTTCACTTCATCTGAATTACTACAACATCCTTTCTGACTGTTACTTGCATCTTCATTTATTCTTGCATGATTTCTAGGGTTAGGGTTGGTATGAAAAACTCTATTGTTCATTCTACAAAACTTTGCTATATGTCCAATCTTGTTGCATATCTGAAAAACTATTCCATTGTTTCCATATCTTGGTCTAGGCTAATTTATCTACGATCTACAATTTCTAGTAATGTGTCCAACTTTGTTGCATCTATAACAGACTACTCCATCTCTTTTGTTCATATCTTCAATAGGTTTCTTATCTGCATTGTTAGTATTTCTAAACATTCTACTACTATTATTATTCTCAATAAATTTAGGTTTCCTGCATTCAATAGCTCTATGTCCAAAACCATGACAATTATAACAATAACCATTAAGAGGTTTGAATTGCTTACCTGTGCAATGTCTCTTCATATGACCAATAGTATTACAAGAAAAACATCTACCTTTGAATTCTCTTTGTATACCTTTGGGTGATTCCTGTTGCTTAGGTGGTTCTTCTTCCTTAGGTGTATCTTCAGATTTGTTAGTCTCATCAAACTTCTTCTCATCTATACTTTCAGATATTTTTAGATCTGGTTCCTTGCTTTCTTCATTTGTTTTGGATGTTTTGAATCCAAGACCAGTTTTATCATAGAATGGTTTCTGATAAGATATTTGTTCATCAATCTTCTCACTAGTTGAATATAGCCTTTCAAGTTGTTGTTTGGATTGAGTTAGTTCACCTTTCACAATTGTATTGTATTTCTCAAGTTTAGCATACTGCAAATTGACTTTCTCAAGTTCAGATGTTACTTTACCAAGTTTAGATTTTAGTCCTTCATTTTCAGTCTTTAGACTTTCATTCTCAGATTTCAGATTTGCTTCATTCTTGCCACTTCCATCTTTCAGACTTAGCTTCAGATTTTCTATCTCCAGTTCATGTTTAAGGATCTCATTTTCTTTTTCTAAGTTGTCATCACAATCTTCAATATGAATTTCAGATTCTTTTTCAGATCTCAGATCTTCCAATTTGTTTTTCAGTTTCTCAATGAGGTTCTTTGCATCATCATATTTTCTTTTCAGAGTGTCTCTTTCATCAGTAAGCATATCAATCTATTCAAGAGCTTCTTCAAGATTCTTTTGTAGTTGATCCATATCCATAGAGATCTTACTCAAGTTGCTAGGCTTTCCTTGAATGATTCTTTTTCGAGTAACTAAGCTATGATACCAATTGTTAGAAATAGGGAATACTGAGAGGGGGGGGGTGAATCAGTATTCTACAAACTTTTACTTTTGCCCAATTATGGATATAACAGATTATCTTAACACATGCATAACATAAGAAGCTAAACAACATGCTTAGCAATAAAACTAAAGAAATCATAACACATTATTTGTTCTTGAGGAAACCTTGGCCAAGGTAAAACCCCGGTGGGGATGGTACCCACAAAGATCCACTAATCAAAAGTATCTTGTTAAGGATGTTGACCCTGTTAGGAGTCTATTACATGCATATAGTGTCCAAGTCCTAATTAAGGGACTATAGGCCTTGTTAGAAGCCTCAACCCTGTTAGGAGTTGGCAGTACAAAATGTGATTATCAGATGAGCCCACTGCCCAAACAAGTAATGTACAATATTTACTGATTACAAAAGTAGGTCAAGGTACATAACCTTATACTGCTTGCATCAATTTCTCTTCACTGCTCTTTCACTATCGCTATTACATATACATCATATATCTCGCATCATATCACTTCTTGATGATATGCTTCTTACAATTTACAATTACATTTATACAAGTTATTAAGGCTAATAACTGTTCAGTCGGCTACCATATTACAAAATAAATTTACCCAAGGGTTAACATCTAGGATGTCATCCCTTTATATTGTTAAGTCATTATTTTGATAAACAAAATAATCCCTTAACTCTTTATCAATTCTATCTTCATATTCTATCCTGTCGGCTTAACACTGTCTTTAGATAAATTGTCATAACTTCTTCTGTACATGCCATACTGACTTGCACTCTAAGATGAGTCTTCAATAGTCACCATAGAGTCTATGTTCAAGTGCTCAAGTACTAAACTTACTCCAATCAACATCGCAAACTAAAACTGTCATCAGGCTCACTGGTAAAAACACACTGTCTCATACTTAGACAATTTCACATTGCACTCTGACATACTAGCTCTCTGACCTGTGCGATCTTCATGTAGATCATATGTTTCCATAATGACAACATCTATGTAACCAACTCAGCCAAATTGCCAACAGTTCATGAACGTAATGTCTCCCTATTATGTGGCTGTAAGTACCAATGGGATCAAAATGAGGTCTCACCAAATTGTAGGTTGTCAGCGGGAACTCATCTTATTCCCAGGTTAGAGACTTGCAGAACTTCATGTCTGGCACATAGTGGGGGCCGATAGAAATGGGAAAATCCCAGCAATGCTTCTTCTTATGTTTAATGTGTTCAAGGGCATCAGATAATTGCCTTTCTTTTTCTAAGAGAACTACCATGTTAGAAGGGTATCTTGGCAACTTCTTTGGCGCTAGGGTGCTTCCTGCCACCCAAATGTAAGTGAAAGTTCAGAACTGAATATAGAATGCCCCAAGGGCCTTTACTTTTGTTGTTGCTTTAGCGGACAACCTCTTTGCATAGTCTCCCTCAATGGAGCGTATGATGACAAATTTGAAGGCATCATTGACTATTCTGAAGTCCGGATTGTTGTGTGATTGTAAAAGTCCATCTTCACCAACTAAGGATACAATGTAAATGGCCATGTGTTTTGTTCTCCCATTACTCTGACTTTGATTAATCCTGGATAGACTGCCATTGTGACTAGCAGATACACGATATAAGACGTCATGTAGAAATGAGGGTCTATCTTTACCCGAACCAGTTGTTCATCAAGATTATCACTTAGGATGGTGGCCCAATCAAACTTGGCTTGCCTCTCCCTTATCTTTTGGATCAAAAAGATCATCCATGGCTCCAATTGGGAAGACTTTGGTAGGCCGTACACTCTACTAATCATTATTATTGTCGCTTGGATGTCTTCTTGCATATATCCTCTCCTCATATCAATCCTGTCCAGTTTACCCTTGGGCAAGGACTGCATCAGATACTCATTGTTCACAATGTTATGGGCCCTTTGCATGTCTTTGTTATAAAACTCCGTTCCTTTGTTGATATGGAAGTTAAATAATTTATCCACCCCTTTGGGAAAATGGAAGACATCTTCGATGTTGTTTGACCTGAGGTACAAAACTACCTTGCCAACACTATTTTTCACCATGCGCTCATCGGGCACATAGTTGCTGGCCAATGTGTTGATCAAGTTCGTTGATTGAATGGAGACTGGGTGAGCCACTGCGTTCACCAGAGAGTAGTGTACTAATGAAGTGCACTCTTCCGATCATCCTACCGGTTGGGCACACTTGTTCAGGTAGTCATTCTAGCTTACATTCCCGATGTCTGTGTCTGTTATGCCTATGTGCAAGTTGGTCACCTTAGAAGGTGGATGGTACCCTTTGAATTGAAACTTCATTGCTGGTGATGCTACCACTTTCTCGGCCATATCTGCAAAAATAAAAAACAACGGATCAGCAACGCGATAGAAAGAAGACTCAGAAAACCAAAAAACATTGTAAAAAATGAGCTCAAAAGGGTCCAGCAACGCGATAGTCGGACCTCTGACAAGTCTGAAAAGGTGCCAGGTCCGAGAAGGCTGAAAACTAAGTTTTCTCTAAACCTTCGCCTTCTGCCTTTTGCACTTTCAGACATCCAAAAGTGCGAAAATGTGACAAGACCAAAAAGGCCAAAAAAAATAGACAACAAAGCCAAAAACAAAAACAGAGGACAAGAAGCAAAACAAGCAGAAAGAAAAAAAAGGGGAGCCCCTGAGGCCAAAAGGCCAAAAAAAGGGGAGCGTAGTTGTGGGACCACAACGAATAGCCCTGACAAAAGAAAGGGAAACAAAACAAGTTTCCCAAAGCCATTCTGCCTCAAAACAATCCCATCCTATAGTAAGACAAGCACAAGATCTTTAGATCGGATAGTTTTCTCATCGTCATAACATCTGCATCCAGTGTGTGAGCGCGTGTATTTAAAATTTCCTGAGAAATCCTTCTCCGGAAACTCTTGTTGATCATTGACCATTCATTACCAGCTCACTGCCCACAAATCTAAGGTCAGTCGTAAGTCAGTTTAACCTTTCTCTACTACGAGGCGAGCGTTTATAGCCCCGATAGAGGCTGCTAAAGTCACCCTTTCCCAACTATAGACGAGCTTTTAATGGAAAATTTAAACTTCCTTTGGAGGGCTCTTAGACTCAATTTGCATCAGCTTCAAAACTGACTCTTTGAACCATTGCATTCTGAATAAATTTTCCTTTGATTTCATTCATCCGCTACTTTGGTATTCCTTGCGGTTTTGTTAGATATTGTTCCTTTGCTCTATTTTCTATTTTATTTTTTTTTTGAAATCAGGGTAGTGCTTAGACTGTGCTACCCTAGCTTTGAGCATTTTTCCGTTTATCTCATCTCTATGCATTCCTCCTTTTATTTTCTTGCCCTTTTCTTTTAGTCTGTGTGCTAGTTACGAAAGGGTTCTGACTTCCAGGCCTCCCTCATGACCATGGGCATTTCCTGGCGCTGACTAGCCTCCCACCGTGGGAGCCACATGACTCGGGATCTCTTTTAGATGTGCATTAGTGTTGAGGATGGTTGGTTTTGATGAACTCCCTTCAAGAACTCTAAAAGAAAATGCCTTACTTCTGACCACTATTTTTAGCTTACTGCAAGACAGAACTACCTCAAAGATCCTATCAATGGAAAACCTTTATCTATTGTCCGGACTACTTGGAACAGACTGCTCAAAACTCGAAAGCACTTACCCCCTGCAAATGAAGACCCAAAGAAAAAAAAACATGGACGAAAAGACTAAAAGAAAATGAAGAAAAGATGCTAAAGTACAAGAATATACAGTAATATACAAGGGGCCAATTAAGACCCAAAGTAGTGCTTTAGAAATTGGCCATTGACTGGTAAAGGGACCAATTCTCCATCAAGAGAACTAATCCAAAAGGTATTCTCTCCCAGGATCTCCGCGATCTGGAATGGGCCTATCCACAAATGTTGGAATTTGGTGTGGCTGCCCAGTTTCTCTTTTGCTTTGTCCCACATTAGGACCAGATCGGAAATTCAAAAGGCTTTTATGGTTGCTCTTTTGTCAAACCATTGTTTGACAACAGCTTGGTGTTTGGCCACATGTTCTAGAGCCATAGTTCTTTTTTCTTCAAGGTCCAGTAAGTTCATCAGACGAATTTTCACTCGGTCCTCACCCTCGACGTATTGATCCATGAATCTCAGAATAGGGATTTTTAGGTTCATCAGAAAGACGGGTTGCAGACCATAGACCAGCTGGTAGGGAGATGTCCCCAAAGCGTTCTTAATTCTCACTCGATCCATCCATAGAGCATATTTCAAATGAGTGTGCTAGTCTCTCGGATTGTCATCTAAGAGACGCTTGATTACTGTTGTTAAGTTCTTGTTGGTTGAATCAGCAACTCTGTTCCCTTGCGGGTAGTAATTGGATGAGAATTTTAGAATTACTTGGTTTTCAAAGGCCCATTGAATGAGACTTGTAGATGAAAAGTAGGGGGCATTATCACATACCAAGAAAAAATGCATGCCAAACCTCGTGATGATGAACTCTTCCAAGAATTTGGTGATCACCTCAGTGGTACAATTTTTCATAACCTGTGCCTCTATCCAATGCATGCAGTAATCGGTTGCAGTCAAGATGTATCAGTGGTCTGTAGAGGATGGAGGATTGATCATTCCCACAAAATCCATCCCCCATTGGGCGAATGGACACACTTTGTATACTCGTTGTAGGGGCATCGCCAGATGTTTCTCTCGAATGGAACTGGTTTGGCAAACATGGCAAGAGCACACATGCTCGCGAGTATCTTTTAACAAAGTTGGCCAGTAATAGCCAGATCTTAGTATCTGATGAGCTATAGCTTCTACTGATCCATGCCTAGTACCATACTTATCATGAAATTTTGTGAGAACCTGTCCAGCTTTTGTTCGATCTAAACATCGTAGGTACAGTCCATCATAATTGTGTTTGTAGAGCTTCCCATTTTTTAACATGTATGAACTGCTCTTATTCTTAAGTGCTCTCCACTGGGAACCATTCAATCCATATGGGCAACGATTTTGCAGCAAGTAGTAAACTATGTCTTGATACCATATGTCAGTGACTACTCCTTCGTTGGTGTACACCTGGCACACCAAACCTTGTTCTATTTCGGCCATCATCTTGGTAAGGCCTTGACCTCTCACCAATTTCATTGGTTGGATCTCAATGTCAAATTCCTATAATATTGCCATCTATTTTCCCCTTCGCTCTCCTAGTTCATTTTGCATCAACAGAGACATGATTGCCGGATCTGGAACAATAGCAATGACTTTTCTCTGAAGGATATAGTGTCTAAATTTCTTAACAACCTTAACCAAGGCAAAAGATTGTTTATCCAGATTTGGATATTTGAGCTCTGCATTTTTTAGGGGACAGCTCATGGAAGCTATCGACCGTTCATCTTCTCCTTGTTTCTTCTGTGTGAACATTCCTGCACACGAATGTTCTAAATCAAAGGAGAAAACCTTGAATGGCAGGAGATAATCGGGGCTGACCAGGATTGGGGCAGTGGTGATGGACATCTTGATTTCTTCAAAAGCCTCTTTAGCCTGAGTGCTCCATTCAATTTTAGCATCTTTCTTCAATATATCGTTTAATGGATGCACTATTTCTGCAAACCCATTAATGAACTTCCTGATGAAGTTGATTTTCCCAAAGGACTTCAACTCCTTTCTGCTATTTGGTGGAACCAATTTGAGGATAGCTTCAACCCTCTCGGGGTCAATTGAGATGCCTATCTTGGATATGATGTGCCCGAGAAGCTTGCCTTGAGTCACCCCAAAGACACACTTCTTAGGATTTAAAGAAATACCATAACGTCAACACCTCTTCAAGACCTTTCATAAATCTTCAATGTGGTCTGCATGGTTCCTGGAAAGAACAGTGAGATCGTCCATATAGATAACAATGCATTTGTTGACCATACCCTTGAATGCCTCATCCATAGCCCGTTGGAAAGTGGCTCCCGCGTTGATTAGCCCAAACGACATAAGACGATAAGCAAATGTTCCCCACTTAGTTGTGAAGGTTGTCTTTAGGCGATCCTCTTCCTTTACCATGACTTGATTGTACCCTGAGTAGCCATCCAAAAAAGACATCACCTGAGAACCGTTGACTACCTGCAACACTTTGTCAAGGGATGGCAACGGGTAATTGTCCTTTTGAGAGGACCTGTTCAAGTTTCTGAAGTCCACACAAAGCCGAACCTCTCCGCTTTTCTTCCTCATAGGGACAAGATTGGTGACCAAAGTTGAATGCCGAATGGGAAAAATTATCCTGGCGTCGAGCAACTTTTGCACCTCCTTTTGGATTACTGGCTTGATCACAAGGTTCACTGGTCTTTGTCTCTAGTGGAAAGGTTTGGTATCTGGATTCAAAGGAATGTTGTGAATGATAACGCTGGGATCATAGGTTTTCAAATCTTCATAGCACCATGCTATGACATCTTTGTATTTAGCAAGTAACTCGACCATCTATTTCTTTTCTTCTGGTGTGATGACTTTGCCTATGCGGACCTCCTTGGGTTCGAGTTGCGTACCCAATTTGTAGAACTCACAATCATCTCCGCCCACTACAAATATTTTCCCTCTTTCTCGAGCGTGTTCATCCTTATAAAAAATCCTCTCTAGAGCTACCATACCTTTCAGAATGGAGTTGGTTTTCAAGTTAAAAATCCCTAAGTCATCTAACTCCTCTATTTCATCCTCTTCTTCATCAATGCTCTGCTTATCGAAGATCCCGACGTTCATGATAAACTCCAATATTTGTTGATCATCTTGAAATACCTGGAAATTTTTTATGTTGTTAGGGATAGCTAGTACAACCACTAGTTCCATGGAGAATTTCTTCAATTTGGATTTCTCTAGCAGTTTTAAAGAACTTGCAGATATTGCTAAAGCATCAGCTATAGTATTCTTTCTTCTTGGGACGCTCCGAATGTTAAAATCTTCAAAATCTTCAATTAGGTCCCAGATGTGGTTGCGGTACGAGACCAATCATTTGTCGGTGCATGAATACTGGCTCTTGATCTGCCGGACTATCAATTGTGAGTCACCTTCTACTACTATTGCTTTCACTTTCTTCTCGTGTGCCAGGAGGAGACCCCAAACTAGAGCCTCATACTCGAGTGAACCCACAATGGTGGGTTACATGTTTTTGCCTGAACGGACACTAAAGTCTACATTTTGAAAAAAACTTTCATATTCAGATGCATGTTGTCCTTAAATCGTTTGAAATTAGAAGATGAAGTAAATTAGAGTCTTTTAGGATTTTCTGTCTAGATTCTAAATATTATTTTTATTTTTATTTTTAATTTGATTTTACTCATTTTTTCTTTCTCCCACAAAAATGGGTATGTTGTTGAAAATGTCATTTTCAAAGAGTTACATTGTTTTCATAGAGCATAACTTTTTTTGTAAAATAGATATCAATGTGATTCTTTCAAAATTAGTTTTGTAAAATCCATACGGAGGGCATGCAATTGGTTTGATGACATTATCATGATTATTTCATATTTTATTAATGTTTGAAGTTGACTAAACCGTAATTTTGACATACCTTGACTACATAGCTTATAACTTGTCGTGTATTTGTCCAATTTCATTTTTATTTTTTTTGATAGAAAGAGAACTTAAATACCTAGGGCATGGATATTTTTTAGAATTTTTTTTCTCTCATTTACTATTTTTCCATAAGTGTCAAATACAGAGGTAGACATATAGTGAAATATCTATGTTTAGTAAAACTAAAAATACAAAGTCATAATAAACTTAATATATATTAACATTATAATCATTGGAAATATTTTTCTTAGTAGTACCATACTACATAGATAGGTTTGTTAAATGGATTCATTTGATCTCCCAAATGATAAAGTCAAAGTGATTTTTTGTCAGCATGTTAATAGGTGTGAAGGAGACTCCATTGCAGGTATGAATGATGAGTATAGATGTTATATCAATGTTTTTTTAATCTAAGAGGCTTTGAGCTAACCATTTGTAATTAATTACTTCAAATGGAACCTCTCAAGGCTTAAATAATTATATTTTATTAAAAATGTGTGATTTTAGCAAAAACCAGCATGTCTAAAAAAGTGTAACCCACTATTGTGGGGTCACCCACTCGGCAACATTGTTGGTGCAGTAGAATTGCAGTCGGTAGGCAACGCAATACGAACCCCCTCGAGGGTTAACTAATTCAATGTCAACCCCTACTCCTTATTTACACTTGGAGCCATCGAACCGTAGTTTCCAGATCAAATGATTCTTATTGAAAGATGTTTTAACTTGGGGTTCTGGAGTCACCTCTGGCAGGGGTGTCTTGATTTGGGGTTCCACGGGAACTACGGGCAATGATAGGCCTTTTGTATTCAGAACTTCCAATTTCCCTTTGTTTGGATATTCTCTTTTTGAAAGTGGAACCTACTTCATCTTTTTCTTAGCCTTGGCATCGTGCCAAACGTCATGACATGGAGGTAGGTAGCCATCATCAGAAGAACTCCACTCTTCTTGTATAAAGCATTCAACCGTGGGACCCTTAGGTTCTTCGCTAAGGGGAGATCCATCCTCACTTGAATGCATCGTTGTATCCCTTGTAGCCCTGGATGCACTGGACATCTGACTTATTACTTGAGCTATTGCCTCTTGGCAATCTTGGCATGCAAACTCGGAATGGTTTGTTTGATGAAGACGACAATACCCTAGTAGCATCAGTATGTTTGGGTCAGCATCTTGGCCAAGATGCCTCATGTTTCTCATCATGCCATTTATGAATTCTACGAGAATCTCCTCAGGGATCTGGGTACTTACTAACCCCTGGACAAGGCTATTGTTCAAGCCTTCTTCTTCCTTGAGATGGAATGTAAATGCCTTGTCAAAATGATACACTCCCAAATTAGCTTGTGAGAATAAGACTTCATTCGGGGCATTGTACTCAGTTATCATTTGTTTGAGCTTGGGCTCTGCATCAATCTTAATCTGGTTATTGAGCCCTTTCCATGGCAACCAAAGTTGGGTAAAGTCCGTAGAGAACCATCCTCTCAAAGACTGGGTCCATTCTCTACTAAGCAGCATGCCATAAGTTTCTGGGATGTCTACCACATGTATGTCAATGCAATCTTGGATTCTAGGGTTAGTTGTCAATTGTATGCACGTATCCTTTAAGACTCCAATGACTCTAACCTCTATTTTGTCAAGTTGGATCACCACCGTATTAGTTGACTGGGGGCTCATTCCCAACCTTTGGCATATAGACAATGGCATCATGTTATATGAAGCCCCTGAGTCAATCAAACAGTTGTGCAAATTCCTTCCAAATATCTTGAGGCTAAGCTAGAACGGGGGTACTTCTACCCTATCCTTGAACATAGTCGGCATTGCCTCTACAACATTCACGTTGGATATGTTCTTGGTATTATTGCTGGATGAGGCTGATTTGGAATGATCCAGGGACTTCAAGAGAGCCTCTCTTTGAGTGGGACAACTTTGCAACATATCATACATTGACATATTTGTTCTAACTTTCTTCAGTTCCTCTACTGCGCTATATTTCTCATTGGCCTAGACTGGATTTTTTAACATAGTAGGTTGGTGTTGTGTTGTCTGAACAACAGTGGCACCAGGTTCCCTTGGGGGCGTAGGATTATTGCTGGCCTTTGGATTAGGTGAAGTAGGTTGCATACCTGGGGGAATGTCATCCGTCAGAGGTTCTCTTTTGCTTCTTAGGTTTTAGGTATTCTTGTTATTGTTCTAGAAAGCATGGACCTTAGAATACTTCGGCTGATTGTCTTGGTTGAATGGGAAGACAAATTCTTCCTCCACAACATTATCGACCGGGGTTCCCCCCGTACTTGGATCATATGAGTAAAAAAACATGGCACTAAAGTGAGTCCGAGAACTCCTCGGATCGTGGGCTTGCTGGTTATTAGACTCGCCCCTATATTCATAATCGAGTTGGTGCATGCTAGGACCTTGGGTAAAGTTAGCTTCCAATGAGTTGAAGAAATTGTCATTGTCTACGGGTATGCTCCCATTATTCAGACGTGTGTTCCACATTCTATTTTTCTGTTGTTGTCCAAACTATTTGTCTTGAGAGCCATTCCCATAACCTCCTCCATTTTTATTATTGTTTTTGTTGTAGTTGCCATAATTGCGATTCTGATTTTGAGAGTAGGTATTCGAGGTAGCAGCTAGGTGTTGGTAATTTCCTTGATTCAGAGAGGGGTTGAGCTTCATCCGGGTGATTTCTTCGGTTAACTGGGACAATGTCTTCTTCATAGCATCTAATTCGTTCACTAGCGCATGGTTTGGCTCGTTTGGGACAGCAACCTTTTGTTCACACAAGGCGGCCTTATGTGTATCATACCCTGGGTATGTGATAGCAAGTGGTGGGGCAGCATCGTATGGAGTGGGTACCGGGTTGAGCCTTGGCACCCGTTGCACCGAAACTTGATTATTCGCTGCGAATGAACTGGTCATAGCAACGTTCCCTAGTGTTGGTGGAATGCCATAATTCCCCCCCACTTGCAGGTCCATTTGTTGAACAAATGTGATGGCTTCATTACATACTTTTCCCAATGTATCTATGTCCCCTAGTGGTAGCCTTTTTAGAAATATAGACGTTAACGGGTCTAAGGCTCACAGGTACACTTGTATGGCAGCCCCAATTGGTATGGTGTAAGGAGCCTCAAGCTTTTGATACATTTTATGAAAACTATGGTTGAACATGGCAATAGATTCATTGAGGTCCTTCCTCACTGAAATGAACTGGTGATGGATAGTTGTCGGATCCACATATAATTTGAATTGATTAAGGAACTTCATCTCAAATTTGTTCCATGTGGCAATAGACCCACGTGGCAAGTTCAAATACCAATTATATGCAAATTCCCCCAATGTGTAGGGGAAGAGGCGGTAGACGACATCTTGATGAGAAATCTCTTTTCGATTGCATAATTCCTTGAAGGCGCAGACGTGTTATTCCGTTGTCCTGGATTCTCCATAGATGAAGCGTGGGCAAAATTTCTTAGGATTTTTGGGTAGCTGATGGAGCGCTTGTCCTTGTAAGTTCAACAACAAACTTTATGCATTTGCAAAAAATGCCATTGGAGCTAGTGGTGGAGGAGCACCGGGTGGGGCAACAATGATTGGAAATGGAGGAGGATTTGAATGATCCGAAGTACCCTCTCCGTGCTTTGTTCTATTGCTATGAGGTTTGTGAAACTCTGTAAGTTCAAGGAACTCTCCTTTGTTGGGTGAAGATCTAAGGACTCATTGAAACCTCTTGGGAGAGAACGATCCAATATTTTGGGGTGTCCCTTTTGAGGGCCCTCCTTCTAGCGCCACTTCTGTTGAGCGTCATTTTTACACAAAGACAATGACTAGGAATTTACGTGAGCAAATTCCCCTCTTGGAGGACTAATGGAATCAATCTCAAGGTTCCTTTTGGCTGGGTCTCAACCGCTTGGATAACTCAACAAAAGACAAATGTGAATTTGTTAACAAGGAGGCCTTTGTTGGTTCTTCTCTCAAGGGAAACTACAAAACAAACTTTGGGATTCCACAATATCTCTCTTTTTCGATACGATTTTCAGATTTAGGAATAGAAACAATGTTGGTTTAATTAATCTACTGAAAAAATAACTTGCAAGGAGGGTTAGAAGATGTAAGGTAACAAGAGATTTTGAATGAAATTGCTGAAAAGAAACCTAATGGACATATGCTAGCATCACACCACCATGCGAATCAAATAACCAAGAAGATGAAGAAACCCACAAAATAGAGATCAGATCATGTCACAATCTTTAGCTAAATGGATGCAATCATTAGTGGAATCGAACAAATGCAGACATATGATAAGCCAAAACACATCGAATCACGAAGCCACTCCAAATGTGCACACACATGAGACAAGTTAATCTTCAAGCACCAAAGATTAATCTTCTCAATTAGAAATTCATCACAATACAACAATGTAATACCATCAAACACCGAACTAAAAGATCACAGACTTAAAATCATTAAACAACCTATTGGCTCTTTGAAATAAAGAATGAGCAATTCACACATTCACAAATTTCACATAGATAGTAGATAAATCACACCATGAATGAAGCACCAACTATATATATTGCATTAATGATCAAATCGACCCTCATTACATCATACTATTACAATTTATAGAGCCATGCTCTTATTTTCGCAGCTAGGGTTTAGCTATAACTAAAACTTGAAAGCAAATCTAAACTAGAGATTGCATTAAAAAAACTACTTCTAAAGCTTAGCTAAACTATCCTAGCACAAAATTAAACCTCGTGCATTACAAAGCTTTGAATAAATTAGGCATTAAATAACTCAGAAATGGAGGTAGAAATTATGCATGCACTTGATAATCTTAATGTTTCTGCCCTTGATCCTTGGCTCTGGCTTCTCCACGTGGACCCAACTAGAAGAGATCCCAAAATCATGCACAAACGATCCCAAAAATGAAGCCCAAATGACTGGAAAATGATCTTTGAGATAACTGGAGTTAACTTTCAGACGTGCCAAAAAATGCCCAAATCCCGATAGTTGGTCTGAAAAACTCAAGGCCCAAAATTGACTAAGTACTAAGTCCTCCACCTCCAAAATTTTAGACTTTGGACTTGTCGGTGGCCGAAAAATCTCTAACGCTGAAATGCTGAAAATCAAGCTCTGCAAAAATGACTAAGTGTCAAAACTGGATTTTTGTACACAAAATTTGGTTGGACTGGGACTGAATGCTCACTGGTTGGGAGGCACTTCTAGATGTGCTTTCTTGAATCTATCCACAATCTCCAGCACTTCATCAAAGTCTGACATCTTAATCCCTTCAAACACTTCTTTTTGCCTATCTCGGAAGTCAACCAACTCTTTTGCAAAACCCTTTATTTCTTCTTCTCAGATAGCATTTTCTAAATTTCTTCCTTCTGATAAAACATTTGTTGAAGGTCTTCCTTAGTCTTTACTCCCTGAAATATCCCTAGGTATTGGTTGATGATATCATTCACCAAATACATAGTTTTCTCGTCTTCTTTATTGAACAAATCTAGGTCCAGACCCTCGAAGAATTTCTGCAACTCTTCTGCAAAGAGCATGTTGTTGTCTCTCCTCTTATTAAATCTTTTGAGGACCTTTTCAAATATAGCCAAAGTCATTATTATCTCTTCGATCCACTGCTCAAAATTGTCCAGCTCTGATCCTTCATATATCTTCACCAAAACTTGGAAGTGATGTTTCCTTATTACTGTCAACTCATCTAATACCTTTTGCCAATTCACGATTGTTTCCCCCACACCATTTTCTTTGCTCATGATCTCCATCAAGGAAGCTATTCCCACCAAAATGATTTGAAGAGGTCTTAGAATCCTCCTAAGGGATAGACTGGCGAATTGTTCAAAATCTAGCTTCCAATCAGCACAAGCCTGTACAAAAGAATGTGGTATATCTGTATCAATTCCCCCTTTCTTCTCCAAAATTGCCTGTAATGAGGCCTCGGGGTTATCAGGGTCAATTGGACCCATTGTCTTCAAAATGAATCTTTTCATGGCTTTATTCTGCTCTACCAGAGCCTTTATCCTTTCTTCATTTTTATCCATGAAACCAAGAGCATTCTTCAGTCCTAAAGTAGCCAAGGTTTTGCTACCTTCTCTGGTGGGCTCCCCCAAGTCTACCTCCTCCAACACATAGTTGTCTGGAGTGATCTCACCTGTACTGACATCCATTGTGGGAACAACCACCTGTACCTTCCACCTACTTGCTTGGTCTTGTGTTAAATAGGACAATGTTCTAGCTTGGGCAATTGATGCTGTTTGGTGGAAGGCTTTCCCTAGTGCGGTCATATCAGCCTCATCATCTATATATACTCTAACCCTCGACTATATTTATTTGGTTAACCATGTAGGTTTTGAGAAAGCATTCAATGGCTCATAAGGAGCAACCAATGTGGATGAAGCTGTTGGATGCTCTGTCCCTATTTCCTCTTGACTACCCTTTTCCTTTTCTATTTCCTATTCATCTCATGTATTTTGTTCACCCTTCTCCTGTGTGTGTTCCTCTTCATCAACTGTTTGATTCTCATCAGCCATTTGTTCCTTCCTATCAATTAGTTTCCTTTCCTCTTCCATGTGTAGCTCTTCTTCAGCCTATGATTCTCCTTTGTCATCAGGCTCTTCAGATCCTGTGTGCCCCTCTTCCATATTCTCCTCACCAGTGACCTTTACTTCTTTCTCCGGTTCCTATGAGCTCTGAGGCATTGATTCATCATGGACCTATGGTGAAGGTATGTGAACCTGGGGAGGAATATTAAGTAGAGGAGGCATAGGAGACACCAGGGGAGTGGTTGAATGAGCTAGTGGAGGTGGGGTTGGCAGGGGAACATGGGATGATGAAGGTTGTTGGGGCAGTGGAGTAGTTCGTACTGGAGTGGAAAGTGGAGTGGTAGGAGGCACTTGATGTGGAAATGAAGGTGGAGGCAGAGGTGGAATGGATGAAACTAAGGGGACCTGCGCAGCCATTTCCTCTTCTGAGGTGACCCCAATAGAAGAGTCTTTTTCTGGCTTTGCAGTCTCCTTTGGAACCTCAGCCATCTCAACATCATCTTGTTCTTGAGGCTTTTGTTGTGTGTCCTCTCCCATACCACTGAAAAGGCTTGTGAACTAAGTGGGAACTTGTTTCTCAGACTCCTTGAAGCCATGAAATCCTGCAAAATCTGCAATGTCAAACTCATCATCACCAAGGGCATCCAGATTTACTGGTTCTCCTTGTGTAGCCCCTTTAGCATTCTCAGGATCATCATCTATCACTCTCCTTCTCTTCATGAATCCTGCAGATTGGGTTCTCTTGCTAAAAGGTACCTCATCTAGTTCATCCTCGTCTTCCTCCAACAAGGTGTCCATTTGTGTGGGCGTTGAGCCTTTCTTTCTCTTGTAGACATGGCCATTGATTACTCCGGCCGGCTTGGGTCCTATGATTTTGAACTTTGTTTTCTTGGTCGTGTTTGGATAATCATGGTTGCTAGATGAAGGCATATCTGGCGATGTGATGCTCCCTATCATTCTGGTCTTGACCTTCTTAGAGTGAGTAGCTGAGCCATAAGTAGTCAGGCGTTCATGTCTATACACCGTCTCTGGTTTGAGAGGAGCAACCTTTTTGAATTGTGGCTTTAGAACCTTTTCACCCTGCCTCCTCTTCTCTTTTGAAGATTTCTCTGGTAATTGTTTCATTGGTACTGGTTTCATCTGGTATGGATGGGCGATCCATGCTTTGGTCATTCTAACCACATGCCGGGCTCTGAGCTCCATATCATCATTTTCATCTTTGTCTACTTCCGCGTTCAGGATAGTCCTTGTGTAAACCTTATCTGTGTTATATATAGAATTCAAAATGTTATCGGAGTCAGCATCCACCGCCTTCTGTGGAATCCTTAATGAAAGAGCACCTTGTGCCAACTCTAGACTCATCCGGCAATAGTCACGGACTCTTACTTCATAGTCATCCACACAATTTTCCCAATGGTCCTCAATATGTGGTTCATGAACATAATGTCTCCCCATTATGTGGCTGTAAGTACCAATGGGATCAAAATGATGCGTCACCAAATTGTAGGTTGTTAACGGGAACTCATCCCATTCCAAGGTTAGAGACTTGCAGACCTTCATGTCTGGCCCGCAGTGGGGGCCGATAGAAATGAGAAAATTCCAGCAATGCTTCTTCTTATGCTTAATGTGTTCATGGGCATCAGATAATTGCCTTGCTATTTCTAGGAGAACTACCCTCTCAGAAGGGTATCTTGACAACTTCTTTGGTGCTAGGGTGCTTCCTACCACCCGAATGTAAGTGAAAGTTCATAACTAAATATAGAATGCCCCAAGGGCCTTTACTTTTGTTGCTGCTTCAGCGGACAACCTCTTTGCATAGTCTCCCTCAATGGAGCGTATGATGACAAATATGAAGGCATCATTGACTATTTTGAAGTCTGGGCTGTTGTGTGTGTAAAAGTCCTTCTTCACCAACTGAGGATACAATGTAAATGGCCATGTGTTTTGTTCTCCCATTACCCCGACTTTGATTAATCCTGGATAGACTGCCCTTACGGCTAGCAAATACACGATATAAGACGTCATGTAGAAATGAGGGTCTGTCTTTACCCGAACCAGTTGTTCATCAAGATTATCACTTAGGATGGCGGCCCAATCAAACTTGGCTTGCCTCTCCCTTATCTTCTGGATTAGAAAGATCATCCATGGCTCCAATTGGGAAGACTTTGGCAGCTCGTACACTTTGCTGATCATTGTTATTGCCACTTGGATGTCTTCTTGCATATATCCTCTCCTCATATCAATCCTTTCTAGTTTACCCTTGGGCAAGGACTGCATCAGATACTCATTGTTCACAATGTTATGGGCCCTTTGCACATCTTTGTTATAAAACTCCATTCCTTTGTTGATATGGAATTTAAAGAATTTATCCACCCCTTTGGGCAAATGGAAGACATCTTTGATGTTGTCTGTCTTGAGGTCCATAACTACCTCACCAACGTTGTTTTTCACCATGCGCTCATCGAGCACATAGTTGTTGGTCAATGTGTTGATTAAGTCCGCTGATTGAATGGAGACTGGGTGAGCCGCTGCGTTCACTAGAGATCAGTGTACTAATGAAGTGCAGTCTTCTGATCATCCTACCGGTTGGGCACACTTGTTCAGGTAGTCATTCCAACTTACATTCCTGATGTCTGTGTCTATTATGCCTGTGTACAAGTTGGTCACCTTAGAAGGTGGATGGTACCCTTTGAATTGAAACTTCATTGCTGGTGACACTACTACTTTCTCAGCCATATCTGCAAAAAGCAAAAATAATGGATCAACAACACGATCGAAAGAAGACTCAGAAAACCAAAAAACATTGTCAGAAATGAGCTCAAAAGGGTCCATAAAAGACATTTTGGCCTTTCGGGGGTACGAGACCTCAAAAAGGCCAAAAATGTCAAAAGGGCTGAAAAGGGGCTTGTTGGATTTGCTTTAAAAAAACCTCCTTTCGGCTCTTTTGGAAAATCGGAGGTGCGAAGCCTTCACATGCTGACACCTCTAAAATACCGACGAGAGCACTGGCAGTTAAGCTTTGGCGAGTCGAAGATGACAAGATCTTCAGCGTGCAAAAGGCTAAAATGATTGAAAAGGTTGAAAATCTACACTTGGCAAAGTTAAGGTGAAAGGTGTCCTCCTGTTTCGGCGTTTTAGAAGCTTAGATGTTTCGGTGTGCGACAACACCGAAACACTGAAAGACTCCCAACACTTGGGAAAATCTCTACGAAATAGAAAGTTTCGAACCCCGAAGGTTCGTAACTAGGGTTTCACAGTCAGACTCAAAAAATGAGTCCGACAGTGAGTTTGACCACAAACTCACCAAGGGGATGCATGGTGAGTACCTTTCTGATCCCCGAGGCCAAAAAAGCTGACCCCAAAACAACCTAGATCTAAAGGCAGGGCCGAAAATGCCCAACAGACACGAACCCTAAACTACGACAGGCTGAAAAGGTCGAAAGAACAAGAACCCTAACGTAAGACCCAAAATGAACATACCACAAGAAGAGGGGGGGAAGGCCACCAAGCTTAAAAAATGACAAACATGAAGATGACCAACTAACACCGAAGACAAGAGACCAAGACGATGAAAAGGCAACAAGCAGCGAGAAAAACGGGTTGGAGGTGAAAGAGCGAGCGCAAAAGTGACAAGAAAAAAACTCGCTTGTGCCTTATATAGGTCATCCCAGCGGCTGACGTAAGCACCTCAGGAATCAGGCTTTCAATCTTTTCGGGGGTGTCGGACCTCCGAAAGGCTGAAAGCTCTGAAAAGGCCGACTCCCCTGCGAGAGTCGAACCTCCAAAATTTTGAACCTCTGACAAGTCCGAAAATTTGCCAGGTCCGAGAAGGCCGAAAAATGAGTTTGCTCTAAACCTTCGCCTTCTGCCATTTGCACTTTCGGACATCCGAAAGTGTGAAAACGCGACAAGGCCGAAAAAAATAGACAACAAAGCCAAAAACAAAAATAGAGGAGAAGAAGAAAAACAAGCAGAAAGTAAAAAAGGGGGGCCCCTAAGGTCAAAAGGCCAAAAAAAGGGGAGCGTGGTTGTGGGACCACAACACTTCCCTTGCTCAAGTCAAAGAAGTATGGAATATGGAGTCAACTTATTGAACCAATTGGTTGAATTTCTTGGCAGAATAAAGTCATTTGACATATGCCCCACTTCCTTAGTATCTATAGAACTAACTTGAAAGCTTTTAGCATTATTCACATAAGGCAATCACCTCAAATCCTTATAAAATTAAAACAACTCTTGAAGTTAATATCTTCTCTCTTTATTTGCAAGTTATGATGGTGGGGCTAAAGCACTAGAGATAGATTGTGATACCAATAGACACTTAAATCAAAGCTAAGCTACACTAGCTTAAAGAGCGAGATAGAGCTTCTAAATATTTTTTAAAGATCTTATTTAGGTTCTCACAACTTTCATATTATTAAGTAGATACAGGAGTTTCAAGTTGTCCTCAAGGATTTGTCAAACATTCATAGGGGTTGTTGAAATATTATGATCAAATTCTAACAACTTAGGGAAAATCTCTTGAACGGGACTAAGCCCTTCAGGAATTTTTTCAGATTATTCCTTGGCGTATTCCATCTTCACAACAAGCCTTCTATTATTAATTTATCTCCATAGCCTTCTATTATTAATTTATCTCCATTGTTAATCTCAAGGATTTTTTTCACAACATGACTAATGACAAGGCTCCTAGTTGTGATGGCTTCCCTTCTGACTAATGATGGATTGTTAATTTCTCTCAGAGATTCTCATGACGCTGCTGCTGCTGATCACACCAGGCCTTTACAAACGTGCAATTGAAACTTTTGCAGGTCCAGAAATAAGGAGTTTCCTATGGACTACGTTTGAAATGTTAATTAAGTTTTACTGTGTGTCATTTGCCGCTGTAATTTGAAACTAGGTCATGTATTTCTTGACTGTTTGTAGAGAGATGTGCATACTAAGGTTCATGCCTAGTAACTTAGCTGGTTTATTTAGATATATAATTGAAGCCTGATTTTTGTTCCCGTGCATCTCGTGAGAGTGGATGCATCATATTCACAGTTTTTGTAGGAACTGATTGCAGAGCTTCGTGAGAATATATTGTGGTGATTTTATTTTCTTTATTTTGTTTTCTCCTTCCTTGCATCGTAATCAATGTTATTTGCAAGTATTGATTGAAGAGTTTTCTGGGGGTGGAAAGAAAGATTATTTTAGATGGCCACTGCCCAAGCTAATAAAAAGGCAGGCAGCTACCATGTTAGTTACTGATTATTTAGTTGTTTTTGAGATATATTTCAACGAGGATCTATTGTTAAATAGATGTCAAATGTTTATTTACACCATGAAATTAACTTTTAGAATCTGTTGATCTAGAATTTTGACTGCAATTTTTTTGCATTCGAGATTTGAACTAACGTGGAACGGAATATTTGGTTTACAACAATCAAATAAGCAATATATTCCTAGAATGATAATGTAATGCTCGTGGAATTGAATTAGATAGATGTGATTAATAATCTTATTTTCCTATTTTAGATGATTTTTAATAATCTTAGATAGATGTGATTAATAATTAACTCACTCTTGCCTCCCCTGTTCCCTACCTCAGAAGGTTTTCAAAGAATTGGACGATGACTGTGTTATTGAAGTTTTTTCTGCTGATTTTAAGGCTCAGCCTCCCAGCATCCTTGGACTGATAATTCTGATTTGGTATCCGATGGGGTCCCTGGTTTGCCTGCTAATCTTGGTGATCACTCTCAGGCGGATTTTGTCTCAGATGATGACATTGAGGAGTTTCTTGATGGCTCCTCCAAGCCTAAAAGAAGAGGTCGCCCTATTGGTTCTAAGAATAAAACCACAATTGCTCCCTCAAAAAAAGATGGGAATGCCATTGGGTTTGATGTTAGTGGAAACAATTCTAAGGCTGCCCGGTGATTTCCCCCTTCCTTTGTTTATCATGAATTGCGTGTCTTGGAATATTAGGGGTTTGGAGTCCCCCGATTGGAAGTATATTATTAAGAGGTTTATTGATACTCAGAGACCCATAGACTTTCTCATGCTCTAAAAACTCAAAGCTACCGGTTTTACCCTGGGGTTAACCTTGATTTCATTTGGAAAGATGCTACTAAACTTGTTTCCAACCACCCTAAAGGCCGTGGAGGAATTGGTTTGCTAATTAATTCCAAGTGGGCCAATTGCATCATTGCTAGAGGTGTGGCTCCTTGTAATAGAGTGGTCTGGGCTACCTTGAATATTAACAATTTGCTTATTGGTGTCTGCTCTGTGTATGCCTCCAATGACTACAGGGAAAGAGCTGGTCTTTGGGAGTGGTTAACAACCCTCCCCAATGTTCCTTGGGTTATAGGAGGAGACTTTAACATGGTAAAAAACCTGGAAGATAAATTTGGAGGCCATCCTATGGAATGGAAAAAATTGGAAAAAATGCACTGGTACATGCTTAAGCAAGCCAAATACCTTTTTGATCCCATCTTTGGCCACAAGATTCCCCCTTTTGTGATTTGGTTCATGTGGTGTAATTACCAACAAGGAGTTCACAGAATTTACTCTAGGCTTGACAGATTCTATGCCAATAAGCACTCTATCTCATTCCTTCCAGATGATCAAGGCTCCATTGTGACTGTCATCCCCTCTTCTCTCTCGGATCACCATCCCATTAGAACTCACTTTACTTTTGGTCATTTTGCTCTTGTTTGCCCTGTGCCCAATAAATTCATCTCGAATACTAAGCTTCTTGGTGATCCAGATGTGCTCGCTGCCATCATTATCATTAGATGCTTTAACCAATGCAACACGAATCTCCCTTCCCATATAGATAAATGGAACCTCAATGTCTCCTCCTAGCAAAAGTTGTTACAGACCATTGGCCAGAAGAGAGCTAAAGATTTTAGGAGTGAGAAGTCCTTGTCTAGCCAACTTCATTCTGCTGAAGTTGCTATCCAAGATTGTCCTCATGACCCCCACCTTGCCCTCGAAATCAACAAAGCTAGGACTGCCTTACGGTCTCATCAAAATGTCAAGTGTCAAGGGGCTAGAATTAGATCCCGAATGCACTTGCTGAAGGAAGGGGACAAAGGCTCCAAGTATTTCTTCAATCTCCTCAGGCACAAACATAATAAGGAGTTTATTGATAGAATTGTTATTGACAATAGTGAAGTTACATACCCTATCTACATTCAGGAAGCTTTTGTTAATTTCTATCAAAACTTGTTCACTTCTGAAGATTCTAATGATGCTGCAGACCTTAGAGTTAAAGTTAAACATATAATTCCTTATAAAATTGATAGAGAAGATTCTCTTATGCTTAGTCAACAGATCTCGATTGATGAAATTCAAAATGCTATTAAATCGCTCAGCAATGATAAGTCACCTGGCCCGGATGGTCTGCCTATTGAATTCTATAAGACTAATATTGAATGGATCTGTGGTGATCTTCTCAACATTTATAATGAAGCTCTTGAGATGGGATCCCTTGGGAATGACATTAACAAAGGTATCATTAAACTTATTCCCAAGGATGGTGATAAAGCCCTGATAAAAAATTGGAGGCCCATCACCCTCCTTAATGTCTCTTATAAGATTCTTGCTAAGATTTTGGCTCTCCATCTCTCGAAGGTTCTCCCTAAGTTCATTTGTTCTACCCAAACTGGTTTTTATCAAGGGTAGATATATTCTGGAGAATCTTATTACCAGCTGGGAAACTATGGAATGGTCTAGAGTTTCTAACCAAGACACTTCTATGTTTCTCCTTGATTTCAAAAAAGCTTATGATAGGATTGAGTGGAATTTCATATCTATGATGCTTAATGCCTTTGGCTTCCCGACTGAGTTTTGTAATTTTGTTAGTCTCCTCCTTAAGGATGCTGGTGCCCAAATCGATATTAATGGTGTGCTCTCTCGACCCTTCCAACTTGGCCGCTTGATTAGGTAGGGTTGCCCCCTCGCCCCTGCTCTGTTTGTCATCGCGTCTGATGCCCTATTTTACATTCTTAGGGATGACACCCTATCCTCCAAGGTCAATGGTATTACCCTTCCTAACAATTCTGAGCTTATTAATATCTATTTTGCTAATGATACCTCGTTATTCCTTGAGCTTACTATTGGCAATTTTGAGGCTCTGCAACTTAAGTTTAATACCTTTTGTAAGATCTCTGGAGTCCGTATCTCTCCTACCAAATCTATCCTCCTTGGGTGGAAGGACCAACCTCCTGACTGGCTTGCGAGATATGGTTATCAATGGGGAGGACCCAATAGGATAGTCAAATATTTGGGTATCCCTTTCTCTGTGGAGCCTTCTCTTAAACATATGTGGGAGTGGATCAAAGATAAAATTTCAAAGAAGCTTAATTGTTGGAATAATAGATTTTTGTCGCTAGCTGGTCGTGTTCAAGTCTGCCAGAAGATTCTTTCTTCATACACTATCTATTACACCTCTGTTTGGATGTTTAGTAGCTATCAAATTCTTGAAATCCAGAAAATTATTAGGAATTTCCTTTGGTTTGATGGTAAAGGAAATGGTAAGATGCATGCTATTAAATGGGAGTGGTGTCATGCTAGTAAAAGTTCTGGTGGTCTTGGTCTAAAAGATTTGAGGATGCAAGGTATAGCTTTGGCGGCTAAATAGATTTTCCGTTCCTTTGAGGGTAATGAACCCTGGAAGGTTTTGATTAGACATAATATTCAAGTTGGTTATCCCAAGCGTGCTAAAATGTGGAAATCTCTTCCCCTTGTTGATCTTATTGCCGAATCCTTCCCTGTCCTTGTGCAAGGCTCTTGTGTCTTTAAATCCATTTGGAAGGTTTGGGAAGTGGTTCAAAAGCATTTAGTGAATACTAAAGCCTTTAGAAATGCTCTTATCCAAGGTGAGCGACCCATTTGGTGGAACCTGCACCACGGTTCCAAACCTCTTGCCCTTACTCAGGGATGCTCGACCAAAATGTGGAATAATGCTGGCATCTCCTATCTTGTTGATATTTTAGAGAATGATGAGCTTGCTACCTGGAACCTTATTAGTAGCTCTTTCAACCTCCCACCTAACCAAATTAGAACCTATAACATGATTACGCAAGCTTGTAGAAGATTTTCCCTTCCTAAAACCTGTATAGTTGACTCTCACAGTTTTCTTGATTATAAATGGGTTGATGGTATAGTGTTGTCTATGATTAAAGCCAAGAATATTTACAATGTTATCTCTACTAATAATTCCATCTTAGATCATGTTAGTAATCTTTGGTACACTAATTCGGACCTCCCCATGTGGTAGAAGTATTTCTCTCTCCCATGGAAAGCGCCTGTTGCTCCTAATATTAAATGTTTTAAATGGCTGCTCATCCTTGACAGACTTCCTATAAGGAAAGACCCTACTGCTGTTCCTCAATGTAATATTTGTAAAATTCCTAAATCATGCAGACATATTTTTTTTATTGTATTATTGCTAAAGAAATATGGCTTTTACATTTGGAGTATCTTTTCCTAATCATGTTAATATTATGGAAATTATTACTGGCTATATACATGGTTTAAAAAATGACGCTAATCTCTTTTGGTTTATTCTTTCATCTCATATTCTTTGGTATATATGGAAAATTAGAAATGAAGATAGATTTCAGGGGGTCTCCGGAGATCTTACCGAGTCTTTTCGCAGGCTCACTTTTGCTAATATTGCTTTTCAAGTTTCTATTACTTTAAATATTGATAGGAAAAAGCTAGCTAGATTCCTGAAGGATGGGTACGACACTATGTTCATTTATGAGCTGAAGGATTGGTATGATTGGCATATGAACTACAACAACCTTGCCAATTTTGATGAAGTTGTTGTCATTCTTTTCCAAGATATCAAAGAAAGCAGAGATCCTCCGTTGAATAATCTCATCATGCTAGCTCAAATTCAAGAAGGCATAATCATAGTGTGGATGGAAGGCGTGCTGGGATGGACTGTCTGGATTGATAAATATGATGATATTTTATATTAGCTTGATGTTTTGGACTCTTCCAACTCTTGTATTTATGATTATATGGTTGTTTAGCTCTGTTGGAGTGAGGTTGTTGTCTCATTCCTAGTTTTTGTGTGAGGCTTGGCCTCTTTTGCTCTTGTTGAACTCTCGATCTTTAATATAAAAAAGTCAATTTCTATTTAAATAGGAATACACTAGTCTTATATACAATTCAAAATAAATTGTGTTTTAATTAACTAATAAAAAATAGAAGGGAGGCTAACTTGAAAAAATCCATGATCATTAATATGATCTAGATTAATTTTGAATCTATTAGGTTGAATCAAGATGATGAATTATTAGATATGGAGATTAGATCTAAATGTAGAGGATAAGTATTGAAGGGGATAGACTAAGATAAAGATATTTTCCAATTTCTACACAAAACATGTTATTTTATACAAGTTAAAACACAAAAAAAGAGGACATGGAAGTTATGTCACATTCAAAATAAGATGTGATAGTTTCTTTAAAAATAAGATTTTAGTATTTTTTTAATGAATAATTCTATTTAAGTTTTTTAATTAATTAAAAATATAATAGTACACTTTTACAAAAAGAAATAAAATAATATTTAATGTGTTATGAAATGATATAAAGTGTTATTTTAATGTAAAAATTAATTCTATTAAAAACTTAATATTTACATAAGTGGTAAGTGACTCTTGATTTATTGCTTAGTTAATAATTTAGAGTCTATCATATTTTAGTGTAATTCATTTTACAAAAACATGTAAAATATTTACCTTTCAATAAAAAAATTGTATAGCTATCATTCTAAATATCTATACAATATAATCTTATGAAAGTCTGAATGATAGTCTTTTCATATTGGCAATTATAGGTGACCATCATTATTATATGTAGTAAATAAAATTAGATTAAATAGAAATTAAGAAGTTAATATTTATTTTTACAATGATGTAATTAAGATTTTGTTATGAAGATTTAATTAAGTAGTTTTTGAGTCAAATTCATTGATCTATAATTTATAATCAATGATTCACATGAATCCATTTCATATGAGAATGTATGGTCCATTTAGCACTCATTACATTTAGGTGATGCTAGAGGTGAAATATTGCAACTTTCTAGAAAATTACCCAGTTCAATACTACTCTAACTAAGATGAAATTTAGTTAAAATTTACTATTCCATTTACAAAACCTTCACAAATGTTATATCTTATAAACAATACATTATAAAACTTCTTTAATTCACTAATTGTATAATTAACATTTTAATTATTAATTTACATAATAAAAATTTAAAACATTTTATTTTAATCTGTGAATAAATGGTCAGGCCGTTTCTTGGTTGTCAAATTCATAGAGTCAGCACCTGACTTAGAACATGTAATCAACAATTTTTTATCCATGGATCCCACTTTTACATCAACACAAAATATAATTTGAATCAATTAAATCCTGTGCTTAATTTGTTCCCCTTCAACTCCGGATTTCCTTGCACTGATTTGGCTAACAGAAAATCATGTACTGTTGGCATAGCTTTTAAGCACTTGGAAACATATTAATGAATACAAGGACCCAAAATTTGTCAAAAAAGCAAAGTGGCCCCATCTTAGGCAATTAATTGTTCTCCACTGCTTTATCCCATGCTTAGGATCTCCTTCTTCACACAATAACAAAAAGATAAAGATAATGAATTGTTATATATCACTAAAGCAATTGATGGTAATGTCTAATAATTCTTTGATGACCCACTTGTTCTCCTTTACTATTGAGAAATGAAGATACCCATCTTATTACTTATTCTCCTCCTGCAAACGGTAGACTTTATTACATAGCATTCATCGTATATTATTTTAGTTCCATATTTTCTTTGTTCTTTTTGTTTTTTCTTTGTCCTTTTTATACCAGGTGTACGCTTCTGCCAACCGCAGGACGAATATGTATGTCACTTTATGCCTTCAAACGTAGAAACCTTACAATAAATAATTAGAAATTGAAAAAACGCCTGCAACCAACCAAGCAACGCTGGGCATAATCAGGATGACTGTGGGTTGTAAATTTAATCTGCTACAGTTTTGAATGTGATAGAATTTTAGTTTGGTTGTCATTCATGTCTTCTCGTAAAGGAATACAGGGCTCACCAACTTTTACATAGTTAAATATTTAGAAAATAAGCAATTAAGGGAATCCAAGTGTAGTTGAAACCTTTCACATCATCGAATAATCATATCAGGGCCATCTATAACCATTACAATTGGTTACAATTGGAAGTGTCTATGCAGTCGAAAATATGCATCTGATGTGACCGTTTTTTAAATTTATTAATTAAATTAAAAATTACAAAATTGGTGCATGTTTTCGACTATATAGCTAAAAGTATTACAATTTTCCATTCTTATAAAGGTGAACCTAACGAGCGACAATCTTATGGAAGCATGAATATAAAGTGGGCATAAATTTATCCCTTTTCAAGCCCAATGACTTATGGATGAAGATGTTCCAACAACAATTATAAATAGTTCGTTTTTAAAACTAGCAATTTGCATTTCCTAAGTGAAGGGAAATGAGGGCATGTTAGAAAGCCATTTAAGATCTAATGTATATTTATTTAGTATTCAATAGTTCTTTAAATCGGATTCTAACAAACTAATATAAGCTCATACTACTATGTCATAAAAGTGGAAAGAAATATAAATATTTACCACGTTTGAAATTTAGAGGAAAGTGATAGCAGTTTACAGATCTAAGAATTTTTCAGCAGCATTACGACATACAAATTTAATACTGTAGAATAATGAAACAAGAAGAATAAGACAAAAGATAAAAATACAGATATACAAGAGGAAAACCGTCTTGAGTAATAAAATCCAACACTCTAAAACATTGAGTTAATGTATTTATTTAGCAACAAGTTACAATACATTTTTATGCTCTAAGCCTTTATATGGAGATTTACATCTTGTTCCATTTTGGAGAAAATTTGGTAGTATAGCGCTTACACGAAACAAACTCTTCTCCTCTCATAAATCAACTATGACATTGACGTATATAGAGAGCCAAAGACAAAGAGGTAGGCATCCATGGTTTTCAAAACCATCTTCAATGCCTAAGAGGTAAGTTGTGTTATAACAAACATCTTGCTAATTCCATGACATGTTGCTCATACCAACTTCCAAGGCAACAATATCTATCTCATCCATAATGGTAATTTTGCTAAATAAAATGTAAGCACAACATAGAAATTGGCACGTTTACCACTTGTAAAAGTGAACTCCTCCTTAAATGCCAATTGCTAAAATACAACTCCTATACGTAATATAAGTTGTAAACCAAGACTCTTTAGTCAATATAAGAAATTGTCAAATCAATTTCCACTCCAAAATGGTAATATATGACAATATCTTCCCAAAACATAGCATCTTCCAAGTGGGTGCTAACTTCCTAGAAAATAATAAATATGCTATCTCATCACCTATCATGTATGATAACACCTCACCAAGAGGTTCCACAAAGTGAATGACAACTTAGGAAGTGTTACCAAAATTCACTCATTGCTCGAATTGGCAAAGTTGATTCAGTTTTGTTTATTTTAAGTGAAAGGTTCATTCTATTTTACTTTGCCTCGGTCATTGCATTCATTTGAGTTACAAAGAGAAAAAGATTCAATTATTATGCAATGTGTTGCTTTATAAAAGAAAAGTTCAATTTTCATTTGGTGCAATTTAAAACAGAAAGAAAATGTAGACAAATGAAAATACAATGTTCCAGCTTTGTTAGAAAATAGATTTAAAACTGAGATACATTAATTGCAAAACTATATTTGGACCCTTTTGTTAATGAAGACACCATTAGATTAGGTTGCCCTCCAAGCTCGCCCAACATGTTCTACTCCAGATTGTAGCTACAAGCTATTTTCTGTCTCTTAATCTCATATCTAAGCTATTGTATTGAATTTCAATTGTGTATCTTACTACTTATGTTGAAATTTATCAGTTTCTTGTTATTTAACCTCACTCATTCACACACACACTTCATAATCTCAAATCTAAATTATAACAAAGGAACCATAAATCCCTAGAGTTTAACTCTCCGATTAGGACTATAGCTAAACCCATTTACAATTCTAATGATATGCCATGGAAACTTGAGATCTTAATTTGCATCCACGCGCTAGGATTTCATTTCCCCATATCACCTTCAATTTTTTTTAGTACTAGGAAATCTGAAAATCCATAAGTGTCCTAAAATAATAAAATTATATACATTCATGTAAACATATCTTGAATTAAAAAATGGTGACTGCAAATCCCTTCGATCTACTCGGGGACAATGATAATGGCATTGTCACGCAGCATGCCTTTGTTCCACCTGAAAAGCCAATGACGGAAAAATAGTATCAGTCAACAATTGCGCCTTAGGCATTATCGGCCAAGCTTCCCTCCAAGCCCTTTCTAGCTGTTGGGGTTACTGGGAAGGGGCTCCGTGCTCCTAGAGGACTCGTCCCTTCGGTGTCATCTTCCTCTTTGGCCGCTAGTTCTAGGGGGCCATGTTTTGCCTACTGCTCCCACTTCCTCCTCTCCGTCTCCAGCTGCGGATGATCTTAGGTTTTCTAGTCAACAACAACCTCTCATGGAAGGCTCTTATGCCAAGGCTATTACCAAGGCTCTGAATGGGCCTAGGATTTCTTTCGACAGTGTGTCTTCCATTGCTTTGATTCCTGTAAGTGGTTCTCTTTCTGTCAAGATTTTTGTTGTTGCTGAAGGGGACTTGGAAAATAGTACTGAGGTATTTAAGATTCATGGTCTGATATGCCATTTTTGAGATTTTTGGCCCAGTCTCCCCCAACTGCATGATTGGGTGTCTCGAAGATGGGAACCAATAATAACAGATAATGTTCATATTTTTCCTTTAACTAAAGGGTTCTTTGTAGCCAAATTTGATAGAGCTAAGGATAGATCTAAGATCTTGTGTGAAGATTTCTTCAGTAGGGAGGATGACAAATTTATGCTTATGGTTAAACCTTGGCACCCCAATTTTAATCCTTCCTTTGAAGTCTTCAATAAAATCCCTATTTGAGTTAGGCTCCCTAATCTCCCCCTTCATCTTTGGCACGATTCCATCCTTGAGGAAGTGGGGGAGGCTTTGGGTGAGTTCTTGACATTGGATCACGAATCTTCTAATATTTATCATTCTACCCTTGCCCGCATTCTGGTAGATATTGATACTACGTTGGGTCTTCTGGCTGAAATTAAAATTGAATCTGACGCAGGGCAGGGATGGAGGATCCAATAATGGATAGTCCAAACCTACACCAACACTTATAACAACAAGCACAACAGAATACAACAATATAATGCTTCAAAATAGAATTTCTTCAACATGCCTGGCTGTGAGGCCTTTCGGGTTTCGGATTTATACCATGAATTACAAAAGTATGTCTACAATCTCATAGCTAGTCCAGCTCTAAAATACATCAGCAACTGATGGAAACACTAAGGCAGATCTAAACTTGAGCTCGCAAGCCTCCAAGCAATCTCCTTGTCTCCAAGCATGCAAACCACTAGCTCTGCTATTACAATATCAGATAAACCATCTGATCTTCAAGATTTCACAGGATCCAAGTGTGCTTCCACTCTACTCTTATCTACTACCCTTCCATCATATCACTGATACCTCTACATCAAACCAAGATCTCAATATATAGCCAGCTAGCCACAAGTCGGCCAGTCAGGCATTTAATTACATTATAGGTCCAACCAGGAAGAGTAAACCAAAACTAAATAAAGAATGAACAAAACTCAATGCGAGATTATATTTAGGTCCACACATGATCCAAGAAAAATTCCCTAACTTAGCAAGATCCCATCTCATCATACGAAACCGTGCAAGATGAAAAACTCCACGTTTCGTGTGAAACTGGTTGAAAATCGATAACCAAGGAAAATAGTCATAGCTCCCAACTCATAATGAATTAGGATTTTTGGTCTTGGATGAAGATAGTATTTTAGGTCCTCTTTAAGGCCCTAAGACCGCAAAGGCTGATTCATTAAGGATCAATGGCTACACGACGTGCAATCAGCACACGAAAAGCAAGAAAATACGACTCCAGCAACAAGGAAAACAACTCTAACTTTGAAATGGTCCATCCAATCCTTATGTGTTCATAGGAGAAGGTTCCAAAATAGATCCTCAACATCATGGGACAAACCCCTTTCATCGCACATGCTAGAGATCTCCACAAATCATCACAACACAGAAACTCAGAAAGCTGCTCAAAACAAAGTACTGTATCCCACCGACAGGGAATTCCTCCAAGACTGAGAAAGATCTCCAGGAACCAAAAATGCTCCTACATCAGACTACCGAGGTAAATATAAAGTATGTCCCATACTTTAATCTCGAAATAATTATTTGCAATCAACTTCATCTTCACCAAAGGCTTCCAATCCATCAAGGACAAGAGAACAAATCAGAAAATCAACCATCAATGCTTCATCCATTCAAACATCAGGATCATATGAATCTCAAAAATCCAATCAGCATACCACTAATCACCACAACCCATCTTAGCAACAAGAGTATCCAACTCCCCAACAAGTAGATCCAAAGTCAGATCCATATCAATATGAAATCTCTCATCATCAACATCTCATCTCTGCAACTCATCACAAGACTCATTACTATCAACCAACAATTCAAGTCCACAACCAACAAATAAGATCTGCACCATAACACCAAACAAAATCAAGTCGACAACACCACCATCGCAAAGGTGTTCAACAATAAGTAACTCTTCACTAACAATAATATGATCAAGCCCAACCAGATGAGTTGCAATTTCCATGCCAGATCCATCCATCTGCTCATGAAAACCAACACATACCTTATCATCTTCAACGAAGTCATCCTTCACCTCTTCCTTAACATCAAAGTGTCTCCTTCTCTGAATAATCCTCTTAATCGGCCAGACAACTCTCTTCCAACAAGACTTCATCAGCTCTTCAATCTGTAGATTGAATTTAGGCCAAAACTAACCCAACTTATCCATCAAGTTCCTTTCAAAGTGCAACTACCTTTTCTTGATGATCTAATTGTAAGATTCCAGTTGCGTCCACACACTCGGTGATCTACTGTCCATCTTCACAACCTACTTCAATTTGATGATCTGTTCACTCAAGGAAATCTTCATCTCTCACATCAAAGTTTCACAACCAAAACAATGCATCTGTAAGCCCTCTGCAATTGCGAGTCAGAACCATATGATCTGCCACCCCACAATAAAGAGATCTAGGACTCCAAACAATTGATCAATTCCCACACACAACACCACAAGATCTAATCTTCTCTCCACTAAGGAATCTTCAATCCAAGGTCCTGGTGTAAACTGTCTCACCTTCGGTGATCTGTCCACACACTCAAGATCTTCAAGCTCTAATACTACTTGACACAGGGCAGGGATGGAGGATCCAATAATGGATAGTCCAAACCTACACCAGCACTTATAACAACAACAAGCACAACGAGATACAACAATATAATGCTTCAAAATAGAATTTCATTCAACATGCCCGACTGTGAGGCCTTCCGGGTTTCGGCCTTATACAATGAATTACAAAAGTATTTCTACAATCTCCTAGCTAGTCCAACTATGAAATGCATCAGCAAATGATGGAAACACTAAGGCAGATTTAAACTTGAGCTCTCAAGCCTCCAAGCAATCTCCTTGTCTCCAAGCATGCAAACCACTAGCTCTGCCATTACAATATCAGATAAACCATTTGATCTTAAAGATCTCTCAGGATCCAATTGTGCTTCCACTCTAATCTTATCTACTACCCTTCCATCATATCACTGATACCTCTACATCAACCCAAGCTCTCAATATATAGCCAGCTAGCCACAAGTCGGCCAGTCAGGCATTTAATTACATTATAGGTCCAACCAGGAAGAGTAAACCAAAACTAAATAAAGAATGAACAAAACTTGATGTGAGATTACATTTAGGTCCACACATGATCCAAGAACATGTCCCTAACTTAGCAAGATCCCATCTCATCATACGGAACCGCGCAAGATGAAAAACTCCACGTTTCACGTGAAACTAGCTAAAAATTGATACCTGAGGAAAATAGTCATAACTCCCAACTCATAATGAATTAAGATTTGCGGTCTTGGGCGAAGATAGTATTTTAGGTCCTCTTTAAGGCCCTAAGATTGAAAAGGCTGATTCATTAAGGATTAATGGCTACACGATGTACAATCAGCACGCGAAAAGCGGGAAAATACAGCTCCAACAGCAAGGAAAACAACTCTAACTTTGAAACGGTCCATCCAATCCTTATGTGCTCATAGGAGAAGGTTCCAAAATAGATCCTCAACATCATGGGACAAACCCCTTTCATCGCACATGCTAGAGATCTCCACAGATCATCGCAACATAGAAACTCAGAAAGCTGCCCAAAACAAAGTATTGTATCCCACCGACAGGGAATTCCTCCAAGACTAAGAAAGATCTCCAAGAACCAAAAATTCTCCTATATCAGAATCATCTAAGGGATCTTGGACCCAACGACTGGACTATGAGGGTATTCCTTTTAGGTGCAGAAAATGTTTTAAGACTGGTCATATTGCTGCTCATTGTAGCACTGATTTTAAAAAGAAGAAATCCTCTCATACTTGGTGGAAGGGTGCTTCCATCCAGCATTATATGGTATTGAAAAACTCCTCTAAGCATTTGAAGGAGGTTGCTCTTTTTTTGGGATCTCAGGTGCCTCTTGTGGAGGTAGAAAGCTCATGCCCGGTTCAGCCTCTCGATGATCCTATTGGGCTCGCTGATGTTGTTGGTTCTAATCATCTTGTTGATCCTAGACCTATTCTTCCTTCACTAGTTATTTCCAGGCTCTCTGCTGGCGGTTCTGTGGTTGTTGCTCCTACCGAATTTTCTAGTGTTTTGGATGCTAAGGACTCTGTCTCTCCTATCACACTTGCTGGGACCAATTTTGGACTTGAGATGGATGTCCCACTAGCTGGTTCAACACCTTTGTTGGGTGCTGGATCTTCTATCTTAGATTCATTGTACTGGGAGGATGAGGCTGCAAGAGTTGAAGAAGGTTGGATCATAGTTAAAGGTAAACAATCAAAGAGATCCTCCTCTTCTTTTGACATGACACCTTGATCCCATAAGAAGAGGACTAATGGATAGCATATTTTGTTGCTATCTCCTTTGGACGGTTCTTTCTCAATGTCTTATTGTGGCAATGTTCTTTGTTTGGTGTAAGGGTGTCTAGCCTTTTGTTTTAGCTGGTCTTTTTTGGTTTGGGAGCTTTTAATATTCTATCTTAAGTGTCATCTTTGTTTAAAGGGTTTCGGGGTCCCTTCAAAACCTGTTGTTACCTTAATCAAAAATATATCTTGAATTATAAAATCATATTTACTCTATTTAAACGCAATGTCAAATACACAAAAATAATAGGGGCAACTGACTGACAATGTCATATCATTGGATGCACATCGCTATGTAGAATACATTGGCTCAAATGCTCATGAACATAAAAACTTATCAATACTACTCCTTGTGTAATGATGTATTTATGATTATTGATTCCTTTTATGTAATTTAAGAAGCATACTTAATTGCAAAGTATCCCTAATATAAAATACATACAACCCAATGATAAGAATTCAAATTTAAAGATTAACCCATCTAAAATTCATTCCCAAAGATATGATATCAATAGTTGTAATATCAAGTGCACAATTATTTAAGATAAAATTTTGTTGTAGTTATTATAGAATATATTTAGATTGGGTATTGGATTTGAAATAAGGCATATAGGTTGCATTTAAAGCTAGTCATCTACAAAGTCAATGTGGAAGAGCAAGTGGGCATTAAAAGTACATCTCTTCCTCATTGGAATGCTACAAATGTTATGTTTGCGAAGTCCAATAGTCTCTAACCATTACTTATAAAACATTTGTATTTTTAAAACAATGAAATAATTTTTATCTCTTGCAACAAAACAATAAAGGGCCCGTTTGTTTGCTGGAATTAGACTGGAATTGGGATTGTCAAATACTGGAATTAACATTTTCGATGTTTGTGTTTAAAACATGAAACTAGAATAGGGATTTGTTAATTCCCATTTACCCCCAAAACCAGCATTTGAATCTTCCATCTAAATAGGTGGAATTGGAAAATCAATTCCAATTCTACTTAAATGGGAATTGGGGGTAAAGTAAAATTTATAATCTTTTGAAATTCATATGCAAACAACATTTTCCATTTTCTCATTATGAATTCCGGGTGAATTCTAGGTGAACCAAACGGTTCCAACCATATTCCAAAAATTATTTTTTGGATTTAAAACTTCCAGAATTGTCAAATACTGGAATTTGACAATTCCAGTGTTATTTAATTCCAGCAACCAAACAGACCCAAAGAGATAGTGTTCCTCCTTTTCCTCTGGATGTAGGCATTTATTGTGAACCATAGAATTTGGTGTGTTGGGTTTATATCTCTTTATGTGTAATTGCTATTTGAAAATATAATTTTTTATTTTCGTTATCTACTCTTTATTATTAAATTTGTTTCAAAGCTATGTAAAATATATGAGATGGAGGATGCAATTATAAGTGAAGGATTGAGGAATTCTCGAGGAAAGATTCACACTATATAAGTTGTAATTGAAAGCACTATTAATTTAGCTTTGGAGACCTCTCAAATATGCTAGAGGAGGAATCAAAGAAGCCAACTGCAATGTTCAATGAAGATTTGATAGATTGGGTAAGAAGGATGTGGCAAAAATAATTCTCTATCTAATAAGGTATTATTTAATTTTGCAATAGAAAAGATAAGGATTGTGGGCAAAATATTTGATATGTATGAGATGGCTTTCATATCAAATAAAGTTTTTATAATGAAGAAATTGTACAATTTGAAGATGAACAAAGGAAATAATGTGTCAAATGACCTAAATAAATTTATTACTTTGGTAAGCCAATCAATATTTGTGAGCTTAATCCAAGATGACAAGGTATTAGAAATAATTGTTTTATATAGGGTTCACAAGGTATTTCCTATTTTGGGGCAACTTTCAATGGTCACATCAAAATATCAGGATTGAATCACAAATGACATGAACTAACACTCACACACATTTGATAATGGATCCTTTTTGGAGGTACTATGGTGCTAGGAACCCTTTTCCACCTAAAAAAGGACTAGAGGTAGATATTTGCAAAGTATCCAGACCTAGGACAATGGTTTAGATTTACTAGGGATAAAAATGGGCTTAAAATGAGCTATGAGATATCACACTAAAAAAATGTCCAAAAGGAAGTGCAAAATTGTTAAGATTTACAATTCATGATACTACAAAGAGATATTTTGTTTAAATTTAAAAAATAGAAATAGTTAGCTACTATAGATGTTAGCCATATTACTCAACTCGAAAGAAACTTAATTTCAATTGAATAATTAGATGCTTAAGAGTGTAGTGTCACTTTTAAATTAAGTGCATGAAACATGACAAAAGAAGCTTTGGTGATTGCTAAAGGGAGCAAATTAGGTACTTTGTATGTGTTAGAGGGTCACATTGAAGTGGAGTTACAATGACAATGGCAAGTGGTCGTTTAGATCTTCTGCATAAAAGGCTTGAGTATATGAACAAGAAGGAACTTGAGATTTTGCACAAAAGGATTAACTTCATTGTTTGAAATTGGTGAATTTGGAGGTGTGTGAGCAATGTATAGGACTAGATTCTTCACCAAAGAACATGAAAAGAAGTCATGCCCATTAGAGCGAATACAAGGAAAAAAGAGCCCACTCTTTGTACCACCATTATTAATACCATGTATTTCTTGACTGTTTGTGGAGAGATGTGAAGAAGAAGTTCATGTCTAGTAACTTAACTATTTTAATTAGATATTTAAAGGAAGCCTGGTTTTTGTTCCCGTACAACTCGTGAACGTGGATGCATCATAGTCACAGTGTTGTAGGTACTGATTGCAGAGCTTCAAAATATATTATTATTATTATTATGGTGATTTTGTTTTCTCCTTCAATGCATCATAATAAGTGTTATTTGAAAGTATTAATTGAAGCTTTTTAGGAAAAACATCTACAAAATATGGTTTGTTAATCGATTCGCATTCCATTTGTACATGGACTGGTCGGATTCAAACTAGATCAAGAATGGCCTAATTTATTTTTTGGGTTGGAAGGATCAAGGATTTATAATACTATCTTCAGTCATGTTTATATTACACATCAAAACTAGCAGACTGACGGGCAGCTACCATGACAGTCCGGTAGTTACTGACTTAATTTATTTTTGAGATGTCTACTTGTAAGGAAAAAATTACACTATATAAATTGTTGAAGTAATTAAATAAAAGCAGAGCTCTTAATTGAAAATATTGAGTTTCAAATCATATCATGTCAATAAAATAAAATAAATATTGTAATAAATATAAGGAAAATAATAATTTAAATGTCAGGATATTTAACTTTTATTCTGATATAGATATATTATTATATAAAGATTTAAAGTCTATTTTTCATGATATTAAATTCAAAATTATATTGTTGATCTAGAATTTTAACTATGAATTATTCTGATTTACTTTCATGATTGTAGAGGTGATTTCTATGAGTTCAGATTTGAATTAATGTGAAATTGAACATTTGATTCACAAAATTGACCTTGTCAGTTTTTATTGACAAACAAAGTGTTTTCCTTTATACAATTGTTATTAATCTAATAAAGAATAGACTAAATTTACAAACATTTTCAAAGAATTTAGTGATAATAGATTGTAGTGAGAACACAAACAAACATATAATATACTTCTAGGATGTTGATACATTGCTAATGATTTTTTTTCATTTATTTCCATTTGAATAAAAAATAGGCATGCTTAATAAAAATTTCTCTCAACTCTAGAACATTCTTTTAAATTAGGGCTAAATCTAGAGTTCACGAATGAACATTGATAGAGATAGTCTAAAATAAAGTTATTTTCCAACTTACATGTGAAAAAATATATCATTTTACACACTAGTCAAAAACATAAAGGAAAAATGCACTAGTATTATGTCACTTGAATAAGATATAATTGTTTCTTTAAATAAATATTTGATATTTATTATGAATAAATCTATTTCAAATTTTTATTAACTTAAAATGTAATAAAATAATATTTAATATTATATGAAATACTATAAAATATTATTTGATAGAAAAATCCTATTTAATCAAATATTTAATATTATATAGATATTAATTAATTCTTAATTTATAATTCAAATTAACTGATTTATAAAGAATCTACTCAAATTTATTTAACAAATAATTTATAAAATAAGCTAACAAACTTATCTAATGGAACATTCCAAGTTTGAATGGCGGTCTTTACATATTTACACTCATAGGTGACCATCATTAATATCTTCAGTAAATGAAACTAGACTCAACAGAGACTACGAAGTCTGCTGTTAGAATTATATAATTGATATTTCAATTATTTATATAATAAAAAACTTTTTAAACTTGTTTTATAAAATCTGCGAATGAATGGCCATGCCCTGCTTTAATTGTCAAATTTAGTAAGGAATCAGCAGCCCGTCTGAGAACTTGTAACTAACTATTTTGGCCACGAATCCCACTCTTACATCAAACCAAATTATAATTTTGGCATAGCTTTTAAGCACTTGGAAACATATTAATGAATATAAGCACCCAAAGTCAGTCAAAAAAGCAAAATGGTCCCATTTTAGGCAATTAACTGTTCTCCACTGCTTTATCTCATGCTTAGGAGACGACATGAACAAAAAGAGAAAGATTGTGAATTATCATATATCACCAAAGCATTTGATGGTAATATCTAATAATAATTCTTTGATGACCCATTTGTTCTCCTTTACTTTTGAAAAATGGTGGACTTAATTCCACAGCATTCATTGTATATTAGTTTGGTTCCATTTTTCGTTTTGTTCTTTTAGTTTTTTCTTTGTCCTTTTTTATACTAGGTATACGGTTCTACCATCCATGGGACAAAAATGTTTCTCAGTTTGATGCAATCAAAAGTAGAAGCCTTAAATACAATAATAAATAATTGGTTATTGAAGAAAGCCTGCAACCAACCAGGCAACATTAGGCGTAATCAAAGTGACTGTGTGTTGTAAACTTAATTTGTGCAGCTTTGAATGTGACAAGATTCTGGTTTGGTTGTCATTCAGGTGTCTTCTCGTAAAGGGATACAAGGCTCGTCGACTTTTTCTTAGTTAAATATGTAGAGAAGAATAAGCAATCAAGGGAATTTGAGTGTAGTTGAAACATTTTGCATCACAGAATAATGATGCCAGGGCTATCTAAACCATAATTTATTTTCCACTCTCATATAAAGGCGCCCCTAGCAAAGAACAATCTTATGGAAACAAGAATGTAAAGAAGGTTAGCTAATACGGTCAAAGTCATTAATAATGTGGGAGTCTTACATTTAATAAGATTTAATTTTCGGTGAATTCATTAAGAATTATTCAACTTCACCAGTAAATCAAAGATCTATTGACAAGTGAGCATATATTTTTCTTACTTCAAGTCTAATGATTTATGAATGAAAATGTTTTAACATACAACAACTATAACTAGTTGATGTTTAATCATACACTTGCACATCCTAACTTGATGTAATGGGTGAGATTAAAGGAAAGTGATGGAATGCATAAATACATGTTATGAAAGTAAGTGTTTTCTTTTTTTTATTGGGGTTATATTAAAAAACTTGTTTTGTTTCAATGAAGGTTATCAAGAGACGAGGTTACTTGGAGACTCTAGATTCTAGCATCGGTACTCGTACGGTTAATTTTTAAAAATAGGAGAAAGGGGTACTTGGACATGCCAATTTTGGTTTTATATAATTTAATCATTCTAGATAATATCAAGACATAGAACTTTGAAAACAAGAAGTGGTAAAGTTTAACATCAACTTTAAAGTTGAAATACACAAAAGTCAAATGACACCGTGTTAGAGAGTAATTCTCAATTCCAAGATGCTCTCATAAATGGAGGAACAATTCAAGCTGATCAAATAAAGTTGCATAGAAGCTAACTGTTAAGGTTTTAGGATCATTGCAAATGTAATAGCACTATCTCATTGTGTGTCTTCTCCAAATGCAACAATCTCTTACATTTATATTGAGAATGAGTCAAAAAGAGACATGTCCCTTCATGAGACATGTCTATTCAGTAATATGTAATTAATATAATGACAATTATGATTATATATATATATATATATATATATATATATATATATATATATATATATATATATATATATATATATATATATATATATATATATATATATATATATATATATATCTTTACTAGTATTGACTCAATGTTTATTCGACTGAAGCTACAAAACATCAACACTCCTTGTTAGCTAGGGAGGATAAATCAATCCAATGTCAACACTTAAGACACTTGACAACATCAATCATATGATGTACGAAATAAAGGCATCATCCTCAAGATGTAGTCAATAGAAACATAGTCTCAATATGTGGATTGCCTCCATCGGCAATTCTATCCACAAGTTCTCAGGTGGATTGCCTCCATTGACGATTCTATCCACAAGCTCTTGAGTATTGGCCTATTAGAATGTCAACACGTGACATTCACCAAATACTCTGAGTATTGGCCTATCAGAACATCAACATATGATATTCACCAAGTACTCAATAAGGTACTGGCCTGGAAAATATCAACACATGATATTCACCAAATACCTATCATATATCTATACAAACAACTCATAGATTGTCAATGACATCTAACACTTAGTTGTTGATTTACAAGATATATCTATGCAAACAACTTATAAACCGTCAATTTAATGACATCTAACACTTAGTTGTTGCTTTACAAGATGTATCTATACAAGCAACTTATAGACCGTCGATTTAATGACATCTAACACTTAGTTGTTTCTTTACAAGATATATTTATGCAAACAACTCATAGACCGTCAACTTAATGACATCTAACACTTAGTTGTGGCGTAGTAGGGGCGGGTGGGAATAGTAGTTCTACCTCGCCAAGGGGAGGATCGAGGGGAGCAGGGATTCCTCCCACCAACATTCTCTCCTTCTCACCAGCTATAGCTCGAAACATTACTAGGCCTCCGGCCCAGCCTTCCTATCTACAGAGGGGCCTTCGAAACAGTTACCTACGGAGGGACCTTCGGACCCATAATTCATCATGATCTGTTTCAACATTATAAATAATGTATATCATGATTTAAGTTATTGTAGATGTTCTCGTCCATGCCCTTGCGAGGGTCCCTGGTCATCACGCAGCTACTCTGGTTGTGCGTTTTGTTGGGGCTTTTGCGCGTGCTGCTAGGGCTTCCCCTATTGTGGTGTCTAATGGCTTTCTGCTTGTGGGTGCTGCTTCTGGGCAGTTGTCTGTTACTTATGCTGCTCCCGCGCGCACTCTGACCACGGAAGGATTTATTTCTCCCGCCCAAGTCGATTGTGGATCTTCTATGTCGAATGCCTCTTTGGGTGCTTCCGACGGAAGGGTTTCTGATGCCCCTGATGATGGTTGGCTTGCGGAGGTTGGTTCTGTTGCTAGTGCCTCCAGTTCTTATGCTGATGTTGTCGCCTTTGAGGCTAGCCTCTATGGGACAGTTCCTTCTCACTCTTCATGGATTAAGAGGACTCGGGTGGCTTCCCCTGTGACTGTGAGTAATCCCATTAGGGTGCAGTTAGATTCTGAAACAGTAGATAAAATTTTTGAAACTGCAGAGGTTTTCTCTTCGCATGCTGCTATATTTAGATTTAGGGACTTTTGGCCCTCTCTCTCTACTCTTCATGCTTGGATTACCAATCATTGGGAGCCAATCTTATCCAAAGATATTCAGATTCACCCAGCTGCTAGGGGTTTTTTATTGTAAAATTTGGTAATGCTGAAGATAGGAAGGCTATCTTGTGTGATTATTGCTTCTCCTGGGATAACCGATTCCCCTTGATGGCCAAACCTTGGCATAAGGATTTCAACCCACTTTCTGAATCCTTTAACAATATTCCTATTTGGGTTTGACTTTCGAATCTTCCCATGCATCTATGGTTGGATTCTATTTTGGAATCTGTGGGGAATGCTCTTGGGGATTTCCAGATTGTGGATTCGGCAACCTCTAATGTTCTTCATTCAAATTTTGCTCGCATCCTTGTTGAGATGGATGTTACTAAGGGTCTCCCTAAGAAGATTTGTTTGGCCTCTTCTCGGGGCTCTTGGATATAGATTCTGGATTATGAGGGTATTCCCTTCCGCTACAGGAAATGTCACATGACTGGCCATGTGGCTGCTCGATGTGTATCTGAGAAGGTAAAATCAAAACGACCGCCTTCTTGGTGGTCAGGTGTCTCTTTCGAGCATTATACTGTGAATAAATCTTCAGTTGAGGTTAGAGAGCAGGTTGTGGGTTCTTCTCAGGAGGTTCTTGCTTCTAAGGGATGTGGTGCTACGATGGGTGATGTTTTGGCTTAGCCAGTTTTGGCTGTTTTTGCAGGATCTGATGATGCTATGACTGTTGGTGATGTCCAGACTGTTGACTCTGTTGTCCAGCCTGCTACTGTTTTGGGCTCGTCCAAACCGGTTTCTCCTAGGGAGAATGTGTTGTTTGGTGCTGATTATACTCTGGTCGGCCATTCTTTTGTTTCTTCAGGGGTTTGGCTGAATGATGCTGCTAAGTTGGAGGACGGTTGGACAACTGTGAAAGGAAAGAAACCAAAGTCATATGTTCCTCCTTTGGATATGAATCTTCGGTCCTACAAGGGTGGCTCTTAATATAAATCGTAAGTTCCCTTGTTGAGGATTGTTGTCCCTTGGTGTGGTTTTTTTTGCTGGGAGTTCCCTCTGTTGTGTTGGTGGTCTCCACTGTTGTATTTGGGCCTTTTATTGCTATATCTTTTGAGTTTTTGTACAAGGTTTTGCATCCTTTCAAAACCTATTTTTACTTAATCAAAACTTCTACAAATACAAGTGATAATCATTTGGAAGTCGTCACTTCCTCATGATTTACACAGGGGGTAGGTCCATTAAAAACATTCATGGTTCATAAGTATAATAATCAAGTATATCAAGTTTACCTCAGAAGTGTTTCACCTTTAATAGTGAACTCCCTCTCAATCAAGATTGTCACACGTTGAATGAACCATCTGCTCCCTTTGAAGCTCAAGTTTATCAACTTCTTGACCTCTTCTGAAATGTCAGACTCCCTTTTCATCTAGTCTCAATCATCAATTCAATTTGCAAGCATCAAGTTCTTTCTCCCTTGAATGCAATTATCTTGTGCTTTTGTCTTGAAGGTATGTCAGAGAGATTACAAATAGCTCACTAAACTATCTCAACCAGAAATACCGATGATAGAAGCATACAAGATTTTAATAACCAATAATATAGCATGAATTAAAAAACTCAAAAAATTATGTGCATTAATAAAACATGAAATACTTATCTTTTATAAATTTCAAGTATTTCATTCTGTAAGGTGAGCCCATATAGAAAATATCATGCAAATTTACAAAATGATGTCCCCATTCTTGAACATTACCATAATTCTTCACATGATCTTTCTTGAATATCCAAAGGTTCTATACACTATGACAACCTTCAATATGATTGGATCTCCCTTCAAGCGGTTAGGCTTTTAAAGAAGGAACCTTGCTCTTTTACAAATTTTTGCGACCCGTCCACATTTGGTCATAACTTTTGAACCAGACACTTTCTTTCCAATCGCTTTACTGAGATTCTTCTAAATTTAGTTTTCACAAACATATCCGAAATTTAGCAAAATCCAACAGTGAATTTGTGAGATATGGTCCTCCTACCGAGACTATATTTTCTGAGATAGTCACACATTGACCATCAATAAACTACTCTCTTACATTTGCAACTTGGCTCTGATACCATGTTAAGGTTTTAGGATCATTGCAAATGTAATAGCACTATCTCATTGTGTGTCTTTTCCAAATGCAACAATCTCTTGCATTTATATCGAGAATGAGTCAAGAAGAGACATGTCCCTTCATGAGGCATGTCTATTCATTAATATGTAATTAATATAATGACAATTATGATTATGTGTGTGTGTGTGTGTGTGTGTATTTAAGTATATATATACATCTCATATATACTAAATATATATTACATGCATATCTTTACTAGTATTGACTCGGTGTTTATTCGACTGAAGCTACAAAACATCAACACTAACAATCAGTGGAAAAGCTATGTTGATGCTAAATGTATTCCCACACAATTTGAAGTTGGCCTAAGGGTTAAACTCCAAAAAAGTTCAATTAAATTTGGAATATCTTTCAAATTTGTGCCTACATATGTAGGACCATTTGAAGTCTTAGAAGTTATCAACCCTATAGCCTACAGAATTTCTCTACCACCAACTCCCATTTGGTTACCTAACACTTTTCATGTTTCATATCTAAAGAAATATATAATAGACTTTGATCACATGATTGGCAGGAACTCCTTGCAGGTGTAGGATCTAGTGGTGGTCACTATCGAGCCAAAACCACTCAGGGTGCTCAAGGTATGTAAGGTCCACTTATGTAACCTTGAAGATCACACAATGTAAGGTTCAATGGGACCAATATGCAGAGGTAGTGCTACGTGGGAGGATTGTGATGAAATCCTCCAAAAATTTCCTTATATGTTTCATGCTTCTAACCATGTTAAAAGAAACTTTATATGATATATATTTATGCAAACAATTATGAATAATTTTATGGCATTCAATCATCGAGGACGATGATTCACAATGGGGGAATATATTAAATCTCTTCTTCATGAACCTTTAATATAATTGTTTTAACTAGTCAATTAGAGATGTGATGTTAATGTTGAAATATGTGTATTGTGCTTATTGATGAATATTGAAGCATATTGATGAATAATGAAGCATATTGACAAATAATTATGTATATCAATGAATATTGATGAATTATGCTAGTCATAAAAGTTTACCTTATTCATACAAAAAGGGTAAGAAGATTATGTCTAACTACCTCATGTGTCAAGTGGATGTAGTAGGATGGATTACCCTCTAAGGAGAGAGGAGATTATCATCAGGGAGAGAGGATGTAAATACAAGGAAAGGTCAAAGTTTATATTCAAGCTCATAACCTAAAGATAGCTAACCTTGGTCTTTTGGTCACCTAGAGTCGTAGGGTCATGTATGGTCGCTAGTCACCAATTGTCAGTGGTGGGGATGGGAGGTCCTTTTGATCATCTTTTAATTAAAATGATTTAATCTACATCAATAAAAACTTTCATCCTTGTGTTAATAAGAACTAAATTAATCATCTAAGTAACTCAATTATCCCTATCAATTTCATAAGAAAACAACCTCATGATTATCTCACTATATGTGTGTATGTGTACGCAAAGTACATAATACCATGTATATGTATACGAATAGATAATTATATAGGTACATTCATGAAATATCATGAATGAATAGATGTATGCATACACATGTACACATATTTGTATACATGGGAATATGCAATTTTGCATCAAGCATAGATATGTGTATGTGTGTGATGTCCATATCTTCTTAATAATTGTAAAACATGATTTAGTTTCAATTCTTAATAATCAACTTTAAGCCAAAATGCTTACTCATCAAAGGTGGTGAGAAGTAACTCCTTGTCACCAAAGATGGCATGAAGGAGTTTTCTTGTATCAAGAGGAAATAGTATATCAATCAGATCACATGGAGTTATCTACTTCTATTTTTCCCTTAAGCTCTTGTTGCCTTTCAAATCAAAGTTTATGCATTTCGAATCATTTCTATTCTATAGCTTTTGCATTCTTGTGGAAACTAGCATCCGCAAGATATTTCCTCGAGGATCTTCTTTACATTGACTTAGCTCATTATATCTCCAACAAAAGACATTGTACGAGCAAGAGAAAGGATCACTGAGGAGATCAAAATCATTTATAGCATCATATCAAGAATACTTCATTGATTAATCAATTAGGGAAGTCAATCCTTGCTATTTTTATTTCTAAATGAATATGATTGTATGAATTCAACATTTGGTCATGAATCAATATATTTATGCATTATTATCATTAAACAGTATCTTTCAATAATAAGAGAGAGGGTGATAAAAATCAGTGTCATGCATTTGAAATCTACATACTAAAATGCAATATTTCTCATCTACAGTCTTTTAAAGCTATTTGAATATTAGAATGATATATTTCTCATCTTCAATCATTTGTATTTATTTGAAATATGCATAGAAGAATGCAATATATGTCATATAATGACATTGTCATTTATTGAAAATTTGCATATTAGACTCATATAACACTCATCTATAGTCAGCCATTCTTCTGTCCTTGTGGGAAGGTTCGCCCTTCCCAGTTTCCCCCAGGGGGAATGTGTTGTTGGGGGTTGATTCTTTGGTCAGCCATTCTTCTATCTCTTTAGGGGTTTGGTTGAATGATGCAGCCAAGTTGGAGGACGGTTGGACAACTGTGAAAGGAAAGAAACCAAAGCCTTTCGTTCCTCCTTTGGATATGAATCTTCGGTCCTACAAAGGTGGCTCTAAATCTAAATTGTAAGGTCCCTTGTTGTGGAATGTTGTCCGCTGGTGGGGGTTTTTTGGTGGTTAATCCCTCTGCTGTTTTGGTGGTTTCCACTGTTGTATCTGAGCCTTATATTGCTTTAGCTTTTGAGTTTTTTGTACAAGGTTTCGGGTCCTTTCAAAACTTGATTTTACTTAATCAAAACACTCATCTATAGTCACTATCATGCATTTGAAATCTATATATCATAATATGATATTTGTTATTTTATGTCTTAGGCATTCAAGTAAATATGTGTATAAAGAAGAGAGAGTTGATATCTATATTTGACGACATCATGTCAATTTTTCATGTATAAGTTGAAATACAATAGTTTTAGTTGCTACCTTTGACTGGATTTATACATGATCACTATATAGATACGACAACATGTCAATGAAAAGGAAACTATGTCCTCATACTTATATATCTATTATTGAACATTATGAACTATTGGTTCAAGCCATTGATCAAGTAGTATTTATAATTAGAAAACTAAAAAAAGAAAAGGAATTTGTTTGAATTATGACCCTGTAGCATGCATGATTTTATCTTATCTATTATTTGACATTATGTTGATACTATGTCTAAATGTGAATGTACTACAAGGCCTTAATCTAGAGTCATTGACAAGCTAACACATAAAAACAAATAAAGAAAACCAAAATGTAACCATGCAAGCGCAAGAAAGGTTAATCATTAATCACATTCTTAGGAAAGAAACCAAAAGAATGAATCAATAGACAACCAACTCTAATCCTAAATAATAAACAACATAAGTCTTTTGGGGAAAGGTTTTTCCTTAGAAGGTCATATGATCGTTAAAGGTTGAAAACTACTAAGAAGTTACTTGTTAGGGATCACCATCTCTTGAAGGTCAGATGACTAATAATGTTAGTAGACAATAACAGTTAGCCTAATATTGGTCAATAAGACCAAGAGAGTCAATTGGACTTAGTTGACATATGTATATCAAGTAGAGTTGGTGAGATCTGATAACACGTATTAGTGCTAACATATTTATAAACCTTGGCCAAGGTGGTGCAATGCAAGATGCACGCAACTGCCACTTAACATGAGCCATAAATACACGTCTAATCAGAAAGGTCATACTAGTTAAGGGGGGAAAATAAATGGTGTGATTTTGCTAAGAATGATGTAGGTTCTAAACACCAAGCTCATATGGCAATCAGACCTAGCTTTGCATCTACACCTTTCATTTAGGGTCGAGCTACTTTGAATGGTGAGTTGTGTGGAAGAGTGTTGGTCAATGGTTGGGAGGTGAAGCACCTGATGATGCTCTTCCTCTCCTAGATATATCAAGAATGATACAAGATTACCAAAATGGAAGTTAAAACAATAAGCATCTTCTCCATCTTATTTATATGTTCCTTGAATATATAATGCAATTGAATTATGTTATTTGATTAATATTTATGTTCGCGGAAAAGATATTGATTCTATTATTTAATTATGTTCAAGTTCATATGAAAGAAGTTGATTATGTTTTTTACTTATGATAAGTTCATGTGAAGGCAAATAATTAGATAGATGCTTATTATTTTCATTCACTTAGAAGTAGTTAAATCTAGTATGGAATAGTTTACATGTTCATGTGAAAGAGAATTCATTTTCTTTTCAATTTAAATGAAAGAAAGGAAAAAAAATATTCATTTAATGATAGAAATTTTATTAGATTTTTATTTCTCATTATTTAGCATGTTACACTATGGGATAAAGTTATGTTTAGACATTTCTTGATCATTTATAATTAGCATACTACTTCACAAAAGATGTGTGTATGGTTTGTTGCTTGTAGTGAATTCACATACCATTTTGAAATCAATAGGTAACTCCATTACTCAAGATACAAGTACTCGAAGCCCCTAAAGTTGAATCTAGAAGATAGGCATAAGTCTAGGGGATTTGAAGACACGTTGATAGAACCTAATCAATAACCATGTTGATGGTTAACATATTAACAATTTCAGATTTATTTAGTGTAGTTAAGGCCTCACACAGAGGAGGCCAAAAGTATTACATCTTCCTCTTTTTTCCATAATGTCTCCTTGGTGAGCACAAGCAATCGGTAGAGACCCCTAGCCTATTTTAACTTGTGTGGGCTAATTGAGAAGTGATAAAGGAATAATTAATTAAATAATTAAATTGAATTGTCTAAATAGAGTCAAGGAGATGCAATGGTTACGGCGATAGTAAAATATAATTCTCATAATATAATAGAGAGCACAAAATAATTAATACAGCATTAGGTGGTAAATCAGAACATGAATCAGTCACAATCTTCAATTTCATTCACATCCACATTGTCAAATTTGTAGCCAACTTTCGTTACATCTCCTAAGGTCTTTTAATAGAATATTCATATATACTTTTAACAGATGCTTATGTCATATTTGCACACAAAAAAAATTTAAAAAAAAAAAATTTGCCTTCATAGTATACAAATGTGCATACACTTACAATAACATTCCAACATTTTAAAATTGACTACACAAAGAAAGTTAATCAAATGACACATGGGTCTTTGGCTATCATAAAATTTTGGCATAAAACAAACATTAGATATGACACATGAGATTTGGCTTCTCATTTCCTACATAAACTACTACTAATACAAATAAAATTCCATCTTATCAAATTAAATTTAACCTTTAACACCATTTGTTAGGTTCATCTTACGTAAATAAAGTAGTTAATTTAAACATATTATGGATATAACTGCAATATTCCTATAAGAGAATAGATTTCCACAGTCCATAATCATTTCATTATTCTTAGCTTCTGCAATATTTATTTTGTTCCTATAGATGTCTTCCACTGTGATTCTCTAAAATCTTAGAGCTGTGATCCTTTTGAGTTCCTATTGTTTTAAACCTATTGTCAACAAATACTTCTAAAATTCCTTATCTCTATCCCAACCACCTTCAAACCCTCATCTTATTGGTCTTAATATATAACTTTCATTATGCACAATTTTATAATATCATGAATGTATGATTAAAATGCAATATCAATTGGTATTTTTACATGTAGAAATGTTATCTCTTCTCTCTAGCATCAATCTGTAAATCTCCTTGTGAGGTTTTCCAGGTGTCTTGCATATCTACTAATTACAATGTAAACACAATTGTAATTTTTTTCTGGTCTTTGTATATAAATTGTAATAGTTTATTTCTAAATAAAGACAAACAGATTGAAATCAAATTAAATTAAACAATATATGACCTATTCCCCTAGCAAAGGAATTTGAAGCAACATTAGATATCTAACCAGGAGGAAGACAATTCACATATATAAAATTATACAAATCCAGCATGTGTGATTTAATCTCAAATGGTCCATCTGACAAAGGCAAAAGACGATACAACTAACCTAGACAAAAGAATTTTACAAAATGACAAGGATAATTGCGAGCGCTCTCCCATTTCCTGTTGGTCAAGTATTTTTCCATTCACTTGAATTGTTTCTCAACTTCCTTTTACCACATTCTCCACCTCCTGCTTCTCATTTCACATATATGCCGGTTTTGTGAAAACAATTTGAGAAGCATCCATGTTATCGTAAACAAGTAGTCAACAGTTACCCAACTATGTTTATAACCAGTGACAAGCATTGCACTGGATACATCTAATTTTATGAAGTCAATAGCCGTCTACACTGCCAAATACTAAATAAAACACGAAAAAGAAACTTTTTAGGAACTAAACTAAAACCTTTTGTCTTCCTTTCATTATTACTGGGTGGGTGTGACACGCCGCACATTATTATAGTGCAAGCCAATTCTCAGATTGCTTGTTTTAACATCACCAATAATCTTTGCAAGAACATCGTCCCTGCTTAAAATGATGAAAATGACTTGCATCTGAAAACAATCTCTTGCAACAATCTTGGAGATAAATTTCGTTGTTGTGTAGCAATCAGCACATACTCTAAGATTCTTTACAACTCTGATGGTTTTTCTAGAGGGTGTGTTTAACAAAACCAATTACAATTGCCAGCTTTTCACAATGGTAGCAGAAGAATAATTTTCCTCATCTTCCAGATCATCAAGTAAATGTCTTGAATCTGGAATATACCCAGCTGCCTTCATCTCCCAAGCCATTTGCTCCAAATTTGCATATATCTGTTGTGTCTGCCGATGTGATATATGTCTCCTAAAAAAACATGTACCACTTTATGGTCTTCAATCCAACTACACCCAGGAATCTTTTTTAATTCCTCTATCTTCATAAATCTCCTTACCATTTGAACCTAGCCCCACCTGCCCATTTCTGCATAGATGTTTGAGACAACATAACCGGCATAATTTCTAGGATCCAAATAAAAAAGCAGTGTTGCTGTAAAAACTCTTAAGCCTATATTCATATGCAATCTGCATGCACCCATAAAACAAGTCCACACTACCACCACAGGTTTAGCTGGCATCTTAATAATAAATTTTAAGTTTCTCCTCAAGTTAGCCAGCAGGACCAAGAAGGTCAACTATGCACATTAAACAAGTCCAGTTTGTACATATCTTCCTACCGTAGCATTCCATGAAACAAAATCTTCGAGGCATTCTGTCAAACATGTAAGGACCAACCTGTCCTAAGAATTAAAATAACAAAAATATTAGAAACTTCATTAATAACATATTAACTTGAATACAAGGCTATATTTTTTTTTGTTTGCTTGATAAAGTTAATCATTGATTGCTCAGGAGATTTACTTTTAAAAGAGTCCATCCAAGACAAAATTTCCACTTAGCCATCTGGACTCTTCTGTCCTGAGCAAATAAAGAGGTTGTCTGGACCCAATCTCTATCTGTGCGAGATAGAGGATGAAGTAAGCAACCTAGAAGTCGTTCTTCCATCCATCCGGGATGGGCTCTCATAAGGACAGGAAATACTTAACGCTCTGATCAGAGACTTGCAGTCTTCGGGACCAACCGGGTCCAGAGTAGCTTGCTAGAATTTCACAATCTGCCCAAGACTGTGTCGAGGTTCTTAGCAAGGTTACAAAATAAGATCTGCACCCTTCCTTGGATTTCGGGCTTAGGGCTAGGTGCAGACCACCAAGAGTAATTAAGTTCTATACCCCCTCTCGGCTTTCGGGCATCCGGCCGGGTATAGATACCTTCCTGAAAATCATTATTTTCTTGGTTTAATAAATTTAGAAGCTTGTGTCTTGACTTGACTTGACTGTTAATATGAAACCACTTTAATTATGTTCAATCAAGGCACCTGTGCACTGAAGATATCCTTCACCCACCAGGTTGCCTACATACCTGTATCCACGGGATCAAGGCCCTTAAATCCGCTCACACTAACGTAGTATGTAGTTTTGTTTACTACTTTGTTTTGATGTAACTATAGTGAGAATGAAACCCTTTCAGGGAATTACCCATTCCCAAATAGTTCTTCGCCATCATACACCCACTTAGGCGAATTAGGCGGAATCCTGAGTTTTCTACTATAATCCTTAATAGTACTTGCTATGTGTGTAAGGTTTTACCTATACGCACACATACTACTTTTTCCCCCTGATTGTTTCAGAAGCAACTTTTCCTTAATTGTTACAAAATTCTTGACAAAGTTCAGTGTGAGTTTATTAGCTGAAGACATTCCACGTGTTCCTAACAAGATACGAGACTGTGAGAAAACATGAAGGTTAAACCACTAGTGAGATAGCTCCTCTTGACCAAATAAATCCTATCTTCTTGATGCGATATGTTGTCTGGATTTTCAAGACAGTCATCTAAGAACGAATCTGTCCCATATGTTTTATCAGCAGTGTTATGTCGCATGTCTTCCATGCTTCAACAACTACAAGAGATTAGTGGGAATATCTAATTACAATGGTTCCATGGAAAGAGAGGTAAATAAATAGAGAACAACAATAACATAGGTGGGAAAAGATGAAGACAACAGCAACTAGCAATGAAAGACATTAAACAATTTTCAACTGATACAACCTTATTAACAGATGATATGCAACATTGAGAATTATCAAGCACTGCTACATATTTATTAGCAGTAAATATGCACAACAAAACTTCCTAAACATTGGTCTTGATAATATAATTATATTTGCATGAGGGGCGACGGCATGAGTAACCAAAAATGAACACAAAAATATGCACATAATACAACACCTAGTGTATCTAAACAAACTAAGGAGCTATATCTATTTTATAAAGAATTTGATGTTCAAACGACTAATTTCTTTCCTACCCAAAGTTTGGCAAAACAGAAATCAAGACTTCAATTATCTATACTAGTATCTAAGAGAGCGGTTTTACTTTGGTACCCCTAGTGTAGATTTTTTTCTTTTAAGTTGTCCATAAGTTTGATACACCTTGTCACAACTGTAATAATAGAACCTTGACTCTTTATGTTTTAGTTTCAATGTTCAGCAGCCACAACTTTTTATAAATCATTTTAAAGAAGCAACAACTCCAAGCAGAAATTCCATAAACGAAATAATCGTTCTCTTCTAATCTATAATTTTGTCAATAGCATGGGAAGAACATCCTTTTAAATACAGCAGACCTGTATCAACTTCAATTCTTTAAAAGGAGCAACAATCTCAGTTACGAAAGGCTATTATTATAGAACAAACCTATGATACTAAGGCTTAATTTGTATTTGTATTTATTCATTTTTATTAACTTTTGAGATGAAACTTAGAGGTTAGATATTTAGGAGTGACAGAACATGTAAACATACCTTACTAACTCAGCCTAGACCTTGCAGAATCTTATAAGTACTGTGACAAGTCATTTTTTTTTCAGTCTTCTTAAATACTACAATCTCTTATTTTATTATTTTTTTGAAAATTAGTAAATACTGTAGCAAGACAATCTCCCAGAATTTTTCTATATATTGTAACTACATCCTTTTTGGATTTAATAAATATTGAAGCAATGGCATTCCTTCCAGATTTTTTTTAAATGCTGACATGAAATAGGGGATTACAATGTAATCCAAGTTTGTAAAAAAAAATGCAAGCACGGCTCAATGTTACTGCAACAGTATGTATAAATTCAGAGTTTATGTAAAGGAAGAATAGTAAGGGTTAATTGTGCAACTATACAAATGTATCCTTAATGACCTCTTAAGCAAGAGTACAGTAAAACCAATGTTCTCATAACAGAAGATGACACCAGAGATTTCTTGGATTAAATCAGGAATTTACAGGACAGCACTACCACAGAGGTTCCCCTAAAATATCTAATGTACGTATACAGTCCAAACAAGGGGTTTGGAATTTCATAAAAAAAGAGAAAAGAAACAATATTTCTATGGGAACAATCAAGAGGTAATTTGTGCACCTGAGATTGCTTCTTGAAAGATTAATGGAGTCCAACACCTGATGTTGTTTAGCTTTTTTCCCAAGTTCTGAAAAGGACTGGCTCTTCTTACAAGTGTCAGTAACCAAAATATCAGTAAGGATGCATACAATGGTGCTGGCTTGCTGCTCTCCAATCTCCCCCAAAACAATGATTCGAACCCTATTTATCAAATCTCCAGGCGGTGCTGAGAAGTATTTTTTTCTTCTGGAAACTACCTGTTGATATGTTTAAATCAGATTTTTTTTTCTCTGTTCAGCTGGACACGTTTTATACTGATGTTTTTCCTCCATCTGGAACTGGACACGTATATACTTCTCCAGGGTGGTGTTTACATCTTTCTTTGGCTTCCAATGTGAAGTTTTTAATAATTTAGAATTTTAGAGAGGTGTAGCTTTGTTTTTTTAATAATTTGGAGAGGTGTGGCTTTGTTTTTATTTGAATTGTTTTTTTTTTAAACATGCTCGACTCTCCCTATTCATAAGCTAAGAAATTTTCATTCGAAGCATCCAAATAAAGTTTTAATACTTTAATTTTTTTCATTGATTTGTTTATTTACGGGGCTTATTTATTTTGGTAATGTTGATTTCATTTACTTAAATTAAGAAGACTTATGACGTTCTTTTTATCTATGTATTATTAATTGTTAGTATTTATTTAGTATAAAATTTATTTTAGTATTACATTATTATATATATTATTTAATAGTTACATCTTATTAAAAAAATTTATTTTTTTATCTTATTCATATTATTTTAATATTTATATATTTACTTATAATGTCTAATGATTCTATATAATATTAATTATAAAACGTCTAGTCTAATTTTATAATAAATTTCTCTATTTAATTTTTAATAATTATCGTCTAAGGAGATGGACATATAGGTGAACACAAAAAATCCACTTAGTTACATTAATGTATGATGAATATCAAAATGAACTTTAATTAAAATTCTAGATAATTAAAAATATATATATAATTCATTATGGAATAGTAAAAATAGTTCATCTCGAAATAATTAATAAATATCATTGAGAACAAATAATTTATGTACATTAGAAGAATGTCACACCTTAAGTTCATTTGTCAAATAATATACATATATGTAAGAGTTGTAGAGATAAGCATGTAGAGGGGTCGTGACAAAACAGTTCAAGTGCCTTGTATATGCTTTCACATTTTGCATGCATGTTTACTAGAGCATTCCCAACTACGATATCTGACGAAAATCTCCCTTCCACTATGGTTTGATGGATGTTAATACCCTGTTCCAAAGCTCCCATTTTGGCACAGGCAGGCAGGAATCTGGCAAAGGTTGTCAAATGTGACTTCACAGCAGCCAATTGCACTTTCTTGAAAGTTTCTAAAGCTTTTTCAACAAACCCATTTTCTTTGAGAGATTTTGCCAAACTCCTTGTCCATGCTTCCGCATTTTGCATACGTGTCTACCAAAACATTTCCAACTACAATATCTGAGGGAAAACCCCCTTCTATTATACTTTGATGGATGTACATACCCGGTTCCAAAGCTCCCATTTTGGCATAGGCAGGAAGGATGCCGGCAAAGGTTGCCGAATTTGGTTTTACAAATGCCGATCCCATTTGCTTAAAAGTTTCTGAAGCCTTTTCAGCAAGTCCATTTTGTGAATATCCTGCAATCATGGCATTCCATGAAACCAAAATTCTTTGAGGCATTTTGCCAAACAATTCTGACCTTGTCTGTGCTTCCACATATTGCAAACAAGACGCAGAGCAGTTGTAACATCTGACATAATCCCTCCCAACTTTATGCTTTGATGGATGTTAATACCCTGTTCCAAAGCTCCCAGTTAACTATACTATGGCCCCTGACAAAGTGCCTCTGAAATGGTTTTGAGAGAGATCAAGACCTCTGAGATGGGAGCAGTTGGTGAGAGTATCGAAAACAGATCTTTTGGCGGAGCTTCCACTAGACCAATTATTTCAGGCCAGATACAACATTTCCAGAGCAGTTATAATTCCCAATTCTTAAGGCATCACACCACTGAGCTGATTGCTGACAAGATCTACAACTGAAAAAATTCTAAGTTGCCGGTTCAGATTCCGGTACGGATGCGGGTTCAAGATTCGGGTTCAAAATTTGTCCAAATTTTTTTGGGGTTGGGTTCGGATTCGTTTTGGGTTCGTCCGTACAAGTTTTTTAAAAAAATATATATATGTGTGTGTGTGTATATATATGCAGCAGCAAATAAATTCATACACAAATGGAGACAAGAAGTTTTTCTTTTCATTCACAAATGCACAAATGACATATAAAACAACCCTTTTCATCTTTTTAGTGGTCACTTTTAGGGTTGTAGGGTTGAATAGACCTGAGTTGGCAAAAAAGCTTTATGAAAAAGTCAATGAAAATGACATTTTCAGTCAAATTTGCCCCAAATTCGTTTTGGGTTCCTCTGTCCAAATCAAAAGTCTTCCTAATTCGTCCAAAATTCTTACAGGGCCCTTCTGAAAGAATTTTGAGCGAATTTACCTGATTGGCAGAATTTTGAGCGAATTCGAACCGAATCCGACTTTGCAGCGAACCGAATCTCAAATTCCACCTTCCAGGAGAGAATCTGGTAACTTTGAAAAAAATTTGAAACTACCATTCTGTGGTTCATTTCAAAAAAGGCAAAAGAGGATTTAGTGTTGTATGGACATAACTGGTAACCTTTGCCAGTGGCTGGCAGAGGTTTGAGATGGAAATTGAGGCCAAGACATGACTTGAGCTTATATTTCGCTAAGACACATAAGGTTTTGCTGATTCTCTTGCCTGAGACAACCCCAGAAGTGATAGATTGTATAGCCTTTGTTTTCTGTCATGGTTAAATACTATTTCAAGGGCAAAACTTGCTATTAGAATTGACAATTTGCCTGTGAAGATTTATTTTCTTCACTTCCTATATGTTCTGTTTCTTGACATCGAATTTTTCTTTGGGCAGCGTCTAAGAAGGCACTACCAGCATTGACACTGAACTTTTTTGTTCCATAAATTGGAATCTAGAATTGGTAGTTAATATCGACCAATATAGAATTTGCATACTGAGAATTTTTCTTTGAGAATCAGCTGAAGTAGATTTTGACCTAATCATGTCGATAATTCATGTGTGGGTGAGTTTTGTTAAAGTCATTTCTGACTTCCCTCGTACAGCATCTACTAAAATATTGAGGTGAGTTTTACGGGAACAGATCAAGAGAGAGTTATCTGTTCATAAAAGAAGGTTATGATGAAGAAAGCTATGCTATTTATTATTTATATAATCTTATTGATTACGCCCCTTTTTTCACCGGCATGTGTTCAACCCTTTTTTTTTACCAGCATGAGACATGATGCTTTTATGGTGGCATTCCAATATAATAGCCTATCGGTTAATTAATTATTTTTATTGAGTTGGCCAATTTAATGAAATACTAAGTAGCCCTGGTTCTGCTGTTAACAGCTAAATCGAGATACCAGCAGCACCAGATAGCTAAATCTGCTGTTAATAGAGAATTGTTGAGGGAATACTCAAAGAAAAGTTTAAAAAAGATGCCCAATAAGATTCTCTCCTTTGAGGTAGTATCAGTGACAATCAATTCCAAATGGCAATCAACAAAGAACTCTCAGCTCAAGCTGCGGTCTGGGATCTTAATAAATAAAAGTAACAATAATTTATAACCCATCTTTTTACTTGTCACTGCACAAAAGAGGTAAAACTGAAAACAGAGTCTGATAATGTGTAATCTTGCATAGTTATTGATAATACTGTGATATTTCATCAAGGAGAATTTAATAATTTACATGTGCAGTCACCATGGCCACCCAGGGAGCAGCAAGCCAACACTGTACCAATGCTAATCAATAATCTCCATTACACATTTGCCACGTGTATATAGCCTGTGCAATTGGTTCCTCCTGTGTATTTTGCTTACATGTGCAGTCACCATGGCCACCTGGGCAGCAGCAAACCAACACTGTACCAAAGCTAATCAATAATCTCCATTATACATTTGCCACATGTATAAAGCCTGTGTAATTGGTTCCTCCTGTGTATTTTGCTTACATGTGCAGTCACCATGGCCACCTGGGCAGCAGCAAGCCTACACTGAACCATGTTTCTTTAGGATGAGAATGACCTTAGTCCAGAGGAGCTGCAGATGCTAATCAATAATCTCCATTATACATTTTCCACATGCATAAAAGCCATGTAATTGTTTCCTCATGTGTATTATGCAGATCTCACTCTATAGAGGTCAACAATATATATGTACACAAATTATACTCTAGAAGTGTCTCTTTCATTGTGTCCTTCACCTTGCCCCAACTATCTAGAACTTGTTGAGACCATTCAGAAGTTGGTGTCCTTATGTTGACACTCAGCACTCAAGATTTTAGAAAACTTTTGCATGTCACAAGCAGTCTCCATCGTACAATTGTTATATGAAAAAAGATTGTGTCATCAGTTTCTCCTATTTATTATCCAGATCTTGCAGCCTAGAGAAGTTAACAACTAAGAGGATAATTTCATTCTGAAATTGTTTCCCCTTCATCATCTCCCTCAACTTGCTCCAAATTCCAATTACCCAAAACCTGAAGATGTCATTCAACTATTCAGAAGTTGGTGTTCTTATGTTGACATGCATCACTCAAGATTTTAGAAGATTTTCGCAAGTCACAAGCAATCTCCACCATACAATTGCTATATGAAAAAAGCCCATATCGTCAGCTCCTCGTATTTGCAGCCTAGAAAAATCAACAACTAAAAGAATGATTTCATTCTGAAACTGTTCCCCCTTCATCATCTCCCTCGACTTGCCCCAATTACCCAAAACCTGAAGATGTCATTCAGAAGCCAATGTTCTTCTGATTGACAGCTGACATGCACAACTTCAGATATTAGCATGCTTTAGCATGTCCAGAGTGCACTTTCTTCTATGTTCTCTTCTTGTAAGTTTCCAGAAATGTTCTTGAAAAAGTACTACTTAACCAGCAAGGTTCTAAACCTTATAAGAGGTTTGCTATCAGTGTTTCTGTCATGCAGTCTCAGACAAGTTTTCAATTGACTTAAATACATCAAAGTCCTGCAGAAATAATGTGTACCATTTTATATATTAAATTCGGAAGTCAACATTCTATCAATATGAATAACTTCAGATTGCAGTCTGCTTTAGAATGTTGAGAACACTTTCTTCTTATATCTCTTCTTTTAAGGTGTTACGAATTGTTGGAGAAGTACTTTTTTAGCAGAGTACTTTTCTATAATATTTTGTAGAAGTTTGCTATCGAGGGCTTCTGTATCCAAATCTTCAATTGATCTGAATACATCAAGATTCTGCAGTCACAATTTTCAAGGCATTATTTATTGTAAGCATTCAAGATGGTAATCTGACCAGCCCTGTAATATACATTGAAACCATGGTCTTGCTGCCCCTTTTCCAAGCTTGACTACCTTGGTTTGCCCTATGTCATCATTCTTATAAGCAACACTGACCGTATACCTTATAAGCCACAACTACAGTTTTTTGGGTCCAGATATGACTAGCAGTTCAAGTAGATGCACCATCTCTATAGCCTTTGTCTTAACACCCTTATAATTTGATGGAGAATATAACAGAAAATAAAATCTATTCATATGTCCCTCCAGCTTCTTATTCACAAATTTGCGCACTTCACATGTCAGTTTGGATTGTTACAGAAAACACATTTTCATTCAAAGGCTTAAACATCTAGCTATTTACTACTGATGATAATTTTATTATTTCAACAGAAGTAAAACACTAGTAGCACAGTCCAAAAACTCACAATTAACCAAGTAATCACCACCCACCTCATTTGTTGTGCCGTTTCCTGAGTTAAAATTGACTTGAAATTTTGTACGTATACCCTTCCTTTGTTGGCTCATTTTTAAACTTAGGGAAAGAAATATAAAAGCATGGGAAGATTGAGAATTTTTAGTTTAGGACTAACACTAAGGCATTTAAACTTTCCAAGTTTAGCTTTGAAAAGATTAACTTTTTAGTTAAAATTTTAAACACTAATGAAGGTTTTCCTGTTAACTATGTCTTATTGAGGCTTTGATATAAAACATTGGGTCCCCCAAAAAATACTAGGCCATGTTGAATGGTGATAGCAGTTGCCTACTATTTTGGATTATATTACATGGCAAATTAGTCAAAAAGTTTGATGAATGTGATATTTGTCACCACCACAAAGGAGAAATTGCCAAGACTCCAAACACTCTATAGCAGAGTAGTTGGATACGCCTATGTCCCTCCCTGGGTGCGAATATCAGCGTATCCGATACAGATACACATTAGATATTGTGTCCACACGTGCCCAAAAAACCTTGTTTTTCCAGTCATGCTGGATATTGTATGATTTGAATTTTTATATAAATTGACATAAATTTCCTAAATGTAATTTAAAAAAACTTCATCTATGCAATTTTTTTTTTGGAGGGGGGGGACAAAACCAGCACTAAATGAGAAAGACAAATGAAATGTTTTTATATTTCAGCAACCCATTTTTGGGTTATCTTCCAATGCAACTCTACTATTTGTGTGTCTTAAAAAATGGCCATCTCCAAATCCGATACTGTATCCATATTTATATCTATATCCATGTCCATGCAACTTTGCTCTATAGCCATTACCCATTCCAGCTACAGTAAGGGCAAACATCTTTAAGGATTTTATTGAGGGTTTGCCTAAATTACATTTGCAAATTAGTCACTTTGTGGTAATTGACAATTTCTCTAAGTATGCCCATTTTTGTTCATCGACCCATTCTTCGAAATGGTTCTACTATCGCACAAAATCTTCACTGACCAAATCTTCTATCTCCATGGCATACTCACTTCTACTGTATGTGACTGTGATCCAACCTTAAATAGTAATTTCTAACAAGAACTGTTTACGCTACAAGGAATGCAACTGAAAATGAGCTCAATATATCACCCATAATTTGATGGTCAAACTGACATAGTCAATAAATGCTTTGAGATGTATTTATTGTTTTGCCTTGGAGCAACAAACTCACTCGGCTAAGTGGCTACCTCTTGTCAATACCAAAAGCATAGTACAACACCTTTTACCATTGTCGACTAGCATGACACCAGTGGAAGCCATTCTAGCCAAACACCACCATCTCTCCCACCTTCAAGGCATTTTCAAAGTAGGAGGCCATCAATTCTACTCTCTACCGCCAAGAATATCTACTTCAAACTCTAAAGGCTAACTTGATCCTACCTTGAAACCATACGAAAAAAAGGATAAGTCAACACCATTTTGAGCACACATTCACTTAAGAGACATGGTCTCTGTGCACTCACAACCATATAGGAAAGCATCCTTGATGCTCAAAGGCTTCCCCAAATTTTGTGCACCTTATTGATTACTACAATAATTTGGCAGCATCAATTACAAATTGGACATACCTCTCTATCTTCCAAGATATATCCTATTTCCCACGTGTCTTGTTCGAAGAATGTCCTTGATCAACATATTCACCTTCATTCAGCACTTTCCAAATTGAAATACAAAGATTCCATCTCAAACTTGAGTACTTTGGATAAATGTTCATGCCACCTACATAAACACACCATCACAGATGTTCCAACCCAATGGGGATGCTTGCAATTTGAAGTTGCAACTTGGGGACCTCTCAACCGACTTAAACAGCGATTTCCACAACCCATGCAATAAAACAATGCTTTCCAAAAGAGTAACGCATGTTAAGTCCTAACCTTGTGTTATTATTACTTGCTTTCTGTAGATTTCTCCTGCATGCATCACATGGAAGAGTAAGAAGGTAATGAGTTTATATTAAGCAGATGACTTATCTATGCCACAAGGGTTGTACCTTACAGGTCAATTTTTTGTTATGCTTACATATTGGGGTTGTAATAAAGAAAGGATCATCTGGCATCATATTTTGTATTTCAAAAACTACTCTCAAAGAGATTGCTTCATCAAAGAGGCCTGTGTACTTTGTATTTAATTCATAAATATAAGCATATTTGCAGCTATCATCTAAGTTAATTAGCATTCTATTATTTTTGAATGTTATTTATGTTCGATCATATTTTGCAAGTAAGATTGTACCATGGTACGCAATGGTATCTGTTAATTGATAACTATGACCTGAGGTACAATTAATTTTAGGCATGGTGCAAAAAATATGCACATCCTTGAGTTTTAGTGTAAAGGAACAGTATATATTTACCAAATCATTATTTACAGTCATGCCTAAATGTATGTTTCAACCTATACTTTCCAATTCATTTTTAACAACTACCATTATACCACTAATGCTATCAGTAAATGAACGATCAGTATAAGCTTGGCCCTGAAATTTCAATAATAATTGCAGAAAGGGAAAAAAATACACCTTCTATCACACAACACTACTTCAACGTTATCAGTCACTCATTTGAAAATTGTCCTCATTCGGTCTTACTTTTAATTTTTGTTGACAAACTATATCATTGTCAAAACTTTTCTCAATACAATTTGATCTAGAAGTAAACCATGGATTCTCTTCGAGCATTGAATGTTCAGTAACACTTTTCTATAAAAAGATATTCAATATAAAAGCATTTTGAGATAATGTCAAAAACTATTGACAATGCATGTAATAAATACAACACTGGCTTCCCTCTGAAAACGAAAAGCTATTTACTAAAGAATAAAACAAAGATATCATATCACGTTAAAAATGTTGACAATGCGCTTAAGATATACAACATTGGCTTGCCTCTGAACATGAAAAGTTGTTTGCTAAAGAAGAAAATACAAACATATTATATCACATGAACTGTTGGGTGCACGTGGCACCCTCTGTTGCCAGCACACTCTTTTATTTGTCAATGCTCATTTATGAGCCGGCTGCCTATTGTCTTCAGGGTAGGTTTTTCATTTATTGAGAAATGACTTTGTTTTTGGCAGGCAGTTTTTCTTCTTAAGGGGATGTGATCCATTACTTGTGAGATACGCTGCAGTAACAGCAGGAAGGGCATTTTGACCTGGAGTGAAGTAATGATGCATGACAGCCATTTTGAGGTGCAGTCTAGCAGATGGAAACAGAGAAATACACAGTAAGAGTGTGAGAGAGGGAAAAAGAAAAGGTGTTTTTCTTTGCTCAGGTTTCACACAGACAGATATGTTAACTGAGCTTCAGTTGATGTATTATGAATTTATTGTGAACTCATGATAGCTGTAATCTCTTTCTCTGTTTCATAGTGAAGTTTTCTGGGACTACCCTGTGGTTTTTTCCCTCTGCATTGGAGGGTTTCCACGTATATTTTGGTGTTTCTGTGTCTCTGTTATGTGGTGCTTGTTGGAATTTTATTTTTTGTTTCCATTACATTACTGCTGCTTGGTTGTTATATATGTTTTAATTCATACACAGTTAGAACAGGGGATTTAGATTTTGCCCTACAAGTGGTATCAGAGCCCTTTGGTTGCCTGTTTTTTTAACTTTCTTGTGTTGGATTAAATGGAGAATATGACTGTGAACACTATGGTTAAACTCACAGCTTCGAATTATTCAATATGGAAGTCAATGATGGAGGATGTCCTTTATTGCAAGGATTTACATGACCCTATTGAGGGTGATAGTGCCAAGCCTAATGATATGCCAGACAGAGACTGGGAGAAATTAAATAGAAAAACTATCGGGTGTATCAGACAATGCATTGATGTCAGTGTTTTTCACCATGTGTCTCAGGAAACAAATGCAGAGGCTCTTTGGGAAAAATTAAGGAGTCTTTATGAAAGAAAGACAGCTCAAAATAAAGCCTTTATTGCTAGAAAGCTTGTGAATTTGAAACTTAAAGAGGGTAAGTCCATTGCTGAGCGCCTTAGTGAGTTCCAAGACTTGGTTAATCAGATGGTTACAATGAGGCTAGTAATAGATGATGAGTTGTAGGCTTTATTGCTTCTGAGTTCCTAACCTGATAGCTGGGAGACTTTGGTAGTGTCTCTTAGTAATTCTGCTCCGAATGGTGTGTTACAACTTGCCATGGTTAAAGATAGTTTGCTTAATGAAGAAACTAGAAGAAAGGATATGGGCAAGGATATTGCACAGGCTCTTGTCACAGAGAACAGGGGAAGGAGTAAGAGTAGAAGTTCTAAGGGGCGAGGTAAATCCAGAAGTCGGTCAGAATCAAAGGGAAAATTCAAGTGTTTCTATTGTGATAAAGAAGGTCACATAAAAAGGAATTGCAGGGCTTGGAAGAACAAACAGAAAGATGATAAAAATCAGAAAACGGTGGATAATGAGAACACTGCTGCTGTTACAGTGTTGGAAGATGAGGTCCTAGCCATAGGACAAGATGATTGTTGTACAGTTTCAGATCCTTATGTTGAATGGGTGATTGATTCAGCTGCTTCCTGCCATGTCACTCCAAGAAAGGAGTTATTCACTTCATACAAAGCGGGAAACTTTGGGAGAGTGAAGATGGGCAATGATAGTTATGCGGACATTGTGGGAATTGGTGATATGTGTTAGGACTAACACTGGATACATCTTGAATTTGAAAGATGTGAGACATGTTCCGGATATTCGCCTAAATCTGATTTCCACTCATGTTCTTGATAAAGAAGGTTATGGAAATTATTTCCATGATGGAAAATGGAGGCTTAGCAAAGGATCATTGGTGTTTGCTAGAGGGAAAATCTGCTGTACACTTTACAAGACACAGGTACAGCTATGCAAGGATGTTGTTAGTGTAGCTCAGGAGGAATCTTCGCCTAACTTGTGGCATAGGCGGCTGGCTCACATGAGTGAAAAAGGGTTGCAGATTTTGGCAAAGAAGTCTCTCATTCCCTCTGCCAAAGATATGTCACTAAATCCTTGTGACTTTTGTTTATTTGGTAAACAACATAGAGTTTCATTTAACATACCCTCTACTAGAAAACCAAATGTATTAGATCTCGTTTATTCTAACGTATGTGGTCCCATTGATGTTGAGACTTTAGGTGGCAATAAATATTTTGTTACATTTATTGATGATGCTTCACGCAAGGTGTGGGTTTATATTTTGAAAACAAAAGACCAGGTATTTGAGTACTTCAAAAAATTCCAAGCCATGGTGGAAAGAGAGAAAGGGAAGCCTTTGAAGTGTCTCCGTAGTGATAACGGAGGTGAATACACATCAAACGAATTCAAGAGTGACTGCTCTGAGAAAGGCATTAGACATGAGAAGACAGTTCCTGGTACCCCGCAGCATAATGGTGTGGCAAAAAGGATGAACCGCACTATTGTTGAGAAGGTTAGATGTATGTTGAGAATGGCAAATCTGCCTAAGTCATTCTGGGGTGAAGCTGTTGTGACAGCATGCTATCTAATTAATAGATCTCCATCAGTTCCTTTGGGTTTTGATATTCCAGAAAGAGTATGGACAGGAAAAAATGTTTCTTACTCTCACTTGAAGGTATTTGGGTGCAAGGCATTTGTTCATGTGCCTAAGGAACAAAGATTGAAGCTTGACATCAAATCCATTCCTTGTATATTTGTTGGATATGGAGGTGTAGAATTTGGCTACAAACTATGGGATCCTAAAGAAAAGAAGATGATCAGAAGTCGAGATGTAGTTTTTCATGAGAATGAAAACATGGCAGATTTTGAGAAAATTGAGAAGCCAAAAGCTACAGTTGTAGGTGTTCCTGATCTTACGCCTACCTCTTCTTCCTTAGATAATGCCACAAATAGGGAAGTGGTACAAGATGAAAATAATGGTGATGAACAAACTGAATTTGATGCTGACGAGCCAGCAGATGTTGATGGTGATAATGTGACAGATACAAATGGTGTTGAGCAGGGAGAGCAGCCTCCTCCACTAGAGACGGTAGAACCTCAGGTGAGAAGGTCTACTAGAGAGCGTCGTCCATCAACTAAATACCCCACTACTGAGTATACTATGATTACTGAAGAGGGGGAGCCAGAAAGTTTTCAGGAAGTACAATCTCATAAGGATAAGCAGAGTTGGCTGAAAGCTATGCATGAAGAGATAAATTCTTTGAATAAGAATAAGACTTATGACTTGGTGGAACTTCCTAAAGGCAAGAAGGTACTGAAAAACAAATGGGTGTTCAAGTTAAAGAAAGATGGTGACAAGTTAGTGAAGTATAAAGCTCGTTTGGTGGTTAAGGGTTTCAGTCAGAAACAAGGGATTGACTTTGATGAGATATTTTCTCCAGTGGTCAAGATGAGTTCCATTCGAGTAGTCCTTGGATTAGTAGCTAGCTTGGATCTTGAGCTTGAGCAACTTGATGTGAAGACAGCCTTTCTTCACGGTGATTTGAAAGAAGAAATCTACATGGATCAGCCAGAGGGATTCAAAGCGAAAGGGAAAGAACATATGGTTTGCAAGTTGAACAAGAGCTTGTATGGCTTGAAGCAAGCTCCAAGACAGTGGTACAAGAAATTTGACTCATTCATGGTGGGTCACGGGTACACGAGGACAAATGCAGATCACTGTGTGTATGTAAGAAAATTTCCCAATGGTAAATTTGTTATTCTTCTTCTATATGTGGACGATATGTTGATTGTAGGACAAGATGCAGGTGTGATTGGAAATTTGAAGAAAGACTTGTTCAAGTCATTTGATATGAAAGACTTGGGTCCAGCAAAACAAATTTTGGGTATGCAAATTCTACGTGACAGGAAAGCTAAGAAGCTATGGTTATCACAAGAGAAATATATTGAGCGGGTTCTTGAAAGGTTCAATATGAAACATGCCAAGCCAGTTTGTACACCTCTTGGTGCTCATTTTAAGCTAATGAAGAAATCTTGTTCTTCATCCAAGAAAGAGAAAAAGGACATAGCATCATCTATTTATTCTTCAGCAGTTGGGAGTTTGATGTATGCTATGGTTTGCACACGACCAGACATTGCTCAGGCAGTTGGTGTTGTTAGCAGGTTCATGATTAATCCTGGTAAAGATCACTGGGAAGCAGTGAAGTGGATTTTAAGGTATTTGAGGGGTAGCTCAAAATTGTGTTTGACTTTTGGTGATTCTAAACCAGTTTTGGAGGGTTATGTTGATGCAGATTGGGCAGGTGACCTTGATGGTAGGAAATCTACATCGGTGTATTTATTTACTTTTGCAGGGGGAGCTGTATCATGGCAGTCAAGATTGCAGAAGTGTGTTGCCCTATCTACAACAGAAGCTGAGTATATTGCAGCTAATGAAGCAGGTAAAGAGATGCTTTGGTTGAAACGATTTCTCCAAGAATTGGGTTTGAAGCAAGATGGGTATGTTGTAAATTGTGATAGTCAAAGTGCTATTGACCTGAGCAAGAATTCTATGTACCATTCACGCTCGAAGCACATTGAGGTGAGATACCATTGGTTGAGACTAGTTGTTGAACAACAGTTATTTGAATTAGAGAAGATTCACACAGATGAAAATCCTGCTGACATGTTGACCAAGGTTGTGTCAAAGGAGAAGCTAAAGCTTTGTGCCGGGTTGGCCGGCATGAATTCTCATTGAAGATTTGGGTTGAAGATCTCCTCCGTAGTGTGCTGGAGGGGGAGATTGTTGGGTGCATGTGGCACCCTCTGTTGCCAGCACACTCTTCTATTTGTCAATGCTCATTTATGAGCCGGCTGCCTATTGTCTTCAGGACAGGTTTTTCATTTATTGAGAAATGACTTTGTTTTTGGCGGGCAGTTTTTCTTCTCAAGGGGATGTGATCCATTACTTGTGAGATACGCTGCAGTGACAGCAGGAAGGGCATTTTGACCTGGAGTGAAGTAATGATGCATAATAGCCATTTTGAGGTGCAGTCTAGCAGATGGAAACAGAGAAATACACAGTAAGAGTGTGAGAGAGGGAAAAAGAAAAGGTGTTTTTCTTTGCTCAGGTTTCACACAGACAGATATGTTAACTGAGCTTCAGTTGATGTATTATGAATTTATTGTGAACTCATGATAGCTGTAATCTCTTTCTCTGTTTCATAGTGAAGTTTTCTGGGACTACCCTGTGGTTTTTTCCCTCTGCATTGGAGGGTTTCCATGTATATTTTGGTGTTTCTGTGTCTCTGTTATGTGGTGCTTGTTGGAATTTTATTTTTTGTTTCCATTACATTACTGCTGCTTGGTTGTTATATATGTTTTAATTCATACACAGTTAGAACAGGGGATTTAGATTTTGCCCTACATGAACAATATCCATCCTTGCTGGAACCAAAACCAATATTCAGTGTCATCATTCCTAATTAATCCCTTTTGTCAAGCTAGCAAAATGTAAGGGACTCCTACAACTTAAAAAGGCACAGAACCTAATTCAAACAGAAAAAGAATTTTCAAATGATACATATCAATGGCATAAAAAAAGGTAAAAACTAAATCTACAAATTAAAATTTAAAACAATAGTATTGGTAACTGAGATTTACACCATCAACATTGGAAGGTGATCAACTCGTGCGAAAAATTGCATTTAACTATGTTCCAAAAAAAAATCTAATATTCACAACTTGTGAATCGCTATCAAAGAAAAATTCATTTATAGAAATATTGGAAACAAAGGTCGCAGCTCGGTGTTTTGATAAGTACTCACATCCACAAGTAAACACTTATCAGTTCCAATCCAAATCCACAATAATACCCTGCAGTAAGTTCCTCTTTCTACAACCATAACAACTTTGCAATCAGTTTCTGTCAGTAGTTCCTCTTTCTACAAGAGCCCCTTGAAATCAATTTCTGCCAAGAGGAAGAGCCCTGCATGAAAATGTCTCTTTCAAATTTGTCTTCCTAGATGATGTAAAAATGGAAGCATAAACTTCCTTCGTTGCATTTGCTGGTGCTATATCGACTGCCTTGAATTTCTTCGCTGTCACTTTGGCCTTATCTTTACCACTGCCAACTTCACTTTCTCCATTTTCCTCACTCTTCCTTTTCGACCCAACTGCAGAAACATTGACCCCATTCTGCCCCGTCATATCATCCTTCTTAACAACCCCATCAACGACGTCCTCTACAACTTTAACCTCGCCATTCTTTGCCTTCTTCTGCTTCTTATCTTTCATTTTAAGGGCCTTTTCCTGCTCCATCCTCATTCTTAATGCAGCAACTTCCTCCTCGTTGCCATTGATAACAATCTTGTCTTCCTCATTAAAGGGCACATGACACACAAGACAAGAGGTGGACTGCACCTCCTTCAATGCCTTACCACTAATCACATGCCCACATCCACTGAGAGCAAAAAATTTGTGCATGCCATTAAACTCGAGCCCTGAAATTGGACACTGAAACTTGGTCTCTGAAACATCATCCAGAACCCTAACACCAGGAATTGGGTCCAAATTAATAGTAATCATGTCCCGAAGACCCTTAATATGATTAAACTTAGAGGGCAAATTCTTCCCCAGCAAGGCCCTAACCAGAGATTCCTTGTTAAACACATTACCCAGACGATCAATCACACAAGGAGGCTTAAGGGTATCTTGGGAAAGTGAACATGTTGACCATTTGCAGATTCTAGATTCATTTGGGTCAACTTTATCTGGTTTTTTTACTGCATACATTTTAAGATAACAATCTCTGGACTCTGCACCTGTAGCTCCTCCATCCCCACCGCCCCCACAAAGCCTTGGCCTCAAATGAATAAGATTATTTCTGTGCATATCCAAATCTAAGAGTCTACAGCCATTTGCAATCACCTTCCCACCGCAGGAGAAATATAATAAACCTGCTTCTATGGAATTGGAATTAAATCCTGGAATTGAGCGTAGGATTTGTAATTTTACCTGTTCAAGGGTTTGTGTTGCCTCCATCGAAAGTGCACGTGTGCCATCGTCTGGGCCTTGTATTAACATCTGCATATTGCCAGTTCTGAATCTCCGAGGCAGCAGAACAGAAAAGAGAGTAAAATTGCTTTAAGAAGAAAAAAATGCGTTTGATATATACCTAGCCCTCAAACGATATATAAAGGGAGCTCGCGTGCACGTCGGTGATGCGGGATGTGGCGACCATCGTTTAAAAGTTAAGGCCATTTTAATATCTAAGGATTTAAAAAAGTAAGGAAAGGTGTTTTTAGTCAAAATATAACAAGCACTTGCACTTAGGGAGGTTCAAGCTATAAGTCGATAGGAAATTATGGATAGAATTTAAAAATTGAAAAATATAAATATAAATTTTTAATATTAATTAAAATATTAATAAAAAAATAGATTTTTAAATAAAAATAAATTTTTTATATTAGTTAAAATATTAATAAAATAATTTATAATTAGATTAATTCAAATATCTTTTATTAGTATTTATCATTCTATAAAAATGATTAGAGGTCATGAAATAAAATCAAATTGAATGTCCTCAACTATTGTGAAAGACTTGAACATGAAGATTCAAAGCATAAGCATTTGTCGAGATAAGGAAGGTTTGATGAGTTGTAGATATTGAACTTGTAAAATCTTTGATAAATATGCATGCAAAATGTGTTGACATCAAACAAGGTGCATGAATAATATGATATAATTGGTTGTTATTTCATGGAATACAATGATTTAGTGATAGAACATTTATAATTTATTAGAAAAGATTTTACAAAACTTCAATTCAAACTACAAGCATTCAAGCAAATACAATATGTATAAAGTTGAAAACAAAGAGGAGGCATGCAATTAAGCTACAACCATGGTTTGTGGATCAGGAGTGGAAAATTTTAAGATCTTGTGTTCCCTCTAATCAATCCTCACATGCAAGGTCTAATTTCATTCCTCAAAGTTTGCAGATTGTAGAGAGAGTAAGGCTAGTTGAATACATGTCTCTTTTTATGGTCCAATAAAGAAATGCAGGTCATCAACTACAACCTTCTATGCTATTCATCAAATATTTCAAAAAATTAGAATGAATGACCTTGAAAATTGTGGAAAACCATCAATAAGAGTATGCATGTTTAATAAAAAAGTTTACCAAAAGAACAACAAGTGTGTAATGTACTAAAACAAAAAAGAAATGGCTATAGATACCTGATCAAATCTGTAATTTGTTAACTCATGTTTGATCCACTTCTAAAAGTGATATTGAATACTCAAAGTCATGTTTATCCCTACTGCATTTCAATATAAACTAATATTTACAAAAATAGAAATATTTGTGTTTAAAAAATAATAAAATAAAATGTGTAAAATATATAATCGATACGATTGAAGATTTAAATGTACAAAGATCTTGTTGATGGAGTGTATGCAATCTCAAATTATTGTTTTAAAAGAAAAAAAATACAATTAGTGTATGTTTATGTGAATTTCAAATTATTGTTTTAAAAGCAAAAAAATATGATAAACATTTTTTTGTTTTGTTTATTTCTTATTCAATAACATTGATAATTAATTATAATATCTTTTAGTATTTATCTTCTTTTTAAAAAAAATTGAAACATTAAAAAAGGTATATTAATAAAAGAAAATATTTAAATATATATTTTTTTTTAATAAGCAATGGGCATGGCAAAATTATTTTATTAATATTAAACCTATTTTACAACCTGGCTCACTAGGGGCACCGGTAGGAAAGAGTTAAGTGGAGAAAACCTCATGTCTTGCCCCAAAAAATGAAGAAAGATTCTATAGTTACATCATTTTACAAACATCTTGTTTACATATACTAGGTAATGTGAAGGAATTCAATGTCCTCATTTACATACTATGTCAATATGAGCTAAATATTACATTACATAATTTCTTATGATTCAATCCAGATGCATTAACTGAATAAGAGATAGGCTGACCACCAGTCCTTCCATCCCTAAATCATCTCTAGTTCGCTTGATTGACTCATAGACTATGTTGGCATAATTGATGTTGATGCTGAGGCATTCTAGGGTACTCGGTGAATCTACATGGTGGTGTGCTATTTTGGTTCTGCGGTACTCGATTGTAGCTTTAACCGATGGTCTCAGTTATTAAAGGAAGCTCGGTCACTGAAGGAACTCGGTGAAACCTCTGGCGCTCGGCAAAACTTGTACTCGACGATGCTCGTGGTGCTCGATCGACGTGTTTGCTCAATCTTGCCTAGCTAGCTTAGTTGTTTCTCTGGCACTCGGTAGTTCTGGTTTACCGATTGGAGTTCTTGGTGATTTGGTTGGCCGACTTGGTGCATTTATTGCCGGTATCTTTTGTTGTATTCTCCTATGTAGATCTAGAGGCCAACATGGAGAATTAAATAGTGTAAGGCTATTTGAGAGCCGACTTGTATTGCATTTAATATTTGTTTGTAGGAGTTAATTATGTCATCTAGCCGACTTGTGGCTAAAGATTAGTATTTAAGGAGGGTTTGGGTAGTTGTTTAGGAGGCAGTGGTAGAGAATCAGAAAGTGGAGTTGTGGAAAAGATCTTAGATCCTACGAGATCTAACAGATCAGATTGATTTATGATAGTTGTAATAGCAGAGCTAGTGGTTTGCATGCTTGGAGACAAGGAGATTGCTTGGTGGCTTACGAGCACAAGTTCAGATCTGCCTTAGGGTTTCCATCAATTGCTGATTTGTTTCAGAACTGGACTAGCTAGAGTTGGATTGGATCTTGTTGATCTTGCAGAAATATTTCTGTTTGTAATTGGTCCTAACCTGGAAGGCCTTACAGTCGGGCATGTTAATGAAAATCTAATTTTGAGCATATCTTGTTGTGTTACTCCATTGTGTTGTTGATTGGCTGCAAGGTTGGATTGCCCTTCATTGGATCCACCATCCTTGACTGCGTCAAGTGGTATCAAAGCGAGATTGATCTTGTTGAGCTAAGGTTGACCTAACAAAGCTGATCTTGCGAAATTGACCTTATTGGCGAAGAGATCGTATGATTTGAGTTGCAGATCTATGGCACTGAACTTGTGGAATCTTGACCTGGTTATTCTTGCAAGGTGGCAGGCTAGTCTGACTTGCATGCAGCTTGGAGGTTGTCACAAGGTGGTTGGTGTAGGGTTTTGTTGCAGAGGGTTTTCTTATCTTTAAGGATGCCTCTGAGAAGATTGGACCCTAGGGTGATTATGGATCTCTGTGATACTGTGGAATCTAGGATTACAGAGAAGGTGAAATCAAATTTCAAATCTGAGATGGAGTTGATGAAGAACGACATGGTCGTTGAGATCATGAGAGTTGTTACTGGTGTACCTTAGAATGTTAGTACTGAAGATGGTTATGAGGAAGCTGCTGAAGACTTTGAAGCTGTTGTATCTAGTGGTGATGACCGGAGGGATAGATATGGTGAAGACAGAACTACTCTGTTACCTAGATTTGGAGCTTAGTTAAGTAATAGTTACCGAATGGAAGTCTCTACTTTCTCTGGTACTTTGGAGCCTGAGAATTTGATTGTCTAGATTGGTGAGCTTGAAGATTTCTTTGAGCTTGAAGAAATTGAAGATCCTCTTCAGGTGAGATTGGCATAGACTAAGTTGAAAGGACATGTTGCTCTTTGGTGGAAAGAATTACAAAGAGATAGAGAAGATGAAGGTGAAATGAAGATCAATCGGTGGAGGTTGATGGTGACCAAATTGAAAGCTAATTTCATACCTGCCGACTATGAGCTTGACTTGTTTAAGAAGGTGTCGAATCTAAAGCAAAAAGATTTTACTATTGAAGATTATACCGAGGAGTTCTACAAACTTACTATTCAGTTTGGACACAGAGAACTTGATAAGGAAAAGGTAGCTCGGTATGTGAATGGTTTGAGATTCAATATTCAGGATGAGCTTGGTATGCTAAAAATTGATTCGGTCGAAGATGCTTATCAGTATGCTCTGAAGGCAAAAGATAATTTGAAGAGGAAACAACATGGTAATCCCCAAGAGAAGGAAAAGATTGATCACTCAGTGAAGGATAAACCGATTGCAAAAGATGAACAAAAACCTGTAGAACCGAAGAAGAAGACAGGTAGAGTTATCATTAAAGGTACTTGTTATCCCTGTGGTGAAGAAGGAAACTATTCTTTTGAGTTCACACAGAAGAAGCTTGGTGACCGACGAACTATTGTGGTAAATGAAAATGTTGAGAATGAACCTGAATCTGAGAACTTGCTGGTTCGGTGAACATTGCTCGGTACAAAGGAGGAACCTTGTCAGAGGAGTAACTTGTTCAAGACTCGGTGCAATTCTGGAGGTAAACTTTGTGATGTTATTGTTGACAGTGGTAGTACTGATAACCTTGTTGCTGAGGACATGGTTCAGAAACTTGGTTTGGAAAGAATGAAGCATCCTTGTCATTATAGGATTGGCTGGTTGCAAAATGTTCATGCTCTAGAAGTAAGAGAACAATGTTTTGTTGATATTCAGATTGGCCAGTATAAGGATCTTGTGTTATGTGACATTGTGGAGATTAATAGTTGTGATATATTGCTCGGTAGACCTTGGCAATATGATTGCAGAGCTATGTATGATTGTGTGAAGAATGTGTTTACAGTTGAGAAGAATGACAGGAAGTTTTCCCTGATACCTTTGCTGGATACAACACCTGGTAGGAGGAGTCTGAGTATTGGTAGCCGAGTTGAGTTGGTAGATCCTGAAGGTATGGATGATCAGTTTGGAGAACAAGCTTGTGTGTTATCAAGGAAAGACTTGAAAAGACAGAGGAAACAAAAGTGGAAGAGTATGCAAGCTGAAAAGTTGGAGGACTCGTATGTGAAGAACCAGTTCGGGGTTTATGTGTTGAATCCCGAAAGATGTTCTTCTCACATATGAACATCTTTTTAAACTTGGGGTGTCTGATGCAGGGGCATTCTAGGGTACTCAGTGAATCTGCATGGTGGTGTGCTATTTTGTTTTTGTGGTACTCGATTGCAGCTTTAACCAATGGTCTCAGTTATTAAAGGAAGCTTGGTCGCTGAAGGAACTCGATGAAACCTCTGGCACTCGGCAAAACTTGTACTCGGTGATGCTCGTGGTGCTCGGTCGACGTGTTTGCTCGATCTTGCCTAGCTGGCTCAGTTTTTTCTCTGGTGCTCGGTAGTTCTAGTTTACCAACTGGAGTTCTTGGTGATTTGGTTGGCCGACTTGGTGCATTTATTGCTGGTATCTTTTGTTGTATTCTCCTATGTAGATCTAGAGGTTGACATGGAGAATTAAATAATTGTAAGGCTATTTGAGAGCCGACTTGTATTGCATTTAATATTTGTTTGTAGGAGTTAATTATGTCATCCAACCGACTTGTGGCTGAAGATTAGTATTTAAGGAGGGTTTGGGTAGTTGTTTAGGAGGCAATGGTAGAGAACCAGAAAGTGGATTTGTGGAAAAGATCTTGGATCCTACGAGATCTAGCAAATCAGATTGATTTCTGATAGTTGTAATAGCAGAGCTAGTGGTTTGCATGCTTGGAGACAAGGAGATTTCTTGGTGGCTTGCAAGCACAAGTTCAAATATGCCTTAGGATTTCCATCAGTTGTTGATTTGTTTCAGAACTGGACTAGTTGGAGTTGGATTGGATCTCGTTGATCTTGTAGAACTGTTTCTGTTTGTAACTGGCCCTAACCCGGAAGGCCTTACAGTCGGGCATGTTAATGAAAAATTGATTTTGAGCATATCTTATTGTGTTATTCTGTTGTGTTGTTGATTGGCTGCAAGGTTGGACTGTCCTTCATTGGATCCACCATCGTTGACTGTGTCAGATGCAGATATTATTGACTGTGAATTAGTACATGTTTGATGATAGGAATATCAGTTATTGTATTGTCATTGATGTTAACTTAGTGATGTGTTGGTTGATAGTGAGTTGGTATGTGTTTGAGTTGTTGTATCCAATGTGCAGTGAGTTTGTGAAGGAATTGCAGTGTGTGGTTCTTATGGGAGACTCAAAGATGTCTCTAGATGCACTCTGCATGATCGTGCATTATTGGAATAAGTCTAGAGTGAGTTATGATTAATTGAAGAGCAACATGGCAGACTAAAGAACAAACAGTGATAGACGATGAATGATTTGATTATTTTATCAAATTGGTATAGATCCAAGTGTTGTGGTCATGATATGTTTATCTTTACTAGGATATGTTTACGAGGCTATGATTGTAAGTTGATTAGTGTACTATAAGGCATATTTTCAAGGGTCAAAAGATCATTTTGTGGAAGTTAGCAAAATGTTTGAACAAGTTTGAACAGTTGATGTTAGATCGATGACCGATGATGATGTGATCAGCTATGGTGGATCTAGTTGTGATCCAGGTATCAACATGATGTAGCATAACAGATTTGTAATGATTGTTTGATGTTACATTGTTCGAGGTGATAAGATTTAATCAAGTGTTGGAAGCATGTTGAAGACATGGACTTGAAATTGTAATTCACAATTGGTAATACATTTTAGGGTTCAAGGATCGAGCAATAATGATTGTAATTTAAGTATATACATTTGTAAGTTGGATAAGGCCCTAATGAGCATGTAATATATATATATATATATATATATATATATATATATATATATATATATATATATATATATATATATATATATATATATATATATATATATATATATATATATATATATATATATATATATATATATATATATCAGTGAATTATGCAAGTGTAGATCGTGGATACGAAGGTGCGGTCGAGTGAAGATTGAAGATTGTCTGCAAGAGAAGCAATGTTTGTGCTTAATTAAATCTGAACAAGCAAAGGAGATGTGCTACACCCAAATCATTGTACTTGTTGATTCCTAACAGTTTCTACAAGAAAATCCCTTAACTGGGTAGACTTTAACATGTATGATTTGTAAATCCTTTAACAGGGTGAATGTTTAACTAGGGTTTGAAATCCTTTAACAAGGTTACTTCTAACAGGGTAAAGCTCCTAACAAGCATAGAGGTAAATCCCTTAATCAGGCGACTCCTAACAGGGTATGCTCCTAATCGAGCATTTGTAAAGCTACTAATAAGGCTAGGCCTTTAACCAAGCACATTTCAGAAGAGTGCAAATTATTAGTGGGTGCTAACTCACATCGTGGTTTTCACCCTTAATCAAGGTTTCCACAATAAAATATTGGTGTCACTTTATTGCATATTTTGGATGGTTATATGGTTACTTTGTTTATTGCATGCATAAAGTGTAAAATTGATGAATGTGGTTAATGTTGGTGAATGTTTTGTGAATTTTTTTAGATATGATAGATTATTGATTCACCCTCCTCAGTAATCTTGGACCTTGTATTATTAACAAACTATTGTGCTATTTATTTTATCTGGTATCATAATTCTTATTTTGGCTGCAAACACAATAGACTTGTCTTGTCGCGCTGGTTAGTAGTAATGAAATTTATGTCATTCTAAACTTTCTTTCCTTGTCAATTCTAGTATAAGAATTGAATACAATTCAATAAATGTATACATCCCCTGCATCTTGTGCAACCTCTGTAAAGAATTGTATACCTAAGATAGATATATTTAGCCAAAATCATATTTTTCATCACCATATCAAATACCAAAAGAAATAGAGGTAGTGCTCATAAATAAATTTTAGCACACTATTTAACGGCTAAATAAAACCAACTAGAGTGATCTCATACAACATTTACCTATTACTTAGTCAGTCCTTCAAAACCATCCATTGTTGATTAAGCACAAGATTACATCTATTTTGTATTATAGACTAAAGATTCTTATTTCTAATACTATTTCATAGATAAATATTACATTCACCTTGAACATTGGCAATGAAGACATCCAAAAGATGATTTTACACTTCTTTCTATGTGAAATCCCTATATTTATATCTTCAAGATGGAAGTCATACTTCCAGATAAAAGATGTTTATAATTGTTGCCCCATTTTTGGCACCTATAGTAAAAATGGTCTAAGTCGATCTTTTTCATCTTTCAAAAATGTCCTCACCTTAGTCATTTTCATTTTAGTTGTAATTTCAAGATTTAGGTGTAGTTCTAGAGCCATTTTCGAAATCTAAGTATCTCATTGGAACTACCTTCCTTTCGATCATCCTTGTCTTCTTAGTCGAGCTTGTCTATTATTAATTAAGTCTTTTATATTATTTTCTTCAAAAATTGAACTTCAGGGTATACAAAAATTATATTTATATATACATAAATATATAAAGACATCAATACATATGTATGTGTGTGTGTACCATTCTAAAAAGTTAACACCCATTATTGGATGCCTTTAAGACCTTTTTGAGCCTTGTTTTAGTGATCTCCTAGATCTAGATGTATTCATGCTTTATTCCCACATTCACCTCTCCTTTTTTCTCTATTTTCTCAACACTTCCCACATCCCGAAGCTCATTGCAAAATGTGCCTCTTTGATAATAGGTTGAGTCAAGTTGGCCTAGTCCTTGGGGGTTGTTTTTCATTGGGCTTCAGGCCCAATGCATGGTTGTTTCTTTTCCCACTCTTCGTTGTTGTCAGCCTATCAATTTTGGATCTGGAATTGACTATAAAAGGAAATTCAAGCTTCTCATTTTGACATCCATTTTTATCCATTACATCCACTCTATGTGTGCAAGCAATAGTATTATATGTGTGTGTGTGTGTGTGTGTGTGTGTCTGTACCATCCAAAAAAGTTAACACCCATTATTGAATGCCTTTAGGACCTTTTTGGGCCTCATTTTAGTGATCTCCTAGATCCATATGTATTCATGCTTGATTCCTGCATTCACCTCTCCTTTTTCCTTTATTTTTCCTCTCTTCAGGACAAGGCTGATTCAATTTGGCCTACTCCTTGGGGGTTATTTTTCATTGGGATTCAGACCCAATGCAGGGTTGTTTCTTTTCCTGCTCTTGGTTGTTGTCGGCCTATCAATCTTGGATCTTGAATTGACTATAAAAGGACATTCAAGCCTCTCATTTTGACATCCATTATTATCCATTACATCCACTCTATGTGTGCAAGAAATAGTATTTTATTATAAGCAATCTATTCTATGTGCAAGCAATTATTGGTAATTTCAAGTTCCCTTCTGGATTCAAGATTTGAAGACAAGGATTTCAACTCTTGATCTTCAAGTTTCCTTCCATTCAAGCTCCATTCAAAGACAATATTCTCTTATTAATGCAAGTTTCTCCCTTCCATGGTGGCCAGGTAGAGGAATTTACAAGCAAGAAATAAGATCTACATCTATTTCCTTCTTCTTTCTCTCCTCCATTGAAGTGATAAAGCATACATATATCCAAGATCTAAGGATTTGGCAAGTGTAGATCAGTTTCATTTGTGAAGACATCCTTGATTCCACAACACACACAAGCATACATCTTTGTGGGTTAATCAGATTTGTATCCATCCATGAGGGTTTGACAAGCAAGGTGAATACTTACACTTGTCTTGTTTTACATGCTTTACTTATTTCCTTTCAAGGTTAATTCCTATCAAGGGGCTTGACCAAGGAAAGCCCTTTTCCACAATAATTTCCCCATTTTTCATGTGTGAAGGAACATGTGTGCAGTTGCATAGCCATATTTTTGAGATTTTAAAACCATGGCTTGATCCTTTATAGAATTCATCAAGTTTCAGCCTTCCAGGAATAAGTTGACTTTTTGGGACTAGAGTGACTTTTGTGACATGTTCTTTTGGATCTAAAAATTGCACGATCAGAAGTTACAAGTCTGACAGTCCCAAATCCTGAACAATTTTTTATTCTGATGGGTTTTTGTTAGTCAATTGCAGAATTGAAGTTCACTTATCCTCTTTTAGCAATTAAGGTGCATACATTATTATCCTTTCATTTAGAACTTTCTTTCATGTATTTAGATCTGATATCATATAATATCAGTTATCATATTTGTTATCATTGTATAAGTGTTTATCATACTTTACTTTACATATACATACATTTATGTATGTACAAGGAATACCATATACACATCCCCATCAAATCTCCCCTTTTTTTTCTAAATCATGCATTATCACCTCCTTCATCCATTTTGGGTTATGTTGATCATATTTGATCTAAGGGTGGGGTTTGGTATTCCAATGTTTATAGAAAGTGGAGATCTACCTTTGATCACCATTTTCCATATCGCATTTTGGTGAACCTAACTCATGACCTTTCAATTCTAATTTTGGTGTTGTATTTCCTTTTTCTATCGAGATCTACTTTATTACATTTTATGCATCTTGTTAGATCTCTTTTGCATCACATTTACATCATTATGTGTAGGTTCACCTATATCACATTTTGGTGAGCCCAACTCATAACATTTTCCTTTTGGTTTTGTGTCTATATCTCATTCATTATATGCATCTATATTTGGTACTTACATCTACTTTGTATTGCATTTTCACACTTAGATCTACTTTTTATGCATTTTGTTATTCACTATTTACATTACATCTTTTCTATATTGTATGCATTTAGATTCATATTTCATAATTACTGTATCGTCGAAAAATGGAAGCACTTCCATTCAGGACTGGTTTAGCCCTCCGAGTAGGTGGTTTGGGGTCATGTCAAATGGTGTCATGGGATCTCTGGCTTGAATCATGGTTTTCCCCCTGTTCTGCCCTTTTCTCCACCTCTTTCTAGCCTATTTCTGGCACCCTAACCTAAAACCTTGAGATTCTTGACCTCATGGTCAAGGTCGACCTTCTGGGTTAAGGTCAACCTTGACCCTTGACCTTGACCTAGGTTAGAGTCGACCTCGACCCTGACCCTGGGTCCAGATTGTTAGGAATAAGGTGTCTCAACCTTGGATAATTCCTATTCTTATTATTTGTTTTGTAAAATGTATTTCTTGCAAATAATGTAATTAAGTGTGAGTGTACATGTCTTGTTGGCATGTTGATGTGTCACTCCACTTGATGTGTCAGCACCTTGAATTGTGTGTAAGGAGATCATGGCTGAAACGTGATGCAGGAGCATCCTGGGTGTAAGAGCAATCTTGCATCACCCAAAAATATTTCTGTTTTTATATTCAATAAGGGCTATTTTAGTGCAGAGCTGCTATTTATGGAAAGTTACTATTTTTGGTAATTTTTGCATGTGCTCAGAATGATCTGATTTCTTTCTTGGAGGTTCATTTTGGTCATGTAAGTCTGCCAGTAAAGTTTCATTGCCAGATCAAGTGTATATTGGAAGATATTGAAGATTTTCAGTATTGGCAGTAGGGTACAAAAACTTTGAACTCAGTTTTGAAGGCTTTAGAGGCCCCGGATGAGGTCAAAAATTTGAGCGACAAGCACTTGTGCCGATCAAGCCTGTAGAGCGCTTCGTGGCATTTCTGAAATGGGGTTATAATAGCCGAGCGGGTCAACGGGTGATGACTTATGGTCTTCGGAAGTTGGGCCACCTGAAATGGCGAAAAATAATTTTTTTCAAAATTTCTATTCGGGTTTCAAAGGTTATCTTGAGCCGACTATAATGTAATAAAATGTAAAATAAAATAATTCTAAGTTTGGTCGGCCTTATTGGCTAAAAATTCTGGAACCTTCCCAGGCGGTGGAAAATTGCCTATATAAGGAAGGCTGTATTATTGTCTTAGGCAGTTCAGAATAGTTTTGGGTAGTAGATCTTGGTAATAGTTCGAGGCTTTGTCCTACAGAATATTGTAAGGGAATGCCCATGTGGCTTTGCATATTGTAATTCTGAAAGTTTGTAATTCCACATTTGTGGAGATAATAAGAAGCCAATTTTCTGTTCTTGCATATTGTTGTTGTTTCTCTATTTCTGTTATGTGTTTGTGGTATTAAGGGGAGCACCCTTCATCAAAACGGTTATGACAGATTCCTATGACACGTAAGAGCTATGTCTGGAAGATTCAATGACAGGTGAAGACATGCAAGACATGTGGCAACTAATAAAGTTGAGTACTGTACACTCTCAAAGAATGGTAAAACCCTAATACGACTATCTTTGGAAGTTGCCCTAAAAAGGGAAGCACATGATATACACATTTTTTAGGGTTGTGAAGATACGTGAAGTTAGTGTATTGTTGGAACATTTTTATGCTACCGCGATTTGTCTTCAAGAGTTGGAAATCTTCTGAAAGAACTTGCATTGCAAGTGTATTGTAAACTGTAATAGTTTTGATTAATACATTGTGCAGGTTTTAGAGTGCTGGGGTTTTTACCAAAAGGTTTTCCCCAGGGTAAATCATTGTGTCATTCTCTATTTTTTGTATGCATGGTATATGGCTGCAATATCATTGTTAAAGTAGTTAAAGAATCTAAAATTGTAAGTATTTAAAAGAATTTGCACAATACTTTCCTTTAGAGATTAGTGTAGGAAGCTATTTTCGCACCTGAGTTTCCTTACACAGATTTTAGATTCTAGAAGTTTTGAGATGTCGGGCTTCAGAAAGTTTATTTTCCCGCTTCCAGGTTGGCTGTTTCAGATTTCAAAATGGTAAAATCTTAAATTATATTTAATCTAGGTAAAATCTTAAATTATATTTAATCTAGGTCCATTTCTAGGGGTTAAGATTTAAATGGGAATTTAATTCTCCTATGTCGGCCTCTCTAGAAGTTTGTGCCCTAGACTAGTATAAAAGGAAGCCTTCCTCTCTCATTTCATCCATCTCTTTTTCATATCTCCATCAAGTATCAAGTGATCTATCATCTCTCTTTTGCAATCAAGCACTCCATCCTTCAAGAAAGAATTTTCAAGGAAGAATTCAAGCATTCAAGTTCTCCATTGAAGATCAAGGATTCAAGATTTCAAGCCTTTGGAGAGATTTGGTTCAAGCATTCAAGATTCATCATTTAAACCCTAGATCTATCCATCATGGTGGTGTGATCTTCCTTCAAGATCCTTTGTTCATCTTCAAGATCTATTCATTCTCCCTTCAAGGTGGATTCCAAGCATACAATCATGGAGGTTTTGATCTACATTTTTTAGTGTTGAGTCCAACCTTTCATATCAATATACTTTTTTACATTCCAAATACAATTTCATATCTATTGAATAGCATAGCTTCGTTGTTAGATCTACTTCTACTACTTCCTAGCATTCTCTATTTCAATTTTATTTTAAAGGTTGATTCCAAACCGGGGTTTGACCAAGGCAAGCCCCTCATCCAAACAAAAAAACCCTTTTTCTTGTAGGTACAAGTGTGAGACAATGAATTGTAGTTTAGATCTGAGTACCCTTTTCGGTGAACTTTAGGGATTTGCGAACATAATTTCCATCAAAACAGTGCAGGTTAGGGTCGACTTTTTTGGGTAAGATAGTGCCCCGGGGTAAGATTTGGTGCAGGACCACCCTTTTAAGGGCTCCCACCATCCAATTTTGGTTGTGAGAAGCACTTCTTCAATGAAGTTTGTAAGTACAATAAGAGTTTTGACTCACTTGTGTGTGAAGGCCTAAGTAGAGGTCTTGGTTTTTTTGGTGTAACTTCTTACTTGGCTGTACAGTGACTCAGGCAGGTTAGCATCCTGAGGTCACTTCTTTTCTAGGAGTTGTCTAAGTTTTAACATAGGGGTTAGGAGATTTTACAATATCTAGGCATGTAAAAGACCTTAGAATGGTCTTAGGAATGGAGTGAGCAAAAAGTTGCTCGAGTAGGAAGACTTGCTCTAAAAGTTGCTAGCAACTTTTATAAGTTACTTAGAAACTTTTCTTATGTGAAGGCTAAACCTTACCAAGGAGGATCCTAACCCTAACTAGGTTCTAATCCTAAGGAGAATCCTATATTAGACATGAAAAACCCTAATTCAAGGGTTGGATATCATTTTGTGTACGGGCAATGTACAGAAGACTAGACTATGTATGTAAAACCAGTGTGTAACAGTCATTTTTATGGCTTGAAGTGTGGAATCAATGTGTTGCTTGTGATATCTTGTAATTGTGTGATTATATTGTGTTTCATTTTACTTTTTTTATTAGCAGTTAGACTAGGTTTGATTGTTTTAGATTGTACATTCTTAGTTTTGTAAACCTGCCAGTCCACTGTTTAGTTTGAAGGGACTGATGAAGTAGGGCCTGTAGCTCCTATCCCCACCATGGAAACACCATGGCACTTTGGGATAAGGTAGTACAGACCCTACCCTATAAAAATATGCAAGAAAGGCCCAAGCTAATAGGTGCAAACAATGGTTTGAGGAAGCCCTAGGCGAGTTTAGCAGAGCTCGGCTAGGAGCAAGCAGCAGTGTATAAGCTCTTATTGACAGAGGAATGAATTTAAGAGGAAGCCCTTTTGAGGGAGTCAAGAAGGATGTTTGAAGGCCTGGTGTTGTGAAGGAGAGGGTTTTAATAGCCTTGGAGAGGTGTTGTTGAAGACTAGGACAGTGAAGAGACCAAGAAGCCCTTAAAACCCTCATATTTGGCATAGGTGTTGTACGACCTGTTGGAAGCCTGACACCCCAAAAATCCTTGAGAATGGGTCATTTTTAGTAGATGTTCTATAGAACAGGTGTGTTGAATCTTTGAGGGAAAGGTGTCAAAACCCTATAAAACCGGAAGGAGGGCTAATTAGGCCTTTTCCTTGTAGCCCTAAATTGTAAAGGAACCCTCAAATTGGATGATGACCCAACCATGCCAATGCAATGAAAAGTTGTCAAATGCCCTAACAACATCTTAGAACTCATGAAATCCTCTCTTGGATCTTGGAATGGTGTTGAACCCTAGAAGACCCTTATAAGCCTATGTAAGGGATGAAGCTAGAACTAGAGCTTGGAATGTTGCAAGGACAAGTAGCTAAACTTGGTGGTCAGGCTAGGTAGGTCAGGGGCTCCTTGGATGTGTGAGGTATCCTATAGACCATTCATAGGTGTCAGGAGTACACTTGGGTCCTTGGGTAAGGATCGGAGCATAGACTAGCTAGTCTATGCTAGCCTCCCCATTAGATTGGTATCAGAGCCTCTTAAGGCTTGGGAAGTGAATAGTGGATGTTTCAACCATCAGAAGAATCAGTTGGATCATCACACAAGAAGAAAATGGTGACTAATGCAGAGCTTGCTAAGAAGGTGGAAGATCAGGAGGAAGCTAATAGACTCCTGCAGGAAAGGTTGTATCAGATGGAACAACTCTTGGATGATGTCCAAGCAAAAGCAGATAAGGTGAAAGATAGAATGGAGGAGTAGGATGCTAAAGGGAAAGAGAAAACCATTGATGATGATGTGCCCACACCTGATCTTCCAACTCAAGATGAGCAATTTCTTAAAGCCTTGAAGGATATCACTGGAAAGGCACTTGAAGGTGTCCCATTACTGACTGGCAGGATGGATACAGAGCTTGTGATGCAATGGATTGAAGGCATGGAGAATCACTTTGAATGTGAAGAGATCTCAGAGGCACAAAAGGTCAAAGTGGCCAAATCTAGGTTGAGAGGACAAGCTTTAACTTGGTGGAACTACTTGCAACATGAAAGGGAGAAAGAGGGAAAGAACCCAATCTCTAATTGGAAGGCAATGGTCAATAAAGTTAGGGAAGCATACCTACCAGCATATTATGAAATCCAGCAGCATAGGAGGAGATTGAACCTTAGACAAAAGGAGATGGATGTAGCCACCTACACTGAAGAGTTCCACAAGTTGAGCTTAAGATCCAAGATCAAAGAAGATGAAAGTATCAAAGTGGCAAGGTACCTAAGTGGCTTGAAATGGAGCATAGCAGAGGAGATGAGTTTGTTTACTCCCACCACAGTACTTGGATGTTAGCATATGGCACAAAAACTTGAAGATAAACAAAGGAGAAAGCAAGAACCTAACTCCAAGAATAGGGGAAGAGGTAGAGACTCTAGAGGGGGTCAAAGAGGAGGTTCTAGTAGATGTGGTGACTCAAGAAGCCAAGGGGAGAGCAGACTCTTGGAACAAAGTTCAGAAATTAGTACACGAGGATCTTATGGTAGAGGAAGAGGTTCTCAAGGAAACAGAGGAAGAGGAGCAGGAAGAAGTAGCTCCTACTTTGCCAAAATGAAATGCTATCAATGTGGACAGCTTGGACACCCTACCTATAGGTGTCCTGATAAGCCATCAGCCTCAAGCAATGAGAAGAGGGTAGCCTATACCCAAGAGGATAGTAGCAGCTCATGTATCAATGAGGTCAGCAAGTTAGAATCAGAAATGGGTGAGAACTTGATGTTCGGGAGAGTACTCATAAGGCAGCCTAATCAAGGTGAACCCAAGCAAAGGAGGGCTCTTTTTAGAGTCAGGTGCAAGGTACAAGGCAAGGTTTGCAAGGTTATTGTGGATTCAGGGTCCACTGATAACATCATAGTAGAGGAAGCAGCAAAGAAGCTCAAACTCACAAAGGTTCCCCATGCAAATCCATACAAGGTGACTTGGTTGAACCAGGAGCAAAGTGTGCTAGTTAATGAGCAAACATGGATGGAGTTCTCCATTGGAGGCTATAAAGACAAAGTGATTTGTGATGTCTTGCCCATGGATGCATGCCATCTTCTATTGGGAAGACCCTGGCAATTTGATAGAAAGGTGATCTATGATGGAGAGGAAAACTCCATTTATTTCAAGAAGGATGGGAGGACTTTTAAAATTCAGTCCTTAATAGAGAATGAAGAGGGAACTTCTAAGACACCTAGTGTGTTGCTTAGCAATGGTAAGGAGTTCTTACATGCACTACATGATGAGGAGACCATAGGATGTGCTATCATGGTGAAGCCCAAGGAGGAAGACAAGAAGTTACAAGCAAAACTACCATTGGAAGTGCAGCAAATGTTGGAAGAATTCAGAGATATAGTAAGTGATGGAACCCCTGCCACCTTACCTCTAAGTAGAGCTATAATTCATCAAATTGACTTTGTACCCGGTGCATCTCTGCCTAACAAAGTAGCCTACAAGCTTACCCCGGATCAGAATAAGGAAGTGGCAAGACAAGTGCAAGAACTATTGGATCAAGGGCTGATTAAGAAGAGTATTAGTCCATGTGCAGTTCCAGTGGTCTTAACATCCAAGAAAGGATGAAAATGGAGACTTTGTATAGACTCAAGGGCTATCAACAAGATCACTATCAGGTATAGGTTCCCAATTCCAAGAATAGAAGATTTGATGGATTGCTTAGGAGGTGCTATGTACTTCACTAAGTTGGATTTAAAGAGTGGTTATCACCAAATTAGAGTTAAGGAGGGTGATGAGTGGAAGAAAACTTTTAAAACCACAGATGGTTTGTATGAATGGCTTGTGATGCCATTTGGGCTTACCAATGCCCCAAGCACCTTCATGAGATTAATGAATGAGGTCTTCAAGGACTTCACATGCAGATTTGTAGTGGTGTATCTAGATGATATACTCATCTATAGAAAAACAAAAGCAGAGCATCTTGAGCATTTGAGGTTGGTAATGAAGAGACTCCATGAAGAGCAATTAGCTATCAACCTAGAAAAGTGTGAGTTCATGCAGCAAGAGCTGGTTTATTTGGGCTTTGTAGTGTCCAAGGGTAATCTAAAAATGGACCCAAGTGAGGTGGAGGCAATCTTGAATTGGCCTACCCCTAAAACAAGGACTGAAGTTAGAAGTTTTCATGGCTTGGCACAATTTTATAGAAAGTTTGTGAGGAACTTCAGTGGGATATGTGCACTAGTGCTTGACACCATCAAAGGAGGACTCAAAACAAAGTTCAAATGGACTAAGGCAGCTGAGAAAGCATTTCAAACATTGAAGCAAGAGGTAGCTACCAAACCTATTTTACTCTTACCAACTTTTGATAAGTTGTTCACCATTGAATGTGATGCAAGTGGTGTAGTAGTAGGGGGTGTATTGAGTCAAGAAGGAAGGCTTGTGGCATTCTTTAGTGAAAAAATCAATGAGGCAAAGAAGAATTATTCGGCTTATGACTTGGAGTTGTATGCATTGGTACAATCTCTCAAGAAGTGGAGGCATTACCTTTTGCCAAAAGAATTTGTTGTATTTACTAATAATCAGGCTTTAAGCTATATAAACACTCAGGAGAAGCTTAGCAATAGGCACTTGAAGTGGATGGAGTATCTCCAATCCTTTACTTTCACAATCAAGCACAAGAAGGGACAACTCAACAAGGTAGCAGATGCCTTGACTAGAAAGCTCTTGACTATCCAAGAAGTACATCTGCAAAGCATTGGAATAGTAGGTTTTAAAGACTTATATGAGGAGGATGAAGACTTCTCACAAGCCTACAAGGTGTGCCTAGAGTTTGAGAACCATTTCCATGGTGAGTTTGCAGATTACACCCTTCAAAATCGATTGTTGTTTAAAGGTAATCAACTTTGTGTACCTAGAGGATCCATGAGGGAAAATCTGATTCAAGAGAAGCATAATGGCAGCCTAAGTGGACATTTTGGCATAAAAAAGACATTGGAGTTAGTACAGAGATACTATTTTTGGCCTAAGCTAGCAAGGGATGTAAGGAGGTATGTAGAGCAATGTGGAGTATGTCAAAGAGCTAAAGGAGGTTCAAGCAATGCAAGACTCTATCAACCTCTTCCAATTCCAAATAGGCCTTGGGAGTGTGTAAGTATGGACTTTGTGGTTGGACTCCCTAAAACTAAATCAGGTATGGATAGCATCTATGTTGTAGTAGACCGGTTCTCTAAAATGAGTCATTTCAATCCATGTAGAACTACTCATGATGCAAGTTATGTAGCACATCTCTTTTTCAAGGAGATAGTTAGGATCCATGGACTCCCTTTGAGCATTGTGTCAAATAGGGATAGCAAGTTCATGGGCCATTTTTGGCAAACCTTATGGAAAAGGCTGGGAACTAATCTCTCTTTTAGTTCAGCATACCATCCTCAAATTGATGGTCAAAATGAGGTCATTAATAGGGTGCTTGGCAACTTGCTAAGGTGTTTGACAAAGGAGTATGGGCAGACTTGGGATCTTGTTATATCTTAGGCTGAATATTCTTACAATGATAGTGTAAACAGGACCACAGGAAGAAGTCCATTTGAGATAGTCTATGGAAGACACCCTAGAGGAGTGTGTGAGTTGAGAGACTTAGGTTCTATGGAGTTGAAGAGTGGACAAGATGAAGATTTCACTCAAACTATCAAGGAGGTTCAAGAGCAAGTGAAGAAGACCATTATGGAATCCACTCATAAACTCAAAGCTAAAGTTGATGAAAAGAGGAAGGAAGTATAGTTTTAGATTGGGGACTATGTCATGGTCCATCTTAACAAAGCAAGGATGCAGAAGGGCATGCCCACCAAGCTACAGATGAGGAGAGTAGGCCCATGCAAGATTCTAGCCAAATATGGGGAGAATGCCTACAAAGTGGACTTGCCATCAGACTTAGCCATCTCATCAGTGTTTAATATTGCAAACCTGATCAGATTCAAAAGAGATCAGTCAGCAAGGTACAGCTCCACCAAAGGTGCTGCAAGATATGGACACCAATGTAATGCCCAAGAAGAAGCCAGCCAAAGCAGAGAAGGTCTTGGAATCTAGAGTGAAGAAGACTACAAGGCATCAAGTTTACATGGAGCACCTGATCAAATGGATGGATTAGCCTGAATCTGAAGCCACCTGGATTAAGGAAGGACAGTTCAAGAAGTTTGGGATTGACTTGGCTCTTCTTGACCCCAAAGTGCCTTAGTTGTGCTGAGGGGGAGTATGGTGCAGGAGCACCCTTCTAAGGGCTCCCACCATCCAATTTTGGTTGTGAGAAGCACTTCTTCAATGAAGTTTGTAAGTAAAATAAGATTTTTGACTCACTTGTGTGTGAAGGCCTAAGTAGAGGTCTTGGTTTTTTTGGTGTAACTTCTTACTTGGTTGTTCAGTGACTCAGGCAGGTTAGCATCATGAGGTCACTTCTTTTCTAGGAGTTGTCTAAGTTTTAACATATGGGTTAGGAGATTTTACAATATCTAGGCATGTAAAAGACCTTAGAATGGTCTTAGGAATGGAGTGATCAAAAAGTTGCTCGAGCAGGAAGACTTGCTCTAAAAGTTGCTAGCAACTTTTCTTATGTGAAGGCTAAACCTTACCAAGGAGGATCCTAACCCTAACTAGGCTCTAATCCTGAGGAGAAGCCTATATTAGACATGAAAAACCCTTATTCAAGGTTTGGATATCATTTTGTGTACGGGTAATGTACGGAAGACCAGACTGTGTATGTAAAACCAATGTGTAACAGTCATTTTTATGGCTTGAAGTGTGGAATCAATGTGTTTCTTGTGATATCTTTTAATTGTGTGATTATATTGTGTTTCATTTTACTTTGTTTATTAGCAATTAGACTAGGTTTTATTTTTTTAGATTGTACATTCTTAGTTTTGTAAACCTGCCAGTCCACTGTTCAGTTTGAAGGGACTGATGAAGTAGGGTCTGTAGCTCCTATCCCCACCATGGAAACACCATGGAACTTTGGGATAAGGTAATACAGACCCTACCCTATAAAAATATGCAAGAAGGGCCCAAGCTAACAGGTGCAAACAATGGTTTGAGGAAGCCCTAGGCGAGTTTAGCAGAGCCCGGCTAGGAGCAAGCAGTAGTGTAGAAGCTCTTGTTGATAGAGGAATGAGTTTCAGTGGAAGCCATTTTGAGGGAGTCAAGAAGGATGTTTGAAGGCCTGGTGTTGTGAAGGAGAGGGTTTGAATAGCCTTGGAGAGGTGCTATTGAAGACTAGGATAGTGAAGAGACCAAGAAGCCCTTAAAACCCTCATATTTGGCACAGGTATTGTACGACCTGTTGGAAGCTTGAGACCCCAAAAATCCTTGAGAATGGGTCATTTGTAGCAGATGTTCTTTAGAACATGTGTGTTTAATATTTGAGGGAAAGGTGTCAAAACCCTATAAAACTGGAAGGAGGGCTAATTAGGCCTTTTCCTTGTAGCCCTAAATTGCAAAGGAACCCTCAAATCGGGTGATGACCCAACCATGCCAATGCAATGAAAAGTTGTCAAATGCCCTAAAAACATCTTAGAACTCATGAAATCCTTTGTTGGAGCTTGGAATGGTGTTGAACCCTAGAAGACCCTTATAAGCCTATGTAAGGGATGAAGCTAGAACTGGAGCTTGGAATGTTGCAAGGACAAGTAGCTAAACTTGGTGGTCAGGCTAGGCAGGTCAGGGGGTCCTTGGATGTGTGAGGTATCCTATAGACCATTCATAGGTGTCAAGAGTACACTTGGGTCCTTGGGTAAAGATCAGAGCATAGACTAGCTAGTCTATCCTAGCCTCCCCATCAAGATCTTACCCCTATTTTGGGTCAAGGTTGACCTTTCTCAGAAAGACAGAAGGTTTCTGGGTTTTCTCTATTTTTATGTTTCCAGACCAGATTCAGTTGCATAATTTTTTGAAACTGAACACAGACACTAGAAAATAGTGATTTCTGAATCTGCTCCTTTTTAAGATAAGTATTTATGTATCATTAAGTTTTGTATGTCCACAACATTTTCCATCACACAACTCAAACACAAAAACATATAAAAATATATCCCAAAATGATATATTTTTATATCTTACAATTACATGCTTATATTTGATATTAAATTTGCTTGAATTGCATATTTATTTCAAATTGTATTGCATCTCTCTTTCCTTTCATTCCATTGTGTATGAGCTTTATCACTGTGAATCCTACCTATATTATTTCAGTTAGAAGAAGTTGTAAACTTATGGGTTCCTTTGATCCTGAACCCTCCTTCTTTCCTAGGAATCTTGATGAGACCAAAATGCCTTCTAATGATGTCAATCATATCATGGAGAACAATTCTTCTCATTTTTCTCATGATGAAGATGAAATTAAGAGTTCCTCCTACCCAAGTCCAAAAGCTTTCCCATGACTTTGAAAAGTTTTAACAATGGTTATCTCAAGAGAATCACAATCCTGAAGCCCTTTCCATTGTGTAAGACATAAGAAAACTTATTCAAAATTATGAACATGGTGTTAACATTTTGCGCACTATTTCTCATTTGGTTCATAACAATGTCAAACCTTTCCCGGAATGTGCTCAATATTTAGGCTTTGTTCCACCTACTACAAATGTTGAGACCTATTTGCTTATCTCTACTTATATTCGTACTATCTCTACTTTTACTCTACCTATCATCACAACTTTAATTCAAACTTCCAATCCTACACATGTGAGTCTTCCTAATATTATTCTTCCTTATATTCCTTCAAGTGTTCTATGTGTTTCATTTCCTTCATCTATGCACACTTATCATAGTGTGCCCTTTTCATATTCAAACATTCCTTGTGTTTCCCATAATGCTCCTGACATGTCTCATATGTATCCTCCTATTTCTTCTATTGGTCCCACTATTAATAGCTTGGCTCAATGTCTTATTTTCAATAAAAAATTGATTCCATGACTTAATCAAAGCTCAAAATTCCTACTTGTGACATTTCTAGTCCTTTTTCTATGTACATTATCCAACCTATTATCCCACAAAGTATTGATATTCCTCATCTTGAAACTTATAATGGTAAGGGTGATCCTATGACTCATGTCAAAACTTTCCAAACCTCATGTAGTGATTTCTCTCATGACCATAGGTTCATGGAAAAGGTCTTTACTAGAACCTCTTGAGACAAATCCTTGCAATGGTATTGTTACTTACCTCCTTATTCCATTGATTCCTTTCACAAGATTTTTAATGCTTTCATTCAACAATTTCAAAACAACATTGGTCCTACAACTTCTTTGACTGATTTAATGCATTGTAAACAAAGTGTTAAATAAAGATTTAGTGATTTTATTGGTAGATTTAAGCATTTGCATGCTCAAATTTCTTATCATGTTCCTGATGTTGATATACAATACATTTTTATTTCTAATTTACAAAAAGACATTAGAGATAAGATTCTTCTTTTAGACTTTTCTTCCTTTTCACAGTTGTGTGTAGTGCTTCATCATTATCAACTACAAGTGAGTTAATTTGAGAGAAACACTCCAATGGCTCATGTTCCCATCGATGAAATTGATGTCGCATCCAATTTCAATAAATTTAAAAAATCTAAAAACTACATCAAAATCAATAAATCATCCAACATAGTTGATGAACAAGTGGCAGTAGCATCTAAAGGTGTGGCTCCTTTGTCCTCTATTTTTAGACCTGCACGTACTTATACTCAAATTTTTGAATATTTTCATAATGTGATGATGAAGTTAATGAATGCTAAGATTTTAACACTTCCTCCTATCAAAATAATTAACCCTTCCAAACCTAAGTCCAAATACTTTGATCCAAAATATTTATGTCAATACCATCGTCAACTTGGTCATGATACTAAAAAAATATTTTCAATTGAAAAGTGTTGTTGAAGACCTTATTGATTCCAAGGCTATATCTGTCGATAGTGCTAATGATCAATAAAACAAATCAGTCACACATCCCAATTAAAATTTGTAAATATACACCAATCCTTTCCAATTTCATTCAACCAATACTATTGAACAACCTTCTTCTTCCCAATGCATTCACTATGATGAGAAAATTGATTAAGCTACTCATGTGTTAACCTAGTTGAACATGTCCAACCTAAAGTTCAACCTAAGCCTCATCCTCCTCCTCAATCTTGAATTACTTTTGATCCTACTAAAACAATTAAGGCACCTAATGATCCTCTCTACATTGTCACTAGGGTTAATAGCATTCCTTCCCATGGTACCCTTGTTGATCCCACTTGCATGGTGAATGTGATAACTGAAGAGAATATTTTTAGTAAATAATTGCAAAAAGATTTATATGATAAATCTGATGTCTTGATTCAAACTTTCAATGGTTTCCTTTATCCTTCCCATGGTTCTATTTCATTTCATATGGAAGTTGGTGGTAAAACCTTAGACACTAATTTCACTATCTTTCCCACTTATGATCAATTTTAAGTCAAACTTGGTCTTCCTTTGCTTACCTCCATGAAAGTGGTGGCTTATTTTGTGTATAAATGTGTTAAATGTCCTCATAATAGAGAGATCATGACTCTTAATCATAGTCTTTATCAACCTTTCATTCCTAGAGACTCAGTTGACCTTGATTTATTTTGGCCTTCCATTCCTTAACCAACTCAAACTCATCCCAATTAGCTCTTTCGATCATACCAAGCCACAAAATTAAAAATATTTGTAAACTTAGCAAACCTAAGGATGATCTTGGACGTGGATTTCTTCCCAAACCACCTATACCTCATCTTCCTATTTCTTATCTATATACTTCTCAACCTATCTCTCAACCTAGTGTGGCTCCTTTCGTTCTTTCTCATAAAGAATAAAATGACTTGATGTTGATTGATCCTATCTCAAACCAAATTTCTAGGAAGATCGAACATAATCATCATGTCTGTGATTGTCATCGTAAGCATCATGCTAGAGCCCATCAACATGCTTCTCAAAACATTACTTCACCTCATACACCTCCCCATACTTTGCTTCTATTTGACCAAACTATTATTGAGCCTGTGGAGGAAGTGAAATTAAATCAAATAAAAATGAATAAACATGACAATGTTATTTGTATCTTGGATTCTATTACAATTAATCTTGATGATGAAGATACTCTTGATGATGATGTTCATGATGCTAATAATAACATTTAGGCTAGTGGTTCTGATGACTTTGAGAATATTGATATTGATCATGACTTACCAATTATGCTTTCACAATAGTTATCTATCACTCCTAGTTATGAACACAATGACCTATCTTTACAACATGGTCCTTGTTTGGAACTGGCTATTGTTCTATATGTTGTTCTTGTTTTTTCTCCACTTGCGATTTTCCCACCTTCCCTAAACACTATCAACCAAGATAGGGGGGTAGACGATGTACTTTACTAGCTCCTCTTGTATAGTGGATTATGTGTCTTTGCCTATCGTAATGTGTTTCCCCTATGATGTGTTTCTTGCTACATGTTTTATTTAGATTTCTTTAGATGACCCTTGTTGCTTTGTTGGAGCGAGGTGATAAAGGAATCACAATATCATAAAAATTCTTCTATTTATATCTCTCTTATTCTATATGTCATCACATGTTATGTTGTACCTGTGCCACTATTCGTAAATGTGCATTTGTGTTGTCTTCTTAGGATGATGCAAAATGGTAGACACCTATTCTTTTTGGTCTTTGTGATGTCAGTCCAAAAAGACTCTTCTTCATAACTCTTACATGATTTTATTCCATTATGTTGTAGTTCTACTTCCTTTGGGGGGTGATGACATTTCATTTTGACATAATATTTCACATATTATTATATGAACATACTAACCCCAAAGTTGGTAGATCAATTTTTTGCTCTATTTTGTCATGTGTTTATTTCTCTTGATTTGTCTTTTCTTTGGTTCATTTCATAGTGGAAACATGTCTAGTGGATGCATGTATGCTTTGTTCAAGTCATTGCTCTAATTATGGCACTTGCAAGTGCTTTAGCGTTGGGGCATACACTATACTCACATTTTGCACACACACATATTATTTCAATGTTGCTTTATATTTGGATCCATTAATGGATACACTTTCCTTAAGGATAGATACTCCTTTTCTTTTCAATCCCTAAGGAAGCTTACCTTCCCTTAGGACAGATCACTCTTTTGGATCCCTTAATGGATACACTTTCCTTAAGTAAAAGTCCTTCCTTTGCTTTTCTAACCCCTAAGAAACATTATCTTCCCTTAGGACAGGTTGTTCCTTGCTAGATCCCTTATGGATAGAATTTTCTTAAGGACACATCCTTGATAGATTGACTAGCACGACACACAAACCTGCTAGAACTTTCAATGCCATCTTTTGTGGTGCCTTCTTTGTGTGGTTCACAGTAATACACACAATCTTACTAGGATAAGGTGATCTCTCTCTCTCTTCGAGCGATGTCTCTCTTATCTTAGTTTTGGATTTGATGAGGACTTAAGTCACTTGGGAGATTGATGTTTGTGTCTCCTTGACTTTGATAAGATCATCTTATACATTTGATCTACTTTATCATGAGCATGATTTTGTCTCATACTCCCACTAAAGTGGGGGCTAAATCGACTATCCTAAAAAGTTAGCACCCATTATTGGATGCATTTAGGACCTTTATGGGCCCTATTTTAGTGATCTCCTAGATCTAGATGTATTCATGCTTGATTTCCCGCATTCACCTCTCCTTTTTCCTATATTTTCTCAACACTTCCCGCATCCTTTAGTTCATTGAAAAATGTGCCTCTTTAGGACTAGGTTGTATTTTCCTAGTCCTGGACTAGGCCGAGTCAAGTTGGCCTAGTCCTTGGGGGTTGTTTTTTATTGGGCTCCAGGCCCAATGTGGGGTTGTTTCTTTTCCTGCTCTTGGTTTTTGTCGGCCTATAAATTTTGGATCTCGAATTGATTATAAAAGGACATTAAATCTTCTCATTTTGACATCCATTGTTATCCATTATATCCACTATATGTGTGCAATCAATATTATCTCATTACAAGGAAACCATTCTATGTACAACCAATTATTGGTGATTTCAAGTTCTCTTTTGGATTCAAGATTTGAATACAAGGCTTCCAACTCAAGATATTCAAGTTTTCTTCCATTCAAGATCCATTAAAAGGCAATCTTCTCTTATTGATGCAAGTTTCCCTCTTCCATGGTGGCCAAGTAGAGGAATTCACAAGCAAGAAAGAAGATCCACATCTATTTCCTTCTTCCTCCTCTCCTCCATTGAAGTGATCAAGCATGCATACATCCAAGATATAAGGATTTGGAAAGTGTAGATCAATTGAATTTGTGAAGACATACTTGATTTTGTAACACACACAATCATACATCTTCATGGGTTTATCATATTTGTATCCATCCTCGAGACTTTGACAAGTAAGTTGAATACTTACATTTGTCTTATTTTAAATGCTTTACTTATTTCATTTCAAGGTTAATTCCTATCTAGAGGCTTGAACAAAGAAATCCCCTTTACACAACAATTTACCCATTTTTCATGTGTGTAGGAACAAGTGTGCAGTTGCAGAGCTGGATTTTCAGGATTTCAAAACCAGGGCTCGATCCTCTACAAAATTTATCAAGTTTTAGCCTTCCAGGACTAGGCCAACTTTTTGGGACTGGGTTGACTTTTGTGACATGTTCCTTTGGATTTGAAAATTGCACAATTAGAAGTTACAGGTCTGACAGTTCTAGATCCTAAACAACATTTAATTATGACAGGGTTTCATCAGTCAATTACAGAATATAAGTTCACTTGTCCTCTTCTATAAATTAAGGTGGGTACATTATTCCCCTTTTCCTTTACCAATTGATTTAATATATTTAGATTTGATATCATACATTTATAGTTATCATATTTTTTTATCATTGCATAAGTATTTATCATAGTTTAATTTTCATATACATACATTTATGTCCATACATGGAATACCATATATACATCCCCATAAAATCTCCATTTCTTTCTAAATCATGCATTAGCACCCCTTCATCCATTTTGGGTTGTGCTTATCAGATTTGGTCTAAGGGTGGGATTTGGTATTTCAATGTATATAGAGATTTGAGGTCTACCATTGATCACCATTTTCCATAATACAATATATATAACCAAAGAAGTAAAGAAGATTTTGGGTGAAGGCGACTCTACAACCTTGTCTTAACCCTCACTGGCTCTAATTGGTGGGAGTTTTCTCATGTTGGTTGAAGGCCCATTTCATCTCTCTCTCTCTCTCTGAACATTCATTGATGGTGGATTGTAGCTATCTTTGATTTATGGCTAATGAATTCCTTGGAGGTCCTGATTCACAAGCAAAATTATTCAAAGAAGTTGTGGCTCTGAAGAGGAGAATACCAGTGGAGGCATAATTCGTAAAGGTTTCCCTCGACATATCTGCAGATGATGGATGAGATCTAGGTAAGAATCTCTTAGGAAATAAGCTCATTATTAAACCAAATTGACATATGTCCTTAACTATTTCTGAGGAGATAACTAGACTTAGAGATTCTACAATTTCCTTTTCTACTATTGATCAGACTAAGGTCACGTCTCGCAATTCTATAAATTCTTGGCTTCAAAATGTATGGTGTAAGAAATTAGGGTTTTTTTATTCTTTTTTGTCGGATGATTCAAAAAGGCATGTTCTCCATTTTCTTCCAAAACTCTTCCCACCAAAACGAGGCTATAAAAATATAGTAATTAAATGTTGGGCATTGTTGCTTTTGTGCCCTTGGATGGTCTCCTGAAGCCAATTGTGATGAAGTGTTGGTACTTTTGTGCCCTATATGGATCATCATTCATAATATCCCCCCTTTTTTGTGTCATTTTATCCCCAAGGCATTGGAAAATATTGGCATTGTCCTCAAAATGGACAATTCCCCTACTCTTCTACCGCACCTAAATGCAAGGCTTTTAATATATATTTTACTTGGGAAAGATTTATCACAGGAACTTGTCTTTGGTCTAGAAGATGATACCATATTATGCCCTATCCAGTTCTTGGGGGGTGTTAATGCTTATTTTTTATGCAGGAGAGAAGGGCATATGAGGAAAAATTGTCCTTTGTTGAAGAAGAGTAAGGTCTTCGAGCTTGCACCTAAATAAAATCATAGTATAAAGGAGAAAAATTATCCTTCTCCTCCTTTTGTGCCTGGTGATAATTATGGTTCCTCCTTTAATGGTGATCCCCTCTTCCCCTCACAGTTGTCCATTACATTCCTTCCACTTGGCTCTACCCTAGTGGATGATATTTCATTTGTTGTTGTTTCCCCTCCCCCTGGATGTTTCCTCTCCCCCACTCCCTTTGGATTCTCCTCCCCCCTTTTCTACTACTTCCCCCCTATCCCCTCCTTTAGCATCTCCAATCTCACCCAAAACCTTTAATGCCCTACTGTTGGCTTTGCTGAAGATCAAAAAATGTGCTTAAGTTTGAGAAAGAGTGGAGAAACTTGTATATCATCAAAACAAGTTTGGAAATTATGGAACTATCAATAAACCACATAAAAAGGAGGCTAACAGGACCTCCACCCTAGCTAAGAGTGTGGATCATTCCAAGTAATACCTTGTTAGACCTAATGGCTCACTCAAGGTGATGCCTATTAAGGATGATTCTGTGGAGAAATCCTACAAGGACAAATTGCATATATGTGAATCCATTATGGATCTAGATGATAAACTTTGTGTAGTAAAAAAAGCATATAACCCTGCCATACTCTTGTTTGATTTCTTCCTTACTATTGGACCTTTAACCACACCTCCTTTTTGTCACCCTCTCAAGTTGGCCATTGACATTGTCAATGCAATACTTGATCCCATCCACACCCTTGGTTGTAAGCAATCTCCCACTATTGTTGAGCTTGAGAATGAGGAGCTTGTAGAAGATAAGAAATACAAAAATTGGAAGCAATGGGCCATTGTGCCTTATAAGAGCCCAGATGATACTGACCTAATTGATAAAGTCATGATTTCCATTAGCAAAAGGAATGCTAGTACTATTGAAAAAATAGAAAGATGAAAAAAAGATTCCCCCCAAATATAAAGGATGATTAGAGTTTTGAATTTAAAAATAAGAGTGGGAGACCCCCTGGGGTATCAAATAAGAAACATAATGTTCCAATATCCTCAGGACTACTACCCAAATGCTACAATTCATTTAGGGCATCCATGGACACCTCCCCTTAATTTTTTTTTTTATGGATTTAAATTGTGTTTCGTGGAATGTCCAGGGGATGGAAACCCCAAATAGAAAATGTATTGTCAAAAGGTTCTTGAGGTTGAAGTTGAATACAAATATCCTATTGCTTTGGTAAATTAAGGTTTTCCAATTCTCTCTCAAGATTAACCTCAAGTGAAAATGGAGAGATGAAAATTATTTCACTACCAAACACTCTAGAGGAAAAGGTGGAGCAACCATTTGGTTTTTAATAAGTGGATTGAACTTATCACTTGATGGGGTTTCTCTCCAAGCAATCAGGTTGTATGGATCATTCTCAGACATAAGGAACATGAATGTGTAATTTCATCCATTTATTCTCCTAATGATCATAGGGAGAGAGTTGAATTATGGAATTGGATGATCCAGATAGATATCATTTTATATGGTTGAACATGCACAAGATAAAACAAGAGGTTTCAAATTTTTTTGGAAACCCAATTAATTTTTTACTGGTGTACCATCCTAAAAAGTAAGCATTTCATTAGTGTTCATTTTGGGACAATTTTTATCCCACTCTAGTGTGTTCCTTATCGTAGGACCTCACATTGTACTTAAATACATGCGGAATTTAATTTAGGTCCCACTTTTCCCTTCAATCATGCTCAAAACTCTAAATTGGCTCTAATTTATATGCACAATTTCCTATTTTCCATCCAATCACATAATTTATTTCACACATATATCCTTCATATAACTTTTTAGATCTTGAGATTCACCCTAAGATCCTGATGGTTTACAATCTCCAACACCCTTGTTAGCACCTAGTCCTCAAGCCATTTCAAAATTGGCCTCTTAGGGACTAGGCCAAATTCAACCTAGTCTTGGACTAGACTGAGTCAAGTCGGCCTAGTCTTTGGGGTTGGTTTTAGGTGGCTCTAGGCCCAATGCAAGGTTATTTCCTTTGGGGGTTTAATCTAAGTCAGCTTCATTAATATGAGCCCTAAAATGTGTATAAAAGGAGGCTTCTTCCTCTCATTTTCACATCCACAATTCATGATTTGAGAACACAAGACATCAAGAAAGCTATTATGCATTCAAGGAGCTCAAACAAGTATTCATTGAAGTCATTCATTCAAGAAATCAAGCATTCAAGTATTTCCTACATGGATCTTTCTCTTTTCCCCATTGGAGGTCAAGTAAAGGAGTTTTCAATCAAGGAGGGAGGTCTTCATTCATCCATTAATTCTTCTTCTTCTTCCTCAAATCAACTTTTGTGCTTAATTACAACATCTACTACATGAGGTCTTGTATTACATGATTTCCTTTTGGTTTTTGTGTTGAGTCAAAGCTAGTACATCAACATTCCTGATCACATTCTAAGTAAAATTGTATCTACATGGTATGATATACTATATTGCATATATCTAATATCTACTACATGTCAGCATTCCTTTACTTTTATCTATTTGATTTCAAGGTTAAAATCCTATACAGGGGATTGACCAAGGAAATCCCCTCCCCAAAATAAATTTCCCCTTCTTTCTTGTGTGCAAGAACGGGTGGGACTAGGTCAACTTTTGTGACATGTTCCTGAGAATCTAAAAATTGCATAATCAGAAGTTACCAATCTCTCAATCCTAGGTCCAATATAGTTTTTGATTTCAACAAGTTTTTGACACTCAATTGCATATCTGAAGTTTTGTCCTCTTCTAGCAATCAAGGTGAGTACATAATTGTTATGTTCCTTTAGCATTTTCTTTGATACATTAGATATGATATCATACATTGTTGGTTATCATCTTGTTTATCATTATATAGGTTTTTTTCATACTTTACATTATATATACATATATTTCTATTTGTACAAGGAATACCATACACACCCCATCAAACTCCCCCTTTATCTAGATCATGCATTAGCACCCCTTAATCCATTTTGGGCTGTCCTAATTAGATTTGGCCTAAGGGTGGGGTTTGGTATTCCAATGTTTATGGAAAGTGGGGATCTACCATTGATCACCATTTTCCATATCACATTTTGGTGAACCCGACATTTTCATGCTTTATACTTTTGATTGGGTAGTTAGATCTTATTTTTGTGATTTCCTTTGCATCATTACATTATATGGAGTTCACCATATAAAATTTTTGTGAACCTAATTCTTTGATGCATTATACTTTTTTATTTGATAGTTAGATCTCTTTTGCATTTCCTTTACATGTCTAGATCTACTTTTTATGCATTGTGTTGATCACTATTTTTTTGCATTGTATGCATCTAGATCTCTAGCTTCTACCTTGCATTTGGTACTTAGATTTCCGTCAATTGCATATATTTTCATTGTGAAAAAGACAAAACAAATGCATATTTCATTCTTAGATTTCATTGCATTGCATTTCATTTTGTCCAACAATACAAAAATATTTCATACACAGTTATTGCATTTCATTTTCAATGGAATTTTTATCTTCATTTGCTTGTTCAATTTAAAGTTTTCTTCAAGATATTCAAGATGAAGTAGTTCTTCCTTTCATTGATTCCCATAATGTTCACCCTCCCAAAATTGATCCCAACCCTAAGGACATTGTGATTATCACCATTCCTTGTAAATATCTCCATCTTAACAAAGAGGCCTTCAAAAGAATGATGCTATTTCTTCTCCAATGTATCTTCCTTATAAGGATCATTTGGTAAAAGAGGATGATTACATGGATACTTCTCTTATTGATAAACCACTTCTTAAGAGTTTCATTAACATTCCTTCTATAGAGAAGGCCTTGATTAGTTATGTTTGTCCTTCTCCTAAATACACCTTGGAAGTAGAAGATGACATCCTTAAGGCTCTTCCTAAGGAATCATTTGATCATAATCAAGTCAATATCATTCAAGATACAAGGATTGTTAGAAAAGGTAATATAGAACTTGATTATCATGTAGTACCATATAAAAATCCTCAAGAGGATCATATCCTTGATTTTCTTCCTTCTACCATAGAGCATAAGGATCCTAATCAAGTTGACTCTATTCAATTTTCATCTCCTTATTTGATTCTTTCTCCAATACAAATAGGTGAACCATCAACTCTTCAAGATGATGATTGGGAAACCTTAGACTTCACACCAACATGCCATTATAATAATGAGATCCTTGAATTTTATGATAAAATACCTTCATCTAATGAATATTTTGATATTGATTGGTCCTCTTTAGATTTCAATCCCCTTCTGCCTAGAGGAGCCTCATATCTTATTGATACATCAAACCTTCCCAATGAGAAATGTTTTAAAAAATAAACTTTAGGTGTCTAACCTTCTCATTTATCCAATCAATCTATACATTCTCCTCCTAATTTCTCCTCACAACAAGAGACTATTTTTGTTGAGCTTCTTAAGGCCAACTTAATTAATTACTCTTCCTTTTAAATATAAGGTAAAAAATAGTAAACATAAACTTGACAATTCTTCCATTTGTATGTATCATCAATTTTGTGTTTGTAAGACTAGTGAATGTTATGATTTGAAGTGTAAAATTCAAGAATTCATTGATTGTGGTATGATTCAAATGACTTGCAATAATGAGCAACACCTTTTTCATGATCATTCTACCTAGAATATCTACATCCCTATTATTTTTCTTCTCACTATGCGATATTGATAGCCTATCTTTTGTGGACTCATTGTCATACTTCGTGAGCAACATAATAGTCTTTCCTTGTCACCTCACTCAGGGGGAAAGGGGTCCTATTTCCCTCTCCTATTTATCTCATAGGATCCATTCTATCTCTTTTTTTACTTGTTTCTTTTATAAGATGAAATTATTTATTGCATACATTTTTTGTTTTACATAAGGATATTATCTTTTTCAGGAGTTAGACATCCTAAGTTGCAACCTTATGCTTGCTTGAAAATATTTTTCTATTATAAATAGAAACCACTTAAGGACAATAATGTGTCCTTCCTCTTTTTCTCTTCCTTCACAATACATCCAATATCCCTTATGGACTTTCAATTTTTATAGTATGATGTCCTTTCTTGCATAAATTTATTTTTTTACACAAGGATCTTCTCTTTTTTAGGAGATTTACATCCCTAATTACAACCTTATGCTTTCTTAAAAGTTCATGATTATTATATAATATCTAACACTTAGGACATATGTTGGGTTATTCTTTCTATCTCAACTTTGTCTCCTTTAAAGGATATGTTATCTCTTTGTTGTTCATCTCTTTTATACTGTGATTTCCTTCCATATATGGACATTTTGTTTAGGATATTTCTCCTTTATGAGATTAGTATTATCCTTACAATATCTTCCTTACTTGTAAGTTCACATTTTTCATAAATGGGTTAACCAATAAGTATACATAATGTGACATCCTTCTTCCCTTCCTTTCATATTCATTGATTTGTTGTTATTTTTTGATGGTACATTCTTTTTGGCATGAGATACTTTGTTTCACGCAAGATATTAACATCTCTTCTTAAAAATTATTTTCATGTCTCAAAAGACATATCTATCATCTAATAATAATTCTTATCATCATTTAATTTCTTTTCTTGATGACTTTCTTACTTTATATGTGATGTTTTTTCTAGCATATATATGTTTGTTATACATTATGATTTTTCTCTTATGTGCCACTTATTTGTCTTGAAATTGTTTATCTATTTTAAAATTACTTTCATTAAGGGTGTATTATATATTTTATCTTGTCTTCACACTTGGGGGTGAGGTTTTATGTACATTCTTTTCTCTCTCTTTGTCTAAGGATCTACTTTTCTTACTCGGCAACATTTGTTTATCATGTGACATTCTTTTCCTATAAAGAATTATTGGTTTGATTTGGATACTCTCTTATACAAGATGTGTGCATCCTTTACCATCACCTCTTCTTTATTTGCAAAACTATGTTCATTATAAAAAAATTCCCTTACTATGCAATTCAAATTTTTTCATCCTTCATCAAGAATCCCTATTTCACTTGCAAACAAGGGGCTAAATGGGCACATTCTTGTTCTCCTTCCCTTCTTCTCTTAAATATATTATATTTATTCAAGAACTCCTCTTAAAGTTATAACTCTTGTAAAAAATATCTCTTCCTTTCAAGGGTCTCTTCGCACAAGCATAATATCCTTTCATGATTATCTATATCCTTAGCTCATGAGATTCAACGCTCCTATCTAAATATATGGTATACACTAGTTGATTTAAGGATATCTCCTTGTTGTTGGAAAAGGGCATCCTTGATTCTCTTCCTTATGATGACTACTATGTATCCATCATAAGAAAGGGGGCATACACAAGGTCTCCCATGTACATTATACTAAAAATTGGCATTTCCAAGGCCGATACATATAAACTAATCTTCATGGATATGACAGATACTAACATCTATCCATGAGGTGCACATACAAACTAATCTTCATGGATATGATAGATACTAACATCCATCCATGGGGTGCACATACACACAATATTAATGAATACAATGGATACTAACATCCATTCATGAAGGTTCAATGACACACACACACAAGAAAAGTCACCAATAGATGCAAGTTTTCAAGATTGAATTGACTAGCATGATACACAAACTTGCTAGAACTTTCAATCCTATCTTTTGTATGATCCACAGTAAGACATACAATCTTACTTGGCATGGTGGTCACACTTTTTGTGTTTCATAGTAAGACACACAATCTTATTGGGCTAAGGTTCTCTCTCTCTCTCTCTCTCTCTCTCTCTCTCTCTCTCTCTCTCTCTCTCTCTCTCTCTCTCTCTCTCTCTCTCTCTCTCTCTCTCTCTCTCTCTCTCTCTATTTTATTAGTCATGTTAGTAGGTTAGACCATAGAGTTTGTATCATCATTGGCAATGCTCTTGTTCTTCTTATGTGATCACTCGTACTCTTGCAATATCTTTCTATACATAATATTAGTGGGTGATGTATTTTTTATCGAGGCCTCTTTCACTAGTTGATTTGGAGTTTTGTTTTAGTTCTTTTGTGTCTGTTATCTTTGATTTTCCATTTTTGCTTGTGGCTTTATTTTTGTGCCCTTGTGAATGGGTATGGATTTAAGATCCTTAGTTTGGGGGATTATGTCCTTAAACTTAGTGATGTCTTACCTCTTTACAATTTTCCATGATTATATTTCTCTCTCATCATTCTCTCTTTCTTATTTCTCTTCATTTACCATGAGCATGAACTTGTCTCATACTCCCGCTAAAGTGGGGGCTAAATGTACCATCCTAAATAAGTAATCACTTCATTGTTGTTCATTTTGGGACCATTTTTAGCCCAATTTAGTGTGTTCCTTATTGTAGGACCTCACATTGTACTTAAATGCATACATAATTTAATCAAGGTCTTGCTTATCCCTTCAATCTTTCTCAAAACTCTAAATTGGATCTAATTTATATACACAATTTCCTATTTTCCATCCAATCACATAATTCATTTCACACCTATATCCTTCACATACCTTTTCAGATCTCAGGACTCACCCTAAACTCCTAATGGTTTACAATATCCAACACCCATGTTAGCAACTAGTCCTGAAGCCATTTCAAAATTGACCTCTTAGGGACTAGACTGAATTTGTCGTAGTCCTTCGCATTTAGTTTTTGGTGCCTTCGGGCCCAATGTGAGGTTATTTCCTTTATAGATTTAATCTGGTTGGGCTTCATGAATATGAGCCCCAAAATGTTTATAAAATGAGGCTTCTTCCTCTCGTTTTCATATCCACAATCCATGATTTGAGAATACAAGACATCAAGCAAGATTTTGTGCATTTAAGGAGTTCAAACAAGCATTGATTGGAGGGATCCATCCAAGAAATCAATCATTCAAGTCTTCTTTTCATAGATCTTTCTCTTTTCCCCATTGGAGGTCAAGTAAAGGAGTTTGCAATCAAGGAGGGAGGTCTTCATTCATCCATCAAGTCTTCTTCTTATTCCTCCTCAAATCAACATTTGTGGAAAATCATAACATCTACTACATGAATTTTTTTCTTACATTATTTCCTTTTGGTTTTTGTGTTGATTCAAAGCTATTTCATCAACATTCCTAATCACATTCTAAGCACAATTGCATCTAAATAGTATGATATACTTTATTTCTTAGATCTAATCTCTACTACATGTCAACATTCCTTACTTTTATCTATTTCATTTGAAGGTTAATTACTATACAAGGGCTTGAACAAGGAAATCCCCTCCCCACAAAAACTTTCCCCTTCTTTCTTATGTGTAGGAACATGTGTGTAGTTACAGATCTAGATTTTTTGGATTTGGAAACTAGGGCTTGATTCTCTACAGATTTCATCAACTTTTATCCTCCAAAGACTAGGTCAACTTTTTGGGACTAGGTCAAATTTTGTGACATGTTCTTGAGAGTCTAAAAATTACATGATCATAAGTTACTAGTCTCACAATCCAAAATCCCAGATGATTTCTAATTCTGACAAATTTTTGATAGTCAATTACACATCTAAAGTTTTATCCTCTTCTAAAAATCAAGGTGAGTACATTATTCTTATTTTCCTTTAGAATTTTATTTGATACCTTAGATTTGATATCATACATTATTGGTTATCATCTTCGTTATCATTGCATATGTGTTTGTCAAACTTTACATTGCATATACATATATATTTATGTCCATATATGGAATACCATACACACCCCATCAAAGTTCCCCTTTATCTAGATTGTGCATTAGCACCCCTTCATCCATTTTAGGTTGTGTTGATCAAATTTGGCCTAAGGGTGGGGTTTGGTACTCCAATGTTTATGGAAAGTGGGGGTCTACCATTGATCAATGTTTTCTATATCACAACTGGTATAGGTTTATCAATAAGTTCTATCTGTTTAATCCTCTAGCTAGAAGGAAAGGGGATAGTAAAAATATATGGTATACCTAGTGTAACTTCCAATAGGGGAACAAAAGGATTTACTACATATTAGATAGATTCTATTTGCATAAAGAACTGATAAGGATTGTCAAAAATGATCAAGGATCCAGTGTGAAAGTTACCCCATACACATTGTCAGACCACCACCCCATCCAGGTAACTTTCCTTCTCTTTGGTTCTCCCCACTCTATAAGATTGGTCAGGGAATCAATTGCCCTCAATGTTAAATTACTAGATAACTAATATGTAGTCTATGCCTCCTCCATCATTTTACAATTCATTTTTTACAACCTCCTTATTAATAATGATATTGAGAGATGGAATCAGTGTGTGGCCAGCTGGAAATTTATGTTTGAGACTATTGGTAAGAAGAAATCTAAAGATATAAGGAGAGAGGAGATATAACTACATGATAAACTGATTATTATTGAGGAGAATTTGTAAGCCCATCTTTAGAGTATTGAGGCTAGTGATAACCTTAGGATTGCAAGAGATAGGTTGAGAAATATCCAAAATGAAAAATCTAAGGGTCCAAAGTAAGATCAAAACTTACATGTCTCACTCATGGAGACAAAGGATCCAAAATTTTCTTCCACTTATTAAAAATTAAGGAAACATGAGATATGATTGACTGTATCTCAAAAAATGGGACCAATGTCACTAACCAAGATGGTATTTTGAGAGTATTTACAAAATTCAGTTGTCTATATCTAAAGAACTTGGCCTATAGAATGAAGAAGCTATGAGGAAAATTGGTTCCATTGTACCTAAGAAAATTAACAAGGAAGAAGGACTCTACTTGTGCAATGAAATCACCTTGGAGGAGATCAAAAGAGTGATTAATTCCTTGAAGAATGATAAATCCCTAGTCCCTAATGGGATCCCCATTTATTTCTATAAAAAGAACATTTCTTGGATTGGAGAAGACTTGTTAGAGAGGCAATTGACAAGGAATCCCTTGGTCATCAAACTTATACCAAAAGAGGGAGACAAGATGACCTTGCTCAAGAATTGGAGGCCCATTACTCTTCAAAATGTATCTTATAAAATATTGGCTAAGATTGTGGTCCTGAGACTGGAAAACATACTCCCAAAAGTGATTGATGGTACACAAACAAGTTTTGTAAAAGGCAGATACATTTTGTAGAATATTCTCACCTCGTGGGAAGTAATGCATCGGGAACAAGAAGATGGGAGAAATACTTCCATGCTACTAATAGATTTAGAAAGAGCATAAGACATGATTGAATGTAAATTTGTAATTGAAATGTTGATATACAAAGGATTTCCTGACCAATTTTGTAGAATGGTGAGGACCTTGTTGAATGATGTCATGTCTTGTGTAGAAGTTAATGGCTTTAAGTCAAGAAAATTCCAAATTTCATGTTCTATTAGAAAAGGATTCCCCTTGGATCCCTCCTTGTTTTTTATAGTAGTAGATTTTACATACTATTTATTGAATGACAACTCTTTTTGCCCTAAAGTTAGAGGCATCATCCTTCCAAATGAGGAGAAATTGTTGAACATTCGATTTGCAGATGATACTATAGTCTTGCTAGAGTTAGATGAAAATAATATCCAAGCCCTTATGGAAAAACTAGATCTATTTTGTGAATATTCAGGGAGCAAGGTATCTCTCCCCAAATCCATCATGTTAGGTTGGGAGCCCCAACTTCCCTAGTGGTTTATCATATTTCCCTTGATGTGGGGGGGATCATATTGTGAGGTATCTTGGTATTCCATTTGTTGTTAGCCCTAACCTCAAAGAGATGTGGGAATGGGTGAAGAATAAAATAGATAATAAGTTGAGAAAATGGGATAAACAATCCTTGGCTCTTGTAAGAAGATTTCAGGTCTGCCAGAAAATAATGTCTTCTTGCAATATCTACTATTGTTCAGCTTGGTTGTTTTGTAACTATCAACTTGCATTTGTTCATAAACTTAATTCCTATGGTCTAATGACAAAGGAAATATGAAACATGTAGTAAGATGGAAATGGTGTAGAATGAGAATATTAAAGGGAGGTGTTGGTATGAAATATTTAAGAACCCAAGTAATTTCCCTAGCACTCAACTGGATTGTTAGAGATTTAACAGGGAATGAGTCGCATAAAGTGTTGGTGAGGCATAATATCCCTAGGAGAGTACCAAAAAGAGGACCTGCATGGAAAAAATTACCTCTCAATAATCTTTTGGTCGATCATTTCTCTTTGGTACCAAAAGGATCGATTGTATTTAAATCCATTTGGAAGGCTTAGGACTTGGTTAGTCATCTCATTATGGGTTGTGGAACAGTTAGTACAAATAAGAAGGTTTGGGGGCATAAATCCATATGGTGGAACCTTTTATACATTGAGAAGCCTTTGGATCTTCTCCAAGGATGCTTTTCAAAGGCCTAGACAACAAAAGGAATCATAAATTTTAAAGATATTCTTGAAAATGGTACTTTTATATCTTAGCAAGATATTCAATACAAGTTTAGAATTCATGCCTCCCACCTCAGAACCTACATTGTCCTCCATGAAGCCTATTTGAATTTCCCCCACCCCATTCTCATTATCTCTGACCCTAATTGTTTCCTTACCTATAAATGGCGTGATGGAACTGATATACATTGCATTAAAGAGAAAACTATTTACAACTTGTTATTAGACAGTGATGATATTTTTTTTCATTTGAACTCTTCCTGGAATTTGGCCTTACACCTTGAATCTTGGCACAAGTTTTTTGAATCATTCTGGCACAGACAAGTTGAGCCTAAAAAGCTCTTTTTTCTTTGGTGTCTGCTCCTACATAGACTCCCTATTAAGAAACTTGATGGATATTATAATATATTTTCCTTCTGTAAATTACCTAAGTCTATCGAGAACTTTTTTTTGATTTTTTGTGTTTAGTGGGGAAATGAGTGCTAATGAATTTAACAATATAAAATATGTGAGATGAATTCATTAACTAGCCACTTCTACACAAACATTCAAAATACAAGATAAAGAGGGGCTTCCAAACATAACTCTCAATATAACCCAAGTTAGATTAGCAAAACCCAAGGAGGTAAAGGGATGTCGATTCTAAACACAAATTATATTAAGGAAGTATGAAAGAAAGTCCTCTTTCATGCAATGTAGGATTTGATTAAAGATGTGTAAAAGTAAATATGCAATTGAACCAATTGATTTAGTGAGTAAAATAAGATAGATCTACATGCTAAATGTAAGCAATCAACCCAATTAAGATGTGAAAATAGGTCTAGATTAAGAAATAAAATGAATGATAAAGTACTCACCTTGAAATGTGTAGAGGAATGTACCTTTTTGCTCTAAAAATTGTGGATCTGAACCTGTGATAGAACTTTCGAGTGCGGATTCACAATCATGATAAAAAACCCAGAAAATGTTATTTTTCCCAGTTCTCCAAGAATAGTTCAACTAGGTCACTGTGTTCTAGAACAAGTTGACTAGGTCACCATGTTCCCAGGATACCATAGAAAAGTCAACCAAACTTATTTGAAAATCTCTCAGCAAGTAGTTTACAGATCTGTGGTTGTAATTCCAATATCTTGTTCTTGCACACTGGAAAGCTTGTTTTTGGGTTTGGGTGGATGAGGGCTTGCCTTGGTCAAGCCCTATATTAAGGAATAAACATTGAAATTGAAATGTAAATATGTAAAGAAAATAAGATAAATGTAAGTATTCACCTTGCTTGTATAAACCCTTGTTAATAAGGATTTTGTAATGCTTGTATGTTGTAGATGTTGAATTTGC